>CM077095.1:71530937-72730937 GCA_039513925.1 Platanthera zijinensis | reverse complement strand
TCTAGCTTGGGCCTGAAGACCAGAAGAGCTCTCGCGCCGGAGGATCTCCCGCCTAGGAGCAGGCGATATCCCGCCCGTGACCAGAAGCGGGCGAGAAGGCGTTGAGTGGTCTCAACGCCGTGCTGAGTGAGCTCCACTCACTCAATGCCGTGGTCAGCACCAAGGGCGTTGGGTGAGCTCCACTCACTCAACGTCATAGTCAACAGCAAGGGTGTTGGGTGAGCTCAACTCACGCAACGCCGTAGTGAGCAGCAATGGCATTGGGTGAGCTCCACTAACTCAACGTCGCATCCAGTAGCGACAACATCAAGATTAGAGGAGCTCCCGCCTGGAAATGGGCGAGAGCGTTCACCGTCGGTCAGTCGAGACCCGCTTCCGGCAAAGTCAGCGAGAAGGATTGTGTCTCCCAGAAGGCGGGGGCCGGCTCAGCTTGAGACTTTCGACACTCCTTTTTAGCTCCCGCCAAATGAAGGCGAGATGATTCTCGGCATAAAGTTCTCATCGAGTGGGGTCCAGGGTTCAGGGTAAAATTACTTAATCGCCCTCGGATAAAATTAACCTTATACCCCCAGGAGCTGCATTTAATGTTTTTAGACAAGGGGATTTGGCTATTGGCAGACCAGCCGGGGGTATTTCAGTAATTTCAGGTTAGCAGAAGGCTATAAATAGACCCATAAGTGCTCCTTAGAAAGCAGACTCTCATTTTTTCTCTGAATCTCTAGTGCTTTTTGAGGAGCTCCTAGCCCAGCTTTTGGCTTTGGAGGGGAAGCTCTAAGAGATCTTTCGGGTGTGAGGTGGGACCTCCCTACTGAGGCTTTGGGTCAGTCCTAGGTCGTTAGCAACCAGTCAAGGGGCGGGGCTTGAGAGAAGTAGGTGTTGGCTGCACCCCTGTTTTGAACATTCTTTGATGTCAATTTTGGCTCCAACACCATGTCAACCCTACCCAACCCCACCTAGACTTTAGGGGATATCAATGGGTCACCAAGGACCCATTGGGGGCAACACAAAAGGCCATTTTGACTAAGGTCAACTCAATCTAATGTTAGGTCAAACTTAGCTCAAATGGGCTAACTCAAGCTCAAGCCCAACACACTTGGGCTAACCTTAGTTTAGTGGATATTATGAGCTAATGGGCTGCCATTAGGCTGGAGAGGTCATCAAATTCGGCCTTGATGACTAGGAGAGAGAAAACTCCATTTTCCCCTTTAATGGAGGAGAGAGAAAGTGGGGAAATAAGGGGCATTCATGGCATAGGGAGGCCAAGAGCTCCTCTCTTCATGCTGGATTCATTCCTCTTTAGTTTTGAGGATATCAACAGCTTTAACCAGCTACCTAGGGGTTGGATTCATTGGAACCAAGCCTTGCCGAAATTCAAGCTTCAAGGCCATTAATGGCTTTGAAGCTATAGCCCCTCAAGTCCCCCATCAATGACTGAATTCAACTTCCCTAGGGGAGAGGAGGAGTTTCCAGCCATTTCCTGGCCTATTTAATCCTAGGTTCACACCTCCACCATGGCCGAATCTCCACTTTAAGGCCATTAATGGTGGAGCCAAATTAGGCCCTTCCTCTCCCCCATTTAGCCCTCTTAAAAGAATCACTGGGCATCAGGGAGTCGTTTCCACCCTTTACTCGGTGATTTTGATCCACTTGATTATACTATTGCAGAATTCCGGCGACACCTCCACCGTTAATGGCAGCCTGACGATCGGCTCGACTCCAAACAACTAATAAGGTCCTCCTCTACTCCTTCCATGGGTAGATCATAGGACTAACTAGGGACAAGGATCCTGCTCAATTGAGCCTGATCAAGGGATCGTTTTTTCTAGTTTTTGATAAAAATGAGATTGGCGGGATCGCTAGAACTGGCCCCTCTGGCGGCCGTGCCGCCGCCCAGCGATGGCCACCACCTCGACGGAGGTGGTTATGGCGGTGGCCGGCCAGGGAGGTGGTCGGGTGGCCGGCCAGGGAGGTGGTCGGGTGGCCTGCTGTGGTGGCTGGAACCTTCTCTAGGTCGGGTAAATCTCACCTGTCGGCTGGATGAAGAAGAAGGCCATCAACCGCCGGATTTGCGCTAAGATCTGTACAAGATCTGATTATATATATCACATATTTTTTGTATAATCTGTCACACAAAATCAGTCAGCTTAGGAATTATTTTAAAAAATACTAAGAGGATAAATCAAAGAAATTGGTCAACATGAAAATTGTAGATCGGAGGGTCTACTTTAATTTAAAATTAATTTCAACAAATTTGGGTAAGTGGTTTGACCACAACACTCATTTTGGTGAGGTTTATACCTAAGACTAGTCAAAGATTTAAATGTGTGCCACACTTCACCACAAGTCCAAATGACCGAAAATTTGGACAGAGAGTCATTCTAACCAATACCTAGGTCATGCTTAAAAATGAAAATTTTTGGAGACACTTTTTCTATAGTTTTTGAAATTATTTAATAATCCAAGGGTAATTTAATTAGGGGAACTAATGACCCTTAAACCCTCATAAATTTTGGTGTGTGGTCCTTAAGATCACCATAAGGCACTGTATAAATTTTCATCTCTTTTGGAGATGATTTAGTTTGGAAATAAGCAAACCCTAGCCTTGCCTAAAAAGGGGTATTTAGGTCAAAAGTTCCCCTTGTGGGTTTGAGTGGCCAAACCACCTCAAAAGAGGTTGAAATTTGGTCCACTGATTTGACATGACATTTAACACCCTCATAGGGATTATGGGGTGGATTAGGGTCGATTTGCCGTAGGACCCTATTTCTAACCCTAAGGTTGAACTTTGGGGGCCTGTGAAGGACATAGAGGGTTATGTTCTTGGATGGACTTGGGGATTAGTCCATGAGATACTAGGGTGGTGAAATGCCCTAGGAAGGGATATGGTGGTATTTAGACACATGAACTCCACATAAACCACTTAATAAGTATTTAGGACTTTAAACCCTAGAAATTATCTTATGGGTCAAATGACCTTGAATCTTTGTGATATTTTGGTATGGATAATTTCATTGTATTATTAACCTTTGGTATTTATCTTAGGGTGTTTATAGATCAGTAGATCATCTTTGTAGTAGTAGCTTCCATATTTCCCTTTTTATGTTAATGATGAAAATATGATGTATAGGTGGTAGAATGGTTTGAAATTCAGGAATAGATAATAAAATGACATTAGGTTGCACTAGTAGTTTATTTGGAGTGGTTGAATCTTTATTTGTAGTACTTCCTTTGTAAAGTAAATTAGTGCACCTTACCTGGATAAATAGAAAATAAATATTATAGCTTGCTGGAAAATTGTCATACTTAGTTAAGGAACATATTAGGGCATATAAAAGCATTGAAAAATTGTTAAATGTTGTTTAATTGAGATTACAAGGGTGTGTCTTCATAAAGTGTCTTATGATGGTTTTCCTTAGGATAATATTTTACCTGGTTTACTGACTTGGGAATTTTATGAAACTTAGGATGTGAAGTTTTACGATCAAAATGTAGCTCTGTTAATTTTTAAGGAATTTTTGGACTAGTATTTTTGGTACTTCCTTCAATACCCCAATTTATATGAATTATTTTGGATTAAATATTTAGAGGTTAAATGTTTTATGAAAGTTTATGATATTTAGTATTCACTGATATCTTATTATCCTATAGTGTCCATAATTTTGTATGGTCATACCCTAAGTAAATCTAGCACTTCATGTTCAAATCACGTATGGATTAATTTTGGGAAAAACTAATTAAATATAATATTTAATTAGAAAATTATAAATTTCTAGATTTAGGCTAATCATATCATGATAGACCCTCATTAATTATCTTAAGGCTTTTGGATGAAAATTTGGAGTACCTCTTATCATGTACATCATATAGCTTAGGATGGTCTACACATAGTAAAACTGTAAATGAACTAAGAGAGTTGGGATATTAGGCTATTGGTTGAGGTCAGGTACTAAGGAGTTCATCATTGGGAATAATGATGGGTTGACTAGTGTAGGTGATGCTCGGGATCGACGAAAGATCGTCTTTCCCGCGGAGAAGAAGGGTCAAATACACTAGGGTTAGATCTAATATAACATTAAAAGGGATCAGGGATTGGGTATTAACCAATAATAGTAAGTGCCTTGCGAAAGGGAGCTTTGAACTTCCGCCCATCGTAGTTCCTAGTGCCCTCGAGAGCCCTTCACGGGGAATTCCTTGGACAGTCCAGGGTTAACGTAAACCGTAAGAATAAGCAATGATATGAGTAATTAATATAACTGGGATTACACTTACACTCACAATTCCTGATATCGTGGGAGTTAGGTTGGGTCTCACGAGCGGTAGACTCAGTGGTTTTAGTGGTGGGCAGGTTAGCCCGGCGAGCCGATGGCTCGGTAGGATAATATATTACTATTGTATGTGCAAAAGATAAAAGGTGGCCGGTCTTCGGTATAAGACTGTTGTTCACACAGATGTCGATACGCTGACTTGGCGGGAGTGGTTTACCCTTAGCCAAAGGAAGTCTGGTGGATATGGCGAGCATTAGTATGTGGTGACTTTAGGTTGGTTCCTTCCAGAGGCGTACGTAAGGGCTAGGCCTGGTAGTGTGGATACCCATCTAGAAGTGGGAGGCCCGACCCACTGTCTCCGTTTGCCACTACAGAGGTTCCTGGGAGTGAAGCTAGCTGCCCAAAAGGGGGAACTAAAGGTTTGTGCTCATAGAGTCGTGTGTGTGAGTTGCACTTGCATGAATCATGACATAACATATCACTACACTCATACTTGCATTCAACCTACACCCAAACGTATAAATCGGTGTGGGACTTTTTATACGATTGGAGCCTTGTAGAAGACCCCTTAAATTTTAAGTTTGTATGGACATTCATATAAGTTAAAGTTACTTATTTCTTAGTATGTATTTCTTACATATGTGGCTATACTCTACTTGTTTACCATACTGCTCAATATTATAGAACTGGTAGTCTGTACCTTTCTTCCTTAGCTGTATATATATTATAAATAACTGCTAGAATAGTTCCATCGTCACCAGCTTTGTTTATTCTCCACCTTCATAGCTTCCCTTTCCTCCTCCCCGCTCGGTGCCTAAGAGCCATGGGGGAGGGGTAGGGGATTATAGGACTTAGTCTTTTTTACTAACGGTTTTCGTACCACAACATTCCTAGGAATCCTGATGGGAGACAGGGAGCAGCAGCAGGAGATACAGCACCCGCGGAGTACGGTGCACATGGAGGTGGGCCAGTCTAGCATAGGAGCACCGGCTACTGGCTTTATGAGTGTTTAGTTTACTTAGCTTCCGCGAGAGTTTGTAGTGAGGATTGATGTACCAGGCTTGAGCCCGTTTATATTCCATTGTACTATTTTTCCTTAGTACTTATGTTATCATGTGGACTTGATATGATTACTCATATTTTATATTATATGTGATTGTGGACTTAGCTTTATCTGAACTGGTTTAAGCTTCTTTCTCTTTGGTGATGATTGTAAAAGGCCGGTAGGATCGGCTTTTTGTAGTGGCAACCTTCCCGAGTGTTGGTGTCACTGCAAAACAACGATTCTAGGCATAAGACCCCGGGGTTTTAAAAAGAAAAAAAACGTGGTCTTACAACATAGGTACTAGCACATGATTTCAACTCTTGAAGTTTACAATGTTCCACTGTAATTAACTCAATAACTCTCGTGACATTGTATTCTAAATTATTGTGAGCTTTGTTTAATCTATGATGTCCAATCCGTGTAAACTCTGATAACTCATTTACTCCCCTTTTGTGTACTCCGCTCAGTTGTTTGACCTATGTGCTTTATATTCTCTAATTTGCGTTTTTTTCACCCCTATGCATTTTCATTTCCCTCTTTACTGTGTGTGTGCACTATCTGTTGTCTTTATCATGCTCATTGTATACTGTTTTTCATCCTGCATATGTGTTTGGTTTGGCCTGCCCCTTTCGATACTATCAAAGGGGGAGAATAGATTGTTCATGAGTCATGGGTTAGGGAAAATCACATGTAGGGAGAGCTTAGTAAATGTGTGCACATAGATAGGGGGAGCACGTAAAACACGTATATAGGGGGAGCGCATGTCTAGGGAAAGCTATATGTAACCTACAACCTGACTTTATATTTTTAACGCTTATCTCTTATATGCGCTCTATCATGAACCTCGTTGGTATATCCCATGAACGAGATTTGATATTATCAAAAGAGGGAGTTTGTTGGAACCGACGGTTCACATATCCTTTGTTTGATAATATCAATTACTATGTTGTATTTGGTCACATAGTTTGTTTGGTAGGGTGTGTATGTTTACAGGTTCAAGCATAGCAAAGAAATTCTTCTCAGGATCCTATCGCTAGGCGTTAAGAGTTAACGCTGGGCAGTAGCTCGAATTTATTCGACAGAGCTCTGAAGAACCTACAGCGCAGGAGTCAACTTTATTCCGTGCCGCGCTAGCTTGATAAATGTCGGGTGGTAGCTCGAATTAATTCAATAGAGCTCTCAAGAACCTACCGTGCAGGAGTCAACTTTGTTCCGCGTCGCGCTAGCTTGATTAACGTCGGGACTAATGCCAGGCAGTACCACACACAATAGCTTGAGAAATTAATTTAGCCAAGCTCTCGGGAACCTACCGTGCCGCGATAGTCCTACCGCTCGCGCTAACGCACTCAACGCGCATTGAGACCATCGAGACGGAGGCATCGAGTACGTCGAGACAGAACTATCGCCATACACTATCTACCTATCGCGCCACGCTAGCCTTGAAAAATGGGAAATATTCTTTTTAATATTTTTTTCCAAATTTGGAGGACCGCTGTCACATCAAGCATGCAAACCTACCGCTGGGCGCTAGTCTTACCACCGGCGATAGCCTATTTTCTCAAAGGCGTATATAAATGCGCCTCGTTTTCTATATTCATAACCTAAGACAAAAAGAGACAGATCTACGACTTCTAGGATTCGTCCGCCTCTCCGTGGTCCATTCCATCGTCTTCGTCAATGGAAAAGAAAACCACCTCCCTCCCGTTTGCACAAGAAGAACTCCGGCGAGCCAAGAACTACATCAACTTTGAAGAGTCGACCGGTTCCAAGGACACGAAGATCTCAAGCACTGACTGCGGATCACTCGACGGAGGAATCGTCAAAAGGGAGATTTTACTATTTTAAACTCTTTGAACTCTTTATTGTAATCTTTTTCTTTCTTTATATTCTTGTGGTGAGGAAAATCGATCGGTGAAGGTCGTCGGAATCCGAGGTAGGATTCCGTGGGAAATCGACTAGGGAAGGTCGTCGGAATCCGGGGTAGGATTCCGTGCGAAATCATCCCAGGGATGGGGCGTCTAGATCGGGTGATCTAGCGGGGCTCTAAGACCCTTCCTTGCATGGAGGTGAAGAGCCGGCTCGAAGACCTTTCTTGGAGGGAAAGAGAGACAGTCAACCGGTCCGTGGAGAGGGTCGGTATGGAAAACCAAAAGTTGTTTTTATTCACCGCCTTCGATCTCCAACGTCATGAAGATCACAATTTAGTAATTGTTATAAACATGTTTTTATTAAGTTTTCAATAAAGTTGTTTTCTTGGTTCTGTTTATTGTTTGTTGTATTGAAAGTGTTAGACGGTAAATCTCCAAAGGGTGCATAGATTTCCTAGAAGGAGTCTGTCCTGGAAAACGAGCCAAGCAATCTACCTCCGTACGATAGCTTCCTAACGCCTTGCGTTAGCTTCCATAACTTGGTTTCCTGGCACAAAATAATTTTATTTTCAAGTAAACACTTAAAACCTTATTCAACCCCCTCTAAGGTTTGTCACTAGATCCAACAGTATCTACTACCTCCAAGACTGGCGGTGACGGTCGGTCCCATCAGATAACCATGGATGCACTCCAATGGTGGTTTACACCTGGTCTGCGACTTATCAAACGTAAAGCGATAAGCCTTTCTGTACTAACATCCCGCGCAAACATGACCGTCATTGAAGGATGAAAACCTAGCCAAGCCTTTCACAAGGCTTCTTACTGCCATGGCTTTCAACTTGTTCATCCCAGCGTGCCCTAGTCTCTCATGTCAGAAAGCTGCACTATCATTGGCCCTCATCCGATCAACATAAGAACTTGTTGATAACACAAACAAGTCCTTAAACCTTCTCCCTACGTGAGCAACGTCAGCCTTCACCGCTGACACGTTGTGGAAAAACTTCACTTATGTTGGGCCAAACAGAATGTGATAGCCCGCGTCCACCGTGTTGGTCACTGAGAAGAGGTTCTTCTTCATGCCCGGTATGTGATAAACACTCCTCAAGGTGAGTGGACCCTTATCACTACCTAAATAAATGACACCCTCCTTCTCGACTGCATGAATTATATCAGCAACAGTTATGATATCTTCGTTTCATGAGAATATTTGCAGAGAGGAGAACTTCGACTCATCCCTAGTGAGGTGGTGACTACACCCTGAGTCCACTATCCGATCATCTTGGTATTCGATGGTGGATAAGGCACGGGCACACGTACCTGACAAGAATGCGCTCCCCCATCCAGCTTCCTCAGCACTGGAACTAGCTCCCTCTTTATTTGTAATGTGCCCTGGCTGCATCTTGACCTTGCAATCCTTCTTGAATTGACCCAGCTGGTAGTACCTTAGCCCTTTCTTCTTCTTCTAACCCTACATAGGAGTAGTTCTCCTCTATTGCTGATAAGGAGTTGAAGGGCCATCACCAGCAATAGGTTTCTTCTTCTTCTCCCATCTCTTCTTCTTCCTTTAGAAGAGTGCCTCACTACTTACTTCAGAGATAGTGACCCCAGCCATCTGTTTAGCTAAGCTCTCTTGCGAAGCTAGTAGGTTATCTAGCTCCAGCAAAGACGGCTGAGTAGCATGGTCTTGAACAGAAGTAATAAAGGCCACATAATCCTTCCGCAAACCGTGGATTATGTGGCTCTTTAGCTTTGCTTCCCAAATAAGCTTGTTAGGGTCCAATGCTGAAATCTCAGTGCACAAGTTCTTCATCTTCAGGAAAAACTTTGAGATGGGCAGATCTCCTTGAGTGGCACTCACCAACTCATTTTCCAGGAATTGTAGACGAGCTACATTCTTCCTATTAAACAACCCATCGAGGGAATTATAAATCTCTGCAGTTGACCGACATCCGATGATGTGGTTGAAGAGTTCCGGTGAGATTGCCCGCTTGAGAGTAATCTCCGCAGCTGACCGACATCCGCAGATTATGTGCCTCTTCATCTTTGCTTCCAAAGTAAGCTCGTTAGGGTCCAACGCTGAAATCTCAGTGCACAAGTTCTTCATCTTAAGGAGAAACTTTGAGATGGGCAGATCTCCTTGAGTGGCACTCACCAACTCATTTTCTAGGAATTGTAGATGAGCTACATTCTTCCCATTAAACAACCCATCGAGGGAATTACAAATCTCCGTAGCTGACCGACATCCGATGTTGTGGTCGAAGAGTTCCAGTGAGATAGCCTGCTTGAGAGTAAACTTAGCTTTCGCGTTTGTCTTCCTCCAATCTCTCACCGCTTCAGAATTGCCAGCAGCAGTAACTTCGTTCCTGTCGTCTCTGCAGATGACCTCCCACAGGTCCTCACCCAAAAGATAACTATTTATATGTGACTTACCCTTCTTAAAGTTGGTTGATGTAAGAAGCTTAATTCCAAGGCCTCTTGCAAATCCATCTTCCATTGTACTAACCCTAGTTCACTTAGACTTCTAGAAGTAATAAAGCAAGCTACCGGTTGATCGCTGCTCAGGCCTCTATTAGCTCTGATAGCAAGTAAAAATTTGTGAATCACGTAAAACGAGAAACTAGGCGCAGGAACACTCCAACCAAAGCCAAGCCATGTAAACTAGATGCAAATAAAAGAGCAAGAATCTTGTACTATCAATAATCATTACAGGGCAAGACATACATGGCGATACATGATTCACCGATGTACTGAAGGAAGCAAAAAGTACAAGTAACAAACAAGCCACGCAGACTCAAGGAGTAACTGCCTACTCTGCCGAGCTGCTCTATGGAGTCCGCTGAAGTCGCTTAGTCGCTAAAGAACAACCTAGCCGCGCGAACAGTTCGTTATTCTAATGCCAAAGAACTCTATCCACTTATCTTCTAGCTGCCTAATCGCGAGGTCTCCTAGACACTAGATCACCATAAACTGCTGCTACCGAACTGAACAAGCCGCCATAAGCGAATAGCTTATTGAACTGGGAAAGAGTTTCCAAAGAGAAGACCGTCTAGTTCAGCAAGCCGCGACCTGCTGCTAACCGTCAATTCCTAACCGCAAAGTCAGCACTGATCCCTAACCGGACTCAGAACCAAGTCCCTGGCTTCTCAGCGCTATTTGCACAACCTGCACAACAAAAACCGGTAAACTCCTCAAACAATGCGAACACAAAATCCTGTCCGCAACAACCACCCGAGCTCACTTACTATTCATTCGGTTTTACTATTGATGTGATTGGGGGTTGTATTTATAAGCGCAGAGAGGAGTGTGAGTACCGCCCTAGCCTATAGGAACTCCACTCTATCTCGCGTTGAGAATTGAGTGTATCCGCAAAGCCGCGGATACAAAGCCAGTCTGCCACGACAAGGCCTGACGGAGTTCGCCAAGGTCGCATCGCTAAGGCCGGACATAAATTCTATTCGCCTTATCGCCATAAGGCCAAGCCAGGACTTGTCCTCCACACCTGCAGACACTGTAGATACTCCACTAGTACGCACACCTGCGAATACAACTCTAGTCCACACGCCCCTACGGACTGCTCCATTACGCACACCCCGAGCCCGTAACTAGAGCACACAAGGCTGATAGCTACCGAACTCGGCGGACACATAAAATAGTCCACGTAAACCGCGCGACCTCCCAGACTGAGCACACCTTATCTTGGTATAGATCTAGAATAAGTCCATGCAACCAGCCATCCCTGGTGTGAACACAGCACCAACGGATACAAGGGCCAGTCTGCACAAACCGGCAGACTCCAGCACTAGTACGTGCTAACCGGAAAACTCTGGTATTAGTCCGTACTAATCGGAGAACTCTACGGTTTTCACCAACCATACAACCAGAGCAAGACCAAGGCACACACCAAGTCGATCTCGTGAGCTCTAGTCTAGTCCGCAACCCGGACTCAATGTTGGGTCCATTTCCCATAATATCCTGGATTTGAGTGAAGTTAATCTTATCAATGATATACACATGTCTATATATGACTATGATAGGTCAGGTAGCCTAAGTGGCTAAGTCAGGTAAACACTTACCTAAGGTGTGGGATGACAGAAATCTGTCTGTTCACAGGCGTTGAGTGAAGGAACATCACTCAACGCTAGATGACTTATAATGCTGAGTGTAGCCTATATTTTCATTGCTTAAGTTGGAATGAGCTAAAATGTGGCTAAGTCCACAGGCATTGAGTGAAGTCAACTCACTAAACGCCATGCCACTAATGAGAAAGTTGGCTAAGTGTTTTGGTATTGAGTGATGAATACACACTCAACGCCATACAGCAAAAAGGCTATAAGTCGAGCAAAGTTCAGAGCTTGAGATTCTGAGTTCGTCGAGCTCGATTTAGAGTTCATCGAGGTGAGTTCAGAGTTCGTCAAGCTCAGCTCACCTTTTGTCGAGCTAAGTTCAGAGCTTGAGATTCTGAGTTTGTCGAGCTCAGTTGAGAGTTCATCGAACTGAGTTCAAAGTTTGTCAAGCTCATAATTCACCATTCGTCGAACTCAGAAAGATAGTCTATGCCCAGTGCTTATTAAATACAGAAAATTGGCTAAGGCTGAAAGAGTTGAGTGAGGCGTGTTCACTCAACGCTCTCAATGCTTAAGTTGTTGAAGAAGCAGAAATTTGGTTAAGGCAAAAAGCATTGAGTGGAGGTTACTAACTCAACGTTGTCAGCGCCTAGTAAAGGCAGAATTTTATCTAAGGGGTTTAGCATTGAGTGATGCTTAATTACTCAACGCCAAGCAGCTGAAAGCTGATAAAGCAAGTTAGCATTGAGTGGAGCAGAATCACTCAACGCCTAGAATCAGACTTTATATTCTAAGTAGTTTGGCATTGAGTGAAGATTACTCACTCTACGCCACGAGACAGTAAATCTGTCTAAGTGTTTTGGCGTTGAGTGATGTTTACTCACTCAACTCCTATTCTCTGATGCTCGATTTTGGCTAAGTCCCCAGGTGCTGAGGTCAGCAAAATAGACAAAGTCAACAAAGGTCAAATCAGACACGGGGAAGCTACACTACACGACAAAACTTGTCGTGAAGCTACTGTACGTCTTCTTCCATAAAGCAAGGCGCAGCTGGAAGCTGCAGGTGGGGCCCACCGATCTCTAAGAGCCGTTGATCGGCGAACTATAAAAGGAAGAGATAGGGCCAAGACAAAGATAACTTTTAGGGAATACATTATTCAAAAAGGAGAGACCCCATCTTCATCTTCTTTTCCATTGCTGCATGTGAAAAGCTTGAAGCTCTCTAATAAGAAAAGTTCAGTTAGTTATGCAAGTCTCCATCTACCACAGCAGATTCAGAATTTGTTCTAAAGAAAGAAGAACCTTCATCCTTTGGCAGGTTCAGTGAGTTGTTTGAAGACTCAAGATCAAAAGATCTTTAGCCTTCAGCAATAAGTTCAGAAGTTATCTTCTGAGTTCCTCCAGCAAATCCTTTCCCTGTTGTGAGAAGAGTTGGAGCAGAAAGTTTTCTACTCAAGTGGTTGACAAAGAGAAATTTCTCTGTGTCAAAGTTAATTAAACGATTTCTTTTTGTAGGATCCTTCTAGATCTGAGCTGTAGGACCATTGGGTGTAAGGTAGGGCAAATTTGTCTGAGCTGTAGGAGAGTGCTGCTCTGTAAGACCCATTTTTTTTTCTTTTTAAGCCAACGAGCTCTTATGCTCAGAATTGACGTTTTTTTGTGACACTGACACTCGGGAAGGTCGTCACTACAAAATGTCGATCCTGCCAGCCTTTACGATCACCAAATAAGAAGAATCTTATACACATTTCAGATAAAACTAAGTCCACAATCACATATAATATGAAACCACGATAAGTCCACAAGATAATAAAAGTACTGAAGTAAAACAGTACAAAGAAATATAAACGGGCTCAAGCTCGGTACATCAATCCTCATTACAAACTCTCGCGGAAGCTAAGTAAAGTAATCACTCACGGAGCCAGTAGCTGGTGCTCCTGTGCTAGACTGGCCCACCTCCATATGCACAGTACTCCACTAGTGTTGTACCCCCTACTGCTGCTCCTTGTCTCATATCCGGAGTTCCTAAAATGTTATGGTCATCTACCATTAGTTAAAGAGACTAAGTCATATCATCCCCCACCCCTCCCCCATGGCTCCTAGGCACCGAGCAGGCAGAAGGAAAGGGAAGGTAATGAAGGTGGAGAGTACAAAGAAATTAGGTGACGACAGAACTAGTCTATCATGAGTATAAAGCGACAATAATTATAAGTAAGCAAATAGTGTAAACAATTAGATAATCAATAAGTACATGAAAGGTAAACTAAGAAATAAGAAACCTTAACTTATATGAATGCCCATGCAAACTTATAAGTTAAGGGGTCTTTTACAAGGCTCCCATCGTATAAAAAGTCCCATACCGATTTATACAATGGGGTGTCGGGTTTATATGAAAGTATGAGTTTAGTGCTTTGTTATGTCATGATTCATGCAAGTGATACACACACACGACTCTATGCGCATAGACCTTTAGTTCTCCCCTTTTGGGTAGCTAGCTTCACTCCCAGTAACCTCCGTAGTGGCAAACGGAGATAGTGGGTTGGGCCACCCACTCCTAGGCGGGTATCCACACTACCAGTCATAGCCCTTACATATGCCTTTGGAAGGACAAGACCTAGAGTCACTACGTACTAATGCTGGCCATATCCACCAGACTTCTTTTGGCTAAGTGTAAACCACACCCGCCGAGTCAGTGTATCGACGTCGGTGTGAACGATAGTCCAATACCGAAGACCCACCCCCTTTTATCTTATGCACATACAAAAGTATTATATTCTCCCACTGAGCCAAAGCTCCCCGAACTATCCCGTCCGTCACAATTATCTACCGAGCCATCGACTCGCCGGGCTAACCTGCCCACCACTAAAACCACTGAGCCTACCGCTCGTGAGACCCAACCTAACTCCCACAACACCATGGAGTGTGAGTGTAAGTGTAATCCTAGTTATACTGTTACTCTTAACATTGATTATCCTTACGGTTTAGGTTAGCTCAGGGCTGCCCTAGGTATTCCTGGTGAAGGGCTCTCACAGGGCACTAGGAACTATGATGGTAGCTGAAGCCCATCGTTCCTTTTCACAAGGAACTTACTATTATTGGTTATTACCCAGATTCCCGATCCCTTTTAATATTATACTGGATCTAACCCTAGTGTATTTGACTCTTTCTCTCCACAGGAAAGACGATCTTTCGTCGATCTCGGGTACCACATGACACTAGACAAACCAACACTCTCCTCATAATGACACCTAATGATGAACTCATTTCCACTCACCAAAACCAGTAAACTACTAACCCCAACTCCCTATGCTCTTTTCAAACGCTATACATAATTTCTGCAGTTTTACTATACGCAGACCAACCTAAGCTATATGATGTACATGATAGAAGGTACTCCAAATTCTCATCCAATAGCCTTGAGATATTTAATGGGGTTTTATCAGGATAAGTTTAGCCTAAATCGATAAAATTATAATTTTCCTAATTAATTTGGCATTTATTTAATTTTCCCAAACGTTAGGCCATGGGTAATTTTGAACATGAAGTACTAGATTTTCTTAAGTTATGGCCAACCAAAAAATTATGAACACTAGATAATATAGAAATATTAGTACATAACAAATTTCACAGATATTTTTGAATGTATTAACTTCTAAATATTTAATTCAAGAATCCAAGTAAATGAAGTTAATGGAGGAAGTATCATAAATCATAGTCAAACAATTATATAAAAATTACTAGAGACTTATAATGATCCTAAAACACCACTGACTAATTTTCATGTAACTCAAAGGTCAGTGAGCTATCTACAAAAATACTTCAAATAATTTCATTAAAGCGCACTTATGAAGGAACAACACTATAAACTCATCCAATCAACATGTAATAATTATTTAAGCTATATTATGCCCTAAAAAGTTCTCTGGCCAAGTAACACAATTTTTTAGCAAGATATGGTATTTAATATTTATTTATCAATATAAGGTGCACTAGCTTTCCTAACACATGAAGTACTAATAATAAATGCCCAAATAATCCAAATAATTTACTAGTGCATCAAAATGATCTTTAATTAACCTAGCCAGAGTTTCATGCCATCCTAAGATATTTTAACCATTGTTACTTAAAAATTATCACAAGGGGCAAGATAATGGTTATAACTACAAGTATAAGCTACTATATTCAAAACATTCTACAATAATTTCTAAAGACTCATAATGTTACAAAAACCTTCCTGCCAAAATTTCCTAAGGAATCAAGGTCATATGACCCATCAATATTTTCCTAAAAGGTAAAGGCCTAAACTATCCATATTCTGTTTAAGTTGTGTGTCTAAGTCTAAATGTCACCAAATTCCTCCCTAGGGCATTTCACCACCCTAAAATCACATGGACTAAACACCAAGTCCATACAAGGATATATCACCCTATATCGTTCACAAATCCCCAAAGTTCAACCTTAGGGTTTGAACTAGGGTCCAACGGCAAATCCACCCTAATCCACCCCATAATCCATGGGAGGGTGTTTACTGACATAATACATCAGTGGACCAAGTATCAACCTCTCTTGAGGTGATTTGGCCCCTTAAGCCCACAAGGGACACTTTGATCTAATTACCCCTTTTGGGTCAAGGCTAGGGTTTACTAAAATCCAAACCAAATCATCTCCTAATGAGATGAAATTTTATACAGAGACCTATATTGAATCCAAGAACCTCTCACAAAAATTTGGGAGAATTTATAGGACATTAAGTCCCCTAATTAAATTATTTTAGGTTTATTAAATAATTACAAAACTATAGAAAAAGTATATCCAAAAATTCCCATTTTTGGATAGGTTGTTTGTATAGATAAGAGTGACCCCTAGTAAAAAATTTAGGTAATTTGGATGGCTGGATTGATTGGGGGAACTCAAATCAACCTCAGCTCAACCCTATGTATAGACCTCAGTAAAATGAGTGCTGAGGTCTAACCTGAACTCCAAATTGACTCAAATCAATTTTAAAATAAACTAGACTCACAGATCTAGAAATTTCATGTTGACAACCTTTTTTAGGGGAACCTAGGTTTTTTTAATATTTAATTTAAAAATAGCCTAGTAATGGGACAAAACTTAATAAATAAGGAATTAATAATTCATCACTAGCACGAATCTTGAAGCACGATCGGACGATCCCTTGCCTTCTTCTTCCTCCAGCCAACAACCAGGATTCACCCGACCTGGAGCATCTTTCAAGCCAATTTCCTGGCCACCCATCCACCTCCCAGGCCTTCCACCACCGCCTCTACCTTCGTTGAGGTGGGGGCTATTGCCGGGCGGCGGACGACCGCCGGAGGGGCCGATTCCGGCGAACCCGCAAGCCTATTTTTTCACAGAGAATCCATGGAAATCTCCACCCGATCAGGCTCAATTGAGCCTGATTCTTATCCCTTTTGAATCCTAAGATCTACCCATAGAAGAAGGAGTAGGGGAGGACCTGTAACCGGGCTTGCCGGCGAGTGTGGTGGTGTCGTCAGGTATGTTGCAACCGTATTGTGGGAGGGCTCGATTCATTCAGAAAAAATGTGGAAACTCCTCCCCTCTACCTGGTGAAGCTTTTAAAACACTCAAATGGGGGAGGTGAAGGGCCTAAGATTCAAGGGCCATTAATGGCCATTAAAGGTGTTGGTACCCTAGTTTGGATTTGAGTTTAGTCTTCTCAATTAGTTTCTTGACCCAAGATTTATCTATGGTCAAAGGTTAGTTGTTTAGTTAGATTGCTCTAGTTATAGAGTTGTCACTTATCCAGATGAAAATTTGGTTAAGTTGTTTTTTGGTTCGACTATGGTCGAACGCCACTCGACTATCGTCTATCAACTATTCGACGATCGTCTATCAGTTGGTCGATTATCGTCAGTCAGCAGATCGTCTTTCTCTGAGTTAGTTAAACTCTTGTTAGTTCGACGTTCTATAGTATCTGCCTCGTCGATCGTCGAACCCCGCTCGACTTCTTTTGACCAGACAGATTTCATGATAGTTCAACTATTTTCTTGGATAGTTCAACTATCTGATAGCTCGACAGTCTGTTTGATAGGTCAACTATCTATTTTGCTTGATAGCTCGACTATCTGTCTTGATAGGTTGACTATCTGTTCTGTTTGATAGTTCGACTATCTGCTTGGATAGTTCAACTATCTTATAGCTCTACTATCTGTTTGATAGGTCGACTATCTGTTTTGCTTGAAAGTTCGACTATCTGCCTTGATAGTTCAACTATCTAATAACTCGACTATCTGTTCTGATAGTTCGACTATCTGCTGTGGTAGTTCGACTATCTGCTTTGATAGTTCGACTATCTGTGTCGTTCGACTATCTATTCTGATAGGTCGACGATCTCTGTGCTTCGGTCGACGATCTCCGAGGATCGTTCGATGATCTTTTGTCTGCCTTTAGTAATTTTGTACTCCTTCTATTCTATGTCTTATTTCCTGTTTATTTAGCATATTTTATTAAAGATTATTTCATTTATTTTGTGCATACATCTCAAGGCAATCTTTGCCCCATCCTTTGTGCATAAGTCATGCTTTATCTGACAAAGTTCTTTGTCTTATTAGTTGAAATATCTTTTTGCTTTATCTGTCATGTTGTCCTTTATAACCGTTAGACTCAAAAAGTCTTCTCTGGCCATAAAGAGTTTAGTCTGATGTGACTTTCTTTAGTACTCCTTTTTATCAGATTGGATTTGCAGCTTCTTAGAAAGCTTATCCATTTATAGAATGTCTGCCTGCAGGATATGTTTTGTTTTGTGCTATTTGCAGCTCAGATTGCAGATTTCAGAAGAAGACAAAATTCAAACCAAGATTAGAGTCGTTACAAAGGCCCATATTTAAAGAGCTTCTTTTGAAAGAAAAGAAGATATACATATACAGCAGATAACAACAACAAAGATACACAACACAAAGAGAGATACACAGATTCAAAAACAAGAAGAAATATACAGCTCTCAGTCATTGATACATTCAATTGAGAAGATCATCCTTCTTCAACCTCTCTTCTTCAATCCTGAGTTCATCCTGCTGCCAGGAACATTCACTCAGAGTCTCTAGAAGAAGAAGAAGAAGAAGAAAGAAAAGCTATAGAAGAAGAACATCATTCTACAATCAAGAGTCTTCTTCAAGCTTCTCCTTCAGAATTTCAAGACAGTTCTCTGTCAAGAATTCAGAAGAGTTCCTACACCTTGAAGCAGGACTTCTTCCTGGATATTCTCTAAGCTAGGGGGAGCCTTGATTCTTTAGAGCTTTCTAGCTCTGTACAATCCACTAGCTTCTCTAATCTGTTTTAACAATTGAGAAGAAACTTTAACTCTCTCAATCTCCTATATAAAGGGTTATTACTCCCTTCAAAAGTGAACCTTGGTGGCAGGGCACCTGATCAAAAACCTCTGTTGGATTTTGAGCTCCTGATCAAAAGCTCAAAGGGTCTACTTGATCTACCTGAAGCAGATCAGTTGGTGGCAGGGAACCTGAACAAAAACCTGTAGTGGATTCCTACCAGGGTGGTAGAAGAGTGGACGTACCTATTTAGAGGGAACCACTATAAACTTCTTGTGTCGTCTGTGCTGCTTCATTTAATTTATTGCACTGTGGCTGTGAATAGAAATAACTAAGATTGCTAGTTGCTATGACAGGACCAAAGCTCAACTGTAATTACAGTTAGCTTTCTCTAGTACACTTCACTTTGTGTTAGGCTCTAGGGTTTCAAATATCTATAAACTCATTCCGCAAATTAAATCTAAGGCAGTTGAGTAGGGTGTCATAATTTTTGAATACTCTATTCACCCCCCCCCCCCTCTAGAGTTGTATCTATCCTCACCTTCAATTGGTATCAGAGGGAGGTTGACTGACTGTACAGGCTAACACCTGAGTCACAAGATCTAGATAGATACCAAGCTTATAGATATTCACTTCATGGCCCAGTCCAAGGATTACTCTAGCACCAGACCTCCTGTAACATCCCATTTTCCAATTAGACCCCCCCCCCTTAGGAGTGACTTGAGCATAACTAGGTCATATGAGTTAACCTAGGTGAGCCCAAAAGACCAAGTGACCTAAAAACCTAGTTGAGACCCACTTGGTCTGCAAATAGTAATTTTCAAAACTTTGATTTTGGGTGGCCTAGTAGGTTCATTGTGACTCTAAAAAATTCCCTTAGACCTAATGTGGGCCCAATGAGTCACCAAGGACCCACTTGGGTCAACCATAGTGGTCAATTTGACCAAGTCAACCCCAAGCCCAAATCAAGTCAAACCTAGCCTATATGGGCTAACCCAACCTCAAACCACCCTCCCCCTTAGGCTAACTCTTGCATGATTATTTTTGTATGATATTTGGCTGCCTATATCCTTGGGAATTGACCAAGTCAACATTGGTGACTAGGAGAGAGAAGGTGAGCTCCATTTTCATGTTAATGGAGGAGAGAGAAAAATTCAAGAGAGAGGGAAGGTGGAATTCGGCCAAAGGGAGCCCAAAGGCCACCCTTAATGGCTGAATTCAACTCCCATGGTGAAGGGGAGGAGTTTCCAGCCGTTTCCCGGCCACCTAGGCTTTGGTTTAGCCCCCCTCCTCCATGGCCGAACCCTCCTTTATTGGCCATTAATGGCTTCTTTCAAAACTGCCTTCCCCCTCCCCTCCTGGCCATATAGACCTCACCAGCAAGCTAGGGCGACGTATTTCGAAGCATTAGAAGGAGGGAGAACCACTTCCAGAGCCACCAAAGGAGAAATCGTCGCCGCGGCTGCCGCCATGAATTCTCGTCGCTCCACCCGCATCCAAGCCCGAGTTCAGGTCCTCCTCCTCTCCTTCTCTCATGCTTAGATCCTAGGAATGCTTAGAAACCGATTCCATGCTCAATCGAACCCGAGTTAGGTTTTTATTTTTCGGAAAACCACCATTTTTCGGGAGGTTTTTGAGCTCTCGGCTAGGGCGGCGCCGCCACCTCCGGCCGCCCTAGCTCCGGCCAGGGATAGCCCCCACCACCGGGAACAATTAGGGGATGTTTCAAGGTGGTGGCGCCGCCTCAGGCCGCCGGGAATCGGCCCACAAAAACCGCTTGCGCAAGCCTCTTTTCGGCTCCATCGGGGAAGATGAACAGGAGCTGCCTGATATGCTTCTAGATTCGTGCAGAGCAGATTCTATAATTTTAAGTCCTATTTTCTAATTTTCTGTATTTTAAATAAAATAGTTTTAATGTAATTGGATTTTAGGCCCCTTATGGGCACCTACTGGAAAAGTGTTTAGCATGAAAGTTGTAGGTCCTTTTAATACCTACAATTTGATATGCTGTGGTGAAATTTTGGTAGAGTACCTAGACTTGTAGGGCCATTTGATTATGGGTATGTCCTAGGTTTAGGGCAGTTTTATTATAAAAATTATTTAGGCCCTTTGGAGGCTATTTAGGCCCTTTGGAGGCTTGTTCATCAAAATTGATCAACATGAATGTTGTAGGCTTTTTAATTATCTATAGTTTGATATATTATGGAAAATTATAGGACAAGTCTTCTGACCTATAGGGCCATTATTCTAGGGTAGGTCCTACAAATAGTGCAGATCTTTGAAAAATTCCCCACACCTAATCCTTGGTCCAAATGCTTTGAATATTGGACAAGGCTTTAATATCACCTAGACCTAGCTCCTGTAAAAATTGGAATCCATTTAAAGAAGTGTCACCTAGGGTTTTGCCCTAAACCTAGAAAAGCTAGGGTAAGGTAGTTGAAGGGTCAAATGACCTCCAAACCCTCCCAAATTTTGGTGAGGTGTCCCTGGTATAGGTATATAGGTCTGGTTCAAATTTCAACTCATTTGGTTGAGTTTTGATTAGGAATCCTCTAAACCCTAGTTTTGACCTAGTAGAAGGAAGCTTAGTGAGAAGGTTCTTTGCACTCTGGTATGATCATCTCACCTCAACAGAGGTTGAGATTTTGACCACTGGTTTATTTTGGTCCTAAGATTACCCTTAGGGAAGATGGGATGATTTAGGGTAAGTTTACCCTAGGGCCCAGGTTCAAACCCTAAATGTGAACTTTGGGGGTTTGTGAAGGAGATAGGGGCAAATGCCCTTGTATGGCCTTGATATTTGGTGGAGAGGTTGTTAATGAGTTTGTAACTCTCTGGTTGTAATGTTAGAGAATTTTGATGTAGGTAGCTACCTCAAAACTTAAACCCTAGTTTTAGGGTAGAAGGGATTTTAGGTCAAAACATTATCTTAAACTATTTTATAAGCCATGAAATTGGGGTAGTGTGTTTCTAGGGTCGTTAGGACCCTTGGATAATTTTACTAGAATTTTTGGATAGGTATTTCTAGTACTTCATTCATGAATGTGGGTATAGCCCTTTTTGATGTTTTATTTATTAAAGATTTTTAATTCAAATAAGGCCCCCTTGAAACTCTGGAATTGGATGTTTTTGGCCAGTAGGAATGACCATGAATTTTAGTTCAATTTTATGTTGATTAAATAGAATAGTTCCTTCACAAGTATTATTAAAGGGCTCTATGTTTTAAAAATATTTTATGGCATAAATAGTCTCTGAAAAATTATGAAAGTTGGTAAATAGTGTTTTTGAATCATTATGAATCAGTGGGATTTTTCTCTGGATTTTTGAAGTTATGGATTTAGTACTTGATTCACAAGCATGCTAGATTAGGATTTTAGAAAATGATTTATTATAAGTTAATTTCCAGCAGAAAAATTATGAAACTTTTATAGTACTATTTTCATGGTATTTCTAATATCCTGTAATTAATCCAATTTATTTGGAAGAGAATTTGATGTAGTTTATTCATTAGACATGAAGGAAATGGATTATTGCAAAAATAAGTTTAGGCCCCTTAGACCATAGGAAAAATTGCCAAACCTTGGATATGTAATTTTTAGATACATTAATGTTTGTCTTAAATTTATTATGATTTATACATGACTGAAAAATATAATCCTTGTACAAATTTTGAAGACCTTGGGTTTTAGTAAAATTAATTAATTATTAGATTAATTGGGAAAATCGTTATTATCGGAAATCGATTCAATAATGTCATGATATGCCCCCAGTAATTAACTTAGGTCGTTCGGAAGAAAACACAAAGGACATCCTATCATAGACATTACTTAGTATAAGGTGGTCTGTTGTTAGTAACTTTAGGAAATGAGTAACAAGATAAGGTTTGGGTTAGCGTAAGGACAACTTGTGTTGGATTGGATTTAAAGAAAGAGGATGGATCACCATAGGAGGTTTCAAGTATGGTGAGGAATGAGTTGATGCGCTCTATAAGGTGCGCGGGACCGACGAAAGATCGCCGTCCCCGTAGGAGTGAAGAGTCAAATCCACCCTAGGTTTAGTTCGATGCAACTTATAGAGAGAACGGGTAAGGGAAAAACAACCAATAAAAATAAGTGCCTTGCGAAAGGGAACTTCGGGCCGTAATGCCGCCGTCTTGGTTCCTAGTGCCCTTTGAGAGCCCTTTACGGGGTATGCCGGGGGCAATCCTGGGCTAACGTAAATCTTAAAACAAACGAAAGAGTAATTAGCCTAATAGGGATTCACATTTCACACACTCATTAGTTAGGGTTGGTAATGATTAAGTCGTCCCGAGGTGTTCAAGGGGACGCTGTCCCATGGTGTTCTAGGGGATGGAGTCTGGAGATGAGCCGGACGTTTTAGTCCGGGGAATTTGGTCTCGGATGTGGTTTATACGGACGGTTTAGTCCGGGAGTTTAACACTTTAAAATCGTTATATATTAAACTGCTGCCTGTGCATAAAAATAGGAAGATTAAGGTGGTGGGTTTTTGATATCGGGGAGTTCGATTGCACCGACACCGATATCGTTGACTCGGCAAGGTGACTAGCACTTAGCCAAGGTTAAGTCCGGCGGACCAGTCGGCAAGAGTACGCAGGAGTCCGCCTCGTGCACCAGGCATTGAGGGCGTACGATAGGTCAGACCAGTGGTGCTTTTACTGGTTTGAGGTGGGCAAGGCCCAACCCACCGCTTCCGTTTGCCACTACGGGAGTAACCTGGGAGTTATCTCCAGAAAGAGGGAACTAAAGGTTTGTGTACACAAAGTTGGGTGTGTGAGTTGCACTGCTTGAACATCATAACCCACCATATAGCTGCATGACATAATCATTCATAACAACCTTGACACCTAAAGTATAAGTGGAATGTACTTTAGGACTTGCAAAATGACCCCTTGGTCTATAAGCTTGTGTGGGCAAGTTTATAAATTAAGGTCAATTCGATACATGTAAATCTACTGCTTGATAACTGACACCCCAACGTATAATCGATATGGGACGCGTTATACGATGGGAGCCTTGCAAAAGATCCCTTGGCTTATGTGTACTCACATAAGCGAAGGTTTAATTTCTTACTTACTTCCTTTCTGTTATACCTATTACAACATTTATACTGTTCACCTGTTATAACTTGCTAGTTAGGTCCACCGTCATCTGCTTTGGAATTTATCTCCACTTTCATGTCCTCCCCTTTCTTCCTCTCCGCCCGGTGCCTTAGAGCGTGGGGGAAGGGGTGGGGGATGATAGGGCTTAGTCTTTTAGACTAACGATTTTCAAACCATATCATATTAGGGGATTGCGGAGCCCAGCATGGAGGAGCAGCCTAGGAGGCCGGTACGCTTAGAGATGGGGCAGTCTAGCACTGGAGTCCAGACTGCAGGGACCGTGAGTCCTGACCTTTAGTAGAGTTTTAGTCTGGCTTCCGCATTGAGTGATTTTGTAGTGAGGACTTGATGTACCGGGCATGAGCCCTTATATTTCTAGTATCATTGTACTTTGATGTTTTCTGTGGACACTCCCTTCGTGGAGTTTATATACATGTGATTTATTATTGTGGACTACATTTCTCTTCCTTTACTTCGTGCTACTTTATTATGATCGAAAAGGCCGGCAGAATCGGCGCGTTGTAGTGACGACCTTCCCGGGTGCGAAGGTGTCACCGCAAAGCGGCGGTTCTGGGCATAAGACCCCGGGATTTCAAAAAAAAACGGGGGGGGGGGGGGGGGGGGTCTTACACCTCCAGCTTGCAACTTAGCTAAGTTTAGCATCTGGAAGGCAAGAATCAAATTATATATGAACTCTATTGATGAAGACATTTTTTCTTCTATTTTGACAGGACCTCCAACACCTCCTACTGCAGCCACTGCTACAGCATCTACAAATCTCAGTGCAGTGCCTCCTCCAGACTACAATGATGCCTACAAGAAGGCAAAGATAGCTGATTCCAAAGCTATGAACATTATGGCTAAGACTATGTCTGATGAAATCTTCCAAAAAGTGGCTGATTGCACCTATGCAAAAGCCATGTGGGACTCACTTAACCAGATTGTAGCTGGTTCAGCTGATGAAAGGAAGGACAGAAGGTCCAACCTTATATATCAGTATGAAAACTTCAAGAAGACTGAAGCTGAATCAGTTGAAGCCATGTACACCAGGCTCAGCTTGTAACACCCCAGAATCTCAAAATGTGTTTGTACACAGTTTTGAGAAGCAGGCTGTTAGACACGGCCTGGGACACGGGCGTGTCCCAGGGCGTGTCGGGTGTACACGGCCTGGGACACGGGCGTGTCCCAGGGCGTGTTCAGCTTAGTCGACGATTTAGAGTCGACGATCGTCGAGCCTGGGACACGGCCTTCGACACGGGCGTGTCCCAGGGCGTGTTCGAATTAAATTTCGAATTTGGCCTATTCGAGTCAGAGCCGTACACGGCCGTGAACACGGCCATAAACACGGGCGTGTCAGGCTGGACACGGGCGTGTCAGCTGCCGTGTTTTGAGCCGTGTACTGGTTTTGGAAGTCGGTGAGTGCCGTGTAGCAGGAGATACGGGCGTGTCTCAAGAATGACACGGGCGTGTCAGGTTCGACACGGGCGTGTCGATCCCCGTGTTGTTCAGTCGGTTCGAAACCGCGTGTGCCGCTTAAGGGTACACGGCCTGTGACACGGGCGTGTCACAGGCCGTGTCAGCCAAAAATTGGGTTTCTTGGGCAGATCTCGGCCGTTCGTTTCCTTCTAATTGGATCTTGTGGTCCAAAGCTTTTCCAGCCTCTTTAAGGCCGTGGATTGAGATGAAATCTCATTTCCACTTAGCCTTTCTCTCTCTAAAGAGAAGAAAGAGAGGAGAGCTTGGAGGAGGAGGAGGAGGAGCTTTCCGGCCGCCGGTGGAGCTTCGTCGAGCCGAATAGAGAGCCGAGTGCAGCGTTGCGGAGGCAAGGCCGCTACGGTGATTTCCATCCGGCTAGTTTTTCTATGGCGCCGAAGCGATCGTCAAGGGTAACGATCTTTCTTCCTTGGGCAGGTGAAGCCCTTTGTTTTGCATGTGCATGGGATCCTCCATCAAGAGAAGGAAACGCGTAAGTGATTCCAACAGTTGAGTCTGCATCTAGAGCCGGAAGTATGTAGTACGGCATAGGCATGCTGTGTGAAGCCCATCCAGACGTATGTCGGGATTGGTGATGTTTATATTGCGAACCGGAGAAGACTCCGTGTATTCATCGTTTAGCCTGCGGAGATGGTGAGGACGATGTGCGTGGTGTATAGGATACTTTGTATAGCTCCTTTGGTTGCATGCTTGTAAGAGCTGGTTGATGGAGTGCGGACACCTCTGAGTGGGTGGGCGCGTGAGGTCTTCAACAAGGGTTTGGAGGCTTATGCTCATTCCACCAAGTGGCGACGGACACCTCTGAGTGGGTGGGTGCGAGAGGTCTTCAATAGGGGTTTGGAGGCTTATGCCCATTCCACCAAGTGGCAATGTTAAGATCGGGTGAGCGGTCGATTGGTAGCAAATCAGCAGGGCGAATTCCCTAGGCTTGTTACACTACGTGGGTAGGTCGACTGATAGTGCTCACGGGTTTTGGTGTGGTGCGTACCTCTGAGTGAGACGGGTGCATGAGGTCTTCAACAAGGGTTTGGAGGCTTATGCCCGCCTACCAAGTACAAACCATAAAAGGTGCCCTGAGTGCACGGAGCGCCTGGAATTGAGGCCGGCGTTTGTGATGTTGGGTGTATGTTCTTTATATGTTGAAGTTGCGATACATGCAGGGAAGGAACCACTGCCCCGGGTAAGGGTGGGGTCGTTATAATTGGTCAGCTGAATGCTGACCGTTGCTTTGTTTATCACCCATGGGGTGGACGTCCATATGCAGGTGTTGCGGGCTGATGGATTGAGCGGGCAAAAGCCTATGCTGCTGGTAGGCCCTTGAAGGCCGTGCGAAGTGTTGGATTTCATGTGTGGCCGGCCTGCGTGCCGATGTATGAAATTATATGTGTTGTAAAGAGTAACTTGTAAGGCCTTAAGGCCGTGTGCGGTGTGGTTTTGTAAACATTCCTGGTGATCTATATAAATGTGATATTTATATATTAGTGGACATTCAATGGTATGAGTTCTTGCACTTAATAAGCTTCCGCTAGAATGCTCTGAGTTAGGACTCGTTTGGTTTGGTATTATCCTGTGACCTCACCGTCTGTTTGTGGCTTATAATGTGGGGCCCCGGCCGGACCTTCTACTATACGTCATTTAACGGATGGGGTCGTTACATTTTGGTATCAGCTTTTGTCGGTCTTCCTCTTTCGAATTCGTGGTCGAATTCTTTTGTGGGGTGGCGAGCACGTGTTTGTGCGACCTGCTGTAATGCTAATGAACTCAAGAATGTCCACTAGGAATGTGTGTGTGTGTGTCTATTCGGTGAGTTTGCCGTATTACCATAGAAAGTAATGCTATCTTGTTCACCTATAGGTGACGAGGAGTGGAGCTGGGCAGTCGGAGCCCCAGCGTTCGGATGAGAGTGCGGCACCACCTGAGGTGCCTACACCTCCCCCTTCTGCGGAAACGGTGCGCTTAGTTGCGGAGATGATCTTTGCTATGCTTCAGGCACAACCTTTTGGGCAAGCAAGGCCCGCTGTGGCGCCAGTGCACGTTGGTGCGAGGCAAGAGCATGTTGAGGTTGGTGCGAGGCAAGAGCATGTTGAGGTTCCGGTTGCTGTGCAAGCAGCGGACGAGCAACTTAAGCACTTTATGGAATTTAATCCGCCTACGTTTATCGGGGCAACGTCTCCAACAGAGGCCGAGGATTGGCTCTCTAGAGTGAAAAGAATCCTGGCTGCGCTCAGGATTAGTGAGGAGCAGAAAGTCCCGTTAGCCACTTTCCTCCTGGAAGGAGAGGCGAGGCTTTGGTGGGATGAGATCGAGTTGTACCAGTTGGGAGGTAGAGATCTGGGCGACATATCGATGGATGAATTCTCTAGATTATTTTGGGCGAAATATTTGCCAATGGCGCAGAGAATTGCAATGGAAAATGAATTTCAACGTCTGGTACAGGGTGATAAGACCGTGGACGATTACCTGCATGAGTTTACCAAGCTCGGTCGTTATGCGGGGTCGACGTTTGCGGACCAGGCGCGGAAGACAAATAGGTTCTATGAAGGGCTGTGTGATGAGCTGAGGTTGGCTCTCCCGAGTTCAGTGAACCAAGGATTCCAAGCATTGGTGCATACCGCTAGTGCACTAGAGAAGGATTTGAAGCGGGTACGGGAGAAGAAGAACGTAGCGGTGGAAAAGTCCGACTTCAAAGTTCTGCCATCAGAGCAATCAGATTTCAGGAAACGTGATAAGAAGCGGTTCAGGCCTGCTGAACAAACTTCTTCAGATGTTGCGTCAGGAGCAACGTTTGGGCAAGAACGGGTTGAGCCGCGTACATGTTTCATTTGTGGGAGGCCAGGGCATATCGCGCGATTTTGCTGGAATGGTGCATCAAGGGGTGAAAGAAAGACAGGTGCGTCTTATGACGAGAAAGGGAAAGCTGTGGCAGAGTCGTCTGCATCGCGGGCGCAACCGCGAATATACACTCTTGAGATGCAGGAGCCGCAAAGCTCAAATCAAGCAGAACAGCAAATCCGTGCTTTGGACTTAATGGAGGCCGCGAAACGGATTCTGCGAGATGCGGAGAAGCCGAAATAAAGTGGAGTGTGCACTTTATTTTGTTGTCTGTTGTATGTATGTATGTATTTCTGTTTGGGACAAATAGTTGTGGTGGTACGATTCCATGGGGCGAGCCAAGCTGTGGCCTCTGAGCTCTAAACCTGGATCGTTTTGGTTTGTATCGCAACAGCGTGGTTGTGTTGATACTTGTGCGTTGCGCTAAATTTCGGGACGAAATTTCTATAAGGAGGGGAGGGTTGTAACACCCCAGAATCTCAAAATGTGTTTGTACACAGTTTTGAGAAGCAGGCTGTTAGACACGGCCTGGGACACGGGCGTGTCCCAGGGCGTGTCGGGTGTACACGGCCTGGGACACGGGCGTGTCCCAGGGCGTGTTCAGCTTAGTCGACGATTTAGAGTCGACGATCGTCGAGCCTGGGACACGGCCTTCGACACGGGCGTGTCCCAGGGCGTGTTCGAATTAAATTTCGAATTTGGCCTATTCGAGTCAGAGCCGTACACGGCCGTGAACACGGCCATAAACACGGGCGTGTCAGGCTGGACACGGGCGTGTCAGCTGCCGTGTTTTGACCCGTGTACTGGTTTTGGAAGTCGGTGAGTGCCGTGTAGCAGGAGACACGGGCGTGTCTCAAGAATGACACGGGCGTGTCAGGTTCGACACGGGCGTGTCGATCCCCGTGTTGTTCAGTCGGTTCGAAACCGCGTGTGCCGCTTAAGGGTACACGGCCTGTGACACGGGCGTGTCACAGGCCGTGTCAGCCAAAAATTGGGTTTCTTGGGCAGATCTCGGCCGTTCGTTTCCTTCTAATTGGATCTTGTGGTCCAAAGCTTTTCCAGCCTCTTTAAGGCCGTGGATTGAGATGAAATCTCATTTCCACTTAGCCTTTCTCTCTCTAAAGAGAAGAAAGAGAGGAGAGCTTGGAGGAGGAGGAGGAGGAGCTTTCCGGCCGCCGGTGGAGCTTCGTCGAGCCGAATAGAGAGCCGAGTGCAGCGTTGCGGAGGCAAGGCCGCTGCGGTGATTTCCATCCGGCTAGTTTTTCTATGGCGCCAAAGCGATCGTCAAGGGTAACGATCTTTCTTCCTTGGGCAGGTGAAGCCCTTTGTTTTGCATGTGCATGGGATCCTCCATCAAGAGATGGAAACGCGTAAGTGATTCCAGCAGTTGAGTCTGCATCTAGAGCCGGAAGTATGTAGTACGGCATAGGCATGCTGTGTGAAGCCCATCCAGACGTATGTCGGGATTGGTGATGTTTATATTGCGAACCGGAGAGGACTCCGTGTATTCATCGTTTAGCCTGCGGAGATGGTGAGGACGATGTGCGTGGTGTATAGGATGCTTTGTATAGCTCCTTTGGTTGCATGCTTGTAAGAGCTGGTTGATGGAGTGCGGACACCTCTGAGTGGGTGGGCGCGTGAGGTCTTCAACAAGGGTTTGGTAGCTTATGCTCATTCCACCAAGTGGCGATGGACACCTCTGAGTGGGTGGGTGCGAGAGGTCTTCAACAGGGGTTTGGAGGCTTATGCCCATTCCACCAAGTGGCAATGTTAAGATCGGGTGAGCGGTCGATTGGTAGCAAAGCAGCAGGGCGAATTCCCTAGGCTTGTTATACTATGTGGGTAGGTCGACTGATAGTGCTCACGGGTTTTGGTGTGGTGCGTACCTCTGAGTGAGACGGGTGCGTGAGGTCTTCAACAAGGGTTTGGAGGCTTATGCCCGCCTACCAAGTACAAACCATAAAAGGTGCCCTGAGTGCACGGAGCGCCTGGCATTGAGGCCGGCGTTTGTGATGTTGGGTGTATGTTCTTTATATGTTGAAGTTGCGATACATGCAGGGAAGGAACCACTGCCCCGGGTAAGGGGTGGGGTCGTTATAATTGGTCAGCTGAATGCTGACGGTTGCTTTGTTTATCACCCTTGGGGTGGACGTCCATATGCAGGTGTTGCGGGCTGATGGATTGAGCGGGCAAAAGCCTATGCTGCTGGTAGGCCCTTGAAGGCCGTGCGAAGTGTTGGATTTCATGTGTGGCCGGCCTGCGTGCCGATGTATGAAATTATATGTGTTGTAAAGAGTAACTTGTAAGGCCTTAAGGCCGTGTGCGGTGTGGTTTTGTAAACATTCCTGGTGATCTATATAAATGTGATATTTATATATTAGTGGACATTCAATGGTATGAGTTCTTGCACTTAATAAGCTTCCGCTAGAATGCTCTGAGTTAGGACTCGTTTGGTTTGGTATTATCCTGTGACCTCACCGTCTGTTTGTGGCATATAGTGTGGGGCCCCGGCCGGACCTTCTACTATACGTCATTTAACGGATGGGGTCGTTACACAGCTCAATCATCAATGAGCTGAGAACTCTTGATAAGGAGATTGTATTGACAGAAATCAATGATAAGATACTGATGTGCTTTCCTAGCACATGGGATCTCAGGATCTGGCCTATTAAGGAGGCCAGAAGTACAACAAAAATCTCAACTGATGCTCTCCTTGGCAAGCTCAAGTCTTTTGAGCAAGTTCTAAAGACCAGGGAAGCTGAGGCTGAAGCCAATACTCCAACTCCAACAAGGAAAGAGCAAACTCTTGCTCTCAAAGCTGCTGATGCTTTTGAAGGAAGCCAATCTAATGAGGAGCTGATGGCACTCTTTGCCAAAAGGTTTCTCAAGATGGGCAGAAAAGACTTCAGAAGAAATCTTCAAGATATGAAGATAAACCAAGGTATGACAGATCTCCTGCTAAAGAAATTATTTGTTATAGCTGCAGGAAACCTGGACACATTCTACTAGAGTGTCCAGAGGAAAAGAGAAAAGAAAAGAGAAAAGAAAAAGAACATCACAAGAAGCACTCCAAGTCCTCCTCCTACAAAAATAAGAAGAAGGAGAAAGGATTTGTTGCTGAGACCTGGAGTGACACAGATGAGGAATCTTCCTCCTCAAGCTCCAGTGAAGATGAGGAAGAGAAGAAGGCAAAGGAAATTTTCCTAATGGCAATTGATGACTGCAACAACCACTAAGCTGCAGAGAGTTCTGATGATGATGAAGAAATGCCTACAGAAGATCAGGTATTATCTTCTTATGATTTTTCTTCTGCTGAATTTAAATTTGAATTTAAATCCCTTTGTTTAGATTTAATTAGTTCAGAAAATGAAATTAAGGAGCTTAGAAATAGGATAGCAGAATCAGAAATCCTATCCATTGAAAATGCTAGGTTAAAAGCAGAACTCACTAAGTCTAGTGAAGAAATAAAGTTTCTTAAAAATAAACTAGCAAAGTCCAAGAGATTAGAAGAATCTTTAAATGGTAGAAGCCTTAAGCTGCTAGAAATCACTAGCATGACAAACACTAGGTCAGGAAATAATAAGCTTGGATTAGGAGCCTCATCAAGTGAACCCCCATTGGTTCTTAAAAATCATCTTTCAACTCCAGTAAACTTTATTTCAGCTGATGGAATAAAGAATACTGAGCAAGTAAATCTAGTTAACAAAGCCTTAAATAAAGCTAAGAGAGAAAAGAGAAAGCAAAATTTTAAAGAGCTACAAAAAGCGTCGAACGCTGCTCGACGATCGAAGGCTCAATGGTCAAACGAAGCTCGACGATCTGAGCATCAATCGTCGAACGCTGATCGACGATTTCAATATGATTTTCAAAATAATCACCTGAACCATAGAAATTCTAAGATAAATAGAAACACTAGGTTTGTGGACCCATTAACTGCTTTGAGTATCCCACCTAGGAGATCTTACCCTTTAGGATATAAACCCCAACCTGCTTATTCTTTTATTTCAAGTTTTCATTATGTGAAAAATAATGGACCCAAGGTTGTCTGGGTCCACAATGTATAATTGTTTAATTTGCAGGTGAAGACCTATCCATATACTAAAGACAAATGGTACATGGATAGTGGTTGTTCCAATCATATGACAGGAAATAAAGGCAATCTGTCAAGATTCAAGGCCAAGCTTGGACCAAAGGTGATCTTTGGGGATTCTAGCTGTGGTCAAACTGAAGGATATGGTAGGACTACCATTGGAGCAGTAACTTTTAAGAGGGTTGCATATGTAACTGGACTGAAGCATAACCTTATCTCAGTAAGCCAGTTATGTGATGCAGGACATCAGGTATCTTTCACTAACTCTCTCTGTAATATTACTTTAAATAGTAATGTTGTGTTAGTAGGTATTAGACAGGGTAATATTTATTTAGTAGATTTTAACTCAACTCATTCTGAAATCTGCTTATTTAATGAAGTAACAAATAACAACACCTTATGGCATAGGAGGCTTAACCATGTTAACCTCAAGAACATATCTAGGTTATCTAAATACAACCTTGTTAAAGATTTACCTTCTTGCCCCTACAAGAAGGAGAGCCTATGCAAGGCTTGTCAATTAGGCATGCAAACCAAAAACTCCTTTAAATCTGTAAATAAAAGTGATTCACCTAGAATCCTGTATTTATTACATTTGGACCTTTTTGGCCCAATAAATGTACAGAGTCTAGGAGGGAAGTTTTACACTTTAGTAGTTGTAGACGACTTCTCTAGGTTAACTTGGGTGTTCTTCTTGAGAACTAAGGCTGATAACTTCAAAGTTCTTACAGACTTTCTGCTATGTGTGCAGACTGAGTATTCTACTCATGTTGCCTTGATCAGAAGTGATCATGGTACTGAGTTTGAGTCTCTTCTCATGCAAGAATTCCGTGAGAAAGAAGGTATCAAACATAGCTTCTCTGCTCCTAGAACTCCCCAATAAAATGGGGTAGTGGAAAGGAAGAATAGAACCCTGATTGAAGCTGTTGTAACATTATTGGCAGATGCTAACATGCCTCTTTCTTATTGGGCAGAAGCTGTTAGCACAGCTAATTATGCCTTGAACAAAAGTCTTATACACAAGCTTAAGAGTAAAACTCCTTATGAGTTGCTTAAAGGAAAGAAACCTAAAATTAATTATTTTAGAGTATTTGGTTGTGTAGTATACATTCATAACAATAACAAAGAATACCTTAGAAAGTTTGAAGCAAAAGCTTCAATGGGAATTTTTCTTGGATATTCCCAAGTAAGCAAAGCTTATAGGGTATTTAATAAATCAATTTCTAAAATTGAGGAGTCTGTATATGTTTCTTTTGATGAATCTCAGATGTATTACAAGGAGAAGGAAACTGCTCCTTCCTCAAGTTCATTGCAGGTACCAGAATCTAATAAAGATGTTATACAAGAGATTCTCCCTCTTTCAACTCTCCGCATCACTGATTCAGACAATGATGGAGACACTATGGAAGCAGTTGTTGTACCACCAACATTTGATCCAATTCCACCTGAGGAATTAATCCCAACTGTTGCTAGAGATCACATCCCACCTGCTGATCTTGTCACACTTAGAGATCATCCTACATCTCAAGTGTTTGGAGACATATCAGCTGGTGTACAAACAAGACATCAATTAAGACAGGATGTGATGCATGCTTATTTCCTTTCACAAGTTGAGCCCCTCACCATAAAAGATGCTGAGCTAGATCCCCACTGGATCATTGCTATGCAAGAGGAGCTCAATCAATTTGAAAGATGTAAGGTATGGACTTTGGTTCCAAGACCAAAAGGCCAACTGATAATAGGCACCAAGTGGGTGTTTAGAAACAAGTTGGATTCAAATGGAATTATTGTAAGGAACAAAGCTAGGCTTGTAGCTCAGGGCTACAGACAGGAGGAAGGTATAGATTATGACCAAACCTTTGCTCCTATTGCAAGGCTAGAGGCAATAAGGATCTTTCTAGCCTATGCAGCATATATGAAGTTTAAGGTATTTTAAATGGATGTTAAGAGTGCCTTCCTAAATGGTGAGCTAAAGGAAGAGGTGTTTGTTGAACAACCTCCTTGGTTTGTTTCTTCAACTCAACCCTCATGTGTTTACAAGTTGCAAAGAGCTCTTTATGGACTTAAACAAGCACCCAGAGCCTGGTATGAGACTCTAGCTAGATTCATGTAAGAGCACAACTTTGTTAGGGGAGTAGTTGATAGAACCCTTTTCGTTAAGCATCACAAGGACACCATCCTGTTAGTTTAAGTGTATGTGGATGATAATATTTTTGGCTCCACTGATCCCAAACTATGCAAAAAGTTCTCTTACCTGATGCATTCTAAGTTTGAGATGAGTAGTATTGTGAGTTGTCTTACTTTCTTGGTCTCCAAGTAAAGCAAGATGCTGATGACATCTTCATCTCCCAATCCAAATATGCCAAGGAATTGGTAAAGAAGTTTGGGATGGCTGATGCTTCAGTAATGTATACACCTATGGCTACTAATGTAGTTATAGATTCTGATGATCAGGGTAAGCCAGTTGATCAGAAAAACTATAGGGCCATTGTTGGTTCCCTATTGTACTTAACTGCAAGTAGACCAGATATAATGTTTGCCACATGCCTATGTGCTAGATTCCAGGTCAACCCTAAGGAATCTCATTTGATTCTTCTCAAGAGAATTTTGAGATACCTGAAGGGTTGTCAAAATTTAGGACTATGGTACCCAGCTGAATCAGAATTTGAGTTAATTGGATACTCTGATTCTGACTAAGCTGGTTGTAGAGTTGACAGGAAAAGTACCTCAGGAACTTGTCAGTTCCTGGGAGAGAGATTAGTCTCTTAGTTCTATAAGAAATAGGCTTCTGTCTCAACTTCAACTGCAGAGGCTGAATATATAGCAGCTGTTAGTTGTTGTTCACAGATCCTGTGGATTCAAAACCATCTTTTGGATTATGGGTACACACACAAGAACACAAAAATCATGTGTGACAGTACCAGTGCTATATCCATTGAACAATATCCAGTGCACCACTCTAGAACCAAGCACATTGAGATCAGACACCATTTCCTGAGAGATTGTGTGGAAAAGAACAAGATCAGCCTTGAATTCATATCCACTGACCTTCAGAGAGGTGATATTTTCACCAAGCCTTTAGATGAACAGAAGCATCTGTTCTTTTTGGTTCAACTAGGCATGATTAATGGAAAAGACTAAGTGTGACTTCTGCCTTTGTTGAAATCTGTTTGAAGATCGTCGAACGACGTTCGACGATAGTCAAACAGGTTGAGCCTATCGTCGACCTACGGGCGACGACAAGTTATTTGTTTGTGAAGACAGAAATAGTCGAACGATTGATCGACTACTTTGCTTCAGGAAACGATCGTCGAACGACCGTTCGACCATCGTCTCCAGTATCTGTTAAAATAGATCGACGATTGCTGTTTTAATATAAAACCGATGGTCGACCTAGGTTAATAGATTGTTCTTTTTGTCGTCGACGGAGCTCGTCTTTTCGTATTCCGTCTTTCTGTTTGAGCTCTGCCTCGCGCTCTCTTCCATTTCGCTTTCGTCATCTCTCTCATCTTCTCCAACCCAATCAATGGCGATTGCTCCAGCTCTTCTGTCAGTGATGAAGTTCGACGCCGGCTTCAGCATAGATTTTGACTCCTTCAGCGCCTGTGATTCTGAGATAGTAGAAATCCTCCAGCTCTGCAAGGAACAAGGACTGGAATGGCTAATGTCCACAAGGATCAAGATAAACTTCCCAGAGATTAAAGAGTGGGCCTTCACTTCGTCTTCTAGTGACGAATCTATGACTGGGACGATTGGCGGCGAAGAGGTAAGCTTGACTCCTGTCGTATTAACTGATATTTTCGGATTACTGAATGGTGAAGAGGAATATGAACAAGATACTCCAGAGTTTGGGAGGATGTTGATCGAATTAGGACATGCAGAAGGCATTCCTTCTAAATTGCTAAAGGTTAATTTTCCATTAAGGATAAAGTTCTTGGCTGAACTAGTTGGAAATGTGCTTCTGGGCAAGCACTCTGCTCATGATAACATCACCAGGCAACAGTTTTCCTTGATGTGTGCAATAGTAAATAAGAAACAGATAAATTGGGAAGGAATTATGTTTGACTTGATCAGAAAGAAGAATAGCAAGAAGGAAGTAACCTTGGGTAGGGTACTTGGGATATTTCTAAGAGAGAAATATCCCCAACTGTTGGTTACAGTCTCAACATCCATCAATGCCAGTAAGAAGATGGATCCAACATTATTTGTTAAGTGGAAAAGGAGCTTTCAGAAGCCTTCTCCAGCAGGGGTTGCTCTAGTTGTGTCTGAGAGCACAAGGACTGTTTCAGTCTCTCCCCACCTACATGAAGCAGGCTCATCCATTCTCTCCATTCCATCCACCTCCTCTATATTACCATCTTCCTCCACATTTCCATCCACCTCTGCTTTATCATCTACTTCAATTGAAGTTCCATCTACTTCAATTGAAGTACCATCTACTGCCTCTCTTCCTCTTGACCCTTCCTCTATTCTCCATGCATCACCACCAGCATCTCCACTTCCATCTCATCTTGCTAGGATTTCCCATCTTAGTTTTGATTTATTGGTTTCTGAGCTACCCACTCCTCCTCAGTCACCAAATTCTCTTCAAGATCATATTGATCTTCCTACATCCACCCATCAATCCCCAGTTCAAAATATATCTCATCAGGAGAACACCATCCCTGATGATCATCCATCTACTGTGATTCCTCCACAATCATTTGAAATCACACCAGCCTTCATTTCAAACATCTTGGAGCTAATTACTCCTTAAATCAAAATCATGATTGAAGAAGCAATTGCCCCTCTCGTTTCTTCCATCTCTACCTTGTCATCCTCCATCTTAGCCCTCTCTAAGTCTGCTGAGCCATCTTCAGTTAGGGGCCTGACTTCAGTGTCTACTGAAATCAGGCAGGGGGAGATGTTCGAGGAAGATGCCTCAGGACTGCCCCTTGTTTCTCGTCCAGCAGAGCCCCAAGCGGAGATACAATAAGTAACAGCAGTTCCAGTTGACATTGCAACATCTTCTGCAGTTTCAGCACCAGTGTAGAAGCCTTCCGAAATCATAATGGAAGCAGAATTTGCATTCAAAGTATGCCTTGAAGAAGCTTCAACTCCCTTAGTTGCTCTATTCCTAGAAGGAGTCATTACCACCTTTCTAGATGACTTGTGTGAGTTAGGAAGTTCTGAAGAGAATCCTGAGGGTAATTCATTTACTCAATTCCTTGACATGTTAACTGACATGCTTGTCTGTGAATACCTAGAAGGGATGTTTCAATTTCATTTAGCAAATCTGTGTTCCTGATACTACAGATCTAGTGGAAGAAGTTCAAGCTGCTCCAGAACCTGCTCAACAACCAGCTCTAGAAGCAGTGCAAGAACCTGCTATTCAAGATCCTGCATCTTCTCCTCCAGCTCAGGTAGCTGTGAATGATGAACTGGTCCTCATGAAAGTTGTAGTTGAGATAGAAAAAGTTTCAGATGTTCAAGAAGAAAAGTCTACAGTCTGGGATGACACCCCAGGACTAGATTTGGATACTCTTCTGGCACAGGATGCCTTAGAAGAAGAGAAAGAAAAAACTGCATTAAAAGATAAAGAAAAAGCTGAGCAAGAGGCTTTTGATCCTTATGATCAACCTCCATCATCTCATTCTGAGGATGAGGATGACTCTGATGATTCAGAAGAGTCTAAGAAGAAGAAAGTAGCTAAAAGGAAAAGGAAAGCTGTTGCTCCTCCTCCTCCTAATCCTGATCATGACATTCCTTATTATATACTGAAAGGGATAGATCCCAAATCCAAAGAATATCAGCATTGGATGGGATTTTCAAAAAATCAGCAAAAGCAGCGAAAGAAAAGTAAAAGGTATGATAGTCCAGCACCAAAATGGACCCCTAGAGGTCCTCCTCCTCCACCTCCCAGTGCAGTAGCTTCTGGAAATATGTCTGAAAATCCTTCAGCCCCTTCTGCTAGGTTCACTCCATCTCAATCTCATCAAAGAAAAAGCAATCCAGGATATCAAAGAATATCCCAATCTGGATATCAAAGGCAAGAAGCTGATACCAGAGAGCAAGTAAAGGAGGTAGTATATCAGAAGCCAACTTTTTCTCCTCCTCCTTATCCCAAGAGAAGAGCATCACCTTCCAAAGAAACCAAAAGCATATCTTCCTCAAAGCCAGCTCAAGCAAAGAAAACTGATTCAAAAGGTAAAAGGATTATTTTCTCTGAAAAATCAAGTAAGAAATATGCTGAGTTTGCTCCTCCTTCTTCCTTAGTTATTCAAGAAAATAGAGAGCCAGCTGCAAGTATGTTAGAACTATCTACTAAATTCAAAGCTGTAAAACCTTTAGATTCAACTTGTGAAAATGAATATGAAAGTCAAGAGCTTAATCCTGATTTCAGGATGGCTAGATTTCTTGAACTAGTTGGATCAGCTCAAATTAGAAAGGCCAAAGCTGAAGGAAAAGATATTACAGGCTTAACTACTATGTCTAAATTCAGAAAGAAGGAGCTAGACAAATTCCAGGTTAGACCTGAGGTCTTTGATCCTTCTAAATATATGGAAAAGTACCCAGAAGCAGTAGTACCAAGAACAGGAGAATCTAGAATTATTGGAGAACAAGATTTAAAGATATCAAAGAAGGAAGCTTTAGATCCTTTCAGAAAAATTTCTTTTCTTCCTGGTTCCTCTGTATCAAAATCAGATTCTGATGCTTCTTAAGTTTCATTGATTGACAGTTGTTTATTTGTCTGTTTGATTAATGCTCTTTGCTGCTTAGATGTTTCCTTTCCTAAATTATATTTATTTCCAGTAGTTTGTTTTGTTTGTTTTGTTATTGAGAGACATAACCCAAATAGGGGGAGATTGTTGGTACCCTAGTTTGGATTTGAGTTTAGTCTTCTCAATTAGTTTCTTGACCCAAGATTTATCTATGGTCAAATATTAGTTGTTTAGTTAGATTGCTCTAGTTATCGAGTTGTCACTTATCCAGATGAAAATTTGGTTAAGTTGTTTTTTGGTTCGACTATGGTCGAACGCCGCTCGACTATCGTCTATCAACTATTCGATGATCGTCTATCAGTTGGTCGACTATCGTCAGTCAGCAGATCGTCTTTCTCTGAGTTAGTTCAACTCTTGTTAGTTTGACGTTCTGTGGTATCTGCCTCGTCGATCGTCGAACCCCGCTCGACTTCTTTTGACCAGACAGATTTCTTGATAGTTCAACTATCTGCTTGGATAGTTCAACTATCTGATAGCTCGACTATCGATTTGATAGGTCGACTATCTGTTTTGATTGATAGCTCGACTATCTGTCATGATAGGTCGACTATTTGTTCTGTTTGATAGTTCGACTATCTGCTTGGATAGTTCAACTATCTGATAGCTCGACTATCTGTTTGATAGGTCGACTATCTGTTTTGCTTGATAGTTCGACTATCTGCCTTGATAGTTCAACTATCTGATAGCTCGACTATCTGTTCGGATAGTTCGACAATCTGTTGTGGTAGTTAGACTATCTGCTTTGATAGTTAGACTATCTGTGTCGTTTGACTATCTGTTCTGATAGGTCGACGATCTCTGTTCTTTGGTCGACGATCTCCGAGGATTGTTCGACGATCTTTTATCTGCCTTTAGTAATTTTGTACTCCTTCTGTTCTATGATTTATTTCCTGTTTATTTAGCATATTTTATTAAAGATTATTTCATTGATTTTGTGCATACATCTCAAGGTAATCTTTGCCCCATCCTTTGTGCATAAGTCATGCTTTATCTGACAAAGTTCTTTGTCTTATTAGTTGAAATATCTTTTTGCTTTATCTGCCATGCTGTCCTTTATAGCCGTTAGACTCAAAAAGTCTTCTTTGGCCGTAAAGAGTTTAGTCTGATGTGACTTTCTTTAGTATTCCTTTTTATCAGATTGGTTTGCAGCTTCTTAGAAAGCTTTATCCCTTTATAGCATGTCTGCCTGCAGGATATGTTTTGTTTTGTGCTATTTGCAGCCCAAATTGCAGATTTCAGAAGAAGACAAAATTCAAACCAAGATTAGAGCTGTTACAAAGGCCCATATTTAAAGAGCTTCATTTGAAAGAAAAGAAGATATACATATACAGCAGATAACAACAACAAAGATACTCAACACAAAGAGAGATACATAGATTCAAAAATAAGAAGAAATATACAGCTCTCAATCATTGATACATTCAACTGAGAAGATCATCCTTCTTCAACTCTCTCTTCTTCAATCCTGAGTTCATCCTGCTGCCAGGAACATTCACTCAGAGTCTCTAGAAGAAGAAGAAGAAAGAAAAGCTATAGAAGAAGAACAATCATTCTACAATCAAGAGTCTTCTTCAAGCTTCTCCTTCAGAATTTCAAGACAGTTCTCTGTCAAGAATTCAGAAGAGTTCATGCACCCTGAAGCAAGACTTCTTCCTGGATATTCTCTAAGCCATGGGGAGCCTTGATTCTTTAGATCTTTCTAGCTCTGTGCAATCCACTAGCTTCTCTAATCTGTTTTAACAATAGAGAAGAAACTTTAACTCTCTCAACCTCCTGTATAAAGGGTTATTACTCCCTTCAAAAGTGAACCTTGGTGGCAGGGCACCTGATCAAAAACCTATATTAGATTTGTAGCTCCTGATCAAAAGCTCAAAGGGGCTACTTGATCTACCTGAAGCAGATCAGTTGGTGGCAGGGCACCTGAACAAAAACCTGTAATGGATTCCTACCAGGGTGGTAGATGAGTGGACGTACCTATTTAGAGGAAACCACTATAAACTTCTTGTGTCATCTATGTTGCTTCATTTAATTTATTGCACTGTGGCTGTGAGTAGAAATAACTAGGATTGCTAGTTGCTGTGATAGGACCAAAGCTCAACTGTAATTACAGTTAGCTTTCTCTAGTGCACTTCACTTTGTGTTAGGCTCTAGGATTTCAAATATCTATAAACTCATTTCGCAAATTAACTCTAAGGGAGTTGAGTAGGGTATCATAATTTTTGAATACTCTATTCACCCCCCCCCCCTCTAGAGTTGTATCTATCCTCACCTTTAAAAGGCTATTTTCGACCATGGCTTGGGGTGGGGGGGGGGGGGTGAAACTGGGCTCAACCCTGCCGGGAAATGGCCGGAAATTCCTCCTCTTCCCAAGAGGATTTGAATCCAGCAATAAAGGGTGGCCCTTGGCCTCCCTATGCCATGGATTGCCTTATCCCTCATTTTCTCTCTCCCCCATTAAAGGGGAAAATGGAGCTTTCTCTCTCCTGATCTTTAAGGCTAAATTTGATGACTACTCCAGCCAATTGGCAGCCCACTAACTCATAATATTAGATAATTAACATGAGGTTAGCTCAAGAGGATAGGGCTTGAGCTTGGGTTAGCCAATTTAGGCTAGTTTGACCTAAACCTAGACTAGGGTTGACCTTGGTCAATTTACCCTTTGGGTTACCCTAAATGGGTCCTTGGTGACACATTGGACTCCCCTAGAGTCTAGGTAGGGTTGGGTATGGTTGTCTTGGCACTTTGGAGGTCACCTGCCCCTTAGTTAGGTCACTTTGATCATTTTAGGGCTAGGGTTACCTTGGGTCAACTTAGCCTCTTGGGTTGAAGCTAATGGGTCCTTAGTGACACATTGACCTCACTTTAGGGTTAGGAAGGCATGTGTGGGGTCCACATAGCTAGGGGAAGGTCAATTGACCCTAAGAAGGCCAGTTTGACCCATTTAGGGTTATGGTGGACTTAGGTCAACTTAATCACTTTGATTGCCCCCAATGGGTCCTTAGTGACCCTATGAACAACCCAAGGGGTTAGGGGTGTTATGGTGGGGTCATGAAGTCAAGTTGAAGCCCTAAGGTCAAACCCTAAGTTTGGTGGTGAGGCTGTGCTATAGGCAGACCAAGGTGATTTTCACTTTGGCCCTTGTTCACTTGGTCCTTTGAGCTTCTTATAGTTTTGTCATGACCTAGTCATGACAAAACCACCCCTAGGGGTCTAGTTGTTTGAGGGATGTTACAAATCCGAATATATAAAAATAAAAATTTCATCCCCAAAATAAATGTTAGGCCTACGGGAATTCTACTGAAGTAAAAGTATGTAACATCCCTAGAAGTTGAAGGTATACCTGACTCAAAGAGATCCGGGTACTTTTGCTGCATCAAGTCCTGTGGCTCCCAAGTGTGATCCTCCTGCCTATGGTTTCTCCATAGGACCTTGACTAGTAGAACCTTCTTGCGTCGCAAGACCCGAACCGCCGTATCATCGATCCTGATCGACTCAATGCTGACTGATTGATCTGAGGCTATCGGGTCGTCTGCGGTGGAAATCAGCTGCTCAGGGCATAGTAGAGCCCTCCAATGTGAAGAGACGTTGAAGACGTAGTGCAACCCAGCTAACTCCGGCGGTAGCTCCAGTCAGTAAGCAAGGGTGCCGATCCGCTCCAGGATCCTGTAAGGCCCCATATATCTCGGACTGAGCTTCTTCCGCCCGCGAACCTGCGAGACTCTATGCATTGGCCGTATCTTCAAGAAAACCTGGACTCCCACCTGGAACTCTACCAGATGATGTCGCGCATCGTAGTATTTGGCCAGCCTGCTCTGGGCTTCCAACAACCTATCCCGGATCAATCTCACATGAGCATCTGTGTCCTCAATGAACTCCAAGCTGAGTGCCTTCAGATCCTCATCCTGGATCCAAGATAGTGGGGTCATGCACCTCCGTCCATATAAAGCCTCGTAAGGGGTCATGCCTATGTTGGACTGATTGCTATTGTTGTATGAGAACTCAATCAACGACAACAGTCTCTCCCAAGGCTCGCCACGGTCCAAAATGCATAGACATAGAAGATCCTCCATTGTCCAGTTGGTGCGTTCCATCTGCCCATCTGTCTGAGGGTGGAAAGTCGTGCTGAAGGTCAACCAAGAACCAAGATAAGTCTGAACCGACCTCCACTCCTTGGACATAAACCGTCCATCCTGATATGACATGATCGTCCAGGGCACTCCATGATAATGAACAAACTGTTTGACGAACCTCTGCACTAGAACACTGACCGGAGCGTCCTTCACAACTGGAATAAATCTGGCCACTTTTGTTTGTATATCGACGATCACCCAAATCGAATCATTACCCGCATGAGATCGGGGTCGCCCATGTATAAAATCCATGGCTATGTCCTCAAAATTCCATTCCAGCACTGGAAGTTGCTATAGTAATCCGATCGGGCTCTTGCACTCTGCCTTTACGAGCTAACAAGCCTCGCAATGGGTCACAAAGTATGTAATATCCTTCTTCATGCCCATCCAATACATCGTCCTCTTCAGGTCTTCTGCCATCTTCGTGATCCCTAGGTGCACTGAATATTTGCTACCGTGTGCCCCTGCCATAATATCCTCCTGAATTCGGCCTCCTGCCGATATATATACTATGCCTCTAAAGCATAGAAGTCCATCTATCTTAGAGTAATCCCCTGTCGTTCCCTCCTCCAAGGCCCTAAATACTTGCACTGTCCTCGCATCCAACCTCTGCCCGTCCCTGATGCGATCCTGAATGTCGTCGGTGGCAATCATCAATGACAGGTACTCTGCATATAGCTCTAGATCATCCTCGAACACCAGAGTTATATGCATCTCCTCCAACATCTGCACTAACTCCATAGCCATCAGCTAAGGCCCTACTCCAGATGTAGTTGCTCTCCGGCTCAGAGCGTATGCTACCACATTTTCCTTACCGGGATGATAGTGCATGGTATACTGATAGTCCGACAAAAACTCTACCCAGCGTCTCTATCTGATGTTTAGATACTTCTGCGTGTCCACGTACTTTAGGTTCTTGTGGTCTGAGAATATATCGCAGTTGACCCCGTATAGGTAGTGCCTCCAGATCTTCAGGGCAAAGATAACCGCTCCCATCTCCAAGTCATACACCGGGTAATTTTGCTCGCGTTTCTTCAACTAGCGGGTGGCGTAAGCTATCACGTGCCCGTTCTGCATCAGAACGGCACCCATCCCCTGATCTGATGCATCCGTATAGACCTGAAATCCTTCCTTACAAGATGAAAGAGCAAGGATAGGGGCCGAGATAAGCCGACCCTTCAGCTCCAGAAAGGCAGCCTCACACCGTGGCGTCCAAACAAATGGATTCTCCTTCTTCGTCAGAGATGTGAGAGTGAGAGCAATTCGAGAGAATCCCTCCACAAACTTTCGGTAGTTACCGGCAAGCCCTAGAAAACTCCTCACATCAGTGTCCGTCTTCAGCGGTGGCAAATCCCGTACTGCCTAAACCTTCGCCGGATCTACTGCCAATCCCGCCCCACTGATAATATGGCCCAAAAGGCCACCTACTTCAGCCAAAATTGGTGCTTGCTGAATTTAGCATATAACTTGTGCTCTTGGAGCTTCTCTAGGGTCAGAGCCAAATGACGCACATGCTCCTCCTCAGTCCTCGAATAGATGAGGATGTCGTCAAAAAACACGATGATAAAGACATCAAGATATGGCTCGAATACCCGATTTATAAAACTCATGAACGCAGATGGTGCATTCGTGAGTCTGAAGGGCATCACGATAAGCTCATACAACCCGTATCTACTACTGAAAGTTATCTTCAGGATATCCTCCTCCCGAATGCGCAGCTGGTAGTAACATAACCTCAGATCCAGCTTTGAGAACCAATGATCTCCTTCCAATAAGTCAAACAGCTCGTCAATCCTCGGCAGAGGATACGTGTTCCAGACCGTCAGCCTATTCAGAGCCATGTAGTCAATGCATAATCAGAGTGTCCCATCCTTCTTCTTGATGAATAGAACCGGAGCTCCCCAAGGTGAAGAGCTTGGCCGGACAAATCCGGCTTCCGATCCACTAGCTCTTGCATCTAGCTTTAAAACTCCACCAAATCCTTTGGGGCCATCCGATAAGGAGCTCTAGATGCCGGCTTAGCCCCCGACATGAGCTGTATCTGTAAATCCTTCTCCCAATGTGGGGGTAGCCCAGGCATATTCTCTGGGATTACATCAGTAAAATCTCATACCACCAGGATATTAAGAATGGAATCCTTTGCCGCGACCATCTCGAACAACACTTGGTAGACCTCGTCTCCCTGCAGATAGGCCTTGACGGCCTGTACGGACGATAGTAAGAGGTGATCCTCCTCAACAAACAATCGATCTGGGCATGGTTCCAATGAAACCATTTCATGCCCAGAATCAGGTCGAAGTTTGGCATCCTTAGGATCGTCGCTGGTGCTTCAAATGCCTTTCTGTCGATTTCTGCCTCCATGTTGCAATGGGAAGAGGTTAATAGCTCTGATCCGTCGGGTAGACGCACCCTCTTCGTCAAGCCTATGAATTGTTCCACGCCTTCTAGTCCTTCCACGAAGGCTTCTGACACGAACGAGTGCAAATCACCCATATCGAACAGTGTATGAGCGGGCTTGTCGTTGACGAAGACCATGCTTGAGGTGGTTAAATGTCTTAGAAATCTAGTTATAGTTTTCTTTCCTATTTCTAACAATTCTATATCCATGAGTCTAGTTTTTAGGAAAGAAAAGAACTTAAAATCACCGGCGTACCTGCTATCACCTACTCTGGGTTCCGGGGCTGAGCCAGGTCCAAGAAATACACTTGCCCTCTATCCTGCCTGCGGTCACCGCCCTGAAATGTACGTCCTCGGCAGCGTCCTTGACCACCAAATTGCCGAGCACATGGGGCATCCTGAAGTGCTAGTAGGGGTGCTTCCCTCATGGGACAGTTCCTCTTGAAGTGCCCCGGCTGGTTGCACCGAAAACATACCTGTGCCCTTTCCCCTGTCCTTGGCATCTCCCATATCTGTAAAGGCTGAGGAGCCAATACCACCGAGTCCCTCTATTCCTGCCTTTCCTCCTGACAGGGTTGATCCCCATTCCTCCTTTCTCCGATGACATGACCTATGGGCTGGTCCCTCCTGCCACCAATCATTGCTTTGTTAGTCGGTCTCTTCCGGCCCCAGAATTTAAGCTGATCCGCCTCTCGCTTCTTGGCCATCTCCAAGATCCTAGTCAGGCTCCCATCAGAGACGAAGAGGACCTGTCTCATGTCATCATGTAGTCCTTTATAGAACCTCTTGGTGTAGCCCACATCATCCAACTGATATGAGTCTGCATAGCGGGCAAGATGTGTGAACTCCCGGTAGTACTCTAGCACTGTCCTGTTGCCCTACCTCAACTGTAGGAACATGTCTTCTAACTCATCGCTCGCTGACTGAGGTACAAAATGCTCTAATAGAGCAGCTTTGAACTCCTCCCAGGCAATGTATGCCCAATCCACTCTAGCAAATGTGGTGTATAACTATGATTTCCACCATCTCTTCTCATGTGACTCTAAGCAGGAAACTGCCAAAGTAACCGCCTCCTCCGTCAGGCATTTAATTCCACCCAGCATCTCGTAGATGATGTCCAACCACTCCTCTGTACGGACTGCTGACTCTGTCCATAGGTAGGATGGAGGAGAAAGCCCCCGAAAGGCACTCATCCAGTTGGCCCCGGGATTTGTCTATGGAGTCGGGGCCTGTTGAGTCCTGAAGGCCTCTAGAATGGCCATCAGTGTCTGCCCCATCTCGGTCTGCTGGAACGGAGTCGGAGCCGGTGGGGGTGGAACCATATTTTGTGCCTGAGGTGTACCCTACTGCGGAGTAGGGTTCGTTGCAGGATACAAAGTAAAAATTCCAATTGTTAGATAATGTACAAGTGGATCTAAAGAACAAAGTGGACTTTTAAATGTGATTCCCCTTATGGGCACACCATTGCTTCCGCTGCTAGTTTTTCCACAAACTAAGCTCGCGGGGGGGTAGCCTAGGGTTTTTTGTGGACTACTTCTCTTTGGATCAATGTTTCCTCTGATACCATTTTGTAAGACCCCATTTTTTCTTTTTAAACCATCGGGGTCTTATGCTTAGAATCACCATTTTGCGATGACATCGACACTCGGGATGGTTGCCATTATAAAACGCCGATCCTGCCAGCCTTTACGATCACCAAAGAGGAAGAAGCTTATACACAGTTCAAATAAAACTAAGTCCACAATCATATATAATATGAAACCATGATAAGTCCACAAGATAATAAAAGTATTGAAGTAAAATAGTACAAAGAAATATAAACGGACTCAAGCTCGATACATCAATCCTCACTACAAACTCTTGCAGAAGCTAAGTAAACTAATCACTCACGGAGCTAGTAGTCAGTGCTCCTATGCAAGACTATCCCACCTCCATGTGCACCGTACTCTGCTGGTGTTGTATCCCCTGCTGCTGCTCCTTGTCTCCCATCTGGAGTCCCTGAAATGTTGTGGTCATCAACCGTTAGTCAAAAAGACTAAGTCCTATCATCCCCCACCCCTCTCCCATGGCTCCTAGGAACCGAGCAGGGAGAAGGAAAGGGAAGGTAATGAAGGTGGAGAGTATAAAGAAAGCAGGTGATGACGGAACTCATTTTTCATGAGTATAAAGCCACAACAAATTTAAGTAAGCAAATAGTGAAATAAGTAGATAAACAATAAGTACATGAAAGGTAAACTAAGAAACAAGAAACCTTAACTTATATGAATGCCCATACAAACTTATAAGTTAAGGGGTCTTTTGCAAGGCTCCCATCGTTTAAAAAGTCCCATACCGATTTATACGATGGGGTGTCCGGTTTATATGTAAGTATGAGTGTAGTGCTATATTATGTCATGATTCATGTAAGTGCAACACACACAAACGACTCTATGTGCACAGACCTTTAGTTCCCCCTTTTGGGCAGCTAACTTCACTCCCAGGAACCTCTGTAGTGGAAAATGGAGACAGTTGGCCGGGCCCCCAACTCCTAGGCGGGTATCCACACTACCAGGCCTAGCCCTTATGTGATGGCGGCGACCCCCAATGTGTTAAAGTTGAAGATGATGATGGCGATGACGACGGCGTTCCCCTACAGTTGAAGATGATGATGGCGACGGCGATGGCGTTATCCCACATGATGAAAATGAAGACTACCAAATAATATTTAGTTCTTTTATTTGCTTTCTATTTTATCATGTTGCATTTTAATTTATCATGTTGTTGTTTTCTTTTTATTTAAGTGGGCTGCAAATAGCCTATGCATGTTGTAAAGCCTATATATAGGCATGAACTATTTCATTATGCTTTAGTGAATGAAAGATTAAAACCCTAAAACCTCTTGAGATTCCTCTCCCCTCTCCTTGGCCAAAATTCCTCTTCTCCTCCATCTCTCCTTCTCCTTGGCCGCCGGCCATCCTCCTCCCCTCCTTCCTTCTTGGATCCTCTTCTCCTCCCTCTTCCCCTCCTCTTCTTGCAAAACCGAGCCCCCATCTTCTTCCACAAGAAAATCCGACCACTTCCATCCTCCCATAGCCGCCGGCCTCCACCTCCATCACCTCACCCGAGCCCCCTCTTCAACATCAACCCGGCCTCCCCTTCTCCTCCACAAAGCCAAACTCTTCCCTCTCAAACAACATCCGACCACCTCACCTATCCTCTTCCCAAAACCGACCTCCATCAAGAGCCCCAAATCAGCCCCCCTTTCTATTGTGAGGAAGAAGACCGGCCACGGCAAGGATTTATTTTTGTGACATCTCACTCCGGCGTGAAGCGAAGGAAGCGGACAAGTTTCTCTCCGGTTGGCGCAACTCCGGCGGAGCCGTGGAAGAGCGATCTTTGAAAGTGAACCGGAATCATCCATTCCGGTTGGGTAACGAGATCTTCTACTTTTGTGTGTTCATTATATTAGATTTTCATCTTGGTGGAATACCTTTGCGTTACCTTGGAATCGTTTTTCCGTTCGTGGCTTATCTTTCCGATTGCTTGTGTTGTCCTTTTAGTTGTTTATTTTTCCGAGAGGTTTGGCGAACCTCGTTTTCGTTTTGTTGGGGGAGATCTACCCTTTCCGAACCGAACCTTTCAGGAGATCTCTTTTGGTACAACCATCGCTCGGTCGGACCCAATATTGGTCCTTTTAGCTTGAGAGAACAACGACCTATAGTCATTTGTTTGATCTTTATTCGGCGTGGCTACCGTACGTTAGTGATAGTTGATAACGTTGTTCGTGAGTGTGCTGCGTTTCATTATCGTGTAAGCGTGATAGTGGAGATAGAAAGGCGTACGTATTATTCACTTTGCCGCAATAACGTCAAACACCGTAGCCTACATCAATTTGGTATCAGAGGGAGGTTCACGTCAATTTCCTAATTGGCACCCCTCCCCCATCTCGTGGCATGTGAAGGATCAAGCGCATACCCAACTGCACCAAAAGCCCGGACTGTTGGAGAGGGCGCTACTTAATTTTTTATATAAGTAGCAGAGCGCCACGGGTCAAGTGAAGGAACGCCGGACCCAACAATCCCCCCCCCCCCCCGGCGTCCAACACAACCCATCGGCTCAGAGGTGGGGTTACCACATGGCCCACACGGCTCAGAGGTGGGGTTACCACATGTCCACGGTTGCCCGACCCACCGGACCCACACAGGTAGAAGGGAAAAATCATGATTTAATAGCGCCCCCTCGGTCTTGAACCCGTGACCTCCTCTGATACCAATTGAAGGATCAAGCGCATACCCAACTGCACCAAAAGCCCGGACTGTTGGAGAGGGCGCTACTTAATTTTTTATATAAGTAGCAGAGCGCCACGGGTCAAGTGAAGGAACGCCGGACCCAACAATCAATTGAAAGTGAGGCTAAGATCTATCTCAACTCTAGAGGGGGGTGAATAGAGTATTTTAAAATAATTTTTCACAGTTGAAAACAACAGCACATATAAAATTCAATTTATGATATAGTGTAGAGTGCTAGTAAGAAGTTAAAAACTAAGAAGTAAAAAGCACAGCACACAGCAAACAAATCACACAAACAAACCAGAAGACACAAGGAATTATAGTGGTTCCCCAAAAACCTGGGTACATCCACTCTTCTACCACCCTTGGTAGGAATCCACTCAGGATGAGTTGATCAGGTGTCCTGACACCAATGAGCTTTTGATAAGGTGCCCAAAAACCAAAACTAGATTTTTTGATAAGGTGTCTTGCCACCACTGAGTTTTGACAAGGCTCTCAGAACCAGACAGAACTTTTGAAGGGAGTTCAAGAACCCTTTTACAGCAGGAAAAGAAAAATAAGAGTGAAGGGTGTCTTCTCTGTTCTCAATCAAATGAGAGAAGCACAAGTGGATTGATGATGTCAAAGCTCCCCCTAAGATGTAGAAAGGTTCAGGAAAAGATGCTTTGCTCTAGGGTGATAGGTCTTCAAAACTTTGATCTCCAGCACAAGATGGTTTCAGCAAGAAGGCTGAAGGTAAGGTGTCTGGAGTGATGAGATTGTGAACACTTTTCAGTCAGCAAGAAGATTTTTGGAGTCACAGTTCTTCTGTTATTCTTCTGCTATCAGTATACTCTATTCTGTGTGTTCACTTCTGTATCTCTTCTTCTTTTGTATTCTCTAAATCTTAATAACACAGAAGAAAGGAATAATAGATTTCTGACGTTTCCTTGTCCAAAATTAGCCGTTGGGAGTCATAAATGTCTTCCAAAAATAGTCTTGTCTTCTAGAGGAAAGTCCAGCAAACATTCTCTGAATAATTCCTTGAAACTTGCTCCAGAAATAAAGACAAACGGCTGGGAGATCTTCTGACATAAATGCTGATAATATTCAAAAACATTCCAATTATAAGCAGCATTTGAATTCCTGAAAGCGTCGATCTCTCCAAAGAAAACGTCGATCTGAGCTCTACGATCGTCGAACTGAGCTCAGAGATAAAATGGACAAGCAGACAGAAAACGTCGATCTGAGCTCTACGATCGTCGAACTGAGCTCAGAGATCTGAGAAATAACTTTAGGGAGGGATCGTCGAACTGAGCTAGAAGATAGTCGAGGGGAGTTCGACGACTCAGCAGAAGCTAGACAAAAGCAGATAGTCGATCTGAGCTCGACGATCGTCGACCGGAGTTCGACATTTTATTGAAGATGAGCTCAGAGAGCGTCGAACAGAGTTCGACGATTCGTCGACCTTAGCTCGACGAAAATTGCCTTAGACTAAGCTCTTCAACCTTGATCTTGGAATGGTCCTGGGGGCAGCTTCAAACCTAAGTTCTAAGCCCTAGACTCATTCTAATGTTGACCTTTTCAACTATACAACTAGGTCAACTGGGATTCCTAAGACAAGCATAGTGATCCTTACCCAAATTAGTAATAGGGTGTTCCAACAATCTCCCCCTATTTGGGTTAGGATTACTATTTACAGACAATCGTAGGAAATGAAAAGCATACAACAATACATAAGCTAATACAAAATGCAGAGAAGATATATAGCAGAAAAGCAGATCACAGATAAATATCAGCAGATATCCAAAGGTGGATGAAATGTTTAGCTTACACAGTTCACTTCCTTTCAGATCCCTTTTTAAACAAAATTTCTCTATTTGGATTCTGACTTTCTTTCTTTGATCTTCTGTCATCCTCTGCACCTAGAGAAGTTTGAGATTTGGGCCTTGGAACAACAGCCTCAGGGTGCAGCTTCATATAGTCTTCTGGATTGAAAAATTTCCTTGATGCATATCTTTCCAGTTCTTTCTTTCTCTGCTCTGATAAGGTAGTTATGTTTGAAGTATCCTTGCCTTGTTCTCTGGCCTTTTTTATTTGATCAAGGGCAGCCAATTCTTTCATTCTGGCTGTCCAGGATACAGGGTTGTTCTCAGGATCTTCAAAAGGAATAGGAGGTTCATATCTGTTGATGATTTCAGAAACAGTAGAAGGAGTCCTGGAAACAATTGTGTCTTTCAGCTTGTAAGGAAAAGGACCTGAAGAAGGGTCAGGGTGACCTTGTCCTTCCCTTTGATAGGATCTTTGTCCTCTTTGATTTTCTCTGTAATTACCACTTCTGGGTTGATATCCTCTTTGATGCTGTCCCCTTTGATATGATCTTTGATAATGCTGGGAAGAACTGTGTCTGGAGACTGGAGCTAGAGGGGCTGAACCTGAGCCAGAATCTGGAGGAGGAGGAGGAGGAGGAGGCTGATATTGAGAAGATCCTTTTTCATATTTGTCAAGCTTCCTCTTCTTCTTCATAGCTTTCAGTTGATTTTTGGAATATTGCATCCAAGGCTCAGAGATGGGGCAGTCATGCAGGATGTAGTATGGAATATCATTTGAGTCTTTGGCTTTGGCAGGAGGGACTGACATCATTGCTTTACTTCTGGCTTTTCTCTTCTTGGCAATAGTTCTAGCAGAATCATCAGAATCAGTCCTGTATTGGTCACTCTCAGAACTTTGATGTTGATCATACAGATCATCAATTCTTCTGATAAGCTCTTCTTGAGCTTTAAGTTTTGCAGAAACCTCAGGAGCAGGAGGAGAGAGAGCAACAGCAGAGTAGGCAGAAACAGGAGCAGACACTGGAGCAGGAGCAGCAATTTCATCAGCATCAGTTGCTGGAATCATTTCTATGTCAGCAGTAGCAGCAGCAGCAATTTCAACAGAAAGAGGCACAGTGGCCTTAGTAACAATTGAAAGAGGCACAGTGGCCTTAGTATCAGCATCAGAGATATCCACAGCCATCCAGGATTTGATGTAGGAATCAATATGGCTTGGATCACAGGTAGCTATAGGCACAATGGCCTTAGACAAATCTTCAGCAGGAGTTGCAGGCAGATAGCTGAAATGGACTGTATCAAATATAGATAGCAGCCTCTGCAGATTCAGTGCAAAAGCACATCCAAGAGCTGGAGCTGGAGCAGACATAATATCAGCAGCTGGCACATCCACTTCTTCATAAGGCATCTCCCCCTGCCTTGGTTCAGAGAAAGATGAATCAAGGCACACAGAAGATGGGATAGCCAGGGAGGAGGAAAGGAAGGCAATCTTGGTAGACAGCTCCTGTACTTGCTTTAGGAGTGGAGCCAGGGAAGACTCCAGTAGAGATGTCAGCTTGGGAGCTAGCAACTCATACAGCCTGTCTGCCAAAATAGGAAGATCTACATGCTCAAGTGGGGCTTGAGCAGAGGTAGAGGCAAAGGTAGATGGAGGGATGGTGGCTGAAACTGAAAATGTGGAGAAAAGTGGAGAGGGAATGGTTGGTTTAGAAGATGGAATAATGGAGATAGAGGAGGTTGAGGTGGAGATAGGGGAAGTAAGAGATGGTGTGAAGGAGGGTTGAGAGAGAATGTCATGGAGCATTTGTTGAAAGGAGGAAGTGGAGGGTGGCTCAAGAGAAGTAGAGGGTGAATCATCCATGAAGGAATCATCTGTAAGTGAGAAGGATGGTAGGGTGAAGGTTGAATAGGAGAAGAGAGGATGGAATTCCTCTGAGGTGGATAGAGGAGGGGATGGCATAGGTGAGGAAATGGTAATTGGGGATGAGATGATTATGGTGGTGACTGGTGGTGAGGAGGTGACAACTTGGGTGGATATGGCTGGAGGAGGGGAGGAAGCAGGCAGCTCTTCTGCTGAAGGAGTGACTGAAATAGTCCTTGTGCCTGAATGAAGTGTTGCAGCAGCCCTGGAGGGGTTTATGATCTGCCTGTCCCATTTACTGAAGAGGGCACATGAAAGCCTCTTGGATGCATTGATAAACATGCCAGAGGAGGTTAATAGGTCAGGGCACCTGTTGTGCAGAAAGACCCCTAAGATTCTCCCATAGCTAACTGCATTCTTGTTGATCTTCTTCTTAATCAGAGTGAAGAAGATGGAGCCCCAGTCCAGGTGTTTCTTATCTAATAAGGCTCCCATCAGGCAGAACTGATATCTGGAAATGGTGTCATGGGCTGAATGCTTGGCCAACAGCACCTTCCCAACTACATCAGCCAGGAATTGAAATTCTATAGCCAGATTTTTCTTCAGTAGCTTATTAGGGTTTACTGTATTGTGACCCATCCTATCCAGCATGGAGTCAAACTCCTCTCCAGACAGTTCAATGGAGTCTTCTCCAGTACTGAGTTGAAAGACTTCTGTTAAAAGAGCTGGGGATAGAAATACCTGAGTCCCCTTAATGGTGCCGACAACAGAATTCTCAGACTCGTCTGTTGCGGTAAAACACCACTCTTTAATTTCTTCTGAGGCGATCTTCATCCTTGTAGTTATTATTGGAGTCAGCTGTTGTTCTCGGAATAAGTTTAGGATGTCCTTGAAGCGCTGGTCGCTTCCATCGAAGGAGTTTATGTCTATGTCAAAACCTGTGTCGAACTTCATCTTAGCAATAGCAGCACTTGATTCAGCCATATTCACCTGCAACAGAAAACCAAAAACGACCAAGCGTAGAGAATTTGGAGGGAAAAGAAAGAGAGTTGCAGAGTATGAAAGCGCAAAGGGAGAACGACGGCTGAAAGAAAGATTTTATATTAGGGTTCGACGCGAAAAAGGAAAATCGTTGAGCTCAGCTCGACGAAACGTCGAGCTTAGCTCGACGATTTGGGCTACAGAGGGAATCTGAAGAGTCTTCAACATCGGCGATCTTCGTTCGACGATGTTGAAAAACGTCGAGCTCAGCTCGACGGCCTCTGATCAGAAGGAGAGAAAGCCTAGCTCTAGCGAGGGCTCTGAACTCAGATCGACGACTGCAAAAGCGTCGATCTCTGGTCGACGATTTTTGGGAAAACGTCGAGCGCAGTTCAGAGTCTAAACTCATTCTACAGACACAAAAAGAAGGATTTTTGGCCTAGTCTTGGTCTGTTTTAGCTTTTCAAAATCTTGTAATTTAATTAAGGCTTCCTCCATCTAACATACCTAACTGATTTAGGAAGAAACTGTGTTTCTTTTCATCCAAAGGTTTGGTGAAAATATCTCCCCTTTGCAAATCAGTAGGAATATATTGAAGTTCAATTTTATTTTTCTCTACATTATCTCTTAGAAAATGATGCCTAATTTCTATGTGTTTTGTCCTACTATGGAGGACTGAATTTTGTGCTATAGAGATAGCACTAGTATTGTCACAGAAAATTTTAGACTTCTCTAAGTTGTAGCCATAGTCTAAGAGCTGATTCTGTATCCACAATATTTGTGAACAGCAACTGCCTGCAGCCATATACTCAGCTTCAGCAGTTGAAGTTGACACAGATGTTTGTTTCTTACAGAACCAAGAGACAAGTCTATCACCAAGGAACTGACAGGTTCCACTGGTGCTTTTCCTGTCTATTCTGCATCCAGCATAATCAGCATCTGAGAATCCAGTTAAATCAAATGCTGAATCTTTTGGATACCAGAGACCTAGATTTGGACAACTTTTAACATACCTAAGAATTCTCTTAACTAAGATTAAATGTGACTCTCTAAGGCTAACTTGGAATCTAGCACAAATACATGTGGCAAACATTATATCAGGCCTACTAGCTGTAAGGTACAATAAAGAGCCAATTATTGCTCTATATGTTGTCTGATCAACAGGTTTCCCATGTTCATCAGCATCTATTACAGCATTTGAGGGCATGGGTGATTTCATACATGATGCATCAGACATACCAAATTTCTTAACCAGCTCTTTTGCATACTTGGTTTGAGAAATAAATATGCCTTCAGCATGTTGCTTGACTTGCAGTCCTAAGAAGAAGGACAGCTCACCCATGCTACTCATTTCAAATTTAGAGTGCATAAGCTTGGAAAACTTTTTGCACAATTTTGAATCAGTAGAACCAAAAATAATGTCATCTACATAAATTTGCACTAGCAGGGTATGGGACTTATGGGTTCTAATGAAAAGAGTTTGGTCTACTCTTCCCCTAACAAAATCATTTTCCAGAAGAAAGCATGCTAGGGTCTCATACCATGCTCTAGGGGCTTGCTTGAGACCATATAATGCTTTATGCAATTTGTAAACATAATCAGGGTGAGTTAGAGAGATAAAACCTGGAGGTTGTCTAACATAGACTTCCTCTTTGATGTCCCCATTGAGAAATGCACTTTTTGCATCCATTTGATACACTTTGAAACCTTTGTGAGCAGCATAGGGTAGGAATATCCTGATGGCTTCCAGCCTTGCAACTGGTGCAAATGTCTGATCATAGTCTATTCCTTCTTGTTGAGAGTACCCTTGAGCAACTAGCCTTGCCTTGTTTCTGACTATAACTCCTTGATCATCCAGCTTGTTCCTGAATACCCACTTTGTTCCAACAATGGGATGATCCTTTGGCTTAGGCACTAGTTCCCAAACCTTGTTCCTTTCAAATTGATGCAACTCCTCTTGCATTGCAATGATCCAGTGTGGATCTTGCTCTGCATCTTGAATGGATTGAGGCTCAATTTGAGATAGGAAGCAAGTGTGCATCAGGTTTTGGTTGACCTGACTTCTAGTTTGCACACCAGCTGAGATCTCTCCAATTACTTGGGTGATTGGATGATCTCTTGTTGTTACTAAGTCAACAGGGAGTGTTGATTGTTCACCAGCCTGTGTTGTTGTCTCCTCTAGTGGAGCAGCAACTGGCTCTTCAGGATGATTTTCTTCAAGATGTTGAACTTCTTCTTCATCATCACTGCTCTCATTCTTTTCAGCAACTTGCAGTTTGTTCAAGTCTTCAGCTAGAGAATGTACCTGCAGAGGTTCTATGGTAGAAGCATTCTTCTCCTGTCAACACAGTTGTGTTGTCCACTAACTTGACTTTGCATATGGCTTTGTTGAAGGTCACTTGATATCCTTCATCACACAGTTGACTGATACTTATCAAGTTGTGCTTGAGTCCTTCAACATATGCCACCTTCTTGAATGTGACTGGGCCAATTTTGACTGCACCATATCCTTTTGTAGTTCCAAAGCTTGAGTCTCCAAAAATTACTTTGGGTCCAAGCTTGGCTTTGAAGGAAGTGAAGTTGTCCTTGTCCCCTGTCATGTGCTTTGAGCACCCACTATCCAGATACCATTGATGGTTTGATGCTGGATAGGTCTTCACCTACACAAAAACAACTTATTTGTTTTTGACCCAGTTAACCTTGGGCCTAGGTTGATATCCCTTGAATTCTGAAATAAAGGACATCCCAGGTTGATCCTTATAACCTTCAGGATGGTATCTCCTAGGAGGTACTATCCATTCAGTATAGGGATTAAAGCCTTGGGATGTGGAGCTTCTAGGATTGAATCTGAATGTGCCATTGAAGGTGTGTTCACAAGCCTGAACTCTGTTCGACGATCGTCGAACTGAGGTCGACGATCTTGGGTCAGATCGTCGATCTCCGTTCGAAGATCGATTATGCTGAGGTTTAGAGTTTGGATATCGTCGAGCTGAGGTCGACGATCTGTAGTTAGATCGTCGAGCTCTGTTCGACGATCGTCGAGCTCTGCTCGACGCCATCTGTTGAACTGAGTTCTTCTCTGACAGATCTGCATTCTTCCTGGGTACCTCTATTACTCCCTTTCCTTTGTCAGAGACAAACTTGATTGGAGTTGTCAAAATTATAGGTTGGCTAGATGAAGCACCCAAGCCCAGTGTGCTATTAAATCTAGAGTTCACTGTGCTTGTGATGTCCATCAGTCTGATACTTCTCCCATTTAGGGATTCTTCAAACTTTTTGGCCTTTGATAGTTCATTCTTCAGTGAAGCTATCTCCTCCCTACAGCATTCTAACTCCTCAGAGAGTTTGAGGTTCTTTGAGTTTAGGACACTATGCTCAGATAATTGATTCCTGAGAGAGATTATCTCCTTCTCAGATTTTAATAGATCTAGACACAGTGTCTTAAATTCATCTTTGAAGTCTTCAGAATTAAAATCAAAAGAGTTGATTACCTGATCCTCATCTGGTTGACTTTCTGAATCTGAATCTGATTCTTCATCAGAGTTTTGCTGTGATGCATTGATAGCCATCATGCAAAATTCTTTTTCATCTGCATCATCCTCATCATCACTGGAGCTGGATGAGGCTTCAGATTCCTCTTCAGTCTCACTCCATGTTTCAGCAACAAAGCCCTTCCTTGTATGTTTGTTCTTGCTGGAGGAGGCTTTGTCTGAGCTATTCTTCTTGTAATCCTTTTCTTTTCTTCTTTCTCTTCTTTCCCTTTTGTCCTTATTCTTGTTTTCTGGACAGTCAGGCACAATGTGGCCTGGTTTCCTGCAACCAAAGCATATGATTTCTTTATTGTTATTTGATTTATCATACCTTGGTTTATCATGACCCTTGTATGGTTTCTTTCTGAAGTCTTTTCTGGCCATCTTGTAGAATCTTTTGGCCAGTAGACTTATGAGCTCATCATTTCCTGTAGCTTTATCTTCAGGCTCCTCTTCTACAGCTTTGAAGGCTATGGTCTTTTCTTTCCTTGTAGCTGGAGAGATAGCCTTTTGTTCTTCTTCTCTATTTTTAATGAGCAGCTCATAGGATTTGAGCTTGCCCAGGAGAGCTTCAGTAGTAATCTCATTTAAACTTCTGGCATCCTTAATTGGCCAGATTCTTGAATCCCAAGTGCTGGGGAAGCACATCAGGATTTTGTCATTCAGCTCAGTCAGTGAGATTTCTTTGTCTAGGGTTTTTAGCTCATTGACAATTAGACTTAGTCTATTGTACATGTCAGCCACTGATTCAGCTTCTCTCTTTTTGAAGTTCTCATATTGGCTTATCAGATGAGATCTTCTATCTTTCATTTCATCAGCAGATCCTGAGACAATTTCAGAGAGTTTGTCCCAGATTTCTTTGGCTGAGTGGCATTCAGCTACCTTCTGAAAAATTTCATCAGACATTGTTTGGGCTAAGATGTTTATAGCCTTAGCATCTGCAGTCTTCCACTTCTTTATATCTGCATCTATTCCAGAAGGAGGTGGGACAGCATTTGAACTTGAGCTTGCTGGTGGAGTTGGACAAACTGTCAAGACAGAATTGAAAATGTCTTCATCAATAGAATTCATGTATAATCTAATCCTTGCCTTCCAGAGTGCAAACTTAGAAAGGTTGCACACTGGTGGTCTGATGCTTGCATAATCTTTGTTCTGTGCCATGTCTTTAAATAAAAAGGAAGATGTAGAGAAAATAATCCCCTTAAGAGATTGATCTTATCAAGGATCTTTTGGTTCAGGTGTTAGCCTGTATGAGCAACCAACCTGGCTCTGATACCAATTGAAAGTGAGGCTAAGATCTATCTCAACTCTAGAGGGGGGGGGGGTGAATAGAGTATTTTAAAATAATTTTTCACAGTTGAAAACAACAGCACATATAAAATTCAATTTATGATATAGTGTAGAGTGCTAGTAAGAAGTTAAAAACTAAGAAGTAAAAAGCACAGCACACAGCAAACAAATCACACAAACAAACCAGAAGACACAAGGAATTATAGTGGTTCCCCAAAAACCTGGGTACATCCACTCTTCTACCACCCTTGGTAGGAATCCACTCAGGATGAGTTAATCAGGTGTCCTGACACCAATGAGCTTTTGATAAGGTGCCCAAAAACCAAAACTAGATTTTTTGATAAGGTGTCTTGCCACCACTGAGTTTTGACAAGGCTCTTAGAACCAGACAGAACTTTTGAAGGGAGTTCAAGAACCCTTTTACAGCAGGAAAAGAAAAATAAGAGTGAAGGGTGTCTTCTCTGTTCTCAATCAAATGAGAGAAGCACAAGTGGATTGATGATGTCAAAGCTCCCCCTGAGATGTAGAAAGGTTCAGGAAAAGAAGCTTTGCTCTAGGGTGATAGGTCTTCAAAACTTTGATCTCTAGCACAAGATGGTTTCAGCAAGAAGGCTGAAGGTAAGGTGTCTGGAGTGATGAGATTGTGAACACTTTTCAGTCAGCAAGAAGATTTTTGGAGTCACAGTTCTTCTGTTGTTCTTCTGCTATCAGTATACTCTATTCTGTGTGTTCACTTCTGTATCTCTTCTTCTTGTGTATTATCTAAATCTTAATAACACAGAAGAAAGGAATAATAGATTTCTGACGTTTCCTTGTCCAAAATTAGCCATTGGGAGTCATAAATGTCTTCCAAAAATAGTCTTGTCTTCTAGAGGAAAGTCCAGCAAACATTCTCTGAATAATTCCTTGAAACTTGCTCCAGAAATAAAGACAAACGGCTGGGAGATCTTCTGACATAAATGCTGATAATATTCAAAAACATTCCAATTATAAGCAGCATTTGAATTCCTGAAAGCGTCGATCTCTCCAAAGAAAACGTCGATCTGAGCTCTACGATCGTCGAACTGAGCTCAGAGATAAAATGTACAAGCAGACAGAAAACGTCGATCTGAGCTCTATGATCGTCGAACTGAGCTCAGAGATCTGAGAAATAACTTTAGGGAGGGATCGTCGAACTGAGCTAGAAGATAGTCGAGGGGAGTTCGACGACTCAGCAGAAGCTAGACAAAAGCAGATAGTCGATCTGAGCTCGACGATCGTCGACCGGAGTTCGACGTTTTATTGAAGATGAGCTCAGAGAGCGTCGAACGGAGTTCGACGATTCGTCGACCTTAGCTCGACGAAAATTGCCTTAGACTAAGCTCTTCAACCTTGATCTTGGAATGGTCCTGGGGGCAGCTTCAAACCTAAGTTCTAAGCCCTAGACTCATTCTAATGTTGACCTTTTCAACTATATAACTAGGTCAACTGGGATTCCTAAGACAAGCATAGTGATCCTTACCCAAATTAGTAATAGGGTGTTCCAACAGCATGTTACCCTCACTTTTGTTTGCACGTTAGTTGTCAAAAATCACAAAAAAATTTATTTCTGGTCTGCCAATAACGGCTTAAATTTCTTATTTTTCAGCAAAAACATCAAAAAAAAATTTATTAATAAGCTTCAACTATTTTCCTGCAAGAAAACAAAAAAAATATTTTAGGTATCATATTATTTTAGTGGGAACAATTCCATATATTATAAAATTGTGGTTCAGGTTCTTTTTATCCTTGTTTGTGCACTAAATCCGAGTAGTCTATCCCCAGTTTTCCCCACGGGAAAATGACCCATGATGTCCCCGTTTCCCGAATGAAACCTGTAGGTTCCACATCAACCATTAGGGGTGACTATAGACCAAATGCCCAGGCCAAGCGGCATATAACTGATGATTTGGCTACCCTTAAACAAGGGAATAAGTCAGTCTCAGAATATATGCAACTCTTTAGGGAAAGGACGGTTAGGAGCGGTGTGAAGGAAATGCCCGAGGTTACCCTGTCTAGGTTTCGTAGGGGGTTAGACCCCTACATCCAGGGGAAGTTACTACGTTATTTCCACACCGATCTAGACGCCACCTTTATTACGGCTTTGGAAATTGAGAAGCACCAAATTCCTAAGAGTATGGTTACATGTCAGAAGATTACTAAAGGTGAGTCTATTGGCAAATCTGGTATTGGCTCTAGTGAGCGTCCTACCCCAAATGCGCTCGTTGGACCTTTTGAGTCTTCCCCTGAGTTGCCTGATTTAGTGGTTGATTCCCCTGATGAGTCTAAGATCGTGCCTAGGACTGTGTCCATCACTGAGGGCGAGGCTGAAATTACTGACGATAGTATTGACGTTGAAGAGATTTGTTACCCGAGTGACCTGGATGATGATTTCTCCACTGAGGAATCACCCCCATTCCCTTTCGATGATATTTCGGAGTCGTCTACCTTGATTTCCATGGAGTCTTCTGATGGCCCTGAGGCTGTTGATATTCCGGTTGAATCGGAAGATTTACCTTATGCTGAGAGTTTACCCATTTGTGATTTAGGCGATGAAGTGTTTGGACTCGAGCTAGTTATTATTAGTCCGAGGCATATTGTAGTGCCCACTTCTGCGATTTTTACTTCTACTGATGTTGAGATTGATGTGTTGGGAGAAATTCCTAGTGAGAGAGTTACATTTTTGGAGGACGATATTGAGATAGACCCAGATGAGCGTCCCCTGATGCAAACTCCGTGGCGTGAATTTAAATGCAATCTTAACTCTCTCCCCGTATTAGTTTTACCGACTACCCCTCCCGTAATGTTGACCCGACCAGCGGATTCTTTCGGATATGAATTTATTTTTCCTGATTTGATTCATTTTGTTTCTCCGTTCATGCTGGATCCACCTGGGGACATGTCATGTCGCATTTTTCCCTTGCCATTTGATGATCCTTTTTCCCACTCGTTAGTGACCTCGACTAGGCCTCGTGAGTTGTGTAGCTCGCGCCTGTTGTCACACCCGGGAGCGTTCAACTTTACTAGTATTAGTGATAAGTTGCTTACTTTGACGTATCTTCTTGCCACATGTGATTATATTAAACATAAAATTAGAACAGTGATCTTCAAGCCTTTGAAAATCATCTTTGATTTTAAGTATCCCGTTCCCCCGGACTTAACTCCTTTATTCACTATAATTGGGGTGAGTCACATAGCGCATGGGTTCACACCACACGGTAGCAAGTTAGTCAGGCGCACTTTTGAGAAATCACCCTTCTTAGCGCATGATTTCATTCTGCTAGTACCACCTTATATAGTTCCGTTATCACAACTTTCTATGTTAAGTCAAAATGCACTACTAGTTTCCTCTCGCATTCTCATTTCACATCAGCACGTTAAGGAAGCGCTTTTCACACAAATGTCTTCTAATCAACTTACCGCTAACTTACATAAGAGAGTGACTCCCTATAAGGTTTTCGGTTTACTCTTGGTGCATCTCGTCCCTAAATGGATGCCTTCGGGCACTAAAGAAACGTTGGCGATTCGGCGAGTTAGAACTTTTCGAATTTTTAATCAATTAGGAGAAACAACATTTCTATTGAAGTTAACCACTGAAAGGGGTAATTCCCCAAGTTTAAATGTTTCCAATTTCACGCTTTGTGTTTTTCCACCATTTGAAATATCTAACTCTACGTTAGGTGCCACAATATTTTCATTTGGGTTGGGGGTGAGCTTGTTCTTGTATCGTTCTCTCCATTGGTCTCCAACGGAGGTACGTTGATTGTTGATGCAGAAATTTTCCCTCTTTCTTTGCCTAATGCATTTCCCAAGTTCCGCAGGACAATCTTTTTGCTAGACAGGTTCAACTTTGGTGGTTTGCTCTCCTCTCCAAGCGGCAGTATTCAACGTTCCATGATACGATGGTGTGATCGTCCAGTCCCTGGAAACTCTTGCATCCCGGACTCGGCGATGGTTCTTTTGGATGATGTCCTTCGGCGCCAGCACCTCCATGCTAACTCATCGGTGATGTGTTCTTTTGAGCGGGGGAGGATTGATGGCGGCGACCCCCAATGTGTTAAAGTTGAAGATGATGATGGCGACGACGACGGCGTTCCCCTACAGTTGAAGATGATGATGGCGACGGCGATGGCGTTTTCCCACATGATGAAAATGAAGACTACCAAATAATATTTAGTTCTTTTATTTGCTTTCTATTTTATCATGTTGCATTTTAATTTATCATGTTGTTGTTTTCTTTTTATTTAAGTGGGCTGCAAATAGCCTATGCATGTTGTAAAGCCTATATATAGGCATGAACTATTTCACTATGCTTTAGTGAATGAAAGATTAAAACCCTAAAACCTCTTGAGATTCCTCTCCCCTCTCCTTGGCCAAAATTCCTCTTCTCCTCAATCTCTCCTTCTCCTTGGCCGCCGGCCACCCTCCTCTCCTCCTTCCTTCTTGGATCCTCTTCTCCTCCCTCTTCCCCTCCTCTTCTTGCAAAACCGAGCCCCCATCTTCTTCCACAAGAAAATCCAACCACTTCCATCCTCCCATAGCCGCCGGCCTCCACCTCCATCACCTCACCCGAGACCCCTCTTCAACATCAACCCGACCTCCCCTTCTCCTCCACAAAGCCAAACTCTTCCCTCTCAAACAACATCCGACCACCTCACCTATCCTCTTCCCAAAACCGACCTCCATCAAGAGCCCCAAATCAGCCCCCCCTTTCTATTGTGAGGAAGAAGACCGGCCACGGCAAGGATTTATTTTTGTGACATCTCACTCCGGCGTGAAGCGAAGGAAGCCGACAAGTTTCTCTCCGGTTGGCGCAACTCCGGCGGAGCCGTGGAAGAGCGATCTTTGAAAGTGAACCGGAATCATCCATTCCGGTTGGGTAACGAGATCTTCTACTTTTGTGTGTTCATTATTTTAGATTTTCATCTTGGTGGAATACCTTTGCGTTACCTTGGAATCATTTTTCCGTTCGTGGCTTATCTTTCCGATTGCTTGTGTTGTCCTTTTAGTTGTTTAATTTTCAGAGAGGTTTGGCGAACCTCGTTTTCATTTTGTTGGGGGAGATCTACCCTTTCCGAACCGAACCTTTCGGTAGATCTCTTTTGGTACAACCATCGCTCGGTCGGACCCAATATTGGTCCTTTTAGCTTGAGAGAACAACGACCTATAGTCGTTTGTTTGATCTTTATTCGGCGTGGCTACCGTACGTTAGTGATAGTTGATAACGTTGTTCGTGAGTGTGCTGCGTTTCATTATCGTGTGAGCGTGATAGTGGAGATAGAAAGGCATACGTGTTATTCACTTTGCCGCCATAGCGTCAAACACCGTAGCCTACCTCATTATGTATGCCTCTGGAAGGACACAACCCAGAGTCACCACATACTAATACTGGTCATATCCACCAGACTTACTTTGGCTAAGTGTAAACCACACCCATCGAGTAAGTGTATCGACGTCTGTGTGAACGACAGTCCAATACAGAAGACCCACCACATTTTATCTTATGCACATGTAATAGTATTATATTCTCCCACTGAGCCAAAGCTCCCTGGACTATCCCGTCCGTCACAATTATCTACCGAACCATCAGCTCGCAAGGCTAACCTGCCCACCACTAAAACCACCGATCCTACCGCTCGTGAGACCCAACCTAACTCCCACAACACCGTGGAGTGTGAGTGTAAGTGTAATCCTAATTATACTAGTTACTCTTAACATTGATTATTCTTACAGTTTAGGTTAGCCCAGGACTGCCCTAGGTATTCCCGTGAAGAGCTCTCACAGGGCACTAGGAACTATGGTAGTAGCTGAAGCTCATCGTTCCCTTTCGCAAGACACTTACTATTATTGGTTATTACCCAGATTCCCGATCCCTTTTAATATTATACTAGATCTAACCCTAGTGTATTTGACTCCCTCTCTACAAGAAAGACGATCTTTCGTCGATCCCGGGTACCACATGACACTAAACAAACCAACACTCTCCTCATCATGACACCTAATGATGAACTCATTTCCACTCACCAAAACCAGTAAACTACTAACCCCAACTTCCTATGCTCATTTCAAACGTTATACATAATTTCTGCAGTTTAACTATACGCAGACCAACCTAAGCTATATGATGTACATGATAGAAGGTACTCCAAATTCTCATCCAATAACCTTGAGATATTTAATTGGGGTCTATCATGATAAGTTTAGCCTAAATAGAGAAAATTATAATTTTCCTAATTAATTTGGCATTTATTTAATTTTCCCAAACGTTAGGTCATGGGTAATTTTGAACATAATGTACTAGATTTTCTTAAGTTATGGTCAGCCAAAAATTATGAACCCTAGAGAATAGAGAGATATCGGTAAAAACTAAATTTCACAGATATTTTTGAATGTATTAACATATAAATAGTTAATTTAAGATAATCTAAGTAAATGAAGTTAATGAAGGAAGCATCATAAATCATAGTCCAAAAATTATATAAAAATCACCAGAGACTTATAATTATCCTAAATCACCACTGACTAATTTTCATGTAACTCTAAGGTCAGTTAGCTATCTACAAAAATATTTCTAATAATTCCATTAAAGTGCACTTGTGAAGGAACAACGTTATATACTCATCCAATCAACATGTAATAATTATCTAAGCTATACTATGCCCTAAAAAGTTCTCTGGCCAAGTAACACAATTTTCGAGCAAGACATGGTATTTAATATCTATTTATCAAAATAAGGTGCACTAGCTTTCCTAACACATGAAGTACTAATAGTAAATGCCCAAATAATCCAAATAATTTACTAGTGCATCAAAAGGATCTTTAATTAACCTAGCCTGAGTTTCATACCATCATAAGATATTTTAACCATGGTTACTTCAAAATTATCACAAGGGGCAAGATAATGGTTATAACTACAAGTATAAGCTACTGTCTTCCAAACATTCTACAATAATTTTTAGAGATTTATAATGTTAGAAAAACCTTCCTGCCAAAATTTCCTAAGGATCCAAGGTCATATGACCTATCAATAATTTCCTAAAAGGTAAAGGCCTAAACTAACCCTAATTTGTTTAAGTTGTGTGTCTAAGTCTAAATGTCACCAAATTCCTCCCTAGGGTATTCCACCACCCTAGAATTACATGGACTAAACACCAAGTCCATACAAGGATATATCACCCTATGTCCTTCACAAATCCCCAAAGTTCAACCTTAGGGTTTGAACTAGGGTCCAAGGGAAAATCCACCCTAATCAACCCCATAATCCATGGGAGGGTGTTTACTGATATAACACATTAATGGACCAAGTATCAACCTCTGTTGAGGTGATTTGGCCCCTTAAGCCCAAAAGGGACACATTGACCTAATTACCCCTTTTGTGTCAAGGCTAGGGTTTACTAAAATCGAAACCAAATCATCTCCTAATGAGATGAAATTATATATTGAGATCTATATTGACCCGAAGAATCTCTCACCAAAATTTGGGAGAATTTGGATGTCATTAAGTCCCCTAATTAAATTATTCTAGGTTTATTAAATAATTACAAAAACTATAGAAAAAGTATATCCAAAAATTCACATTTTTGGATTGATTGTTGGTATATATAAGAGTGACCCCCAGTACAAATTTCAGGTCATTTGGATGGCTGGATTTATGGGGGCACTCAAATCAACCTCTGCTCAATCCTATATATAGACCTCAGCAAAATGAGTGCTGAGATCTAACCTGAACTCCAAATTGACTCAAATATATTTTAAAATAAACTAGATTCACAGATCTACAAATTTCATGTTGACAAAGTTTTTTAGGGGACTCTAGCAGTTTTTAATATTTAATTTAAAAACAGCCCAGTAATGGGACAAAAATTAATAAATCAGGAATTAATAATTCATCACTAGCACAAATCTTGAAGCACGATGGTCAATCCCTATAACACCCCTGATTTTTTCCGATATTCTTTAGTTGTCCGAGGACATGTGCCGAGGATAGAGCATGATCTTGGCTCCTTGAGTTCTCTTTAGGGTAGTATCTTAGCCTGTTGGCGAGTTTTCCCTAGCGGGCCGGGTCTGTTTTGGTGACTCGACGGAGCCGCTTGTGTTTTGTCTTTGGTAGGTGTTTGCCTGAGTTCAACCCATCAGATTAGGATTCTGACCTCGCCATTGCGTTCGTAGCATTGGTTTTTGGCTACGGCGCGAGTTTCGCGCATTTCCGAGTTCGTTTGGGTTGAGCATTGTATTAGGATGGTGTGTTATTATATATATATATATATATATATATATATATATATATATATATATATATTATAATATATTATATTATTATTATTTGGGTATATATAGGTTAAAATAGGGCTTGGGCCGCTCCACACTTTCTTCTTCTCCCCGTCTGTTGTTTCGTTTCCGCGATATTTGGGGAGCGGCGGACTCGACGTGGCTTCGGTCGGCGGTGTGCTGAGCAGGAGGACTCGTTTTCCTCGTCTAACTGGATTTTCGGGCTGCTCTCGGCAAGGGCTTCTCGGTAGAGGTAAGATTTGTCCATTTCCTTGACTTTTGAAGGTTAGGGTTAGGGGTTTTTGCTTGATTTCATCCCAAAAAGTTTCAGGAAACGTTGCTCGGTGCTCCTTGTGGCCGGATCTAGAAGCGGCCGAGGCGGGCGACGTCTTCTCCGTGGGTATTGAGGCAAGTGGATTTTCTTCCCTTGCTTGCTCCATTTCTTCCCTTTACCTTTATTTTCTCTCCTTTATATTGAGTAGGTTTATGCTATAGGGCGATTATCCGGTCTTTCCCGCGCTACGAGGCGAATCCGTCGGATATCACTTTGGATACCCGACGAATTTGTTGGTATAGATAAGAGTGACCCCCAGAATGACACGGTAGAATCGGTGAGAATGACAAGGCAGAGTCGACGAGTATCGGGATGGAGTCGTGGAGAATCGCAAGAATAAATCGTCGAGTATCGTCGCGATACCCGATGATTTTAGGGAAAATCATCGAGTATCGCGACGATACTCGACGACTTCCGTTGGCTTTTGTCGACAATTCTCGACGAATCCGTCGAGTATCATTGGTGATACCCGACGAATTCTGAAGGAATTGTCCGTCTTTCATCATTTTCGCTGAGTGAAGTCCTTGGGGGTCTGTTTCGGGGTTTTGACCCCAACCTTTGGAAAGTGTGATCAGGAAACGTTGATAGAAGTTAATGTGGATGGAACTGTCAGTTTGTATCGCTGGTTAGCATGCGGTGGTACTGAGGTCTTGGTGAGGTGTTCTGTGGGTGTTGGTTTCCGTGGCAGGTCTTGTAGATTCCGGCTACACCACTTGAGTGCCATGGGTCCTTTATGGGTTGCTAGTGGGCCGGGTGACGCTGTGCTACTTAGCTTGCCAGGTCGTTACAAGCAAATAAAAATGCCTTTGAAATAAGGGTCACCCACTCCTCCGAGACGAGGATCACTAAGTGTTAATGATTTTCCTATCATGATCCTTGGACCGTTGCTCCTATCCTTGTTTTGGATTGTGGGCTGGTTTAGCCATTTCTTGCTTTGCTTCAGCAGGTTTGAACCGAAGCGGGTTGTTTTCCCGAGGCACTTGGTGCATTTGCTTTAGCTTTTATTGATGATTTGTTTGCTACAATCTCGTTCATTTGTTGACTTGTTGCAGAGTTTGACAACTTGTTGGGTGGGGGTTGATCCTCCCTTGTTGATTAATATTTTCTTAGCTTTGAGCTTTTATCTTTTTTTGCCACTTGCATTGTTTTATTTGTGCTGAGGTATTCTGTCTTTGAATGCCTCAGGTCCAAGTTGCAGCCGTCCGAGCGGCTCGTTTGGAGCTGCATTTTGGTTGATCGCTTTGCAGGAGTGTTTCTCTCACTTTAGGTTAGATTGCTTGTTGCTTTGTTGACTCAGACATTTGTGTATACCGAGGGGTTAGTGTCTATTTGTCGGCGCCCTTCGGTGGTTGTTTTTCTAAGACTACTGTTTACTCTCTTATGTTGGTTTGGTTACCCAGTTTGGGAGCTGTTACTTGTCTCTTGGGAATGTTTTATGCTAGGATGCATGTTAGTTATTTTGAATATTAAACCTTATTAATAGAATGACATACATCTCATGTCTTTAAGCTTAAAAGAAGTACTTTACAGCTAGTAAAAAAAGGCATTTCCCTACTTATACTAAATCTAGAGTCTTGCATGACATGAATTGTCCTTCATGGACGTTTGTACTCATATAGGATGTTAAGTTATCTTAATTAAAGTAATTTCCGCATCGTAAATTATGTTTTCTTCTAAGTGGGCTAATGAACCACTGAGCCGAGGGATACGGCTCTTATTTACATAAGCAACTTTCTAATCATTAAACTTATGAATGTTTTTATATTAGTAGTTCTGATTGCCTGAGCGTCGACAGTTATCCCCTGCTCGACGTGGCATCACGACGCGTATTTCCTCATACTCTGATACTTGTCCTTTTGGAGAAAATGCGGGTTGTTACAGTTGGTATCAGAGGGAGGTTTTGCAAAGGGTCGGTTGGTTTGGAAAGTAAGTGGAACAACTTTGCCCCGAGCAAAACCCTGGTAGTAGCATTTCATTGTATACACCCACCGATATGTCATCAGTAGATCTTGATGGAAGCATGGGCACTACACTCATAGCATGAAAAGAAGTATACGGGGCATATTATGTAGTATGGGATGCATAATATGTGTTTATATATGGATCCACCATAGGTGGCAACATGTGACGGTTATGTTGTATGGGTTGCATAACCACCATCACATGGATGCGCATTTCCACGTTTAAGTTTCTTCGTTACATACAATATTATGTAGTATGAGATACATAACATTGTATGTGTACGCCGCTCATAACATGCACAGAGGCCCTTTTCTTAGAATACATAGCACAACATCCATAGCATATCATCGCATAAGCACACGTGTCAAGTTAACGATCTGCATGATGACATATGTACACTCATGATTTGAAACGATATCTAAACATTCATTCATTCATTCATATCATAGGCACAAGTTAGAAGCATAGCATCATTCTATGATCTCCCAGAGCAAAGTAACAGTGGGTGTTAGTGATTTTCCTCCTCTAGTTCTGACCGAGGGTGTATCGGGCTACTGTCCTGTAGCGGCGCTGGTTTATGGCCATGCTGTGCAGCCTATAGCGGGTGCGACAACCTCTTAGCTTACGGGCCAGGTCGTTACATGGTAAGTGCTGGTTGTTCGTTCTTGTTCCAGTCTTAATCTGAGTATTCAAGTTTTCCAGCTTTGGTGTCGTAAACAAGGTCCTTGTTAAGACTTTTGCCTGTGTCGGTAGATTTCTAGCCCGGTTAGTTCGAGGGGAATTTTTTCCCCAATTTGCGATGCCTTCGGCAAAATTTTGACTAGATATCCGTTTGTTTTGTAGAATGCCGCCTAAGCGCGTTGTGACGAGATCAAACCCCCAGTCAGAAGGGGAGTCTTCTAGTGCTCAGAGTGAAGCAGTGATTGAAGGGTTGCGACAAAGTAATGAGGCCCTGACGAGGCAGATGGTGGATGTGCAATCTCAGATACAATCATTGTTGGTTGTGGTTGCCGGGCAGCAGCCTAGAGCCCAGGACCCTGTTGTGGACCAAGCTACCCCTACTCCCCCTGCTGCTCTAGTTCCCCCAGTCGTACTTCCGCCGGAAATGAATTTTATTTCTCACTTCCAGCGACTAGGACCTCCTTCGTATGACGGTAGAGAAGATTTCATGGCGTTGGATGATTGGATCATCGCCATCGAGGAAATGTTTTATTATTCCGGCATCTCCGCCAATCAGAAGGTGATGTTTGCGACATATCAACTTAAGAGTCTTGTGAAGAGTTGGTGGATTAGAGAGAAAGAGAACCTTGTTGATGGATGTTCATGGGACTCATTCAAAAGTATGTTACTGAAGAAGTTTTTGCCATTGGTCGAGCGAGACCGCCTGATGAACAACTTTTTGCATATGAAGCAGAGGCAACTTACTGTGGGTGAGTACGAAGTCGAGTTCAGCAAGCTTAGTCGTTTCGCCCCAGCTTTGGTAGCATCCGAAGAAGGCAGAGTAAAATGTTTCCTAGGTGGTCTAAGATATAACATTCAACAGTTGGTTAGCGCGTACATGTCAGAGACCCTTGCAGAAGTGGTTGAAGCTGCCTTGAAGGTTGAGGCGATAGAGAATGCAAAGAATCGGGGAACACATGCAAAGAAGGACAAGAGGAAATCTGATGAAGAAGGAAGTGCTAAGACATCTGGCCCTGCTGCGAAAAAGGATAGAAAGGAAGCATGTAGCTTTTGTCGTAGGCCAGGTCACCCATTCGAGAAGTGCTTTAAGAGATTGGATGCACAGAAGTTGTCCGAGGTTCACGCGATCCAGGATGCTCCAAAAGAAAGTCATGTCTGTTCTTATTGCCAAAGGAGTGGGCATGATGCGGCACATTGTCGCAAGAAGGCTTGAGTTTGTTTCCTCTGCGGACAGAAGGGGCACAAGAGAGCTAATTCCCCGCAGAGCCTGCCCGCGCTGAATGTAGTTCCGTTGCAGACTCTACCTCTGCCAGTACCTCACGTGGACAAGGGAAAAGGGAAGTTGAATGTGTTGACCAAGGAGGAAGCCCAATCTTCGACTCAAGTGATCTCAGGTTAGTCTCTGGTTTAGTTAGTAAACTCTTTTTGTAGATTTTCAGTTTCCGTAATTTAGTTGCGCGCGCTATGTGTTTAGGTGAATTTAAGGTGAACGGAAAGTGGGCGCGCGTTTTGTTCGATTCGGGTGCTACTCACTCCTTTGTGGCAAGGAGTTTTGTAGACCGTCACCGCTGGACTCTCGACTCATTATATGCCTCCCTAAGCATCAAACTTCCTTCAGGAGAGCTGGTGAGGTCATACCAGGGTATCCAGAAATGCCCCATCTTCCTTAGTGGTTCCTTAGTCTTTGCGGATCTGAAGGTGCTGGATTTGGCTGACTTTAACGTGATTTTGGGCATGGACTAGCTGTCTAGCTATGATGTCGTCATTCAGTGCAAGCACAAGCGCATGGACTTTAGAGGTGGCAATGGTCAGCCCATGAGTGTGTATGGTTTGCCGCGTCAGGAATCTTCGATCATTTCTGCGGTGTTTGCTCGCAAATTTCTAGAGTATGGCCGTGTTCTTTTCTTGTTTCTGTTTCTGCTTTGGAAGCTACTTCGGTTGAGCCTTGGGTTGAGGACGTTTCTGTGGTGAGTGAGTTTCTGGATGTCTTTCCTGTTAGTCTTCCCGGACTTCCTCCAGAAAGAGAAGTGGAGTTTGTTATAGATCTTGAGCCAGGCACTCGCCCTATTGCTAAGGCACCATACCGCATGGCGCCGCGTGAGTTAGAGGAGCTGCATACTCAGTTAGATGAGTTGTTGCAGTGCGGCTTTATTAGACCCAACTCTTCCCCCTGGGGTGCACCAGTGCTCTTCGTGAAAGAAATGGACGGAACGATGAGACTATGCATCGACTATCGTGAGCTAAACAAAGTGACCGTTAAAAACAGATACCCCCTACCCAGGATCGATGACTTGTTCGATCAGTTGCAAGGTAGTTCTGTGTTCTCAAAGATCGACCTTCGTTCAAGTTTCCATCAGTTAAGGATCCGGGAGTCGGACATCCCGCGAACTGCTTTTCGTTCTCGTTATGGACACTTTGAATTTCGGGTAATGTCTTTTGGATAAACAAACGCACCATCAGCTTTTATGGACATGATGAACAGAGTGTTCAAGGATTTTCTGGATAAATTCGTGGTAGTGTTCATTGACGATGTACTGGTATATTCCAGAAATGCAGATGAGCACGCCTTGCACTTGCGCTTAGTCTTGTCTACTCTAAGGGAGCACAAGCTATATGCGAAGCTTAGCAAGTGTGAGTTTTAGTTGTCTCAGGTGTCATTCTTAGGACATATCGTAAGTAAGGAAGGTATCTCAGTGGATCCTGTGAAGATAGATGCAGTCTTGGATTGGAGGAGACCTTCATCGCCTAAGGGAATAAGGAGCTTCCTAGGATTGGCAGGTTACTACAGAAGATTTGTTGAAGGATTCTCCGTGCTTTATGCGTCGTTGACCAGGCTTACGCAAAAGAGCGCAGCCTTTGTATGGAGTGAGGCCTGTGAAGAAGCATTTCAGGAGCTCAAGAAAAGACTGTGTTCTGCCCCAGTGTTGGTATTGCCGGTGCAAGGAGTAAAGTATGCTGTTTATGTAGACGCCTCGCGAGTTGGACTCGGTTGCGTATTGATGCAGGACGGTAAGGTGATTGTGTATGGATCAAGACAATTGAAGGTGCATGAAAATAATTACCCTACGCACGACTTGGAATTTGCTGCGGTCATTTATGCATTTAAGTTGTGGAGACATCTGTTGTATGGAGTGTCGTGCAAGGTTTATTCGGACCATAAATGTTTAAAATATGTTTTCACTCAAAAGGAATTGAATCTGCGCCAGCGTTGGTGGCTATAGTATGTTGCGGACTACGAAGTTGATATCCTCTATCATCCCGGCAAAGCTAATGTAGAATCGGACGCGTTGAGCCGGAAGCCCGCGCATATCTTTAATCTCTCAGTGCAATCCCTTATCGAAGAGTTTTTGCTCATGGACATAACGGTAGGGAATAGTGCTTCTCCGAGTAGCTTTGAGGTGGAAGAGCCTTCGTGGATTACTCTCACTAGGCTACATCAGAAAGACGACTCTGAATTGCAGCACCTCCTCAGTAGGACTGAGAAAGGGGAATTACCTGATTTTTCGATTGATGACACGCATACCTTAAGATACCGTGGAAGATACTGTATTCCCACTGTTGGGGACATCCGAGCAAAAATATGTATTGAAGCGCATGGTTCAAGTGTTGCTTATCATCCTGGTTCCACCAAAATGTATAGAGATTTAAAACAGATTGTTTGGTGTTCAGGTATGAAGAATGACATTGCCAAGTTTGTATCTGAGTGTTATACCTGCCAGTGTGTCAAAGCAGATCATAGGAGACTGGGTGGTAAGCTAACGCCTTTGGATATACCAAGCTGGAAATGGGAGAGTTTATCCATGGATTTCATAACCGGTTTGTCGAGATCTCCCCGAGGTCATGATGTAGTGTGGGTCATCGTGGACAGGTTAACCAAGTGTTCCCACTTTGTGCCATTTAAGATTGATTATTCTATGGAAAAGATAGCTGAATTATATTTGGACGAAGTTATCAGACTGCATGGTGTACCTACAAGCATTGTGTCAGACCGAGATTCCCGATTCATGTCTCGTTTCTAGCAAAGCTTGCAGGGAGCCCTAGGCACAGACCTTAGATATTCTACTGCTTATCATCCTCAGACGAATGGACAGACAGAGAGAGTGAACCAGATCTTGGAGGATATGATTCGATGTTATATTTTGGACTATGGATGAGCATGGGATAAACGCCTCAGATTGATGGAATTCGCGTATAATAACTGAAAATCCACCTAGTGTCAACTACCTTCACCTATGGGGGGGGAATAGGTGTCTTTGCAGCGTGTTAGCGGAATTGAAATTATACCTGCACAAAAAAATAAAACAACAAAGCACAGAGAGGACACAGGCAATTTATAGTGGTTCCCCGATTTGGGTACGTCCACTTTCCCCCTTCGACCTATCTCCCAACCAGGGACGACTCGGTCACTTCACCAACAGGATTGAAATCCAATCCTAGCACTATCGGAAGGAACCCTTCCACACGTAGGAGTCTACACTCCCACAACAAGGGTTTCACCCAACCCTACAACTAGAGACCAAACGGTCCTTTACAATGAAATAAAAATAGCTTGTAAGAAATACAAACAACGTATGGAGACCAAGGTGTCCCTCTTCGTTCGACGACGTGTTCTTGAGGTCAACGAAGAGTCCACAACCTAGATCTCACTTGGAGAGAATCTTCTCTAGATCGACGGCTTCAACAATAGAGGCGGTGATGCTATGTAGATCCAATCTTCTTTGCAAAGTCGGCAAGGTCTTCAAACGGTCACACTAGGATCGATCGTCTCGATCGATTCGGATGGGAAAGGTTTCTCGATCACAAATCAAGAGACAAAAGATCTCTGGATAGACGCGTGAGACGCAGTGCCCGACTAGGCTTCTGTCGCCGGGAGAGGTAACAAAATACTCGATCAACGGTGGCGAGCAGCTAGCGAGAGGCGGAGCGGGTCGGCCGAGCTCGCTTCCGATCTAGGGCTTGACGGCGGCTTCTTTTTCATTTTGTTGTGATCCCCGTTCTTACTGTTCACAAATACAGAGTATTTATACACTAGGTCAAGAGATGACCGTTGTGGGCCCCACCAGCGGTAAGACCAAAGTCCGGTTCAAAATCCCGATGATAACGTGGACCGGTCCAGGCAGACTTGAAAAAAATGCCCAAGTCAAATTCGGCGAGAATCGTGAGTGATTCTCGACGAATCGGCGAGAATCACTTACGATTCTCGCCGAATTCTACTTAGAGAATTCTGGCTACACAGGTTATAGAGGCCGGGGAGAATCGGTGGGAATCACCTTGGATTCTCGCCGACTCGTCGAGAATGGAAAGTCATTATCGACGAATCGGCGAGAATCACTTGGTGATTCTCGAGGATTCTGCCTTAGATGATTTTTCTGACTGCGTCGAGACAGCCGGCCCAACCCGGCAAGAATCAACTAGTGATTCTCGTCGACTCGTCGAGAATCACTAGTGATTCTCGACGAATCGGCGAGAATCACTTAGTGATTCTCGACGAATTATACTTAGACGAATTCTCGTCCTTCCACCCGTGAGCAGGTCTTTGGCCCACCCTTGCTTCTTGTCTGCTCTTGCTTTATCATAGCCCTGTACTTGAAATTAAGTACACCCCAATAGAGAGAGTACACATAGGCCAACACACTGATCTGCTCAACGAGGGATTACGTTGCACAGACCCGTGTATATTGACCCACTGCACCCTGACTTTGGTGTGTACTTAGCATGGAATAACTGCAAGCACAACTAAAAAATAGTTCATCAAATACATTGTGAATTCATCTTAGCTAGACAGGTGGCTTCCTCAAATCCAGGTAATTGTGGATACAATACCCAACAATCTCCCTCTATTTGACGAAGCCAAAATCCTACTAGCTAAGATGAATACCACCATCCAGAGAATGATTAAAATTTTAAGTAGACGAGAACAAACATAACAATACTTGAGTCAAAACATGACATCACACACACATATATATATATATATATATATATATATATATATATATAAATTCATAATACTTGTTCGTAAGATAATAGGGAAACATTGATGTGCAATAAGAGGCGGAAAAGATCCTAAGCCTATTTTTTCTTAGTAAGATCATTCTTAAGCTTCTGATCCAGGAATTTCTTGCTCTGTCTTTCGAAATATTCCTTAGGCTTCGGATGATATCTGGGAGGAGGGGCTTTATCTGCCACTGTGTTATTCCTGAAGAATATGTTGCGTTTGGCTTCAAATTCTTTATGCCGCTCCCATTCGTATTGGCTATATACCTCACTTCGATTTATGTGCCCCTTCTGCTGTAACAAAAATGTGTCCAAGATGATACTCTTTGATACAGGACTCCATTTTTCATTTCTCACATCCTCCTCCGTCAATCTGATCCTCTTTTCAGTTGGTGTTTCCTTTGAAGGTCCTTCTTTGATTTGCCTTTTGCCTTTGGCTTTGGCTAAGGCATCTTGATCAAACCAGGTTCTTCGTTCAGCCCTTTCAGCAGCTTTCTTTGACTCAGCTTCGCTTAACGGAACAACTTCTGCACTTGCTCCTTCGTCATCCACAGTATTGTTCTCAGTAGTCTCGTGAACAGGATTATCCTCATGAATATTGGTTGTATTGTTGCCTAATGCTTGGTTGAGCAACCACTGGCAACTGTCATACACATATACATTAGACTGGTCGAAATTTTCTATGATGATGTGCTGAAGCCCTTCCATTTTAGCCGTATATTCTTTCTCCCCCTTTTTGGCTTCGATTGCAATGGAGTTTGCATAGGAGTGCAGGGACTCATCAATGTGCTTCAGAGATTTAGAGAACTCAGTCAGCAGGTCTTGTTGATTTTTATTGAGGAGCACCATGTTGGTATCAAATTTTTGTATGCTGTCCGCCACAATATGTGCATTTTTATTGACGACAGCCAGATCGTCAGTATTCTTCTTCAGTCCCTGCATGAGAAGAGATACTGCTGTGCCTGCCTCTGTGTATTTCTCATCAAATTTCTTTTCCATCAAATCCAGTTTGTGGTTGATCTGAACCACATTCTTCAGCATGAGATCCTCAGACTCCCGCAGTCTCTGTAGCACTTTGTTGTGCGATTTCACAACCGTATCCTTGAGCTCATCAAGCATACCTTGGACAAAGTTGACAGTGAGATTTGTTATGCTTTCTTGTAGTGGAGGAGCTGCAGGCAGACCCTGGTCAGGCTCCCCCGCAGAAGTACTGGGAGAGCTGGAGAGCAGCATGTAGTCCACAGGGGGAACAGAAGATTGCTCCCCCTCCATCCTTGCATCTGACCGCCTAGGAGCTTGTTCCTCAGATGGAACCTCAGCAGCCTCCTGAGAGTCCACCACTTTCTCCCGCTCAAATACTTCTTCCTCCACCTCAGTCTCCATGTGCTCAGCCTGATTTGCAGAATTATGCATGTCTTCTTCTACTGCATCCACCTCCTCTTCATCAGCCACCTCATCGCCCAGGTAATTTATATCTTCCTCACGGTCCTCTTCCTCTTCCATATCTGCCACTTCCTCCTCACAGTCTGCTTGCACAGATTCCACAGCATCTTTTGCTATCTGAGAAATATCTGAGAAGATGTTTGCAGAAGTGGTTACAGGCTCCCCCTCAGTTCCTGCAATCAGGGCGTCAGGAACTTCACTGGGTGTTGCCACGAAATCTGCTGAATTTCTGTTGTCCTCGGCAGGAGATTCTTCTTGTTCAACTACCACTGCAGCTTGCCCTATGAGTCGCTCCCATCTGTCAAAGACGCTGGAGTCCATTTTCTTCAAATAATGCAAAGGAACTCCTTTGCTCATGTCGAACCTATCTCCGTTCAACTGATTGAGAAATAGGCTGATGATTCGTCCAAAGCTTGGAGATCTGAGGGTGTCCTTAATCTTCTTAAAAAGCATGGCCCCCCAATTGAATCTCTTTCGGCAGACTATCACCACAAGAATCTTGAACATGTCGGCTGAGATGTGGTCGTGTGATCCTGGTTTGCATATCAGTACTTTCCCAATGATGTCGGACAAGAGTTTCCCCTCCTCATTCATTTCTTTTCTCTTTATCGATCTAGTGCCCCTAGCTAGCCCACAGAATAATAGGGTCCTGGCTCTATCATGTTCCTCCAGATAATCCTCGTGCTCAGAACTGGAAAGCTGCAAGCATTGAGTCAGTTTCCTGGCAGACATCTTGATCCTTGCACCTGCAACCTTACTCTTGATGATAGAGTCTTCATTCCGAAGTTTGGCGGTTGCGAAGAACTCCATCACTTCTTTATCCAGAATTTTGTAGGGGTGCTCTAGTACAAACGTGAGTCCAGCCTCCTCCAGCATGATGATGATGTTTCTGAACTCATCCGAGGCATGTGAGAACCCGGTTCGAACTAACTCACAGCCAGTGACCATCCCGGCGGTGGTCCTTGGAGCCATAGCAAACTAGGAAGAAGGGGAATATCAATTTCCAAGTCTAAGGATCTCCGAAACTAGGAGGTTGAGGATACAATCTATACTAAGCTTAAGTCACGGTTAGGGATAAGAAGGGGATTACCTTGTGAGAAGATGCAGTGAATGTTCCGGCCCTACAAAGCTTTATCAGAGTTGCGGCGAGCCGATCCGAAGCAGAGCATGGGCGTGTCCCCGGCAGCGAGAGGGAGTCTTTGGGAGGGTCGTTAGGTCACGACGAGGTCGGCGGAGGAATCCGCTGAGAGTTCGCTCAGCTTGGGACCTAAACGGAGGAGTCGATGGGATTGGCGGAAGGAACGCGTAAATTGGAAGATGAAAAGTCGGCGGGATTTATATCAGGGTCGGCGGGATTTATATTGTACGTTATAACCGGGTTTATATAAGAGCTTTGGTTCGATGAGGATTGCAGAAATCAATTTTATGTATTTGTCACGGGTTGGAAAGAATTCGAAAAGATCATTTCTTAATCCATGTGTGGATTAACATACCACACAGCTTAGGAGACACATCAACTCTGTGATTCCTAACTCACTAACATTGGCTCGCAGATTTCATAGATTATGTCGAGATTGATAAACGCAATATTCTTGATGTTAGTTGTCATTCTCAGTGACTCCTAATGTTGTGTCAGCTTTAATTTTCAGCTTGTAATGTATGCCTATTGATGTGCCTTCTCGAATCTATCAGATAATTTACTGACACACCTTTAATAATGTATCTAAGGGTTATTTTTACAGTTTTGATCTGTCCTTAGAATAACACACATAGATGTGTATATGTATATATATATATATATATATATATATATATATATATATATATATGTAAATGTCGACATAATATGACTCAAATATTTAGGCTGATCAATGTTACCTGGAATTGTAAGATTCATCATTCAGCCCTTCTGATTAGAGCATACCAGGCGTTCAATTGGAGTATCCCATTGTTGATAGTACTTCTTTCGTTCCAGATACTTGTTCCAGAACAATCTTGGAACATCTTCTGTCTAGCTCCCATCATGACACGGAAGTCTAGACTACCCTGCACCAAAGAATATTACCTTACCTTAGGAGCCCAATATGTATTGGGTCCTAGGTTCCTGTCAGCATAATAATTGGACTGCCTTCCCTCAGGAATCCTGGTGGGAAGACTAACATTGCCTCGAGGATGTGGAAGTCCCCTTGCCATTGATACAGAATAGTTGTGCCAACAATCTATGGCAAAATGACCCACTTTGCCACAACACCAATACTCATGAATGTTGTATCGCCGTTTGTGACCTAAACGGATGACAGAGGTAGTCATAGTTCTAGGTCTAAATGGAATAGAGCCAGATATGCTCACAGAATTGTCTCTTCCACCGTGACTATTGGAAGGGTGGAAAGAATGCATATGGCAGGCGTCATGAGGCCTGGGAGGTGGTGCCTTCTTTTCAGTCAGCCCCCTTCCAAAGACCTCATGAGTCCTAACACCATGATTTCTATCCCCCCTTTCCAGAGTCCTCGGGAGGTGAGAGGCGCATTGTGAGCTGATGCTGGCTGATTCATGACGAGTAGGGGCTGTGGCCGAGAATACAAAGGGCTTGGTGGAAGCCGGAGGTATTCTCTTCTGGGTGGCCATGACAGCCCTTGCATTTTGAGTGCTTCCACAAGAGGACTGATCATTCTTGCAGTGACCATGGTTATTCCTATGGTCATACCTGAAGGCATGATGAGTGTCCTTCCTACTCGGGGTGGGGGGTCTGAACACTGTTTCCCCATTTCTCCATGACGTAATAATTTGGGAGATCCACCCATTTTCTGCTTTTCTCTTGATAGCATCAATCTTGGAAAAATTAGAAATTATCCTCTTCTCGGTCTCTAGGCGACTTTCTAGATCCGAGATCTGAGAGTCCTTTACTTTGATGGATTCCAATTGGAGATTCATCAAGATCTTCAGCTGAGCATTCTCCTTAGCTTGTTCCTCAACAAGTAAGTTGCTCGTTTGAAGGGCACTCTCAAGGGAATCACGATTATCAATCTTTTGATTGAAGCTATGTGTATCACTTGCATCATTGGAAGGACTACTCTCAAAACTATCCTGTCTTCAGGAACTTCAAGAGGAGAGGGGCATGAGGAAGAAGTTACCTGCTTCAGACTTTGTTGTTCAGGGTTACCATCTAGATTGGCAGAGACTGTTGAGTTAGCTTCATCAGAACTGCTTTCCTCAGCTTTTTCTTCAGTCTCAGACAAGGACACAGGAGCCCTGATGTTGACATATTGATCATGCCCTTCATCTTCAGAAATAAGGACTCCTACATAGGCTTCATCCTCTTGCTGACAACCGGTACCAGCTTTCTCTGATCCCTCCATGAGGTCTGAGATGGTTTGCCACATGGACTTGGCCGTCCTACACTTGTCCACTCTTGAACGAGATACACCAGACCAGACGTCAGTGATGATCTGACGTATTAACTTGTCCAAGTTGTACAGTGAGAGCTCAGTCTCATACATCTCTTCGGGACTCTTGGGGATATGGATATCCTCTCCAGACTCAGAAGCTTTCATGGGAATGAAGGGACCCTCTTCCAAGATGATTGACACCCGAGGGTTGATGGCCTCCAGATGAAACATAACTCTCATCTTCCAGATAGGATAGTACTATGTTGTGCACGCAGGGAGTCTCAGAGGAGGGACATCAAATTCCAGCTCCATGCTTGAGTCTCGTCTTCTAGTTGATACAGGAGGCAGGATCTTACTCAAGGTGTTAACCTTATTGCTGAGTAACCTCCCTCTGATACCACTTGAAAGTCCACCTAGTGTCAACTACCTTCACCTATGGGGGGGGGGAATAGGTGTCTTTGCAGCGTGTTAGCGGAATTGAAATTATACCTGCACAAGAAAATAAAACAACAAAGCATAGAGAGGACACAGGCAATTTATAGTGGTTCCCCGATTTGGGTACGTCCACTTTCCCCCTTCGACCTATCTCCCAACTAGGGACGATTCGGTCACTTCACCAACAGGATTGAAATCCAACCCTAGTACTATCGGAAGGAACCCTTCCACACGTAGGAGTCTACACTCCCACAACACGGGTTTCACCCAACCCTACAACTAGAGACCAAACGGTCCTTTATAATGAAATAAAAATAGCTTGTAAGAAATACAAACAACGTATGGAGACCAAGGTGTCCCTCTTCGTTCGACGACATGTTCTTGAGGTCAACGAAGTGTCCACAACCTAGATCTCACTTGGAGAGAATCTTCTCTAGATCGACGGCTTCAACAATAGAGGCGGTGATGCTATGTAGATCCAATCTTCTTTGCAAAGTCGGCAAGGTCTTCAAACGGTCACACTAGGATCGATCGTCTCGATCGATTCGGATGGGAAAGGTTTCCCGATCACAAATCAAGAGACAAAAGATCTCTGGATAGACGCGTGAGACACAGTGCCCGACTAGGCTTCTGTCGCCGGGAGAGGTAACGAAATCCTCGATCAACGGTGGCGAGCAGCTAGCGAGAGGCGGAGCGGGTCGGCCGAGCTCGCTTCTGATCTAGGGCTTGACGACGGCTTCTTTTTCGTTTTGCTGTGATCCCCGTTCTTACTGTTCACAAATACAGAGTATTTATACACTAGGTCAAGAGATGACCGTTGTGGGCCCCACCAGCGGTAAGACCAAAGTTCGGTTCAAAATCCCGATGATAACGTGGACCGGTCCAGGCAGACTTGAAAAAAATGCCCAAGTCAAATTCGGCGAGAATTGTGAGTGATTCTCGACGAATCGGCGAGAATCACTTACGATTCTCGCCGAATTCTACTTAGAGAATTCTGGCTATACAGGTTATAGAGGCCGGGGAGAATCGGTGGGAATCACCTTGGATTCTCTCCGACTCGTCGAGAATGCAAAGTCATTCTCGACGAATCGGCGAGAATCACTTGGTGATTCTCGACGATTCTGCCTTAGATGATTTTTCTGACTGCGTCGAGACAGCCGGCCCAACCGGGCAAGAATCAACTAGTGATTCTCATCGACTCGTCGAGAATCACTAGTGATTCTCGACGAATCGGCGAGAATTACTTAGTGATTCTCGATGAATTATACTTAGACGAATTCTTGTCCTTCCACCCGTGAGCAGGTCTTTGGCCCACCCTTGCTTCTTGTCTGCTCTTGCTTTATCATAGCCCTGTACTTGAAATTAAGTACACCCCAATAGAGAGAGTACACGTAGGCCAACACACTGATCTGCTCAACGAGGGATTACGTTGCACAGACCCGTGTATATTGACCCACTGCACCCTGACATTGGTGTGTACTTAGCATGGAATAACTGCAAGCACAACTAAAAAATAGTTCATCAAATACATTGTGAATTCATCTTAGCTAGACAGGTGGCTTCCTAAAATCCAGGTAATTGTGGATACAATACCCAACAATAACAGCTATCAGGAGAGCCTGCAGATGGCACCCTTTGAAGTGCTATATGGAAGGCATTGTCGGACCCCTTTGTTTTTGGCAGAAGTTGGTGAGAGACCCTTGCTCGGTCCAGAAGCGTTAGAAGATATGAGCGTTTTGGTGTCACATATTCGTGAAAAGCTGAGGTTGGCTCAGGAGAGGTACGAGAAGTATGCCAATCAGCACAGAGGTTATCTGGAATTTGTAGTTGGGTACATGGTTTTTCTTAAGGTCTCTCTGATGCCAGGTGTTAAGAGGTTTGGAAGGAACCATAAACTTGATCCCAGGTATGTGGGACTTTTTCAGATTCTGGAGCGCATTGGGGTTTCTGCGTATAGACTGGATTTGCCTGATTCTTTCCCTAGCGTTCACGACGTCTTTCACGTGAGCCAGTTACGAAAGTGTGTTCGTAGTGATCGCCATGTTCTTGAAACAGTGCCCCAGTTGCAGCCTAATCTATAGTATATTGAAGAACCTGTCCGTATTCTGGAAACGCAAGATCGTGTGCTAAGGAAGAAGACAATTCCAATGGTTAAAGTTCTCTAGCGAAACCAGGATGCTAGAGGTGCAACGTGGGAATTGGAGTCCGCGATGAGAAAATCGCATCCCCAGTTTTTCTCTTAGTCTTCTCAAGTAAGTATTCTCGTTTAAGAATTCTCCTGTTGTGCCTTTTCTTCTGTCTTCTTCTTCGCTTCGTGATCCAAGTTTCAGGACGAAACTTCTTTTTTGGGGGTGTGACTGTAACGCCCCTGATTTTTTTTGATATTCTTTAGTTGTCCGGGTTTTGACATCAGAAGCGTTACCCTAGCACGTGTTTGACATGTGCCGAGGATAGAGCATGATCTTGGCTCCTTGAGTTCTCTGTAGGGTAGTATCTTAGCCTGTTGGCGAGTTTTCCCTAGCGGGTCGGGTCTCTTTTGGTGACTCGGCGGAGCCGCTTGTGTTTTGGCTTTGGTAGGTGTTTGCCTGAGTTCAACCCATCGGATTAGGATTTCGACCTCGCCGTTGCGTTCGTAGCGTTGGGTTTTGGCTACGGCGCGAGTTTCGCGCGTTTCCGAGTTCGTTTGTGTTGAGCGTTGTATTAGAATGGTGTGTTATATATATATATATATATATATATATATATATATATATATATATTATATAATATATTATATTATTATTATTATTAGGGTATATATAGGTTAAAATAGGGCTTGGGCCGGTCCGCACTTTCTTCTTCTCCCCGTTGGCTGTTTCGTTTCCGCGACATTTGGGGAGCGGCGGACTCGGCGAGGCTTCGGTCGGCGGTGTGCGGAGCAGGAGGACTCGTTTTCCTCGTCTGACTGGATTTTCGGGCTTCTCTCAGCGAGGGCTTCTCGGTAGAGGTAAGATTTGTCCGTTTTCTTGACTTTTGAAGGTTAGGGTTAGGGGTTTTGGCTTGATTTCGTCCCTAAAAGTTTCAGGAAACGTTGCTCGGTTCTCCTTGTGGCCGGATCTGGAAGCGGCCGAGGCGGGCAACGTCTTCTCCGTGGGTATTAAGGAAAGTGGATTTTCTTCCCTTGCTTGCTCCAGTTCTTCCCTTTACCTTTATTTTCCCTCCTTTATTTTTAGTAAGTTTACGCTATAGGGAGATTATCCGGTCTTTCCAGCGCTACGAGGCGAATCCGTCGGATATCACTTTGGATACCCAACGGATTCGTCGAGTATCCTCGTTACCCGTGGTTTGGCTGTCCTAGAATGCTAAGTAAAAATCGGCAAGTATCCTTAAGCAGATTCGGCGAGTATCATTAGGAAAATCGCTGAGTATCGTTAGGCATAACCGTCAGGCGCTAAGTAAGAGTCGGTGAGAATGACAAGGTAGAATCGGTGAGAATGACAAGGCAGAGTCGGCGACTATCGGGTTGGAGTCATCGAGAATTGCTAGACAAAATCATCGAGTATCGTCGCGATACCCGACGATTTTAGGGAAAATCGTCGAGTATCGCGACGATACTCGACGACTTCCGTTGGCTTTGGCCGACAATTCTCGACGAATCCGTCGAGTATCAATGGTGATACCCGACGAATTCCAAAGGAATTGTCCGTCTTTCATCGTTTTCGCTGAGTGAAGTCCTTGGGGGTCTGTTTCAGGGTTTTGACCCCAACCTTTGGAAAGTGTGATCAGGAAACGTTGATAGAAGTTAATGTGGATGGAACTGTCATTTTGTATCGCTGGTTAGCATGCGGTGGTACCGAGGCCTTGGTGAGGTGTTCTGTGGGTGTTGGTTTCCGTGGCAGGTCTTGTAGATTCCGGCTACACCACTTGAGCGCCATGGGTCCTCCATGGGTTGCTAGTGGGCCGGGAGACGTTGTGCTACTTAGCTTGCCAGGTCGTTACAAGCAAATAAAAATGCCTTTGAAATAAGGGTCACCCACTCCTCCGAGACGAGGATCACTAAGTGTTAATGATTTTCCTATCATGATCCTTGGACCGTTGCTCCTATCCTTGTTTTGGATTGTGGGCTGGTTTAGCCATTTCTTGCTTTGCTTCAGCAGGTTTGAGCCGTAGCGGGTTGTTTTGCCGATGCATTTGGTGCATTTCCTTCAGCTTTTATTGATGATTTGTTTGTTATAATCTCGTTCATTTGTTGACTTGTTGCAGAGTTTGACAGCTTGTTGGGTGGGGGTTGATCCTCCCCTGTTGATTGATCTTTTCTTAGCTTTAAGCTTTTATCTCTTTTTGCCACTTGCATTGTTTTATTTGTGTTGAGGTATTCTGTCTTTGAATGCCTCAGGTCCAGGTTGCAGCCGTCCGAGCGGCTAGTTTGGAGTTGCGTTTTGGTTGATCGCTTTGTAGGAGTGTTTCTCTCACTTTAGGTGAGATTGCTTGTTGCTTTGTTGACTCAGACATTTGTGTACACTGAGGGGTTAGTGTCTGTTTGTCGGCGCCCTTCGGTGGTTGTTTTTCTCAGACTACTATTTACTCTTCTATGTTGGTTTGGTTACCCAGTTTGGGAGCTGTTACTTGTCTCTTGGGAATGTTTTATGCTAGGATGCATGTTAGTTATTTTGAATATTAAACCTTACTAATAGTATGGCATACATCTCATGTCTTTAAGCTTAAAAGAAGTACTTTACAGCTAGTAAAAAAAAGGCATTTCCCTACTTATACAAAATCTAGAGTCTTGCATGACATGAATTGTCCTTCATGGACGTTTGTACTTATATAGGATGTTAAGTTATCTTAATTAAAGTATTTTCCGCAGCATAAATTATGTTTTCTTCTTAGTGGGCTAATGAACCACTGAGCCGAGGGATACGGCTCTTAGTTACATAAGCAACTTTCTAATCATTAAACTTATGAATGTTTTATATTAGTAGTTCTTATTGCCTAAGTGTCGGCAGTTATCCCCTGCTCGACGTGGCATCACGACGAGTGTTTCATCATACACTGATACTTGTCCTTTTGGAGAAAATGCGGGTTGTGACAATCCCTGGCCTTCTTCTTCCTCCAGCCAACAACCAAGATTCACCCGACCTGGAGCATCTTTCAATCCAATTTCCCGGCAACCCATCCAACTCCCTAGTCGGACACCACCGCCACCACCTTCGTTGAGGTGGGGGCTATCGCCGGGCGGCGGCACGGCTACCGGAGGTACCGATTATGGCGAACCCGCAAGCCTATTTTTCATGGAAAATCCATGGAAATCTCCACCCGATCGGGCTCAATTGAGCGCGATTCTTATCCCTATTGAATCCTAAGATCTACCCATAGAAGGAGTAGGGGAGGACCTGTAACCAGGCTTGCCGGCGAGTGTGGTGGTGGTGCGCCATGGCGGTGGTGGTGCCGTCGGGTTTGTTGCAACCGCATAGTGGGAGGGATCGATTACTTCAGAAAAAATGTGGAAACTCCTCCCCTCTTCCTGGTGAATCTTTTAAAACACTCAAATGGGGGGAGGGGAAGGGCCTAAGCTTCAATGGCCATTAAAGGCTATTTTTGGCCATGGCTTGGGGGATGAACTTGGGCTCAATCCTGCCTTGAAATGGCTGGAAACTCCTCCTCTTCCCCAGAGGAGTTGAATCCAGTAATAAAGGGTTGCCCTTGGCCTCCCTATGCCATGAATGGCCTTCTCCCTCATTTTCTCTCTCCTCCATTAATGGGGAAAAATTGAGCATTCTCTCTCCTGATCATTAAGGCTGAATTTGATGACTACTCCAGTCTATTAGATGCCCACTAACTCATAATATTAGATAATTAACATGAGGTTAGCCCAAGTGGATAGGGCTTGAGCTCTGGTTAGCCCATTTAGGCTAGTTTAACCTAAACCTTTACTAGGGTTGACCGTGGTCAATTTGCCATTTGGGTTACCCTCAATGGGTCCTTGGTGAACCATTGAACTCCCCTAGGGTCTAGGTAGGGTTTGGTAGGGTTGACTTGGCACTTTGGAGGTCACCTTCCCCTTAGTTAGGGCACTTTGGCTATTTTAGGGCTAGGGTTGACTTGTGTCAACTTAGCCTCTTGGTTTGACACCAATGGGTCCTTAGTGACCCATTGACCTCACTTTAGGGTTAGGAAGGCATGTGTGGGATCCACTTATCTATGGGAAGGTCAATTGACCCTAGGTAGGCTAGTTTGACCCATTTAGGGTTAGGGTGGACTTAGGTCAACATAACCACTTTGATTGCCCCCAATGGGTCCTTAGTGACCCTATGGACCACCCAAGGGGTTAAGGGTGTTGTGGTGGGGTCATGAAGTCAAGTTGAAACCCTAAGGTCAAATCCTAAGTCTGGTGGTGAGGCTGTGCTATAGGAAGACCAAGGTGATTTTGAAAGTCCACCTAGTGCCAACTACCTTCATCTATGGGGGGGGGAATAGGTGTCTTGCAGCATTTTTGCGGAATTAAAACTATACCTGCACAAATAAACAAAACAACACAGCACAGAAAGACACAGGCAATTTATAGTGGTTCCTCGATTTGGGTACGTCCACTCTCCCCCTTCGACCTATCTCCCAACAAGGGACGACTCGGTCACTTCACCAACAGGATTGGAAACCAATCCTCACACTAAGGAAGTAACTCTTCCACATGAAGGAGTCACCACTCCTCCACCACGGGTTGCACCCAACCCTTACACAGAGGAACCAACGTTCCTTTACAACAAAAGAAAAACTTGAATGTATAAAATACAAACTACTTTTGGAGCCCTTGGTGTCCCTCTTCATTCGACGTTGCATTCTTGAGTAAGTCGAAGAGTCCACGACCTAAGTGCTCTCTTAGAGAGAATCTCCCCGAAACCAGCGGCGGCAAGAAGTGCGGCGGCATAGATGTCAGGATCGGTGGCGGCAACGAAGTGCGGCGGCTGAGCTTTGGAGATCCAACCTTCGTAGCAAAGTTAGCAAGGTCTACCAACAGTCTTGCTAGGATCGATCGTCTCGATCGATTCGGAAAGGAAAGGTATTACCGATCAACAAATCAAGAGACAAAGGATCCCTAGGAAGATACGTGAGATGCGTTGCTTGGCTGAGCTTCTGTCACCGGGAGATCGAGAAGAAACCACGATCAGCAACGACGACAACCTGCACGAGCGGCGATGGCGGCGGACGGCGATCTACGATCTGTTAGGTCAAGTCGGCGGCCGGCCTTTTTCGTTTTGGTTCACCACCCATTACGTTCAAAATAGGAGTGTATTTATACAGTAGAATACTCCTTTATGACCGTTTTGGGCCCCACAGGAAGAAACCCTAAATCCGGTTCAAAACAGCGCCTGAATATTTTGTCCGGTCCAGCGAGCAGAAGAAATTCGCCTAAGGCAAATTCGGCGAGAATCAATGGTGATTCTCGAAGAATCGGCGAGAATCACTTATGATTCTCGCCGAATTCTACTTGGCAGAATTCTGGCTGAAGATCATCCATCCGGAGAAAATCGGCGAGAATCATCATTCATTCTCGACGAATCGGCGAGAATGCAAAGTCATTCTCGACGATTCGGCGAGAATCAACTAGTGATTCTCGACGATTCTGCCTTAAGCAGAAATCAAGACGGCGTTGATACAGTCGGCAATAATCGGCAAGAATCAGCGAGTGATTCTCGACGATTCGGCGTCGAATCGTCGAGAATCACTTAGTAATTCTCGACGATTTCTACTTAGACGATTTTCGTCTTTCTTCCCGTGAGTTGCTTTGACCCATCCTTGCTCCTTGTCTGCTCTTGATCTTTCTCAGCCCTGTACTTGAAAGTAAGTACACTCCAATAGAGAGAGTACACGTAGGCCAACACACTGATCTACTCAACGAGGGATTACGTTGCGCAGACCCGTGTATATTGACCCACTGCACCCTGACATTGGTGTGTACTTAGCGTGGAATAACTTCAAGCACAACTTGAAATATATCATCAAATACATTATGCATTCATCTTAGCTAGACAGGAGGCTTCCTCAAATCCAGGTAATTGTGGATACAATACCCAACAATCTCCCCCTATTTGAAGAAGCCAAAATCCTACTAGCTAAGATGAATTTCACCAATCCAGATAATACATACAACAAATCAAGAGAAGAACATTAAATGCAAACAGAACAATACTAGAGTCAATCATGAAATCACATATATATATAGAGATATCCACAATAATTGTTCATATGATAATATGATAAGAACGATAAACAAAAAAGGAATACATCAGCAAAAATCCTAGGTCTCTTTCTCCTTAGCTATTTCATCGTTTAGTTGCTGCGCCAAGTGTTTCCTGCTTTGTCTATCGAAGTATTCCTTTGGCTTGGGGTAGTATCTGGGGGGAGGAGCTTTATTCTCCACAATGCTGGACCTGAAAAAGATGTTCCGTTTAGCATCAAAGGTCTTGTGCAGCTCCCACTCGTACTGACTATAGACGTCGTTCCGTTTTATCTCCCCCCTCGGTTATAGTATAAATGTATCCAAAATGATACGCCTTGATACCAGACTCCACCTTTCGTTCCTCACCTCATCCTCCTTCAATCTGATTTTCTTTTCCATTTGCGTTTCCTTGGATGTTCCTTCTTGAATTTTTCTCTTGCCTTTAGCTTTTGTTAGGGCTTCTTGGTCAAACCAGGCACTGCGCTCAGCTCTTGCAGTAGCCTTAGCAGCCTTCTTAGATTCAGCCTCACTCAGTGGAACTTCTTCAACCCTTTATTCTTCCTCATCAGCAGCAGCAGTCTCTTCTGGAGGGGCAACCGGAACGTGAATGCCTGAGGCCTGTTGAACTAACCAGTGGGTCGTTTCAAAAACATACCTATTCAATTGATCGAAGTTGTCAAATATTATCTGTTAGATTGATCGAAGTTTAGTTGTCAATTAGTATCTGTTAGATTTAAAAATGTACCTATTCGATTGATCGAAGTTGTCGAGTATTACTTGTTGAAGCCCTGCCATCTTAGCTTTATAATCTTCCTCCCCCTTTTTGGCTTCCACAGCAATTCAGTTTGCATAAGCGTGCAGGGACTCATATATGTGCTTTACTGTCTTTGAACATTCATTCAGCAGGGTCTTTTGATTCGCGTTCAGAGTCACCATGTTGGCATCAAATTTTTAGATGTTATTAGGCACAACATATGCATTCTGATTAACCACTGCGAGGTCATCCGTGTTCTTTTTAAGTCCTTGCATAAGAAGAGAGACAGTTGTGTCGGCTGCTGTGTACCTTTCCTCGAACTTCTTTTCCATTACATCCAGCTTGTGATTAATTTCAACTACGTTCTTTAGCATCAGATCCTCAGATTCCTTAATTCTTTTTAGCACTTTGTCTTGTGCTTTCTCAAAAGTAACTTTGAGTTCATCCAGAATTCCTTGAACAATGTTCACAGTATGATTAGCTAGATTAGCTTGCAGTGGATGACCCTGAGGCAAGCCTTGGTCTGGCTCTTCAGCAGATTCACTAGGCGAGCTGGACCCTTGCACGGTTTCTACAGAGGGAAAGTTGGCAGTCTTGGTAGATTTCTCAGGAATGCTTACCAATTGTTGCTGAGAGGACTCCCCCTCCATTTATGCACCAGATTTCTCATGATCTATCACCGGAGCTTGTTCCTCAGATGGAACTTCAGCATCATCCTGAGGCTCCATCATCTCCACCCTTTCCCTCAAGGTTGTTTCATCTTCAACCTCATCATCCTCTTCTTCATCAGACTCATCTTCCATATCCTCATTCTCAACTGCAGCATCGTCCACATCCTCCTGGTCTTCCTCCTCATTACCTAGATCAGTGGCCAGGGTATTAACTGCCTCTTTGGCTATCTGAGAGATGTCAGATCTAACATCAGCATGAGCGAGTAGAGACTCCCCCTCAGTTCCTGCAGTCAGCAGATCAGGAACTTCACTGGGTAAAGCCAAGGAGTCTGCTAGAGTCCTATCGTCCTCATTCCCATGGGACTCAGCCAGGGACTCATCACGTTCTTCACCTATGGCAGCTTGCCCAATCCTTCTCTCCCATCTATCAAAGACACTTGAGTCCATTTTCTTCAACTAGTATAGGGGAACTCCTTTACTCATATCAAATTTGTCTCCATCCAGTTGGTTAAGATAAAGACTAATAATCCGTCCAAAACTGGGGGTTCGCAGAGTATTTTTTATTCTCTCAAACAACATGGCCCCCCAGTTGAATCTCTTCCGACAGACAATGACCACTAGGATTTTGAACATCTCACCCGAGATATGATCGTGGGAGCCTGGTTTACAGATCAAGACTTTCCCGACGATGTCTGACAGAAGCTTCCCTTCCTCGTTCATTTCCTTCCTCTTGATAGATTTGGTTTCTCTAGGTAGTCCACAGAACAGAAGGGTCCTGGCTCGATCCTGTTCATCCAGATAATCCTCCTGATCAGACCTGGAGAGCTGCAAATATTGTGTCAGTTTCCCTGCAGACACTTTGATCCGTACACCGGCAATCTTACACTTGATCACAGTATCTTCACGCCGAAGTTTTGCAGTTGCAAAAAATTCCATCACCTGCTTATCCATTATTTTGCAAGGGTGCTCCAGGATGAATGTGAGTCCAGCCTCTTCAAGCATGAGGATAATATTCCTGAACTCATCTGAGGCATGAGAAAAGCCTTTTCGAAGCAGTTCGCATCCAGTGATAAGGCCGGCGGTGGTTCTTGGAGCCATTTTAAACCTAAGGAGGAAATACCCAAGTCTAAACCTTATCAGTAACTCTAGTAGGAAGCTACACTATAGACAAGCCACTGCAAGGAGGAAGAAACGTTACCCTAACGCAGAATGGTTTGTCGGGATGACGGTGACGGAATCAGCGGGATCGACGGGAATGCCTGGACGAGCTAGGGAAGGAGTCTAGATTCGAGTCGTCACCGGGGTTCGAAGCCGAGACCGTCGGGATGCATGCGATTCCGGGAAGTCGACGGGATGCCGGGGATTGAAGCCACTCTGAAGCCGCTCTGAGACCGTTCGACGGAACACTGCGAAGGAGGGAAGCGAATCGAAGGGATACGAAGGGTCGGCGGGATTTACGCGATATACGGTATTACGAACCGGGCGGGTTAGACGGGATTCTGACTGGGTTTTCTAATAGATTCCTTCGACTATTGCAGTGGGATTTAAACGGAGCAATGATTTAGGAGAGTTCCACGGGATTTTCTAAACAACTCTGAGAGGCATGTTAATTTTGTTACACTCGAGTCAATGACCGAGGTATATAAGCATTTGCCTCCAAGTCATTTCTTGATTAAGTAACCTCGATCGATTTGAACACAATATAAGCCCTATACTTAATTCCAGAGTACTTCTAGGTAAGAGATAATAATTTTTTGTTCCACCTATTGACATACATTCCTTAATTTCAAATGGGCTGACTTATGCCTATTTAGATCCCTTTTCACATCTATAAATGTGTGACTATAAAGAATTCTTCAGATAATACTTTAAGGTCATTTTACAGATTCATTCTGTCCTCAAGTGTGAAAACATATATGTGTATATAGACATATAACCACTTACCTTTTAGAGAAGGAATTCACAAATTTGTGTGGATATATAAGTATATATATATATATATATATATATATGTAAATATCAATATAATATGACTTAAATATTGAAACTGAACGCAAGTACCTGGGATCATAAGATTTATCATTCAGATCTTCAGTTTAAGACACACCAGGTGTTCAATTTGAGTTTTTATTGTAGATAGCACTGTTCTTATTCCAAGTACTTGTTCCAAGTCATTCTTGGAACATCTCCTGTCTAGTTCCCATCATGTTTACAGGAACCTAGACTGCCCTGCAAAAGAGAATTACCTTGCCTTAGGAACCCAATATGTATTGGGTCCTAGGTTCTTGTCAGTGTAAAATATCGAATGCCTTCCCACAGGAATCCTGTCAGGATGGCTAACTCTGCTCAGAGGAAGTGGATATGCCCTTGCCCTTGGCATAGAGGGATTGTGCCAACAATCTACGACAAAGTGACCCACCTTGCCACAACACCAACATTCGTGAATGTTGTATCGCCGTTTCAGACCTGATCTGTTGACTGAGGTAGTCATGAGCTTAGGTCTAAACGGGATAAAGCCGGTTCGGCTCAAAAAATTGCCTTTTCCACCGTGACACGTGGGAGGGTGGAAAGAATGCATGTGGTGAGTGTCATGAGGCCTGGGAGGTGGTGTCTTCTTTCAGTCAGCACACTTCCAGAGGCCCCATGGGTACTTACCACATGTTTCCTGACCTCCCTTTCCTGTGTCCTAGGGTGGAAAGTACTGTAGTGAGAGCTAGTTCCTGCATATTCATGATGAGTTGGGGCTGAGGCTGAGAATACAAAGGGTTCAGAATGAGCCTTGGGTATTCTCTCATGGGTAGCCATGACAGCTATGGCACTGTGGGTATTTCCACCTGAGGGCTGATCATTTTTGCAGTGACCAACGTTGTTTCTATGGTCATACCTGAAGGCATGATGAGTGCCCTTCCTACTCGGGGTGGGGGGTCTAAACACAGTTTCCCCATTTCTCCATGAATTAATAATTCGGGAGATCCACCCATTTTCTTCTTTTCTCTTGATAGCATCTATCATGGAAAAGTTAGAAACTATTCTCTTCTCGGTCTCTAGACGACTTTCTAGATCCGAGATCTTTTTGTCCTTTACCATGATGGATTACAATTGGATATTCATCAAGGTCTTCAGTTGAGCAATCTCCTTAGCTTGCTCCTCAACAAGTAAGTTGCTCTTCTAAAGAGCACACTGAAGGGATTCAAGATTTTCAATCTTCTGATTGAAGCTATCCATATCCCTTGCATCACTAGAGGGACAATCCTCTGTACTATTCCTGTCTTCAGGAACTGCAAGAGGAGAGGGCATGATGAAGAAGTTACCTGCTCTTGGCTTTGCTGTTCAGGATTACCGTCAAGATTGGCAGAGACTGTTGAGTCAGCTTCATCAGAACTGCTTTCCTCAACTTCTTCTTCAGTCTCTGACAAGGACACAGGAGCCTTTATACTGACAGATTGATTATGCCCTTCATCTTCAGAAATGAGGACCCCCATATAGGCTTCATCCTCTTGCTGACCACTGATCCCTTCTTTCTCTGATCCCTCCATGATATCTGAGATGGTTTGCCACATGGACTTGGCCGTCCTACACTTGTCTAATTTAGAGCGAGATGGTCCAGACCAGACATCAGTGATGATCTGACGAATCACCTTGTCCAGGTTGAACAGTGAGAGCTCTGTCTCCGACATCTCTTTGGGACACTTGGGGATTTGGAGATCTTTCCCCGAGCCGGAAGCCTTCATGGGAATGAAGGGACCCTCTTCCAGAATGAGTGATGCTCGAGGGTCGATGGCCTCCAGATGAAATAGTACTCTCATCTTCCATACAGGATAGTACTCCTTTGTACATGAGGGGAGTCTTAGATGAGGGACATCATAATCCAACTCCATGCTTGAGTCTGATCTTCTGGTTGACACTAGAGGTAGGAACTTACTCGAGGTGTTAACCCCTTTGATGAGTAACCTCCCTCTGATACCACTTGAAAGTCCACCTAGTGCCAACTACCTTCACCTATGGGGGGGGGAATAGGTGTATTGCAGCGTTTTTGCGGAATTAAAACTATACCTGCACAAATAAACAAAACAACACAGCACAAAAAGAAATAGGCAATTTATAGTGGTTCCCCGATTTGGGTACGTCCACTCTCCCCCTTCGACCTATCTCCCAACAAGGGACGACTCGGTCACTTCACCAACATGATTGAAAACCAATCCTCACACTAAGGAAGTAACTCTTCCACACGAAGGAGTCACCACTCCTCCACCACGGGTTGCACCCAACCCTTACACAGAGGAACCAACGTTCCTTTACAACAAAAGAAAAACTTGAATGTATAAAATACAAACTACTTTTGGAGCCCTTGGTGTCCCTCTTCGTTCGACGTCGCGTTCTTTAGTAAGTCGCAGAGTCCACGACCTAAGTGCTCTCTTAGAGAATCTCCCCGAAACCAGCGGCGGAAAGAAGTGCGGCGGCGTAGCTGTCAGGATCGGCGGTGGCAATGAAGTGCGGCGGCTGAGCTTTGGAGATCCAACCTTCGTAGCAAAGCTAGCAAGGTCTACCAACGGTCTTGTTAGGATCGATCGTCTCGATCGATTCGGAAAGGGAAGGTATTCCCGATCAACAAATCAAGAGACGAAGGATCTCTAGGTAGACACGTGAGACGCGTTGCTTGGCTGAGCTTCTGTCGCCGGGAGATCGAGAAGAAACCACGATCAGCAACGGCGACAACTTGCACGAGCGGCGATGGCGCGGACGGCGATCTACGATCCGTTAGGTCAAGTCGGCGGCCGGCCTTTTTCGGTTTGGTTCACCACCCATTACGTTCAAAATAGGAGTATATTTATACAGTAGAATACTCCTTTATGACTGTTGTGGGCCCCACCAGAAGAAACCCTAAATCCGGTTCAAAACAGCGCCTGAATATTTTGTCCGGTCCAGCGAGCAGAAGAAATTCGCCTAAGGCAATTTCGGCGAGAATCATTGGTGATTCTCGACGAATCGGCGAGAATCACTTATGATTCTTGCCGAATTCTACTTGGCAGAATTCTGGCTGAAGATCCTTCCATCCGGAGAGAATCGGTGAGAATCATCATTCATTCTCGACGAATCGGCGAAAATGCAAAGTCATTCTCGACGATTCGGCGAGAATCAACTAGTGATTCTCGACGATTCTGCCTTAAGCAGAAATCAAGACGGCGTTGAGACAACCGACAAAAATCGGCAAGAATCAGCGAGTGATTCTCGACGATTCGGCGAGAATCAGTAGTGATTCTCGTCGAATCGGCGAGAATCACTTAGTGATTCTCGACGACTTCTACTTAGACGATTTTCGTCTTTCTTCCCGTGAGTTGCTTTGACCCATCCTTGCTCCTTGTCTGCTCTTGATCTTTCTCAGCCCTATACTTGAAAGTAAGTACACTCCAATAGAGAGAGTACACGTAGGCCAACACACTGATTTGCTCAACGAGGGATTACGTTGCGCAGACCCGTGTATATTGACCCACTGCACCCTGACATTGGTGTGTACTTAGCGTGGAATAACTGCAAGCACAACTTGAAATATATCATCAAATACATTGTGGATTCATCTTAGCTAGACAGGAGGCTTGCTCAAATCCAGGTAATTGTTGATACAATACCCAACAGATTTTCACCTGTCCCTTGTTCACTTGGTCCTTTGAGCTTCTTATGGTTTTGTCATGACCTAGTCATGACAAAACCACTCCTAGGGGTCTAGTTGTTTGAGGGATGTTACATGCTCTCTGAGGTAGGTGAGTTTTACTCACTGAGAAGTAGAGCAGTTTTGCCTGAACTGTAGGAGAGTGTATCTCTCTGAGTTGTATGAGCAAGCTTGCTCTGAGGTAGGGCTAACCTCCATAGGCTTAGTGGTCGGGCTTAAGTGCCCGAGGTAGGTGATACTTGTATCACTGAGTGTAGGCCTGTGTGGCTGGGGTGTAAGTCTTGGAGGAGACTGAGAGATCCTAAGGGATCTTAGGTATAAGCTCTTTGGAGCATTGGTTTGGAGAAGTGCCTTGACTAACAGGAAGTTAGCAAGGTAGGAGGAGAGTGGATGTACCCATAATTTTGGGGAACCACTATAAAATACTTGTGTGATTTTTTGTGTTTGCTTTTATTTTCTTAATTGCATGTGCTAAGGACAAGCTCTAGATCACTCTAAGCAGAAAGCTAAAAGAAACAACCAAGTGATTTAAAAAGACTATCAAAAGACCTAAGCAGACCTACTCACCCCCTCTCGATTGCTAGCTACCTTGAAAATTAGATCTTTCACTCAGCGAACTCCATACGAGTCTGCAACCCGCCGGATTTGGCGAACTCCGCGGATACACATCCTATCCGCCCAGTTACCTTTAGGGAACAAGCTGCCTGCTGAACACCAGCCGACCTGACTAGCCGCCACTCCTGTCCGCACATTCCGCCCGAGCAGTTTGCCTAGGCTACTAGGAAACAAGCTTACTGCAACATACTATCCGACTTGACAAGCCGTTATTCCTGTCCGCACAGACCGCGCGAACAGGTTATCCAGGTCGCCACTTTCACTTCAAAACTTTCAACAGTTACGAGTTCCTAAAGTTTCAAAAGTCCAACCTCCATTAATGGCGCTTTGAGGTCCTTGGAGGAGGAAGGAGGAAAGGAGGGCCACATAAGATATCAGGTGATTTTCCCCATATCGTAAGACTACCGATTGGCGGCCAAAAGCAGGGGCCGCGACGGTGGATGTCTCCCCACTTATTGGGTCCGAAGCTAGGTCTAGGGCCTAGCGTGGGGAGGAAGGAAGAGACCGACTTGTGTCGGACCAATCCGGGCCAGGTCGGGCCAGGCCTGTTTTGCCTTAAATATCATTCTGGTGGTCATTTGAGTGGTCATACGGACTCGAAATTGTGCGAAATTGGGCCCGTTTGAATCATCTAGTCAAGCCGATAATGTTCTTGCTGGCCCAATCCAACCACTTTATTATTTTTTCAGAACCCCATCAATTTTAAAATATATTATATAATAAGAATAAAAAATAGTTTAAAATTGCCAATTTGTTAATCAATAATGACTAAATAAATTATTAATATTGTACAACCCGTATTCGACGAGGGTGGGTCCTACCACCGCTAGGTCATCAGAAGTCAAAGTCAACAAGGCAAGACGGGGATCCAGATCAGCACCCCAGGCCGCAGGAGGTTCGGGCGAGTACGGCGAGCTCCCCAGGCCAACTCGCCAGGTGGCGACCATGACCAGATGCTCGCCTCTTCTAGGCGAGCTCCCCAGGGAAGTCGCCAACTCGCCAGGGTGGGGGTATAAGTAGGACCCCCCCTCCTTGGATTTCCCTATAAATAGGACCCCAGGGGTACGAAGGAGGACAAGCAATTCTCGGCCTGAGCCCTCGCGAGTTCTAGCAATTGCCCTCGACTCGCTATTGCTCAAGCTCGCCTCCTTCGTACCTAGCTCGGCCAATCTGGTTGAGAAGGGGTTACTTCTAAGCAACTGGGTACGTGGTGGGAGCTTCCTGCCGCAGCAACCTGAGGTCTTGTTCGAACAGTTTACTTCTGTTTCCTGACCAGAGACCGTCTTTCTGACCGCTCGACCAGTAACTTCAGGTGGTCTAATCCGATTTCTGAGGTTGAGATATTTCTCGGCTTCAACAAATATAACACTGTACTTATTTTATAACCCCCCAAAAATGAAAGAGCTAAATTAGATGAAAATATAATAATTTAAAAAATCTTCAAAAAATTTTACTCCTTTTCAATTTTGTTCATTTTGATCTTCTGATACTTTAATCGTTTTGTGCGCTAGGGAATTAATTTGACATTTTATTCCATTACAGCTGATTAGCTTATTTTAATCGTTGACTTATATGTTGGACTCATTTTTATTTTTGTTAAAAATGTTAATGGATTCTTATCCATTTTATTTAATAATTTTAATTTTTACGAGGCAACGGTAGTGGGTACAATTGGAGATCAGGTTGGAGGTGGACGTAGAAGCTCTGTTGGATCCAGAATTTTTTTCTAATGTAGGACTTAAAATTAAATAATTATTCGAATAATATGACAAAAAGTATATTAATATCGCAAAATTTATACAAAAATCATACATACAACGGTAGAAAAATGTAAAAATTTGCTTGGTACAGGATTCATTTCCGAACTTTAATGTATTGAAATGATTTCACGGTAAATGAACAATTCAGAGAGGGATTTGCAAAATTAAAAGTAAAAAAAACGTGATGAATTATTAGGCACAATTTTACGCTGTAGCTAATATTATTAAGACAAAAACTATTAGCCACGGATTAAATCCGTGGCTAATACAGTTCAGAGGAATAACTATTAGCACCGGTTTTAAGACGTGGCTAATACCATCAACATATTTTTAATAAAAATGAGTGGCTAATACCATCAGCCCCAAGGTGGGTCCGCCCCTACGAAGAAGGCGACACGAAGGAGTTGGAGGCAATTAATTATGAGCGACAACCAACAATATGTTATATTGAGCGCCATCAAGGATTTCAGGGAGCAACGTGGACTGGAGGGTGCATTGACCGGTAGTCACGTTTTTTTTTTAATTTATGTGGTTAACTAGCATTCATTCGTCGCAAGGCTAATTATTGATCGAGCATGCCTAATTATTTCAAAATTGATCCGGCGATTTACAATTGAGCCCGATGATCGATCACGACACAATAACATAATCCTACGAGGGCAAACCCGCCTAACGGGATGAACTAATCCACCCGATTTTGAAGCAAAAAAGAGAGTAAGAAACAAATGCAAAATCATAATGATATTACTCATCTTGTTTGTTAGGTTTGTCTATTCTCTACCGACCGAGTGGGAGAAAGCAGGAGAGACAGACGCATTGCGCCACTTTATCGTGAAGAATTTATGTCGATTCGTTGTTTTCAATACTGAAAAGCCAAGAAGAATAATATCTCTGCAAAACATAATTAGCATTTCGTGCAGAGAAAAATGATCATCTTCTAGCCTGAGTTTGTTGGTCAGATGAAAGGAGGGGTTAGATCAGATTACTCTAGAGGGGGGGGGGGGAATAGAGTATTAAAACTTTGGCTCTTTTTTAAAGTTTATATCAGAGTAAATATAATGATACCATATATTAGTTCAGAAAAAGAAAACTAGGCTAACTATTCCAGCAATAACAAGCACAACAAAAACAAAGCAAATGAAAAGAAACAACCAGACGACACAAGAAGTTTATAGTGGTTCCTCTAAACTTGGGTACATCCACTCTTCTACCACCATAGGTAGGAATCCACTAGCAAGTTTTGATCAGGTGACTGCCACCACAAGATCTGATTCAGGTAGATCAGGAAACCCTTCAGGCTTTTGATCAGGTGCCAAAATACAAACTTCAAGTATTTTGGAGGGAGACTTGTCAACCAAACTATCTTTTGAAGGGAGCTATAACACTGTACAATGGGGTGGAAAGAGTTTGATGGAATTCTTCTCTTTTCTCAATACAACTTGAGAAGACTATGTGGATTCTTGTGTTATCAAAACTCCCCCTGAGAAGTTGAATGCTTCAGGAAGAAAGAGCTTTGCTTAAGGGTGAGTAGGCCTTCAGCTTGATCTGCCAAGTTTCAGGAAATCTAGTGACTGATGTTGAATAGAATGTCTCTGAGCATTTCTGGAATAGAAGTTGAAGAAGACTCTTGATCTAGATGATTTGTTCCTCTTCAAACTAGAGTGTTGGCAGAGAATGAGAAAAGCGTTGAGAGTGTAGACTGCTGGTTGAATATTCTCTGTGTAGTGCTTCCTGATTTCTTCTCTCTGTATCTCTAACTGTGTATCTCGAAAAAGAGAGAATCTCTTTTACTCTGCTGCTAAAAATTCTCCATTGAATTTTGAATACTTTACAAAAATGCTGGCTGATCTGGAGAATAGAAAACGGCTAGAATAAGAGCATTAATGAGTTTCCCAACTATCCTTGATATAATAAGCAAATATTTACTCTGATGAATACCATATTTAATGCAGCCAATAACGGCTATATTCAGAAGAATATTTGCATTAAATACTCAAAATAATACCGCTAATAAATAAAGAAGATAAGGAACAAAAGAAGGAAAGACTCATTCTGAAACTACACAGAAAACTTCGAACGCTGAACAAAATTCGTCGACCTGAGATCAAAGATCGTCGACCAGAGAATTCAAGTTCGTCGAGCTGAGAATCTGACAGAATAAAACTAAGCGTCGACTTGAGCTCTGAGAACGTCGACTTGAGCTCTAAGAACGTCGAGCTCAGCTTAGAATTAACTCCGAGTTTGTCGATCTGGGATCGACGATCGTCGAGCTGAGTTCAAAGAATTTCGAACTGATCACTGTCTTCTGAAAACTGCTAAATCTGAGTCTCTAAAGTCCACTGCTGGCTTGTCCAATGAGGTAGTACTAATCCAGACTTAGCCTAAACTCTAGGACAACTAAACATGACCCTGACTATACAATGTTGGGTCAGACTCAGCCTAAGTTAGTGATCCTAGCTCAAATTTAACTAGGGATCCAACAATCTCCCCCTATTTGGGTGAGATCACTAACACAAAAACAAAACAATCATACAGGAAAAGAAAATATATCTTACCGAAAAAATATTCAGCAAATATTTGCAAGAATTGCGCTTCATGATAAACTTAGAGAATAGAGTTCAAAAGACAATTAAAAAAATTACAGAAAAGAAACTCATTTCTTCTTCTTGGCTTTGTCTGTGTCTGATCTTTCAGAAGGTTGTCTGAATTTGATTACCCTGTTAGGATTGGCAGCTTCTTTCTTTGACATGTACATGTCAGATGCTCCAATCATAGTTTGGGATGAAGTTCTGGGTACAACAGCCTCTTGTGCAGTTTCATATAATCATCAACATTGAAAAACTTGTTAGCCTTAGCATACCTGATCAATTCTTCTTTTTTGTAGGTTGACATAGTTGAGTATTGAGATATGTCTTTGCCTTCAGCTTTTGCTTTGCTAATCTGAGAAAGTCTTATAAGCTCATGGAATCTAGTCATCTTGGCAGAATTCTCCTGTTTTGGATCAACAAAAGGAATTGGAAGAGACTCTGGCCTGTTTGAACTAGAATCCTGCATTTGTTCTTTAGTAGGGACTTTCTTTGAAGAGTCTGAAGGTGTATTGCTTGAGGAAGACTGTTGATAGCTTTGCCTGGGTTATCTCTGATAAGCTCTTGTCCTAGAAGCAGATTTATGAGAAAAGTTTCCTAAGGAACCTGAAGAGGGAGGAGGAGGAGGAGGAGGGTATTTCCTGACTTGTCTTGGAGGAGACCCATACCTTCTCTTCTTCTTTCTTTCTTTATGCTCATTCTTTGACAACCACATCCAACTTGGTATACCAGGGTTGGGAGTTGAAAGTCCACCTAGTGCCAACTACCTTCACCTATAGGGGGGGAATAGGTGTCTTGCAGCGTTTTTACGGAATTAAAACTATACCTGCACAAATAAACAAAACAACACAGCACAGAAAGACACATGCAATTTATAGTGGTTCCCCGATTTGGGTACGTCCACTTTCCCCCTTCGACCTATCTCCCAACAAGGGACGACTCGGTCACTTCACCAACCAGATTGAAATCCAATCTACACACTAACGGAAGGAACCCTTCCAAACGAAGGAGTCACCACTCCTCCACCACGGGTTGCACCCAACCCTTACAACGAGGAACCTATGTTCCTTTACAACAAAAATAAAATGGAATGTATAAAATATACAAACTTCTTATGGAGGCTAGGTGACCCTCTTCGTTCGATGACGCGTTCTTGACGAAGACGAAGAGTCCACGACCTTAGCTCTCACTTAGAATGAATCTCCACGAAACCGGCGGCGGCAAGAAGAGCAGCGGCTTGGCGTTCGGGATCGGCGGCGGCAAGAAGTGCGGCGGCTGAGCTTTAGAGATCCAACCTTCGTAGCTATGCTGGCAAGGTCTACCAACAGTCTTCCTTGGATCGATCGTCTCGATCGATTCGGAAAGGGAAGGTATTCCCGATCTACAAACCAAGAGACAAAGGATCTCAAGAAGGACACGTGAGACGTATTGCTTGGCAAAGCTTCTGTCGCCGGAAGATCAGGAGGTATCCACGATAAACGGCGGCGACAACTTCTCGAGCGGCGATGGCGGCGGCGGAAGAGAAATCCGCGATCTAGGTCACGTCCGCAGCTCGGTTTTCTTTCTCGTGTATTTGTATCTGTAATGATCGAAATACAACAGTATTTATACTGTAGGTCATATATTATGACCGTTGTGGGCCCCACCAGTAGAAACCCTAAGTCCGGTTCAAAACAACGCCTGAATATTTGGACCGGTCCAGCGAGCAGAAGAAATTCGCCTAAGGCAAATTCGGCGAGAATAATTGGTGATTCTCGACGAATCGGCGAGAATCACTTATGATTCTCGCTGAATTCTACTTGGCAGAATTCTAGCTGAAGATCTTGCCATCCGGAGAGAATCAGCGAGAATCATCATTCATTCTCGACAAATCGGTGAGAATGCAAAGTCATTCTCGACGATTCGGCGAGAATCAACTAGTGATTCTCGACGATTCTGCCTTAAGCAGAAAACAAGACGGCGTTGAGACAGCCGGCTGCAATCGGCAAGAATCAGCGAGTGATTCTCGACGATTCGGCGAGAATCACTAGTGATTCTCGTCGAATCGGCGAGAATCACTTAGTGATTCTCGACGATTTCTACTTTGATAATTTTCGTCTTTCTTCCCGCGAACCCATCCTTGCTCCTTGTCTGCTCTTGATCTTTCTTAGCCCTGTACTTGAAAGTAAGTACACTCCAATCGAGAGAGTATACGTAGGCCAACACACTGATCTACTCAATGAGGGATTACGTTGCACAGACCCGTGTATATTGATCCACTGCACCCTGACATTGGTGTGTACTTAGCGTGGAATAAATACAAGCACAACTTGAAGACAAATGATCAAACACAATGTCAATTCACCTTAGCTGGTCCAGGGGCTTCTTCAAATCAGGTACATTGTGGATACAATACCCAACATGAGTAATCTTTTGCAATATATAGTATGGAGTGTCATTACTTGGATTTTGCTTTCGAACTGCCCTAGGAGGGGCTTTCCTTTTCTTAGACACTTTCTTTTTACTGTCATCAGAATTTGAGTCATCAATTTGATCATCATAAGAAGATCCTTGAGGATTATCATACATAGCATCAATCTCAGTAATAACTTCTTTTGGAACTTGCTTTACAGCTGGAGGAGGGACAACTTGAGAAGGAACTGCTGGAGTTGGAATGACTTCAGCAAGAACATCTTCAGTTTCCAGATACATATCCTTAGCAAAAATCTAATCCACGTCAGGTAATGGAGAGGTAGAGAAAATAAAGGTGGGAGGAGAAAAGGCCTTGGGCTTAGAAGATTCATCCTCAGCCACCTGGATAAGCCTAGCCTATGGAACTAAGATGAGTTCAGGCTCAGGAGCTTCAAAACTTTTCTGAATCTGCTGCAAGGTCTCTGAACTGATGGGAGCTGAGTAGAAAATAATATATGTACACCATTGAAAAGATACAAAAATAAGATAATTTCTGTACAAAAGATCAAAAGATCTTAGAACTGAATCTAGGTCAAAATCTGGAGTAATGAAGCAATCTCCATAAAGAATTTCCAAAGGAGGAGTCTCAATATAAGTATCCAAAAACTCAACAAGATCTGCATCAATAATTTCAGTATCAATAATTTCAGCTTCTGCTACAATTTCAGTTACTAGAGATACAAAATCTGTATCAACTGCTGCTGTTGGAGCTTCTACTGCTATTACTGCTGGAGCAACTTCTTCACTGAGTATATCCCCTGCCTTGTTTCAGTGACTACTGGAGCCAGGCCCCTGACAGAAGAAGATGAGACAGGGAAAGCAGAGAGCTGAGCAGCATGGGTTGAGATAGAAGTAGCAAGAGGTGAAATAGCCTCTGCTATCAGTTGTTTGAGAAGGGGTGTGATGGATTCTAAGATGAGAGAGATGGGGGGAGAAGATGATTCTAAGAATTCTCGAGGGGTTTGGGTAGAGATAGATGGATTGATGATGGAAGAGGATGATGGATGACAATCTATCATTGGTTCATCATAAGGAGATAAAAAAATTGCATGGAGATGAAAGAATGTGGAAAGAGGGTAGAGAAGTGAGATTTTGAAGAGGAGGTATATCTGCAAGATGAGATGGAAGGGTGGATAGAGGTGGAGTTGTAGAATCTGGAGATAGAGGTTGTTCTAGAAGTTGTTGTACTCGGGATGAAATGATGGGGGACTGAGGAGGTGTAGGTTGATTAATTGGAGAAGCAGGGTGGATGGGGGAAACATGAGGTATAGGTTGAGATGCTGGAGCTGAGGAGATGTGTTGGAGGGATGATGAAGGAGTTTGGTCAAGAGGAGGAGGAGGGGGAATGGAACTTTCTTCTACAGGTTGGGGAGTGGCTGGTACTGCCCTAGTACTCTCAAAAGTTTTAGAGGAGGAAGCCCTGGACGGATTTGGGATATTCCTCTCCCACCTGCCAAACAAGACGCAGGTCAGCCTCTCAGAGGCGTTGATGTATATGGTCGGGGCGACCAGGGATTCAACAGCCTTGGCATAAAGGAAGATTCCAAGAATCTTTCCAAAGCAAACTTCTTTCTTGTTGTTCTTCTTCCTAATCAGATTGAACAAAATTTCTGCCCAATTAACGGCCTTCTTATTCACCACAACACACATCACTAAAAAATGATGTCTGGTAATGTGATCATGGGCTGTATGCTTGCCCAACAACACCTTATCGACTACATCTGCAAGAAATTTATACCCAGCAGATAGGTGCTTCTTTAGCAATTTATTTGGGTTGTCTCTACAATAACCCATCAACGTCAACATTTACTCATATTCAGAAGATTCAAGTTCAATATCTTCTTCACCGTTTACTAGTCCAAATATTTCAAAAAGAGTATCTGGGGTTATGGGAATAGTGTTACTCGATATAGTTCTAACCATCATGTCAGCATCTGGAGTAGATGAAGTATAAACCCATTCTCTTATTTCAGTAGCATCAATCTTCATTCTGGTAGTCATTAGGGTCTTCAAATTGAGTTCCTCGAATAATTGCAGAATATCATTGAAGATCTTGTCTTATTGTTGAAATGAATCGAAATCGATGTCAAATCCCATGTCGAATTTCATGCCAGAAAGAGGGCCTACTAGAATCGCCATTAGTTGCCTGCAATAAGAAAGCAAAAAGATCAAGTGCAAGGGAACAGAAAGCGCGGGATGGAGGTAGAAGAAAACCTAGTTATAAGGTAGTGAAAAAATGAGGAGAAAAGCGAACAAGAGGTAAATAATCGCAAATTTTATTGCTCCAAAAAAGTAAGTAATATATAGGTGTGCCCCCTTATTTATAGAAAACGGGGGAGATAAGAGAGTACAATACACAATGTGGGACTAAATATAAGTCAGGTGGACTGAGAGGTTTGACATACCCGAACCGCTCACTATACAAGCCATAACCTTACAATGTCAGGACAAAAGTGAAAGGCCGCCAGTCAAGCCGCTAAGCTGCACCTGCAGATAACCAACAATTCGCAGTGCGGTAAACTATTAAGCTGAAGCTGCGGCTTAACACCAGACCGCGTACCGCGGGTTGCCACCGGACCATTGAGAGGATAAGCCTTGGATAAGAGTTTCATGACTAAACAAGACCTCTGCGGCTTCTACTAGAACAACATCCAAACAATCCACTGTGGACTTCTACTAAAAGACCGGCAGAATAGGCCGCGGTGGATAGTTTGGCTAACCACCCGAACTGAGTTCTAATACAAACAGTCCGCTGAGGCTACCTGCTAGAAGACTTGCTTGACAGACCGCGGCAGCTAGTTCGGCTAATCGCCCGAACTAAGTTCCAACACTCCCCCTCAAGCTGGAGCATATATGTCAACCATGCCCAGCTTGCCACAAACCTCTGTGAACGAAGTAACCAGTTTCGTGAAGTAATCTGCCAGCTCTTTATCAGAAGTAACGAAAGGAGTGCATATCTGATTCTTCAGAATCTCTTCTCTAATAAAGTGGCAATCAACCTCGATATGCTTCGTTCTCTGATGAAATACCGGATTCTTCAAAATATATATAGCTACTTTATTATCACAGAACATCGATAGGGGGTGATCATAAAACTCTCCCAAATCCAGTAAGAGAGTTCGGAGCCATTTCAGCTCACAAGCAGTCAAAGCCAAGCTTCTATATTCGGCTTCTGCACTCGATCTGGCAACCACAACCTGCTTCTTACTCTTCCAACTGACTAGATTTACTCCAACAAAGGTGCAGAAACCTGACGTTGACTTCCTGTCTCCCTTTCACGTATTCGAGAATCTTCAGAGCTGACTGCATATGACACTCTCTAGGGGCTTGCATAAACTGACATACTTTTCCAACTTCATAGTAGATGTCTAGTCTAGTAACTGTCAGATAGATGAGTTTACCAACAAGATGTCTGTACCTTATGACATCTTCAAGAAGAGGAGAAGACTCACTCCAACATTTCTCATCTCTAACAACCATAGGAGACGAGCAGGTTTAGTTCCAAGAAGACTTGTCTCTTGTAAAAGATCCAGAGCATACTTCCTTTATGAGAGAATGATAGAACCAGGTTTCCGAGATATCTCACTCCCCAGGAAGTACTTCGGAGACCCCATATCCTTGGTAACAAAATGTCAGAGCAGATGCTTCTTTGTCATATCAAACACCTTTCCTATCATCCCAAGTAAGAAGTATATGATCCACATAGACTACAAGAATAACCAGCCCAGACGAAGTTTTCCGAATAAATAAAGAGTAATCTGCAGCGCTCCGAACAAATCCAACAACAGAAATAATCTCATTAAACTTTTCAAACCAGGCTCTCGGACTCTGTTTCAGACCATAGATGGCTTTCTACGACTTACACACTTGAGACTCCCCCTGAGCAACATACCCAGGAGATTGCTCCATATAGACTGTCTCGTTCAAATCTCCATAAAGAAAGGTATTCTTGACATCTAACTGAGACATTTCCCAATCTCTGTTCACAGCCACGGAGAAGAGAATGCGAATCGTAGTAATCCAGGAAATAGGAGAGAACGTATCAAAGAAATCCACACCATAAGTCTGCGTAAATCCTTTGGCAACTAGATGGGCTTTGTAACGATCAACAGTACCATCAGGAAGGTACTTGATGATAAAGACCCAACGATAACCAACCACATCAATACCAGGAGGAGTTGGCACAAGTGACCAAGAGCCCCGTTGTAACACCCCAAAACTTGGAAGGGGAAACGACGGCGTCGTTTTATCCAAGTTTGGGTTTTGGAGCAGGTGACACGGGCGTGTCAGGGCGTGACACGGGCGTGTCAGGGCGTGTCAGGGCGTGGTCGACCGCGGAGCTTGTCGTCGACGTTTTGAGGGTCGACGTTTGTCGAGCTCAGGAACACGGCCTGGGACACGGGCGTGTCCCTGGCCGTGTCCTTCTCGGGATGTTTGCAGGATTTATTCTGCTAGGCGTGACATAGGTCACGACACGGCCGTGTCGGGTCTGACACGGGCGTGTCGAAGGCCGTGTCTTTGGCCGTGTCCTTCTCTGACTGGGAAAGTTGGAAGGTGGGGGGCGTGACCCGGGTCTCGACACGGGCGTGTCAAAGGCGACACGGGCGTGTCGGAGGCCGTGTCAAAGACCGTATGCTGGTTTTTGAATCGGTCGAGACGGCAAATGGTTGACACGGCCCTGCACACGGCCGTGTGCCAACCCGTGTTCGGTCCAGATTTTGTTATTTTGGGTTCCGATCGTGGCCGTCCGTTTCTTTGTTATGAGATCCAACGGTGGGGAGCCTCCCTGGGCAGTTTAAGGCCGGGAATAGGGTTTCAAACCCTCATTTTCCATTTGGCTTTATCTCTCTTGATTTTAGAGAGAAGGGAGAGCAAGGAGGAGGAAGAAGGCCAAGTTTCGGCCACCGGCGAAGCTTTGGAGGTCCGTTTCGCGAGCGGAGTTTAGATCCGCGAAGGTGGGAGCATTGCGGTGCTTTTCAACCGAGCAAATCTTCTCCATGGCTAGGAAGAGGGGACGGAAAGGTAACGACACTTCTCCTCTCGGTTTTTAGGATTTAGGATGCATGAATAGCATCCCCTTCCTTTCGTATTTTGAGCACCGAATCTCTCAAATGAGAGGGATTCGTGTAGCCTAGGTTCAAGAGGAACCTCCGGGTTGAGTATGTTCATCCCGGCATGCTTTGCATTAGAGACCCACTCCGTTAGCGGATTAGGCATTGTGGGTGAAGCCGTGGTCGCGACCATTAGTCCGACCCGGTGATATTGCATAGCGAGCTTCTGGGATTCGGTAGAAATCCGTCGCGGCAATACGCCGTTGTATGTATGCGTTTCCCCCTTATATTTGAGTGAGTACTCGTGGTCGGAACCGGACAAGGTTAGCTCCGTGTTGTGCGGTAGATGGTTTCCTTGGAGCACGGGAAAGACACGGTTTGAATGGGGATTGGGGTGGGGAAACCTTTGTTTGTGCTGTGCAAAGGCGCGGCTATGTCTCCGTGGTCGGCTGGCTATCCTGTGATGCGCAAGTCATGTGGGGGAAGTGTCCCGGCGAGACTAGCCCCTTGTGTGGGACTGACGAGAATGTCGAGCGGAGGGCAAGCCCGGGAAATGTGGCCATGGGCGGGTGGGGTCCAGCAAGGCTTCTTAGAATCGGTCAGTGTGAGACGGAACCCTGACGTGCGAAGTCAGAATGTGCGGGCAAGCCCCGGGGTATATGACCCTTGTGTGGGTGGGGCCTTTACAAGGTTCCGTGTGACGGCGTGTGTGCCGTTAGGGACATGGTGGTTCCCTTGTGTTTGCGGCTTTAAGCCAATGGGGAAACGGAAGTACCCAGTGTTTGATGTTGTGCTAGATGCTTACGAGCTAGGGTGCCTTGGGTGAAACCCGGGTTGCATTCATGTTGCATAGTAGGCCCCTTTCACTTTGTACAAAACATAGAGAACATGTATGCTGTATGAGACATCCAAGCCTGTTTTACCGCTTTATTATATATACTCTCTTGGTATACGAAGTGCTAACTTGCAGGTGGAGTGGTACCCCGGGGTCCGTTAGGGAGGGCCGGGAGGAGATTTGTTTGTTACACAGTAGAGGTCAGCCTTTGCTGACCCATGTTACTTCAAATCCTTACAGGGAAAGGATCGCATGCAGGAGCTAGCGCGCCGGGCGAAATGCCCTAAGCCTCATGAAGTGTTGTTGTGCGTGACTATTTTCTTTTTCTTGTTTTGCTGCTGTTGTTTGACTATGTCCGGCTTGCATGCCGAGGTAGCCTAGGGGTGCTTGGCACATTTATATTTGGACTTATATTGTGTAAGGCCTTAAGGCCATCTGCTACTCTTCTGTTAGTGGATAACTTCTGTCTGTTAGTGTTCTGTTTCCGCTGTGTTTGTCTGGAGTTTTGAGATTGGGTAATTTTATATCATCTTTTAATACTAAAGATGTGGCATCCGTATGTTGTGGGGCCCCGGCCGGACCCATATTATATGGTCTTTACAGGGGAGGTGTTACAATTTGGTATCAGAGGGAGGTTCGCGTTCTAATGAGAAGTTTCGCGGTCGAAAGTATAAGTCGAGTTGCGTATAAGAAGTTATCCACATAGGAGTATCGCGGGACCATGAGTGTCCTTGAGTTCGAGTCTTGCGATTAGAGACTGATTTGCGTTTTCTTGCTTGTGTTTGGAGTGCAAGCAACGAGGCTGGGACCTCGAGGCCAAGAGAAGAGCTCTCGGCAAGTAGTGTGACTGCGCAAGGTCCGCTAGGGATGGGGGTCACACCGGCCGACTTCTGTCGTATGCTTGCAGAAGCGATGGTGGCGGCCCAAGCTGCAGCGACAGCATAGGTAGCAGCTCCCGTTGCTCAAGTAGCAACTCCTGCTACCCCGGACACGGCAGCGACCATGCCGGTTGAGGAAGCCAGGCGGGCAGAGCCGCGGGCCGAGAGAGTGGTTGTCGGGCATGGGTACCGGCAAATGAAGTACTTTCTGAGTTTCCACCCTCCAACCTTCAAGGGAATAGGCACGCCCACAGATGCAGAGGATTGGTGGGCTAGAATTCAGGAGCTTCTGAGGGCGGTAGAGGCGCCAGATGAGAAAAAGGCAGAGTTCGCAGCCTTTATGTTGGAGGGAGATGCCAAGTTATGGTGGGTGAGCCACCGAGGCCGGCAGTTTCTAGGACGCACACCGTCCATCGAGGAGTTTGGGAATGCCTTCCTGAAGAAGTACATTCCCGCCTCAACGAGGTTAGCCCTCTAGAGGCAGTTTCTACATCTGCTGCAGCGAGAGAAGTCAGTGGATGAGTATGTTCAGGAATTTACTCGCTTGGGTCGTTATGCAGGGACGATCATGGCAGACGATGAAGAGAGGGACAATCTCTTCTATCATGGATTGAGGGAGAATCTAAGACAACCCCTCATATCAATGAAACGTGCGGGTTTCAACGAATTGGTGGAGGCGGCCCGAATTTTGGAGAGTGACATGGAGCGATCCCAGCATCGCAAGGGTTTCACACCCAAACAGGCGGAGGAGAAGAAGCCTGCTCAGTCCCATGGAAAGGCGGATGGGAGCCGATGGAAGAAGAAGCCTTCCCCATATAAGTCGGGCGAGAAAAGTAATTGGACGTCCGAAGGGTCACGCTCTAAGGGACCGCAGACGTGTTACAGTTGTGGCAAGCTAGGCCACATAGCAAGATTTTGTACCCAAGGGGGCGCTGAGCAAGAGCCAAGGAAGGAGCAGTCCGTACGCTCCGGACCCAGTGCAGCAGAGAAGGGGAAGATGGCGGAGTCGAGTGCTTCCCAGTTTCAACCAGTGCAGCCAAGGGCCTACAACCTTGGGCAGCAGGAAGCAATCCGCCAAATCGATGTGGTGACAGGTATGAGAGTTCAACCTGCACCGTAGATTTCTTCCTTTCAAGCCTTTTTATGTTTGTTGCATGTGTGTAGGCTTTGTAGTGGTATCTGGGTACCCCGCTAGAGTACTTTTTGATACGAGAGCGTCGCACTCCTTCCTTGCGAAAAGTTTCACCCGGAGGATTGGAGTTGAGTCCTTCGCGACGGACTCAGAGTTGAAAGTGCGCATGCCCAATGGGTCGTCTATGACAACCAGGGCTAAAGGGCGGATTTGTTGGAGTCTTGAGGGAGTCGACTTCATTTTGGTAGCGGCGATCTTGCCATTGTCCGAGTTCGATGTGATTTTGGGGATGGATTGGCTAGCGGAGCAGCGTGCCAGTATCGACTGTTTGTCCAAGGTGGTAACCCTGAGGGGCGTGGGGCAAGCAGAAGTCAAGTTTGAGGGCCTGCATGGAGTGGCCTGTTCCCTAGTTTCGGCACTTCAACTAGTGCGAGCTGTTAACCAGGGGGGTGTAGCTCTAGTAGCATTGTTGGAGGTTAGCCTTTCCAGGCTGTCTCTTGGAGAAGTGCCCGTGGTGGCGGAGTTTGGAGATGTTTTTCCTGATGAGCTACCGGGAGCACCTCCTCGGCGGGAGATTGATTTCTCCATCGAGTTAGTGCCCGAGGCTAGACCGGTGTCATGTCCACCCTTTAGGATGGCACCAAAGGAGTTGGCCGAGCTCAAGGTTCAGTTGCAGGAGCTTTTGGAGCAAGGGTATATCAGACCCAGCTCTTCACCGTGGAGTGCGCCGGTGTTATTTGTAATGAAGAAGGACGGTAGTATGCGTCTGTGCATAGACTACCGAGAGTTGAACAAATTGACTGTCAAGAATAAGTATCCGATTCCTCGGATAGACGATCTCTTCGACCAGTTGGTGGGGTCGGTGGTGTACTCCAAGTTGGACTTGAAGTCCGGATATTATCAGTTGCGGATTCGTGACGAAGACATACCCAAGACCGCGTTTGGTACGAGGTATGGTCATTTTGAGTTCTCGGTGATGCCGTTCGGGCTGACGAACGCGCCGTCCGTGTTCATGGACTTGATGAACCGAGTGTTTCGCGAATATTTGGACGGGTTCGTAGTAGTCTTTATCGATGACATATTGGTGTATTCCAAGTCGGAAGCGGAGCACGAGTCGCACTTGCGGACAGTGTTGCAAGTATTGGGAGAGAACTAGCTTTATGCGAAGTTCTCCAAGTGCGAGTTCTGGTTGGAGAAAGTGGCATTTCTAGGCCATGTGATTAGTGGGGATGGGGTGGCGGTAGATCCAACGAAAGTAGAAGCCATCAGAGAGTGGCCAGTTTTGAGGACCGTGGCAGAAGTCCGAAGTTTTCTTGGACTAGCCGGGTACTACCGAAGGTTTGTGGAAAACTTTTCGTGGATAGCTCTACCCCTCACTTCACTAACTCGCAAGGATCAGAAGTTTGTATGGACTCAAGAGTGCAATCATGCGTTTGAAACCCTGAAGGAAAGGCTAATGACGGCGCCGATCCTAAGTCTACCAAAGGGGACCGAAGGGTTCCAGATTTTCAGCGACGCATCCGGATGCGGTTTAGGGTGCATGTTGGTGCAGCATGGTAGTGTGATAGATTTTGGGTCGAGGCAGCTGAAGCCTCATGAGAGAAATTACCCCGTCCATGATTTGGAGTTGGCGGCGGTAATTTTCGCTTTGAAGTTGTGGAGGCACTACGTTTATGGTGCAAAGGTGGAGATCTTCACGGACCACAAGAGTCTGAAGTATCTCCTAGATCAAAAGGACCTAAATATGCGGCAGCGCAGGTGGGTCGAGTTCCTTGGGGACTATGAGGTGGCGATTCAGTACACGCCAGGGAAAGCCAATGTGGTGGCAGATGCTTTGAGTAGGAAATACTCGGGGCAAGGAAATTGGATTGAAGCTCACGATGAGCGGTTAAGGCGGGACTGGGAGTCCCTTGGTTTGGAATGTGTGGCAAGAGGCGAGTCTAGCGTGGCTCGACTAAATTGGATTGAGATACAGAGTGACTTATGTGATCGTATTTGGGAAGCGACCCATGTAGATGCGGAGTTCCAACCTTTCGTGGAGGAAGCTCTAAAGGGCGAGGGTAGCGCCTGGGAGATGGTTGATGGGATTTTGAGGAAGGGCAGAAGGATTTGTGTACCGCAATTCGGCAAGCTCCGCGAGGAGTTGATGTTTGAGGCCCACTTCACTAAGTACTCCATTCACCCGGGTAGTACAAAGATGTACTTGGATTTGAAGAAGTCCTATTGGTGGCCTGGGATGAAGCGGGACGTAGCTTTGTGTGTGAGTCGGTGCCAAACATGTGCCTTGGTGAAGGCCGAGTGTCAGAAGCCGGGCGGGTTCTTGAAGCCTCTTCCAATCCCCGAATGGAAATTTGATGACATCTCCATGGATTTTGTGCATGGGTTGCCTAGATCGCAGCAGGGTAATGATGCCATTTGGGTGATTGTGGACCGCTTGACCAAAGTGGCACATTTCATCCCAAACCGGAAGGAGGACGGTGTGGAAAAGTTGGTGGAGTTGTACGTCCGCAATATTGTACGACTTCATGGGATTCCGAAGAGTATAGTCAGCGACCGGGATGGACGTTTCACGTCTAAGGATTGGCGGTTGGTGCATAAGAGCTTGGGCACAAAACTCAAGTTCAGTACGGCATTTCATCCTCAAACCGATGGGAAAACTTAGAGAACGAACCGTACTTTGGAAGATATGCTAAGGATGTGTACTCTCGACTTCGGCAAGAAGTGGGAGGATCACCTCTTCATGGTGGAGTTTGCTTATAACAATAGTTACCAAGCTAGTATCAAGATGGCGCCATACGAAGCTCTGTATGGGAGGCGGTGTCGAACACCGATGTCTTGGACAGAGGCGGGGACACCAAGCTTTTGGGGAAAGAAGTGGTAGACGACGCTAGTGAGCTAGTGCGGACCATCCAAGAGCGCATGAAGGTAGCTCAAGATCGGCAGTCGAAGTATTTCAATGCTCGCCACAGGCATGTGGAATTCGCTGTGGGCGACTGGGTGTATCTTAAGATCAAGCCGTTCAAAGGCGTTTCGCGAATTCGCCGACTCAAGAAGCTGAGTTCGAGATTTTTGGGACCATTCAAGGTCATCGAGCGAGTGGGAGAGGCAGCGTACCGGTTGGCGTTGTCCACAGAGCTAAGTGGATTGCATGACGTTTTTCACGTCTCCGTCCTGAGGAAAGCTTTGTTAGAAGCCAGCGTGGTGATTGAGCCGACGACGGTGCCGGTAGAGGAAGACTTGAGGACGCGAGTTCGTCCAATCGGGATAGAAGACTTAGAGGTTCGGCAATTGCGGAACAAGGAGGTCAGACTCGTAAAGGTCCGTTGGGACAACTGTGGCTGCGAGGAGTTCTTATGGAGCGAGAGCAGGCCATGCTGGAGGAGTACCCCGAGCTTTTCTCCTCAGGTAACGTTTAGTGTTGTTTACCTTCCATGTTTTAAATTTCGGGACGAAATTCTTGTAAGGGGGGAGAATTGTAACACCCCAAAACTTGGAAGGGGAAACGACGGCGTCGTTTTAGCCAAGTTTGGGTTTTGGAGCAGGTGACACGGGCGTGTCAGGGCGTGACACGGGCATGTCAGGGCGTGGTCGACCGCGGAGCTTGTGGTCGACGCTTTGAGGGTCGACGTTCGTCGAGCTCAGGAACACGGCCTGGGACACGGGCGTGTCCCTAGCCGTGTCCTTCTCGGGATGTTTGTAGGATTTATTCTGCTAGGCATGACACGGGTCACGACACGGCCGTGTCGGGTCTGACACGGGCGTGTCGAAGGCCGTGTCTTTGGCCGTGTCTTTGGCCGTGTCTTTGGCCGTGTCCTTCTCTGACTGGGAAAGTTGGTCGGTGGGGGGCGTGACACGGGTCTCGACATGGGCGTGTCAAAGGTGACACGGGCGTGTCGGAGGCCGTGTCAACGGCCGTGTGCTGGTTTTCGAATCGGTCAAGACGGCGAATGGTTGACACGGCCCAGCACACGGCCGTGTGCCAACCCGTGTTCGGTCCAGATTTTGTTATTTTGGGTTCCGATCGTGGCCGTCCGTTTCTTTGTTATGATATCCAACGGTGGGGAGCCTCCCTGAGCGGTTTAAGGCCGGGAATAGGGTTTCAAACCCTCATTTTCCATTTGGCTTTATCTCTCTTGATTCTAGAGAGAAGGGAGAGCAAGGAGGAGGAAGAAGGCCAAGTTCCGGCCGCCGGCGAAGCTTCGGAGGTCCGTTTCGCGAGCGGAGTTCAGATCCGCGAAGGTGGGAGCGTTGCGGTGGTTTTCAACCGAGCAAATATTCTCCATGGCTAGGAAGAGGGGACGGAAGGTAACGACACTTCTCCTCTCGGTTTTTAGGATTTAGGATGCATGAATAACAACCCCTTCCTTTCGTATTTTGAGCACCGAATCTCTCAAATGAGAGGGATTCGTGTAGCCTAGGTTCAAGAGGAACCTCCGGGTTGAGTATGTTCATCCCGGCATGCTTTGCATTAGAGACCCGCTCCGTTAGCGGATTAGGCATTGTGGGTGAAGCCGTGGTCGCGACCGTTAGTCCGACCCGGTGATGTTGCATAGCGAGCTTCGGGGATTCGGTAGAAATCCGTTGCGGCAATATGCCGTTGTATGTATGCATTTTCCCCCTTATATTTGAGTGAGTACTCGTGGTCGGAACCGGACAAGGTTAGCTCCGTGTTGTGCGGTAGATGGTTTCCTTGGAGCACGGGAAAGACACGGTGCGAATGGGGATTGGGGTGGGGAAACCTTTGTTTGTGTTGTGCAAAGGCACGGCTATGTCTCCGTGGTCGGCTGGCTATCCCGTGACGCGCAAGTCATGTGGGGGAAGTGTCCCGGCGAGACTAGCCCCTTGTGCGGGACTGACGAGAATGTCGAGCGGAGGGCAAGCCCGGGAAATGTGGCCATGAGCGGGTGGGGTCCAGCAAGGCTTCTTAGAATCGGTCAGTGTGAGACGGAACCCTGACGTGCGAAGTCAGAATGTGCGGGCAAGCCCCGGGGTATATGACCCTTGTGCGGGTGGGGCCTTTGCAAGGTTCCGTGTGACGGCGTGTGTGTCGTTAGGGATATGGTGGTTCCTTTGTGTTTGCGGCTTTAAGCCAATGGGGAAACGGAAGTACCCAGTGTTTGATGTTGTGCTAGATGAATACGAGCTAGGGTGCCTTGGGTGAAACCCAGGTTGCATTCATGTTGCATAGTAGGCCCCTTTCACTTTGTACAAAACATAGAGAACATGTATGCTGTATGAGACATCCAAGCCTGTTTTACCGCTTTATTATATATACTCTCTTGGTATACGAAGTGCTAACTTGCAGGTGGAGTGGTACCCCGGGGTCCGTTAGGGACGGCCGGGAGGAGATGTGTTTGTTACACGGTAGAGGTCAGCCTTTGCTGACCCACGTTACTTCAAATCCTTACAGGGCAAGGATCACATGCAGGAGCTAGCATGCCGGGCGAAAAGCCCTAAGCCTCATGAAGTGTTGCTGTGCGTGACTATTTTCTTTTCCTTGTTTTGCTGCTGTTGTTTGACTATGTCCGGCTTGCATGCCGAGGTAGCCTAGGGGTGCTTGGCACTTTTATATTTGGACTTATATTGTGTAAGGCCTTAAGGCCATCTGAAACTCTTCTATTAGTGGATAATTTCTGTCTGTTAGTGTTCTGTTTCCGCTGTGTTTGTCTGGAGTTTTGAGATTGGGTAATTTTATATCAGCTTTTAATACTAAAGCTGTGGCGTCCGTATGTTGTGGGGCCCCGGTCGGACCCATATTATATGGTCTTTACAGGGGAGGTGTTACACCCGTTCGGTCAGAGTTTTCATCTCCTCATCCATAGTAGCTTTCCAATGTAGAATAACCAAAGCATCATGATAAGACGCTGGAAGAACAGTAGCCGAGAGGGTAGAAGAAAAACTCTGCGCCCGAGGAGACAATCAGGTGTAAGACACCACATCAGCAAGAGGATGCTGAGTGCATGATCGAACACCTTTCCTGAGAGCAATAGGAAGATCAAGGTCAGCCACATCTACTTGCATAGGTCTAGCCAAAGGAGAGACAGGCAAACTAGGAACCATATGCAGCGACTCAACAGTGGAAGCAGGAAGAGTAGGAGAGTCACAAGAAGAAGAAAGAATAGTAGGCTTTAAGCAAGGTGCATAAATAAGAGGAGAGGGAACTGAAAAGTCAAGAGGAGGAAGAATGGAGGAGGACGGAGAAAAGTATGGAACAGTCTCAAAGAAGGTGACATCAGCAGAGACATACTGCTGACAAAGAACAGGATCATAACACCGATATCCTTTCTGAGTCGGACAATAGCCCAAAAAGATACATTTAACGAAGCGAGGTGACAACTTGTCACGAGTAGAAGAAGGGGAATGAACAAAGGTAGTACATACAAAGACACGAGGTGGAAAAGGAAAAGGATTCGCATCAGGATGCAGGATAGAAAAGGGTGTCTTCCCACCAATAATAGAGGAGGGAACATGATTAATAAGAAAGTAAGAGAGAAGAAGCGCATGTCCCAAATAAGACTTGGGAGCATGCATCTGACTCAGAAAGCTCTGAGACACATTATGCAGATGACGATTCTTCCGTTCAGCAATACCATTTTGTTGCGATGTATAAGGACAAGTGGTTTGATGAACAATATCATGATCAATACAAAATGACGTAAAATGGTGACTAAGGTACTCCTTAGCATTATCAGACCGAAGGATTTTAATAGAAGTAGCAAACTGTGTATGAATCTCATTATAAAAAGTAATGAAAATAGAATAAAGTTCAGAACGTTCACGCAACAAATATAACCAAGTACAGTGGGAAAAATCATCAGTAAATGTCACAAAATATAAGGTACCCCTACCAACAGTCTGAGTAGGAGCAGGACCCCATATATCAGAATGGACAATATCAAACGGACGAGAAGAACCGCGTCCTTGTTGGCAGGAAAAGTAGAAAGATGATGTTTCCCAAACTGGCAAGCATCACACTGAAGAGAAGAATCACCCCTAGGTAAATCAGGCAGTAGCTGATAGAGGATCCGAGGAGGAGGATGTCCAAGACGAAGATGCAACTGAAGGAGAGAAGAGGAGGCAGAGAAAGAAGAAGAAGTATCAAGATAGAACAAGCCACTGCTTTCAGTCCCAGTAGTTATCATCTCCTCGGACTGAGAAACCTGAAAGGCACAAGTAGAAGCAGTAAAAATCGCTTCATAGTCGAACTGCTTACAAAGAGCAGTAATAGAGAGAAGATTGCAGGGAAAGTTTGGAACATAGAGAGTGTCCCGAAGCTGAAGAGAAGAAGTAACATACACAGTGCCAGACCAGTGAACCGTGGACGGTGAACCATCAGCAATAAGAACAGAAGGTAAGTGCGTACTCGTCGTAAGAGAAGAAAAAAGCTGAGAATTCCCGGTCATATGAGTGGTAGCACCAGAGTAAATAAGCCACCTGAAAGTTCACCTAGTGTCAACTACCTTCACCTATGGGGGGGGATAGGTGACTTGCAGCGTATTTGCGGAATTAAAAGTGTACCTGCAGAATCAAAACAAAACACACAGCACAGAGAATAACACAGGCAATTTATAGTGGTTCCCCGATTTGGGTACGTCCACTTTCCCCCCTTCGACCTATCTCCCAATCCAGGGACGACTCGGTCACTTCACCAACAGGATTGAAATCCAATCCTTGCACTATCGGAAGGAACCCTTCCACACGTAGGAGTCACACTCCCACAACACGGGTTGCACCCAACCCTACAACTAGAGACCAATCGGTCCTTTGCAAAGAATTGAAAATAGTTTGTAAGAAATACAAACAACATATGGAGACTAAGGTGTCCCTCTTCGTTCGACGACGTGTTCTTGAAGTCAACGAAGAGTCCACAACCCTAGATCTCACTTGGAGAGAATCTCCCCGAGACCGGCGGCGGCGACGAGCGGTGGCAAGGCTCTCGGTGTTGGCGGCGGCAACTGAAGACAGCAGCAAAGCACTGGAGATTCAATCTTCTTAGCGAAGGCGGCAAGGTCTTCCAACGGTCACACTAGGATCGATCGTCTCGATCGATTCGGACGGGGATGGATTTCCTTATCTCAAATCAAGAGACAAAAGATCTCTGGTTAGACACGTGAGACGCTATGCAAGACTTGGCTTCTATCACCGTGGATCTGGAGAAGATCGAGATCAGCAATGGTGATCGCTGTACGAGAGGCGGCGACGGAGAAGGTTTGCGAGATTAAGGTTTGACGGCCGCTTCCTTTCGTATTCTCGATTCATGTATTACTGTATACCAATACTTGTGTATTTATACACTAGGTCATAAAGATGACCGCTGTGTGCCCCACCAAAGCAAAGACCGAAGTCCGGTTCGAAATACCGCTTGAAACCTGGACCGGTCCAGGAAATGTCGGAATTTGCCCAAGTCAAATTCGGCGAGAATCGAATGTGATTCTCGACGAATCGGCGAGAATCACTTGCGATTCTCGCCGAATCCTACTTGGCGAATTCTAGCATCACAGGTTATAGAGGCCGGGGAGAATCGGCGGGAATCACATTAGATTCTCGCCGAATCGTCGAGAATGCAAAGACATTCTCGACGAATCGGCGAGAATCACTTAGTGATTCTCGACGATTCTGCCTTAGAGAATTTTCTGGTGGCGTTGAGTCAGTTGGCCTCAACCGATGAGAATCATCTAGTGATTCTCGACGACTCGTCGAGAATCACAAGTGATTCTCGACGAATCGGCGAGAATCACTTAGTGGTTCTCGACGATTTACACTTGGACGATTTCTCCTCTTTCAACCCGTGAGCTGGTCTTTGGCCCATCCTTGCTCCTTGTATGCTCTTGCTTTATCATATCCCTGTACTTGAAATTAAGTACACCCCAATAGAGAGAGTACACGTAGGCCAACACACTGATCTGCTCAACGAGGGATTACGTCGCGCAGATCCGTGTATATTTACCCACTGCACCCTGACATTGGTGTGTACTTAGCGTGGAATAACTGCAAGCACAACTTAAAAGATTTCATCAAACACATTATTTATTTACCTGAGCTTGTTCAGGGGCTTCTTCAAATCAGGTACATTGTGGATACAATATCCAACAATTTCCCCCTATTTGAAGAAGCCTAAACCCTATAAGCTAAGGTGAATAGAGCATATAGGAATGAAACTCATAAACTTAAAATTGAGTTGAGAGAGATATTCATTACCAATTACTTGAGAGCAAACTTGGAGCCACCTTAGCCTTAGCCGAGAGGGTAATCTCCCCCTTTTCGGCTTCTGCAAATCGGGGTCTGGTGCATATGACCCCATGCTCCCCCTCAGTTCTTGCACCTATGCTTACACTTGAGTTTCTGGCAGATGCTCCCCCTAGATGCACGAGCCATGAACTTCTGTAGTCTTCATTCCTCATAGTTGAGCATCCCCAATTCAGTTTTGAAGAGACTGAACTTGGCCTCGTCTAATGGCTTAGTGAAAATATCTGCAATCTGCTTGTCCGTGTGGACATAGCAGAGAGAGATGTCCTTGTTCTCCACGTGCTCCCGAATTAAGTGGTAGTGTACTTCAATATGCTTCGTTCTGCTGTGCGATACCGAATTGTTGGCAATAGCAATTGCACTTGAGGAGTCGCAGTACATTGGTACTTCCTTGAACTGGAGGTCATAGTCGGCTAACTGGTTTCTTATTCATAGGAGTTGTGCGCAACAGCTGTCAGCCGAGATGTACTCAGACTCTGCAGTGGAGGTTGCTACACAATTCTGCTTCTTGCTGTTCCATGAAATAAGCCTTCTTCCGAGGAATTGACACGTTACGGAGGTGCTTTTCCTGTCATCCTTACTTCCTGCAAAATCAGCATCTGAAAACCCTATTAGCTCGACATCATTGCTTCTCGGGTACCATAAGCCAAGATTAGGGGTACCTTTATGGTATCTGAGAATTCGCTTTGCAGCGACATAATGAGATTCCTTAGTGTTCACCTGATATCTGGCACAAACACATGTGGAGAACATGATATCTGGTCTACTCGCAGTAAGATAGAGCAGAGATCCAATGATGCTTCTGTATTTGGTTTCATCAAAAGGTTTCCCTTTCTCATCCTTATCCAGAGACATGGTGGATCCCATTGGAGTCCTCATAGAGGTTGCATTCTCCATTCCGAATTTCTTGAGGAGTTCATTTGTGAACTTCGTCTGAGAAATGAAGATTCCTTCCTCAGACTGTTTCACTTAAAGTCCCAAGAAATACTTCAGCTCTCCCATACTGCTCATTTCAAACTTCCTTGCATAAGTTTGGAAAACTTTTTGCAAAGATTGTTGTACGTTGAGTCGAATATAATGTCATCAACATAGATTTGCACCAGCAAAATCTTGCCTTTGACTTCCCTGAGAAACAATGTCTTATCTATTTTTCCTCTAGATAACTTGTTCTCAAGAAGAAAACTAGACAATGTCTCATACCAAGCTTGAGAAGCTTGTTTTAGGCCATATAGCGCTTTATTAAGAAAATATACATGATTAGGATAAGTAGGATTGACAAAACCTAGAGGTTGAGCAACGTATACTTCCTCTTTCTAATCTCCATTCAAGAAAGCCGATTTCACGTCCATCTGATAGACTGTGAATCCTTTGTGAGAGGCATAGGCTAGGAATAGCCGGATTGCCTCGAGCCGTGCAACTGGTGCAAACGTCTGGTCAAAGTCAATCCCCTCCTCCTGTCTGTATCCTTGAGCCACCAGTCTGGATTTGTTCTTGATGATGACTCCATGTTCATCCAACTTGTTTCTGAAGATCCACTTGATGCCAATCACATTTTGCGTCTTCGGTCTGGGAACCAGCGTCCAGACTTTGCATCTTTCGAATTGATGCAGCTCATCTTGCATGGCCAAAATCCATGATGCGTCTTTGTTCGCTTCGTTGAACTTCTTTGGCTCCACCTGCGACAGAAAGCTAAGATGCAAGATCTCGTTAAGAGTACCTCGGCGAGTTCTGACACCGTCTCGGGGATCTCCAATGATTTGATTTCTGGGATGATCCCTCACGTGTCTGAGCTCTAGAAGTCTTGCATCAGGAGCTTCGACTACTTCTTGGGCATCTCCTTCTTCTAAAGGATTTGCATCATTTTGATCTTCAACTTCTCCGATCGGCGTTGATGTGGAGACCTTGACATATTTTGGAGTTGCATCTTTCTCAGGATCATCCAGTTGTAACTTTTCGAGTCTGGCACCTGCAGCTTCAGGAAGACAACTAGAAGTCTTGCAATTAAGCAAGCTTCCTTCATCAAATACAACATTTATTGATTCCTCTACCACTAGGGTTTTCTTGTTGAAAACTCTATAAGCCCAGCTGTGGCTACTGTAGCCCATGAATATGCCTTCGAAGCATTTTTCACCAAACTTAGTACGAGGGTACTTCCCATTATTCAGTACATAACATTTGCAGACAAAGATCCTTAGATAGGACATGGTTGGTTTCTTGCCTTTCAGTAGCTCATAAGGAGTCTTACGATGGCTCTTGTTGATTAACGCCCAGTTTTGTACATGACAAGCCGTATTGATAGCCTCGGCCCAGAAGTATTCTGGAAGAGAAGCATCATTCAACATTGTCGTGCACGCCTCAATGAGTGTTCTATTCCTCCTCTCTACCACTCCATTTTGTTGAGGAGTGCGAGGGGAGGAGAACTCATGAAAGATACCAAGCTCTTCACAGAACTCTGTCATAGCCCCAGACTCAAACTCTGTTCCGTGGTCACTTCTGATTTTGACCACTGAGCAGTTAAGTTTGTTCTGTATCTGCTTGACAAAACTGGTGAAGATGCCAAACGTATCAGACTTGCGCTTTAAAAAGAACACCCACGAAAACCGAGAGTGATCATCTACAATTACTAGCGTATACGACTTCCCTCCTAAGCTATGAACTTGCATTGGACCAAACAGGTCCATATGCAGAAGATAAAGACATCTGGAGGAGTCTTTTTCTGGGATGCCCTTAAAGGTAGCCCGAGTCTGCTTGCCCATCTGACATGCAGGACATGGACTATCTTTAATGCACTTAATAATGGGAGCATCCCTTACTAAGTCTTTGGAAAACAGCATATTAATTGTCTTGTAATTAATGCGTGCCAATCTCTTGTGCCATTGTTCACAAAGAGATGCACTGCCTTTTGCAACGAGGCATACTGGGGTAGAAGAATCTAAACTAAGAAAATCTAAACAGAAAATATTTTTGCTCCTAATGCCAGTTAATACAGTTTCCGAAGAATCACATGATATTATCAGGCATTTATCCTTGCAGAACTTAACGTCATACCCTTTATCACATAATTGGCTTACGCTGATCAGGTTATGATTTAATCCTTCAACATAAGCTACGTTAGTGATAGAGAGTATACCGTTGGAAATCGTACCGTAACCTCTGGTGACTCCCCAATCAGATCCCCCAAATATAACTTTGGGTCCATTCTCGACTGGAAAGTACTCCCTCAGCAGGCTTCTTGTCCTGGTCATGTGACGGGAGCATCCACTATCCAAATACCAAATAGGAGTTTTGTTGGCCTTTGGACATTCCTGCAAAACAGAATTAATTTGCCTTAGGAACCAAATCGAACTTGGGTCCCAGATTCCTTGTTAGCATACTCCCCCTCGATTGGTTAACTCTACGAGTGGTCGGCCTCGCATTGCTAACATAAGGAGTCTCATTATACCTTGGATTAAACCAACAATCCACGGCAAAGTGACCAATTTTGCCACAGCACCAGCAGTCAAACCGGTTATACTTCCTCTTGGGCGCCTGCTTCACCCTTGAAACGTGGGGTTCAGCCGGGGCCGAAGACCTGGAGGTGGAGGCAACATGATGACCACAGTCACATGACTTCTTCACCTCTTGGCTTTTCAGTGTAACAGGCTTGGCCTTAGGTTCCTGTATCCTATTATGGCCGCTAGAGAATTGACCATAATTTCCCAAATGGATTTCCTCATAAGGTGCCTTGAAGACACTCTCACTGAAGTTACGGAGAAAGGTCCACCCATCATACCGGCTCTTCGGCTTTGCAACCGAGGGCCTGAAGTGATGCCCATATGTTGACTCAAAGTCATGTTGGTTACAGGGAAAGCTAGGATTTCTGAACTCAACAGGGCTGAGTGGGGCCTTTCCTTTCTCATTGGCAGAGGCTTTCTTGGCAGCCTTATTCTTCCTCTTGTTCCTGTTTCTCCTGGATGAGGAGCTAGATACCCCTACATGCCCCAAGCCAGCTCCTTTGGCTTGAGCAGAGAAGGTATCAACTAATGGAAGAACAGTTTTTGGCATAGAGAAGATCTTGACGATCTTCCTTTCTACCGCAAGTAGTTCTTCCAACTTGTCGACTTCCTCCTGCTTAAGATCAAGGAGCTTAAGAGACTCTGAATGCTTTGAAGTCAGGTCCAAGTGCTCCTGTCGGAGGGAGATCAAACTGGTGATCTCTTCCCTCAGGGATACACTCTCACCTTTAAGGAATTTAACTTCCTTTTTCTCAGCCTTCAGTTTCTTTCGACATTTCAGGAAAGTATTGAGCAGAAGCTCATACTTATCGAGGAGCTCAGCTTCAAGGGCAGAAGAGCTATCCTCAGGGTCATCATCCTGAGACTCAGGATCAGAGTCAGAGTCGGAGAGAGGGGTGGGAGCTTTTACCTTCCCAGTAAATGGGGGGCATTCTCCTTCTGAGTCAGAGCGACCCATTAGCCCAAAGTAGGCTTCCTCATCATCGCTGGTGTCTGACGTGTCAGATTCACTCAGCGTCTTTGGCTTCTTTGCGATGTAACTCCTCTCCTTCTTCTTGTCTTTTGAGGACCTGTGCTCCTCTCCCTTTCCCTTTTCCCTCTTGCCTTGATGGCAGTCGGCCACGACGTGTCCTGGCTTGTTGCAACCAAAGCATATAATGTCAGAAGAGCGGTGTTTGTTCGGTTTGGAAACATACCTGTCAGAGGAATAGTTCTTCTTCTGATCCCTTGAGGAGGAGCCGTTTCTCTTTCTCTGATTCCTCAGCTTGAGGAACTTCTTGAATTCCCGTGTGATAAGGGATAAATCTTCCTCTGACAATTCTGAGCCAGAGGAGCTTGGCTCAGAGTCTTCCTCTTCATCCCTCTTCCACGTACGGGAAGAAGCGGCACCCTTGCCCTTTCTGGATTGAATGGCTTTCAGGGCCACCGTCTTTTCCTTGGCCGCGGCTTTCTCTGCTTCCTCTTCAGCCTTCCTTGTGTTCAACTGAAGCTCATAGGACATGAGCTTCCCGAACAGAATCTGTGGATCAGTTTCCGCAAGTCTGCCAAACTCGCGGATGGCGCAGATCTTTGTGTCCCATTCTTTAGTGAGGGACCTAAGGAACTTATCATTGAGTTCACCGTCAGTGAACACTCTTCCATATCCTTTGAGCGCATTGATGATCTTGAGGAAGTTTTTGAAGGTAACTCCGATCTCCTCCTTTGGCCCTTGCCTGAAGGCCTCATATTTCTGATTGAGGAGGGATCTCCGATCGTCCCTCACTTCATCTGTGCCCTCCATTAGGACAATCAGACAGCTCCAGAGATCCCTGGCTGTCCTGCAGTTGCTGAAGTTCTGCATCATAGAGTCGTCAACTGCGCTTACCAGGATGTTCTGAGCTTTCTTGTCGAGTCCGAACAACACCATTTCGTCCTTGTCCATTTCCGAAAGTTTCTTGGGCACTTTCCTGGTTGGATCAATGGTGGAGGCCTTGGTGGGAATGTAAGGTCCCTCCTCCACTATCATGAAGAGCCGGGGGTCGACTGCTTCCTTGTAGAATCTTATTCTTTCCTTCCAGATAGGAAAGTTCAGTCTGGTGTATACTGGGATTTTGCCGGAGTGCTTGAGTCTGTCCATGGAAGATATCGGTCTTCTTCTTGACACTGGTGGCAGGATTCTACTCAAGGTGTGAACCTTTTTGATGAGTAACCTCCCTCTGATACCACTTGAAAGTTCACCTAGTGTCAACTACCTTCACCTATGGGGGGGGGGGATAGGTGACTTGCAGCGTATTTGCGGAATTAAAAGTGTACCTGCAGAATCAAAACAAAACACACAGCACAGAGAATAACATAGGCAATTTATAGTGGTTCCCCGATTTGGGTACGTCCACTTTCCCCCCTTCGACCTATCTCCCAATCCAGGGACGACTCGGTCACTTCACCAACAGGATTGAAATCCAATCCTTGCACTATCGGAAGGAACCCTTCCACACGTAGGAGTCACACTCCCACAACACGGGTTGCACCCAACCCTACAACTAGAGACCAATCGGTCCTTTACAAAGAATTGAAAATAGCTTGTAAGAAATACAAACAACGTATGGAGACTAAGGTGTCCCTCTTCGTTCGACGACGTGTTCTTGAAGTCAACGAAGAGTCCACAACCCTAGATCTCACTTGGAGAGAATCTCCCCGAGACCGGCGGCGGCAATGAGCGGCGGCAAGGCTCTCGGTGTTGGCGGCGGCAACTGAAGACAGCAGCAAAGCACTAGAGATTCATTCTTCTTAGCGAAGTCGGCAATGTCTTCCAACGGTCACACTAGGATCGATCGTCTCGATCGATTCGGACGGGGATGGATTTCCCTATCTCAAATCAAGAGACAAAAGATCTCAGGTTAGACACGTGAGACGCTATGCAAGACTTGGCTTCTATCACCGTGGATCTGGTGAAGATCGAGATCAACAATGGTGATCACTATACGAGAGGCGGCGGCGGAGAAGGTTCGCGAGATTAGGGTTTGACGGCCGCTTCCTTTCGTATTCTCGATTCATGTATTACTGTACGCCAATACTTGTGTATTTATACACTAGGTCATAAAGATGACCGTTGTGGGCCCCACCAAAGCAAAGACCGAAGTCCGGTTCGAAATACCGCTTGAAACCTGGACCGGTCCAGGAAATGTCGGAATTTGCCCAAGTCAAATTCGGCGAGAATCGAATGTGATTCTCGACGAATCGGCGAGAATCACTTGCGATTCTCGCCGAATCCTACTTGGCGAATTCTGGCATCACAGGTTATAGAGGCCGGGGAGAATCAGCGGGAATCACATTAGATTCTCGCCGAATCGTCGAGAATGCAAAGACATTCTCGACGAATCGGCGAGAATCACTTAGTGATTCTCGACGATTCTGCCTTAGAGAATTTTCTGGCGGCGTTGAGTCAGCTGGCCTTAACCAGCGAGAATCATCTAGTGATTCTCGACGACTCGTCGAGAATCACAAGTGATTCTCGACGAATCGGCGAGAATCACTTAGTGGTTCTCGACGATTTACACTTGGACGATTTCTCCTCTTTCAACCCGTGAGCTGGTCTTTGGCCCATCCTTGCTCCTTGTCTGCTCTTGCTTTATCATATCCCTGTACTTGAAATTAAGTACACCCCAATAGAGAGAGTACACGTAGGCCAATACACTGATCTGCTCAACGAGGGATTACGTCGCGCAGATCCGTGTATATTGACCCACTGCACCCTGACATTGGTGTGTACTTAGCGTGGAATAACTGCAAGCACAACTTAAAAGATTTCATCAAACACATTGTCTATTTACCTGAGCTTGTTCAGGGGCTTCTTCAAATCAGGTACATTATGGATACAATACCCAACACCACCTAACCATGGTAGCTAACTAAGTAGCACCTGAAGTGGCAAGAGACGCAGTAGACTTCTTGGCAGAATCAGCAGAAGCAAGACGAAGATGAGGGCGTTTGACCCAACAACGATCAACCAAGTGACCAGTCTTGCCACAATGAGAACAGAGATATTTGGAAGAACCACGACCGCCAGTGCGGCCACCCCGACCACCAGAATGATCATGACGGGCAGAATGAGCAATAAGATCAGGAGAGGGAGGAGGAAGCAAAGGACGCTGAAGAAGAGTTGTAACAGTAGAAATTCGCGCAATAGTGGCATCAAGAGTTAGAGTGTCCGCTTCTCCGAGAATTTGTTGGCAAATCAGATCATAGGAGTCAGGAAGACGAAGTAAGTAACAAACCACCAGGAGCTCCTGAAAATGTTTTTGATCAGCATAAAGGGGAGATGTTGAAGAAGTTCAGACCCAAGGCTCTGCACCTATTGATACGCTGCAGCAGGGGTCATAACAGGACGGGCAAAGAGGTCAGCATACAAAGTGTAGATACGCGAAGTCTGAGCACCTTTATAATATAAAGCAGCCAGATGAGTCTACACGGCTTTGAGCGTTTGATCATGGTGAATGACAAGAAGACACTCGTCAGACAAACTATTGGCTAACTAAGTACGGACTAAGGCATCAGAAGCATCCCAATCATCATAAGCAGCAGAGCCAACAGGAGGAGGGTCATCAGTCAAGTGTGAGCGCTTACGTTGAGAACGTAAAAAGAAGACAAAAGACACACTCCAGTCAGGATAATTTGGGCCTGTAAGCTTGGAAAACATACCCAAATTACCCGAAGAAGAAACAGAGGGAAAAGAATGAGGGAAAGGAGCAGGGAAAGCTGCAGAAGATGACGGAGTATCCATGAAGAAGGCAAGCAAGTCGCGCATACAAGGCAGAAACCGCAACAGGAAACCAGAGAAGAAGCCGCGCGAATCAGAAAGAGAAACTGCCCGGTCTCGGTGATCACACACCAGCAGCAAGGGAAATGCTGCGACCTAAGGGCAGAGAGCCGCACAAAAGAAAGAAGAGCACGAGATCGCGCGAATAAGGGGAAATCGCACGACCAGATAGAAAGAAAGGGAGGGAAGAAGCAAGACAAAACCAGAAGAAGGGAGGGACAGAAAAGTGACATCCCGCGCAGTTTCAAAAAACAAACCGCTAGAAGAGAAAAATGATTTTGGAGCAAAAGGACCGGTTTTCCTCTGATATCAAGTGAAAAAATGAGGAGAAAAGCGAACAAGAGGTAAATAACCGCAAATTTTATTGCTCCTAAAAAAGTAAGTAATACATAGATGTGCCCCCTTATTTATAGAAAACGGGAGAGATGAGAGAGTACAATACACAATGTGGGACTAAATACAAGTCGGGCGGACTAAGCGGTTTGACATACCCAAACCGCTCACTATACAAGCCATAACCTTACAACCTCAGGACACAAGTTAAAGACCTCTAGTCAAGCCGCTAAGACGCACCTGTGGATAGCCAATAATTCGTAGTGCAGTAAACCATTACGCTGAAGTTGCGGCTTGACACCAGGCCGCGTACTGCGGGTTGCCACCAGACCACTGAGAGGACAAGACTTTGACCAGAGCTTCACGACTAAACAAGACCTCTGCTGCTTCTACTATTAAAACATCCAAACAAACCGCCGAGGACTTCTACTAGAAGACCGGCAGAACAAACCGCGGTGGCTAGTTCGGCTAACCGCCTAAACTAAGTTCTAACACAAATAGTCCGCTGAGGCTACCTGCTAGAAGACTGGTTGGATAGATCGTGGCGGCTAGTTCGGCTAACTGCCCGAACTAAGTTCCTACAAAGGTTTTACAGAATATGAACCGAAAAACTCCGTCCTACGAAACAAGAGAAATCTTCGATCTGAGGTCGATGAAATGTTTTATTGTCAAAAGAATTCGTCAATCACAGTCAGAAGGGGGAAAGCTTTTTGTCGTACTCAGGTTGACGAAAACTTTTCTGAAGTCAAATTGTCGAACTCAGGTCGACGAAAAATGACTTCCACAGAGAGTTCGTCGATCTCAGGTCGACGAAATATCTCAAGAACTTCCCTTAGTTCGTCGAGCTCCGGTCGACGAAATTTGGCGAATTCTTCGACCAAAGACAGAGAAAATGCCATCAGGAGTCTGCTTCACTTGGAGTCCAAGGAAGTAGGAGAGCTCACCTATGCTACTCATCTCAAACTTGGAATGCATAAGGTTAGCAAACCTTTTTCATAGTATGGGATCTGTAGAGCCAAATATTATGTCATCTACATATATTTATACTAATAAAATTTTATCATTATGATGCTTGAAAAACAAAGTCCTTTCTACCATGCCTCTAGAAAACTTATGCTCTAAAAGAAAGCTAGCTAAGGTTTCATACCAAGCTCTTGGAGCTTGCTTTAGACCATAGAGAGATATATGCAATTTAAAAACATAAGAGGGATGAGATGAAGAGATAAAACTTGTAGGTTATTCAACATAAACCTCTTCTTTTAGTTCTCCATTCAGAAATGCACTCTTTACATCCATCTGGTAGACTTTGAATTTGTTGAAAGCAGCATAAGCAAGGAAAATCCTTATTGCCTCTAGCCTGGCAATAGGTGCAAAGGTTTGATCATAATAAATCCCTTCATCTTTCCTATAGCCTTGAGCAACAAGCCTAACCTTGTTCCTCACAATCACACCTTGAGCATCAAGCTTGTTCCTAAAAACCCACTTGGTCCCAATTACTGGATAGCCTTTAGGCCTTGGAATCAAGTCCCAAACTCTATATCTCTCAAACTGATTGAGCTCCTCTTGCATTGCAATAATCCAGTAGGGATCTTGCTCTACATCAGTTATGGATTGAGGCTCAACTTGAGAGAGAAAACAGACATGCATCACATCATGGTTGAGTTGATGCCTTGTCTGTACACCTACTGACATGTCTCCAATCACTTGAGATCTAAGGTGATCCCTTAGTGTGACAAGATCAGATGGTGGAGTTGGTTCATCAATAGTATTTGGAATGAATTCCTCTTGTGGAATTACATCTGCTGTTGAAGGAAGTTCAACTGCTTCCACAGTTTCTTCTTCACTTTCTTCATCACATTGTGGAGGAGAATGTGATATAACCTTTAGTGAAAGGTTTAGTTCATCCATTTTATCACACAAGTAAGGTACCTACAATAGCTCATTGGTACAAATTTCTTTCTCCTTGCAAAACATATTAGCTTCATCAAAAGTTACATGCACAGATTCCTCAATTTTTAAAGATGATTTATTAAACACCCTATAAGCTTTGCTGACTTGGGAATATCCTAGAAAAATTCTCATTGCAGCCTTTGCTTCAAATTTTCTAATATATTTCTTATCATTGTTATGAATATAGCATATACAACCAAATACTTTAAAATATGTGACTTTAGGTTTCTTCCCTTTCAGTAGCTCATAAGGAGTCTTATTCTTAAGTTTGTGTATAAGACTTCTATTCAGCACATAATTTGCTGTACTTACAGCCTCTGCCCAAAAGGATAGGGGCAAATAAGCTTTAGCAAGTAATGTGCCTGCAGATTCAATTAGTGTTCTATTATTCCTTTCAGCAATCCCATTGTGTTGAGGTGTTCTAGGAGTTGAGAAGCAATGTCTGATACTTTCCTTCCTACAGAACTCTTGCATAAAAAGAGACTAAAACTCAGTACCATGATCACTTCTGATCAATGTAACTGGAGTAAAGTACTCAATCTGTATGTTCTTTAGAAAATCTGTAAGAACCTTAAAAGTATCTAACTTAGATCTCAGAAAGAATACCCAAGTGAATCTAGAAAAGTCATCTACAATCACTAAAGTATAAGATTTCCCTCCTAGGCTTTGTACTGCTATAGTGACAAAGAGTTCCATATGTAGTAAGTACAATATCCTAAGTGAGTCACTTTTGTTTAATGATTTAAAACTAGATTTAGTTTGCTTGCCTAACCGACAAGCCCTGTAGAGACTTTCCTTCTTATAGGGGTATGAAGGCAATCCTCTAACAAGGTTGTCTTTAGAAAGCCTAGTAATGTTTCTCAAATTTACATGACTTCATCTTTTATGCCACAAATCATTTTGATTGCTAACAATATTAAATAAACAAATTTCTGAACTGACAGATTTAAAGTTTACTAAGTATATGTTACCTTGTCTAATTCCAGTTAAAACAGTTTGATTGTTTGCAGAAATAATTCATTGAGATTTAGAAAAGCAAACCTGATAACCTGAATCACATAATTGACTTATGGATATGAGGTTATGCTTGAGACCATTCACATATGCCATCTTTTTGAAAGTGACATCTCCACTGTTGAAGTCTCCATAGCCTTCAGTCTTTCCAAAGCTTGAATCTCCAAAGATTACTCTTGGAACAAGCTTCGCCTTAAAGTTGATGAGGCTGTCCTTGCATCCAGTCATGTATTTAGAGCACCCACTATCCAAATACCACTTATTTAGAGTGATAGGATAGGTATTTACCTGTAATGAAACAAATTAGAAGTTCTTGACCCAGGTAACCTTGGGTGCTTGTTTCTTTTCAAATGAAAAACTGGATATAAATGAACATTCAAGTTGGCTCTTATAACCTAAGGGGTGAAATCTTCTAGGAGGAATTATCCATTAGGTGAATGGGTTGATGTTCTTCCTATGTTGGTTAGGTTTATTATTACAGTTTCTGTTGAAATTTAAGTTTCTTTAATTTTGATCTGGGATCGACGAATTCTGGTGAGTTCGTCAACCTAAGCTCGACTAATTGGAATGAGATCAACGATCTCTGCGTGAAGAATAAAAGTATTCATTCTCAGTGAACCAATGTCGTCGATCTCTGGTCGACGAACCATACTGGTTTTATTGATTGTAGATCGAAGAATTCTTATTATTATGGTTTGTGTTCAGAGTTCGTTGTTTTGAGGTCGATGAACTGTTCATGTTTTGTCGATCTAAGTTCAACGAAAACTGCTGAACATTGTTATATCTATTATTTTTCTTATTCTTAGATTTCTGTTTTAATTCCATTTGCTTTAGAACTTCATTAACTTTATTAACCTGTTCAGTGTTCTCCTTGCCTATATCTGAAATGAAATTTATAGGTTTTGATAAATTGTTCTTCTAGATTAGAGGTGCTTCACTAGACGAGGCACCTAATCCTAGTTTACTGTTATTAGTCCTAGCATTTAAGGTACTAGTTATATCTAGCAATTTCATGCTCTTGCCATTTAGAGATTCCTCTTGTTTCTTGGCCTTACTTAGTTCAATTTTCAGAAAAACTATTTGTTCATTAGCTGAATTGAGTTCATTTGACAATTGAGCATATTCAGCAAGATATTTATCTTGAGCAGTTAATTTCTCTCTAAGAAGTTTGATTTCCTTCTCAGAGCCTATTAAGTCTAAGCAAATATTTTTAAATTTAGATTTAAATTCTTCTGATTCAAAATCATAAGAAGCAATTACCTGGTCTTCAACAGACATTGATTCTTCATTGTCTGAATCTACAACATCTGATTTGCTGCTGCAGGCATCAATTGCCATTAGGCAAACTTCCTTTGTCTTTTCCTCTTCTTCATCATCACTAGAGCTGGAAGAGGATGACTCTTCTTCTGTATCACTCCAGGTCTCAGCAACAAAACCATTTTCCTTCCTATTGTGCTTGCTTGAGGAGGGTTTGCTGTGATGAGTTCTTCTTGTCTCTTTTTCTCTTCTCCTATCTTTCTTCTGAGCTTCTGGACACTCAGATATGTAGTGTCCTCGCTTCCTGTAACCAAAATAGAAAATTTCTTTAGAAGGTGTGTTGGAACACCCTATTACTAATTTGGTTCAGGATCACAATGTCAATAGGATTGTTGCTTTGATCTTGTTGTATAGAGAAAAGGTCAACTAGTTAGGTCTAAGGCTTAGGACTTAGGGTTAAAGATTTCCCCAAGACCTCCTAGTTCAGATGCAAAAGCCAAGAAGAAGAATTCAAGTTGTCGTCGAGCTCAGATCGACAAAGCATCGAACTCAGTTCGACTATCTGTGAGTTCAGGCTGACAAAACGTCAACCTTAGTTCGACGATCTTTGAGCTCAAGTCGACGAGGCGTCGAACCCAGTTCGAAGATCTCTGAGCTCAGATCGACGATTTCTGTCCAAGTCAAATTCCACTTTCTCTGAGCTCAGTTCGACGATAGTTGAGCTCAGATCGACGATTTCATTTTGAGATCGACGATTTCTGGGATTTTGTAAGCTTGTTAAGGATTTCAAATCAGAGCATTTAATGAAGAAGATTTCTAGCCGTTATAATAAATCTGGAGCAAGTTTCAAGGAAACAAAGGAGGAATGTTTTTAGTTTCTTTCCTCCAGAGACAGTTGACAATTACGGAAAGCATTTAAGTATTTGCTAACGGCTATGATCAAGATTTGACGATTGGAGTTCTTATCATCATCATTCAGAGAGAACAAAGAGACACAGCAGTATACACAAAACAGACACACAGAGAAAGAAAAAGAAGATCAATAACTAAGAAAACAGAACAAGTTTTCTTTCTTATTCCTACTGATCAAAAGCTTTCTCAAGTCTTCATCATTCACACTCCAAACAACAAACATTTCATTTTTTGCTGAAATCATCTAGTGCTGGAGCAATCATTTCATTGAAGACCTATCACCCTTGCAAAGCTTCCAGTTCCTGAACTTTTGCTACATCTCAGGGGGAGCTTTGACAACATCTCATCCACTAGTGCTTCTCTTTGATAGTTGACAGAGAAGACAACTTCACCCCTTTTCCTTTTCCTTTCCTGTTAAAGGGTTTTTAAATTCCCTTCAAAAGTTTTGCTTTGGTTCCTGAGACCTGATCAAAGCTCAGTGGTGGCAAGACACCTGATCAAAAAATCTGGTTTGGTTTTTGAGCACCTGATCAAAAGATCATTGGTGCCCAGGACACCCGATCAACTCATCCTGCAGTGGATTCCTACCAAGGGTGGTAGAAGAGTGGATGTACCAAAGTTTTGGGGAACCACTATAGCTCCTAGTGTATTCTAGATTGCTTGCTCTTTCTTATGCTGTGTGCTGTGAATTAATCCTTTTATAGTTGTTTTATTTCAGTTTCTGCTTAGCACTCTACACTTATTAAATCAAGTGTTCCACTGCTAGAATAATTTTCTTATTTGCAAAATTATTTTAAAACACTCTATTCACCCCCCTCTAGAGTGAAGGATTGATCTTACCCTCACTTTCAATTGGCATCAGAGGAGGTCACGGGTTCAAGACCGGGGGTGCTATTAAATCCTGATTTTTCCCTTCTACCTGTGTGGGTCCAGCGGGTCAGGCAAACCGTTGACATGTGATAACCCCACCTCTGAGCCATGTGGGCCATGTGGTAACCCCACCTCTGAGCCGACGGGTTGTGCTGGACGCCGGGGGGGATTGTTTGGTCCGGTGTTCCTTCACTTGACTTGTGGCGCTTTGCTACTTATTTAAGAATTTAAGTAGTGCCCTCTCCAACAGTCCGAGATTTTTGTTCAGTTGGGTATGCGCTTGATCCTTCAATTGGTATCATAGGCAGGTTGGTAACTCAGCCAAATTGGTTGTTAATATAGACTAACATCTGAACCAAAAGATCTATCTTATGATCCATCCTTATAGAGGGTTATTTTTTATTATATCTATTTTAGTTTAAATTCATGGCAAAAAACAAGGATTATGCTAGCACCAGACCTCCAGTATGCAATCTCTCCAAGAATGCACTTTGGAAGGCAAGGATTAGATTGTACATGAATTCTATTAATGAAGATATCTTTAATTCTGTTTTGATAGATTGCCCAAAGCGTCCTGCAAGCACAAGTACAAATGTTGTTCCACCTCCTTTAGAAACATATGCTGATATAAAGAAATGGAAGGCTGTTGATTCCAAAGCTATGAATATCCTGGCACAGACAATGTCTGATGATATCTTTCAAAAGGTAGCTGAATACATTTCACTAAGGAAATTTGGGAAAAACTATCTGAAATTATATCAGGATCAGCTGATGAGAGGAAAGACAGAAGATCTCATCTCATCACCCAATATGAAAATTTCAGGAAGGCAGAAAATGAGTCAGTAGTTGACATGTACATCAGACTAAGCTTAATTGTCAGTGAACAAAAAAATTTGGACAAGGAGATCTCTCTCACAGAGATCAATGACAAAATTTTAATGTGCTTCCCCAGCACTTGGGATTCAAGAATCTAGCCAATCAAGGATGCCAGAAGTCTGAATGAGATTACCACAGAAGCTCTATTGGGCAAGCTCAAATCTTATGAGCAGCTCATCAAAAATAGAGAAGAAGAACAAAAGATAATTTCTCCAGCAGTCAGGAAGGAGAAGTCAATTGCTTTCAAGGCAACAGAAGAACAGACTGAAGACAAAGTCACAGGCAATGAAGAACTGATGAGCCACCTAGCCAAGAGGTTCTACAAAATGGCCAGGAAGGACTTCAGAAAAAGGTCATCCAGAGGCCAAGACAAGCCCAGGTATGATAAATCAAATAATAAAGAGATTATTTTCTATGGTTGCAGGAAACCAGGCCACATACTGCCTGATTGTCTAGAAAGTCAAAACAAGGACAAGAAGGACAAGAGAGAAAAGAGAAAAGATAAAGACTCCATGTTGGGTACATTGGAAAATGTGTACCTGATTTGAAGAAGCCCAACCTAGCTCAATGATATACATCATGTTGTATTTGATGTTGTTTTGAGTTGACATGTGCAGGTAAAGAATTGTTAAAGTTTACAGAAAAAATTCTAAGTCCAAGTGTCGACACAAAGGAACATGTGTCGTCACATAGAAGAAAGTTGTCGACACAACACTGGGAAAGTGTGTCGACCCAGAAGGTGTAAGTCGACACTACTCTGGGAAAAAGTGTCGACACATAACATAGTCTACAACAACACTGGGAAAAAGTGTCGACACAGAAGAAGTAAGTCGACACAACACTGGGAAATTGTGTCGACACAGAAGAAGTAAGTCGACACAACACTGGGAAATTGTGTCGACACAGAAGAAAAACGTCGACCTCAACATTGGGAGAATGCGTCGACACTGAAGAGTATAGTCGATCTCAAGTTTGTCGACATCATCTGAATATGTCGACACAGAAGAAAATAGTCGACCACAAGTTTGTCGTCACCAGCAGAATGTGTCGACACATAGTGAGTAAGTCGACACATTATAGCAAAGCTAAAAAATGAATGTGTCGACACCTGAAGGCTAAGTCAACACTTACTAAAGTTATGATTCTACAACAACTGTGTCGACACACAGGACTTGTGTCGACACACTGCAGAGTCAAAGACCAAGTTATTTTCAGAAGAAGATGTGTCGACACAAAGGCAATTTAGTCGACATCACTGAAGGCAGTGTCGACACCAAAGTCAATTGTGTCGACACAAATAGACAGATGGTCTCGACACTTTCTGACAGACTGTTTCAACACTAAGGCACAGGACTTGTTTGAAGACTTGACAGCTGTGGGTTATCACCAGTTAACTGAAGTTGTCAGACTTGTCAGAAAACGGTTAGAAACCGGATCAGCCGGTTACCATGAAGAATGTCTATAAATAGACAGATTCAGAAGGAAAAAAAAAACAATGAACAACATATAGAACTGACCCTTTGAAATACATTGGATCAGAAAGTGGAGAAGGATTACATTCTACTCATTTCAAGAAATTGCTAGGCACTTAAGAAGATCTTCTCCGGGAGATCTAAGAAGACTATCTAAGGGTAGATCTAAGAAGAGTTCTAATCAGAATTCAGAAGAATCATTCAAAGTTCTGGATAGAGAGAGATCAAGTCAGAATTTGAAGAAGAAGAAAGAATCCACCAGTGGATTCTCAAGAAGCTGTTTGGAATCAACTCAGCTAAGTACATTTTCAAGAAGCTTTGAAGAAGGCTAAGAAATAGTTGATTGCATCAGCTGATTAAGAATTGTCATTGCCTTTTCTCTCTCAACTTGGCAAGACAATTTAAACAATCTTTTCTATATTTCTGTAGGATCTGTTTATACAGATCTGAGTTGTAAGCCTATGTTATAAAGGCTGAGTGTAGGAGTGTTGAACTCTGAGTGGTAGGGCTGATTGCCTGAGTGTAGGAGAAGGATATTCTCTGAGTTGTAGGCCTTGGGGCAAGGCTGAGGTAGGGCAGTTGTGCCTGAGTTGTAGGAACCAGTTGGGTTCTGAGTTGTAAGATCTATTGATCTGAGATAAGTGGAAGTTTGGCCGAATCTAGCATACAGCTAGATAGGTGAAGGGGGGAAAGTGGATGTACCCAGACCTTGGGGAACCACTATAAAACATAGTGCAATCTGTGATGTTTTGTTTTCTGTGATTGCTGTGTTTTTATATTAGTTAATAAATTGAATTCTGTCTAGAAGTTTTAGAAAGAGAAGCAGAACCTATTCACCCCCCCCCCTCTAGGTGTTTAGGCTGCCTTGAAAGTTAAACTATCAAGTGGTATCAGAGGGAGGTTCCTCAAAAAGGACTTAACAGTCTGAGGTAGATCTGATAGGCAGATTCAAGAATCAAGAAGATGGGTTCTGGAGAGAATCATAAGGAGCTAGGGTCAATGAAATTACCCATATGCAAGAAGGAAATCTTTGGGATCTGGAAAGAAAGAGTCAGATTGTTTATGGAAGCATCTGACCCAAGGATTTACATCACAGTACAGGAAGGCCCCTTCATACCAATGAAGATATCTGTTCTTGATGCAAATATCCAAACACCAAAGACTTATTCTGAAATGACCAAGGATGAAATCATCTTGGCAACCATGGACAAAAGGGCACAGAACATCATTGTCAGTGCCATAGATGATTCAACATTTCAGAATCTGATTCACTGCAAGACCTCCAAGGAGATGTGGGACACATTGATTGTCTACATGGAGGGATCAGAAGAAGTAAGGCTGGACAGAAAATCTATGCTAAATCAGGAGTATGAAAGTTTTAGACAAGGAAAATCTGATAGCATAACTGAGTGCTATAAGAAATTCTATAGAATTGTGAATGAGCTAATTTCCTATGGAAGAGTCTTCAGTACCTATGAACTGAATGACAAATTCTTAAGATCCTTATCAAAGGATTGGGATACAAAGATCTGTGCCATAAGAGAAGTGGCAAAATTGGCAGAGATATCTCCTCCAACTCTGTTTGGAAAGTTGCTATCCTATGAAATGCAACTTATGGTAAGGAAGGAGGAGGAAAGAAACTCAAGAGGAGAGCATAGAGAAAAGACTGTGGCATTTAATGCTGAAGCCACCAGAAAGAATAGGAGGAAATCACCATCTCCTCCTAAGGAAGTTGAAGAAGGTAGTTCTGAAAATTCAGATAAGGGTTCAGTCAGCAGTGATTCAGATGCAGACTTTGCTGCATTCACTAGGCAATTTCAAAGGTTCTTGAAAAAGAAGCAATGGAAGTCTAGGCCTTCCTCATCACAGCAAGTAGATGACTATTATCAGAAAAGAAGGTCATCTAGGAAAGAGAAAAGCAGGTCAAAGCCCAGCAAAGCCACTACTTCAAAGATTGTCTGCTATTGTTGCAATAGGCCTGGACATGTAGTGGCTGATTGTCCTGACAAAAGGAAGGAATCTTCAGAAAAGAAGAAGACTTATCAGAAAGGCAAGAAGGAGAAATCCTTTGTAGCAAAGAAAGATAAAAGTCTGTCAGACCAGTCAACTTCAGAATCAGGATCTGAAGCTGAAGCATATATTGGATTATATGCTGCATCTGAGGAAGAGGAGTTTATGCAGTTGCTAGACTCCATCAATGAACATCAATGCATGGGTTTGATGACTAGATCAGAAGAGGACCTATGCCAGAATCAGTCTGGTCCTAATGAGGTAAACTGTCCTTCCAGTACATATGTTTGTAGTACAAGTGAAGAATCAGCTACATCTGCATCAAGTGATGAAGATGCATCTGGATCTGAAGGAGATGTCTATCAATTGATAGACAAGTATGGGGACTTGTTGCAGGCCCTTAAGAAAAGCAAGAACCTGGTTAAATCACAGGCTCAGGAAATTGCTGATCTAAGGGTTGCAACAACTGAGTTAGAAAAAGTCCTTGATCAAAAGTTAGCTGAAATTGCCAAGCTGAAGAATATAACTATTATTCAGATGGGCACAATTAATTATACTAATGATCAAGTAAAGAGTCTGGAGGACAGACTTAGAATTGAAAGGGATTTAGTGGCTAGTTACTCTAAGCCAAAATCTGTCTTACCCTTGATAGATGAATTTGTCACTCAGAAGGGTAAGGCTGGATTAGGATTTAAGGGTAACTCCAGGGCTGGCAGATTCAAGAGGAAAGGCAAAGCCCCTATTCAGCCACTAAACCTTTCAGTCCCCATAAGGTTTGGTAAGGAGAAAGTGCCTTCTAACATATATGATCATGAAGACATTCAGGATCATATCAAGACAAATGTTCTGAAGAACAAGGGTGTTAAGGCAAGCAGGCCTACCTATGGTCATAAGCCCTATGGTTTTAAGAAACCAGTAGGAGAAGTTGCAACAGCACCAGCAATGAACAGAAATGCTTCTGACAAGGATGTATCTAGATCTAGATACAATAAGTTTGAATGTTGGTGCTGTGGCAAGAGGGGTCATTTTGCATTGGACTGCTGGTATAACACAAGTGTTATAAAGAATAAGAGTCTACCTGTTAGAAGAGGTTATGATAACTTTATTAAGGCTAACCTGAACCAAGGACCCAAGACTTACTTGGGTTCTAAGGGTAAGTAATTCTGTATTGCAGGTGAATCCAAGTTACCATGCCCCTATATGGTACTTGGATAGTGGTTGTTCCAGGCACATGACTGGAACAAAGGGGCTGCTGAAGGAGTATTCATCTGTCAAAGATGGACATAAAGTGATCTTTGGTGGATCTGAAAAAGGAGTCATCAAAGGATTTGGTAACATCTCTTCAAACCTAATTACTATCACCCAAGTGGCCTATGTAAAAGGTTTGAAACATAATCTAATAAGCATAAGCCAGCTGAGTGATCTAGGATATGACATTTCATTTGGTAAGGATGGATGTCATATCAAAAGGTCAAGTGATCAAGAGATCATATTGACTGGGTATAGGAAGAGAAATGTGTATTGCCTTAATTTTGAATGTGAGAATAAGGCATCCCCCATTTGTCTTGTAGCTGATGACAATGCTTCTCATTGTGTTAAGTGGCACAAGAGATTGGCTCATCTAAACTACAAGACAATTGGCCAACTCTTTAGTAAAGAACTAGTGAGGAATGGGCCTCAAGTTAAGTGTATAAAGGAAGGGGTATGCTCAGCTTGTCAAAAGGGCAAGCAGACAAAAACCTCATTTCAAAGCCTTGAAAACAAGGATTCTGTGAGGTGCTTATACCTCTTGCATATGGATCTTTTTGGTCCTATGCCAGTTCACAGTCTAGGTAGGAAGGTCTACACACTAGTGGTTGTAGATGACTATTCTAGATTTACATGGGTGTTCTTTCTGAGACAAAAATCTGAAACCCCAAGTGTATTATTTAAGTTTGTAAAGCAAATTCAGAATGAACTGAACAGTACAGTGGTCAAAATCAGAAGTGACCATGGTACTGAGTTTCAATCTGAAAGCATAACAAACTTGTGTATAGACTTTGGGATTTTCCAAGAGTTCTCCTCACCTAGAACACCTCAGCAAAATGGAATTGCTGAAAGAAAGAATAGATCATTAATTGAAGCTGGTAGAACTCTATTGAGTGACACCTCTCTCCCAGAATATTTTTGGGCTGAGGCAGTTAACACTGCTTGTCATGTCATCAATAGGGCTTCTATCACCAAAAGCCACAGGAAGACTCCCTATGAGATTGTGAAAGGCAGAAAACCAAATCTATCCTATTTTAGGATCTTTGGCTGCAAGTGCTATATACTTAACAATGGTAAGTCTTATTTGACTAAGTTTGCTGCCAAATCCCAGGATGGGATATTTGTTGGGTACAGCACAAATAGTAAGGCCTATAGAGTCTTCAACTTAACTACTCAAGTTGTTGAAGAATCTGTGCATATTGTATTTGATGAAACAAGATTAATCAATTATGAATTGTCTTGTAGATCAAATGACTCAACAGGTATAAGCAAGAAGATGGACAAGCTCTCCATTGCTGAAGCTTCAAAGGAAGAGGGAGCATTGGAAAATGAAGGTTGCTGTCCAGGGGGAGTACAAGAGATAATGGAAGCTGATGAAAACCAAGAGGAACAGCAGAATGAAGAAGCTGGAGATGCTCAACCTGAAGGGAATCTACCTCCAGCTATAAGATATCTAAGAGATCATCCTACTGATCAGATAATTGGTGATCCAAGACAAGGAGTGCAAACTAGAAGCAGAAATCAAAGCACAGTTTTGCATTCTAGTTTCTTGTCTCAAATGGAACCTAAGAAGTTTGAAGAAGCTATCCAAGACCAGCACTGGATTGATGCTATGCAAGAGGAGCTGAATCAGTTCAGAAGGTGCAAGGTCTGGGAGCTTGTTCCTAAACCAAGAGGCCACAACATAATTGGGACTAAGTGGATCTATAGGAACAAGCTAGATGAAAGTGGAATAATAATAAAGAATAAAGCAAGATTGGTTGCAAAAGGATACAGGCAGGAAGAAGGGATTGACTTTGATCAAACCTTTGCTCCAGTAGCAAGGCTGGAGGCAATCAGAATGTTCCTTGCCTATGCAGCCTACCAAGACTTCAAAGTATACCAGATGGATGTAAAGTCAGCATTTCTGAATGGTGATCTTAAAGAAGAAGTATATGTAGAGCAGCCATCAGGTTTTGTAGATCCTCTTAAACCTGATTCTGTGTATAAGCTTAGGAAAGCTTTGTATGGGTTAAAACAAGCTCCAAGGGCTTGGTATGAAACCCTGTCTACCTTCCTCATTGAGAATAAATTCTCAAGAGGAAAGATAGACAAAACTCTATTCCTTAGGGAATCCAAAGGAAAGATCATCTTAGTCCAGATCTATGTTGATGACATAATCTTTGGATCTACTGAAAACAACCTTTGTAAAAAGTTTGCCAAACTTATGCAAGGGAAGTTTGAGATGAGCAGTATGGGAGAACTTAAGTTCTTCTTGGGACTCCAAGTAAGACAGACTGATGATGGATTGTCCATATCCCAGTCTAAGTTCACCAAGGAATTAATTAAAAAATATGGTATGGAGTCATCCTCCTCCAATGAGAACTCCTATGGGCACAAGTATGCCAATATGCAAAGATGAGGCAGGTAAACCTGTTGATGAATCATTGTATAGAGGAATAGTTGGGTCACTACTATATCTCACTGCTAGTAGACCTGACATTATGTATGCAACATGTGTCTGTGCTAGGTACCAAGCCTGCCCTAAAGAATCTCATTATACTGCAGTAAAAAGGATTCTGAGATATCTAAAGGGCACTCCTACTCTAGGTCTTTGGTACCCTAGGAATAGAGATTTTCAACTAACAGGTTATTCAGATGCAGATTTTGCAGGATGTAGAGAGGATAGAAAGAGTACTACAGGTACTTGTCAATTCCTGGGAGGAAGACTAATATCTTGGAGTAGTAAAAAACAGACTAGTGTGGCAATTTCCACAGCTGAGTCAGAGTATATTGCTGCAGGAAGCTGCTGTGCACAGCTATTATGGATGCAGCATCAGCTTAAAGATTATGGTATTCAGGTAAGTAGAACACCCCTTTTATGTGATTCTAAGAGTGCTATTTCTATTGCTAATAATCCAGTTTCTCATAGTAGAACTAAGCATATAGAAATCAAATATCATTTTCTTAGAGAACATGTAGAAAAAGGTGACATCTCATTGGAATTTGTAAAAACAGATTATCAAATAGCAGATGTATTTACTAAGCCTTTAGATGAAACCAAATTCAATAAATTCAAAATTGAATTAGGTATGTTAACCATTGATTAATGTATTAAACAAAATCATTAACAATGCTATTGAAATGGTTTATAAGTAAGTAAAAGTAGTAACAACATAATCAAGTGTTAAAAAGGACACATTGAAGTTACAGAAATTGGCTAAGTAAGAATGTGTCGACACATTCAGTAATAATGTGTCGACTCAGAGAAATTATGTCGACAAGTCAGAAATATTGTGTCGACACAGAGAATATGTGTCGACACTTAAGAGTTTTATTGTCGACTTAACCAGAAATGTAATGTCGACTCAACCAGAATTATGGTGTCGACACTTACAAAATATGTGTCGACACTTGTCCTTAGTGTCGACACAGAATTTCTGTCTTTCTACTATGTATCCAAGGTGTCGACATAACCACAAATTGGTGTCGACACATAGTAGGCTGAAGAAATGTCGAGTTAATAGAAGCTTGTGTCGACACATTCCGTCTGTGTCGACACATTTAGACTGTTTTTGGCGCCTTTTGAACTTCTTTCAACAGAAGCTATAAATAGGTCAAAAGCTCTTTGTGTCGACACGCTTTCAAGGTTTTCGAGACTCAAACCCTGTGTCGACAGTCTTTCTTTCTCTCTTCTCTCAAGCTTTCTCGACACAACGATGGCGCCAAGGATTGAAGATAACATCAATGAAGGATATGAGTTAGTGCGCCAGGCCTTTGCAGAGGCGCCGCCTGATGTTCAAGGAGTTATCACCCTTCTCTCTGCATCAGGGTTAGAATTTCTCATTTCAGAACCAACTAAGATCTGGAAGAAGGAGGTGCACGAGTTCTTTACCTCTGCATCAGTCCATTCTACTGGCCTCAAGATTAAGTCCACTATTCAAGGGACGAAGGTAAAGATTACTCAAAGAAGTTTACGAAAGATCTTCCAACTGCAAGTGGTTGAGAATGAAGAGGCAGTTCCTATATCTAAGACAAGGGAAGCCCTTCAATGGTGTGGCCTGGATTCAGGATTGAAGATAGGAGCTGCATTCAACAGAAAGGGAATGAATCAGCAAGGGAAGTTCTTGTCGGAAGTTGTTGGAAAGGTAATCCTCTGCAAGACAGGTGGACATGATAGGATTTCTGCCTATATGTTCAGCCTGATGACCAGGATAGTTTTTACTATTCCTACTGATTGGTCAAGAGTACTCTTTGACAAGATCAAAGAGGGAATTAAGAAGCCTAACATGGCTAGGATCATGAGTCTGTACTTCACTGGGGTGATTCCAGATGTGATGCAGCAGCTGCAAGGGAGTAAGATTAACCATATGAGAAGAATGGATATGAGACTATTCACCAGGTGGGATAGGGTGCTGTCAAAGGATGTGCCTGAAGAGAGCAGGCCAGACACCCCTGTGCAATCCTCTACACCAAATCAAGAATCTGAACAAGTACAAGAAGGGACACAGCTTGCCTCAACTGTGGTCCAGGAAGTATCAACACCTGCCCAGATGCAGGGGGAGCCAGTTTCCACTTCTGCTCCAAAGGTATCTACTCCTGCTTAGGTTTAGGGGGAGCTAATGTATTTTACTATAAAAAACATTGCTCAAATTATTATTACTGCACAGGTTCAGGGGGAGCTAGTGTCCACACCTACTCCTGCCACTACAAATATTGAGGTGCAAGTCCAAGAGGAAGCACAGTTAAACATATCTCAAAATTTAACTGCTGCAGATGTGACCACTCAACTGGAATTTACTATGGAGGAGTTATTCCCAGATGTTGATACTGCTGCTGATAAAGAAGGAGGTGGACCAGATATTGAGAAGTTCATAGGAATGGACATTGATCAGGAAGCTGCTGTGGAAACACAGGTTGAGGATGAGCCAGTGGATGTTGAAGCTGAGCAACAACTCCCTGGCACAGAAAGAATTCATGTAGATACTTCCTCTGACACAGAAACTGAAGAAGCCAGGGTGGCTAAGAAAAGAAAACTTGTTGTCTTTAAGAGAAGAAGCAAGAACTACAAGCAGGCATTGCAGACAACAACTCCACAAGTTTCTCCAGCCTTTGATTACAATAAATTTATGGTAGATCTTCAAGTAAAATTGGATGACCAAAGGATGGCTCTGGAGAAGTATGTTGATGAAAATAGCAAGTCAGTTCAGTTTGACTTAGCTCAGGACATCAAGTCCATCCAATTTCAAGTCAACTTGCATAAAACTGAAATGACAGATTGCTTCCACAAGGGTGGCAATGCTGTAGTTTATCTGGCTAAACAACAGCAGGCTATCTCTACAAAGGTGGATGATATTGCTTTGAAGCAAGGTTATGTTCTGGAAAATCAAATAAGAATGAATGACAATTTAACTGAATCTCATAATGAGATCATTCAAGAGGTGAAGAAGATTGTTCCAGGGATGCCTGCAGATAGAGCCAAAGAAATGGAAGAATTTGATAAGAATTTTCAGGCTGCTATTGCATCTGTTAAGACTGCCATCACAACCTCTCAACAGGAAATATCTAAAAAGCTTCAAAAGTTAAGACCATTTTTCAAGGAGGGAGTGAATTATTTGGATGGCCAAATTCGATTTCAGAAAGAAGATCTTAGAGATCATGTATCAAGAGAAGCCATAAAGGGGGAGAGGATGCTAATTCATGCAGGCTCTGAGCATGCCAAATGGGTGACCAATAGTATAAGAGCCACATTGGGATATCCACCATTGTGTGATGATAACATGGTGGTTGAGTCAGGTCTATAAACAGGACTACTTGAAGGTGACCAACCTGAGGTTGCCCAAGTCATATACCCCCCTCCAGATTTTGATATATTGGATCAGCAAGTGCAATATATGTATAGTCCTTCAAAGGAGGTTGTAAATGTTATCTTTGGAAAGGTTGATAAGCCTGAGGTAAATTTGCAAGAACAGCAAGATGCTCTACTGTCAAAGAAAAGATTTAGAGAGCAGGCTGAGCTGAAGCCAGATTTTGAGCAGTGGAGTCCTACTTCCAGAAATATAATACTCACTGCATGGAAAGCTGTCAAAGATCAAGTTCATGAAAGGGGCAAGTGGTACAATGAGCAGGAATGGCAGAAGTATGAGGCAAGACAAGAAGCCATTGTACAATTCAGAAGGAAAGCTAAGCTGGGAAGACTTCCACCTGATGCTATGGAGCCAAGCAAATACTTCCCAAAGCCTTTTCACTATTTTGAAAGGCAAAGGCTCAAGGAAGAAGCTAAGAAGAAAGCTGATCTTAAAGGAAAAAAGATGGCTGAAGAATCAAAAGCTCCTGTGACAGCTAAAATTAAATCTGGCCAAGGGATTGTTATTAGAGAGCCTGATCAATCCTGATAATGTTTTAGTTCTTTCATAATGTTTTGTAATGATGTAATGTGATCAGTCAAAGAAAAACCATGTAATCAAACATTACCCAGTAATAAACAAAATATTGTTAAATCTGTGATAGATTGTTTTATCCATGATGTTCTTATTATTTTGTTTATAATTAAGTATCCCTGTGTATTGTCATATATCATCATTTTATACTATTTATAAATGGTGTATATCATTGGCTATAAGGGTTATGACTTCTCCAAATAGGGGGAGATTGTTGGGTACATTGGAAAATGTGTACCTGATTTGAAGAAGCCCAACCTAGCTCAATGATATACATCATGTTGTATTTGATGTTGTTTTGAGTTGACATGTGCAGGTAAAGAATTGTTAAAGTTTACAGAAAAAATTCTAAGTCCAAGTGTCGACACAAAGGAACATGTGTCGTCACATAGAAGAAAGTTGTCGACACAACACTGGGAAAGTGTGTCGACCCAGAAGGTGTAAGTCGACACTACTCTGGGAAAAAGTGTCGACACATAACATAGTCTACAACAACACTGGGAAAAAGTGTCGACACAGAAGAAGTAAGTCGACACAACACTGGGAAATTGTGTCGACACAGAAGAAGTAAGTCGACACAACACTGGGAAATTGTGTCGACACAGAAGAAAAACGTCGACCTCAACATTGGGAGAATGCGTCGACACTGAAGAGTATAGTCGATCTCAAGTTTGTCGACATCATCTGAATATGTCGACACAGAAGAAAATAGTCGACCACAAGTTTGTCGTCACCAGCAGAATGTGTCGACACATAGTGAGTAAGTCGACACATTATAGCAAAGCTAAAAAATGAATGTGTCGACACCTGAAGGCTAAGTCAACACTTACTAAAGTTATGATTCTACAACAACTGTGTCGACACACAGGACTTGTGTCGACACACTGCAGAGTCAAAGACCAAGTTATTTTCAGAAGAAGATGTGTCGACACAAAGGCAATTTAGTCGACATCACTGAAGGCAGTGTCGACACCAAAGTCAATTGTGTCGACACAAATAGACAGATGGTCTCGACACTTTCTGACAGACTGTTTCAACACTAAGGCACAGGACTTGTTTGAAGACTTGACAGCTGTGGGTTATCACCAGTTAACTGAAGTTGTCAGACTTGTCAGAAAACGGTTAGAAACCGGATCAGCCGGTTACCATGAAGAATGTCTATAAATAGACAGATTCAGAAGGAAAAAAAAAACAATGAACAACATATAGAACTGACCCTTTGAAATACATTGGATCAGAAAGTGGAGAAGGATTACATTCTACTCATTTCAAGAAAGTGCTAGGCACTTAAGAAGATCTTCTCCGGGAGATCTAAGAAGACTATCTAAGGGTAGATCTAAGAAGAGTTCTAATCAGAATTCAGAAGAATCATTCAAAGTTCTGGATAGAGAGAGATCAAGTCAGAATTTGAAGAAGAAGAAAGAATCCACCAGTGGATTCTCAAGAAGCTGTTTGGAATCAACTCAGCTAAGTACATTTTCAAGAAGCTTTGAAGAAGGCTAAGAAATAGTTGATTGCATCAGCTGATTAAGAATTGTCATTGCCTTTTCTCTCTCAACTTGGCAAGACAATTTAAACAATCTTTTCTATATTTCTGTAGGATCTGTTTATACAGATCTGAGTTGTAAGCCTATGTTATAAAGGCTGAGTGTAGGAGTGTTGAACTCTGAGTGGTAGGGCTGATTGCCTGAGTGTAGGAGAAGGATATTCTCTGAGTTGTAGGCCTTGGGGCAAGGCTGAGGTAGGGCAGTTGTGCCTGAGTTGTAGGAACCAGTTGGGTTCTGAGTTGTAAGATCTATTGATCTGAGATAAGTGGAAGTTTGGCCGAATCTAGCATACAGCTAGATAGGTGAAGGGGGGAAAGTGGATGTACCCAGACCTTGGGGAACCACTATAAAACATAGTGCAATCTGTGATGTTTTGTTTTCTGTGATTGCTGTGTTTTTATATTAGTTAATAAATTGAATTCTGTCTAGAAGTTTTAGAAAGAGAAGCAGAACCTATTCACCCCCCCCCCCTCTAGGTGTTTAGGCTGCCTTGAAAGTTAAACTATCACTCCAGGAGAAATCATCTTGACAGATCCTCTTCCAGCAAGAACAAGCACACTAGGAAGGGATTTGTTGCTGAAACATGGAGTGCAACAGAAGAAGAATCTGATGCATCATCAAGCTCAAGTGACGATGAGGATGATGCACAAGAAAAGGAATTCTGCATGATGGCAATCAATGCATCTCAGAACAACACTGATTCAGAACATGAATCTGAATCTAAATCTGAACAAGAGCTAGAAGAAGATCAGGTAATTGATTTATTTGATTTTAATTCTGAGGACTTCAAGTCTGAATTTAAAGCACTGTGTTTAGGTCTACTCAATTCTGAGAAAGAAATTATCTCTCTCAGAAATCAATTATATGAATACAGTACCTTAAGTTCAGATAACCTCAAACTCTCAGATGAGTTAGAATGCTGTAAAGAGCAGATAGCTTCACTGAAAAGTGAACTATCTGAGGCCAAGAAGTTTGAAGAAACCCTCAATGGGAGAAGTATCAAACTGATGGACATCACAAGCACAGTGAACTCAAGACTAAATAGTACACTAAGCTTTGGTGCTTCATCCAGCCAAGCTATTGTGTTAACAACTCCCATTAAATTTATTTCTGATAAAGGAAAAGGAGTTGTGGAGGTAGCTATAAAAAATTCTGATCTACCCAAAAAGAACAAAGTTCAACAGATATCGTCGAACAGAGCTCGACGATCTTCGAACAGAGCTCGACGATCTTCGAACATAGCTCAGCGTTTTCATGCTGAATCGTCGAACTCAGGTCGACGATCTCTGATCTCTGAACACAGGCAAGATCGATCGATTAACGGAGCTTGACGATCTGACCCAAGATCGTCGAACTCAGATCCACGATCATTGTACGGAGATCAGAGATTTTACCAATTCTCAAAGGGTACATCAAAAGTTAATTCAAGATATCCTACATCTCAAGGGTTCAACCCTTATACTGAATGGATAATTCCTCCTAGGAGATATCATCCTGAAGGGTATAAGAGTCAACCAGAAATGTCTTTCATTTCTGATTTCAAAGGTTATCAAGCTAGACCCAAGGTAAACCGGGTCAAAAATAAATGAAATGTTATTTGTGCAGGTGAAGACCTATCTGATGTAGTGACGACCGTGATTCGGATGTGACTATAATACGGACTCCTAAACGTTACCGAACAAGAAATAAAAAGAGGGAACGCCGACCAAAAGCGAACGAAAAGGGGTCGGTTGGTTCCCAAAATCCGGTACTCGATACCACGTCTTTAGGACCTACCACTCCAACAAGCACACAACTCACTGTAAGCCGGACTCAATACAACGTCCTCAAGACCTACCTCTCCAACAAGCACACAACTCACCGCACCTACACAAGCATCTATTCATTTCAATATAGCCGTTTCAAGCGCAACAATAATTTATTTCGGAGCGGCGGAAAACCTTTAAGAGCGGTCGAAATTTGAGTCGTAATTAATTCCCTTATTGGCACATAAATTGCGCCGAACGGAAGAGCAAATCGAGGCTTGGCCACGTTGCACTCCCGAGACGGATCTACTCGTTCCGGACAACAAGAGATTCAATAACAACACCTTCAAATTCAAATTTAGCAAGCAACGGATTTAAAAATCGCGGAAAAAATGGTGCATGAAAAACCTCCACAAACTAAAGCAAGAATCACACAAAGAAAGAGATTACCCAACCGGGATGAAAGTTCACACAAAGATAAGGTGGGAGAATCACTCTCTCCACGGATCCGCCGGCATCACACCGAGGGGTTTGCAACCTTCTTCCACGGAGTCGCACCAAGGAAGCCGCGCCGGAGTCACACCGAACGGATGGAGGGAGCAAGGGGCGGTGGTTTCACACCACACAAGGGGGGCCGGCGGTTTCACACCACCAAGCGGTCGGCGGCTTGGAGAAAGCTCTTGGCCGAAATTCTCAAAGGAGAGGGAGTTTTAGGTTTCAAATATTCAATGATCATATTCCTCTTAAACACCTCCTTAAATAGGAGTTTACAATAACTCTTAGCCCTCCATGATGAAGATGTAATCTCATCCATCCAAAAGGCTAAATGCACACCAAAATAAAATATTGTTCCAAATGAAAAAAAATAACACATGCCATGAATATAAAATTATCACTTAAACATAGGATAATTTTATATTCCAAAATATTAAATAAAGTGCATGAAATAAGAAAATTAGGCTAAATTTTCCATGGCTGTTTTAGCACGTTGCGGGCGGAAGTTGTAACGTGCACTTCCTTCAGCGTCATCACGGCGTCTCAGATCTTTATGTCATAGCGCCTCGGCAACCGGGTCATCATCAAGTAGCGGTGGCGCTGCATCAATCCTCCCCCACTCAAAATCACGTATCTCTGATGCGTGAGTGGAGAGACAATGACGGAAAAGCTCGGCATCCAAACGTTGAAGCTCTGTCGCGAGTGCCCAAGAGTCGTCGGAAGGGGGCGGTCACACCAACGGACGAGGAAGCGATAAGTTGTACCATCCGGAATAGTGAATGGTTCCGTAGCGAGTATCATATCTGGAGTGAGAAATGTCCTGGGGAACCTGGGAAACAGGTCAGCAGTAGGAGTAAAAGAAGGCAACATACCATCCGATGTTATACCTGCGGGGACCGAAGGAGAGAGATCATCCGAACTACCACTCCCCAACCCATTAGAATTTTCAGTGGAGGGAGAAGACGACAAAGAATTCAACTCAGGTGGAGGTAAAACAAACAACATCAAATCCGAGACATTAAAAATAGGGGAGATACCCCAATCAGCCGGCAAATCCAAAACGAAAGTGTTGTCACCTAGTTTCTTGATAATCCGAAAAGGGCCGGCGCGCTTCGGTGCCAACTTCTTAACGGTGCCAGATGGCAAGCGTTCGAGAACTAAACGGACTAGGACCAAATCGCCAACTTTAAAGTGCAACACCCTTCTATGTAAATTAGCGTGCGACTGATAAGACTCGTATTGAGCAGTCAAGGTAGCTCGTATACGTGCATGTAAGTCATGAATATGTTGGGCGAAGGATTGTGCAAACTGACTTGTCTTGTATGTTGGGGGAAACGATACCAAGTCAATAGGCATAGGTCCCTTGTATCCATGGACAATCTCGTTTGGTGACAGACAAGTAGACCGATTTTTGGAATTATTATAAGTTAATTGGGCGTGGGGAAGAATAAGATCCCGCGTGCTTTTGTGATCGCTTACGAGGCATCTAAGAAGGCTACCCAAGCTTCGATTATCCAAAACCAAACCATTCACATAACGGTGGAAGACTATTCGAAACAACCTCACAAGTAATTTAAAGGACGCATTTAGAAGGGTCAAGAAATTAAAAATGCGCCTAATTAAATTAAAACCATGAGGGGAGAACCCATGTGCCACATGACTTGAATTAATAGTATAAAATAACGGAATTATGTCCGGTGGCACATGTGCTTTAAATTCAAAAATTAACGTAGTGGGTTCCAACTTTTTCGTTTTAAATTTAAAATTAAATTTTGATTTCAAAATATCATAATAAATAGTCAGCGGAAAACGTTCGTCATCAACTACGTTCGCCCACATCCTTCTAAGTAAGTTTAACGGGATGACGAGAATAATAAACTTCTCTAAATATGAAGGGCTAGAAATGACTAAATCATCTACTCGAGCTAAGGGAACCGGAGGGAGAGTCGACAGGGTTGACTCCGTAGGGGGAACTAAGTCACACTCAACGTCAAAGCATGGATTAAGCGTCCAAGAGAACGCCTCCGGTTGCAAGCCTTTAAAATCAAAAGTAAACTCGAATAGTGGATTCTTCCTCACTGAAAACTCATCCTCAGTTAACGTTTCACCCCAGAATGAATCCACCAAATCATTAGAAATTTTATTTAAGTCAGAAACAGTGATCGTCTTAATAGTAGGCAAATTCGTATCCGATAAAATTTCCAAACTAACTTGGGCCTCAGGCGAAGGGGCTATCATCAAAGAAAAGTCAGTTGGGCCCTCAGTGCTATCGTCATCCAAACATAATTCTTCCCATGAGGTGGGGACATCGTCTAAGTCAGAATAGGGGGATGTGCAAATCGAATCCAGGGGAGTATAAAAATTAGCTTGAGTTCCAAGCGGCGATAATAACATCAAAGGACTAACTCCCGGATGTATCACATTAAGCTTATCCCAAACTGAATGTAAGACCCCCTTTTTTTTCTTTTTCAACCACCGGGGTCTTAGCCCAGAATTGCCGCTTTGCGGTGGCACCGACTCACGGGAAGGCAACCACTACAAAACGCCAATTCTGCCGGCCCTTTTCGATCACAAGAGAGAGAAGTATTTATACAAAAAATGTAAACAAGTCCACAGAAACATGTAAATAAAAGTGAATCATATCCAGTCCATCAATACATATAATAGAAAAGTAGATAAATGGGCTCGAGCCCAGTACATCAGAGTCCTCACTACAAGTCACTCATCGCGGAAGCTAAGGAAATACTAATCACTCACAGAGCTGGTCGCAGGTGCACCAGTGCTAGACTGTCCCACCTCCATGCGCACCGTACTCCGCTGGTGCTGGTCCCTGTATCCCATCCGGAGCTCCTGTAATATTTGGTTCGAAAACTATTAGTCATAAAGACTAAGCCCTATCATCCCCTACCACTCCCACCACGGCTCCTAAGCACCGAGCGGAGAGGAGGAAAGGGAAGCTACAAAAGTGGAGAATAGACAAGCAAGTGACGGTGGACCTAACTAGCAAGTTATATCAGGTGGACAGTATAAATGTTGTAATAGGTAGAACAATTAGTAAGTAGCAATTTATTTAAAAAGGGCAGCTAGAGAACAGTAAGAAAACAACAAGTAAACAAGTATGTAACCTTAACTTATATGAATGCCCATACAAACTTATAAGTTAAGGGATCTTCTACAAAGCTCCCATCGTATAAAAAGTCCCATACCAATTTATACGTTGGGGTGTCGGTTGTATGCAAATATGAGTGTAGTGATATGCTATGCCATGACTCATGCAAGTGTAACTCACGCACACGACTCTATGCGCACAGACCTTTAGTTCCCCCTGTTCGGGCAGCTAGCTTCACTCCCAGGAACCTCCGTAGTGGCAAACGGAGACAGTGGGTCGGGCCCCCCACTCCTAGGCGGGCATCCACACTACCAGGCCTAGCCCTCCCGTACGCCCCTAGAAGAACACAACCTAGAGTATCCGCGTACTGCTGCTGGATGTACCCTCCAGACTTTCTTTGGCTAAGTGTCCCACACCGCCGAGTCAGCGTACCGATGTCGGTGTGAACGACGATCAGGTACTGAAGACCCACCACCTTTATACTGTACTCCAACCCTCGAGCCCGCGGCCCCCCGGACAGTCCTGTCCGTGCATCTACCTTCAGAGCTACTGTCTGATGGCAAGTAATCCTATAATTCTACTTTCCTAGCTACCGGGGAGTGAGAGTGTGCAACCCTAGTTATACTAGTTACTCTTTTAATTTATTATTCCTATGGTTTACGTTAGCCCAGGACTGCCCCCGGTATACCCCGTGAAGGGCTCTCAAGGGGCACTAGGAACCAAGACGGCGGCATTACGGCCCGAAGTTCCCTTTCGCAAGGCACTTATTATTATTGGTTGATCTCCCTTAGCCCGATCCCCATTTAGTTACTTTAGTGCTAACCCTAGAGTATTAAGACTCTTCCTCTTCTTCCCGGGATGGACGATCTTTCGTCGTTCCCGTACTCCCTTATTCCAACAAGTCTCCCATTGATGAACTCGATCCTAGTTTGCCCTACCAACCATCAACTATCAAAATTTCGTGGCTTTACTATATGCAGACCATCCTAAAACTATATGAGGTACCCAAGGGGAGGTACACTAAGTTGTCTTCCAAATCTCCTATAATTTTTACTGGAGGTCTACCATAACATAATTGGTCTAAATCCAGAAGCTTATAATCTTCCTAATTAATCTGATATTTATTTAATTTTTCCAAAGGACGTGCCACGGGTCATTTTAAACATGAACCACATGGTCTTCCTAAGTAATGGCTACTCAAAAATCATGATCATTAAATAACGGCAAAAATAACCTCAAATACAGATTTTCAGAATTTTATAGAAAGTATTTAACCTCTAAATAATTTATTTAGTATAATCATATTAATTCTACGTAGTGAAGGAAGTACTGAAATTATTCATCTAAAAATTATGGAAAAATCACTAGCCAGTAGTATGATATATAAAAGATCTTTGTGCAGAGAATCATAATTTTACTAGCTTGCTAACCACCAAAATAGATTTAATCCAATATCCATGATAAATAATACTTAATGAAGCAAGCCTTAGAATTAAGCTTCTAAAAATACCATAAAAATTCACAGAGCTTTAAAATCATAATAAAGGTTCTCAGCCTAAATTTCATCAGTTTCCAGGAAGTTTGTACCCCATAATAAATTTTCTAAGCAAATCATACAATTACTAAATCATTAAAGAAGTACCCAAAATAGTGATCGTAAAATTCATAGAGAAATATCCAGAGCTTGTACTACCCCTATAATTCACTCTCCTCAGATTTCATCACTTTTCAATGTGATTTGGTATCATTTCCTATCTCTATTAGTTTCGCGCCCTAAACTAGGGTTAGATTTTTTTAGGTATCCAAACGGTCTCCAAATCTACTAAGATTCCATCCAGAGCACTATATTGGCCCTATGGACCTCTTCACCCAATCTCGGGTCAATCCAAGGTCATTTGACCACTTGACCTTCACAAACCTCCAAGATCCATCCTTAGGGATTGGCCTTGGTCCTTAGGGTAAACTTACCCCGATCCACCTCAAACTCCATGAGGGGGTGCTAGAGAATATTACTAGCCAGTTGTAAAAATCTCAACCTCTGTTGAGGTGATCTCACTACTCAAACTTCGAAAGTGCACTTTTAACCTAAGATCCCTTATTAGGGCAAAACTTAGGTTTGTTCATTTCTAGTCCAAACCATCTACAAATGAGATGGAAAATTATACAGAACTTTATGGTGCCCCCAGGGACCACTCACCAAAGTTTGGGAGGGTTTGGAAATTATTTAACTATCTAATTAAATTCGGCTAGAATTATTGAATTTTTCTAAAAACTATAGAAAAATGTTCTCCAAAAATTCTCATTTTTGGATAGCACCTAGATATATGTAAGATTGGACCACTCAGCAAATTTCAAGTCATTTGGATGACTGAATTGGAGTGGGGAATTTTTCTAAGGTCAAGGCAGCCCTCTGGATAGACCTCACCAAAAAGGGTGCTGTGATCTAACCAGGATTCCAAACCGAGTGAAATTAATTTTGAATTAAAGTAGTCTTCAAGGGCTACACTTCCTATGTTGATCATTTTTCCTGTAGGAACCTCTAGGTATTTTTCCCAAATTATTTAACATGATAGATATCTCATTCAGAAATTGATTCAAAAATAAAATCTAATTAAAAGACACTGTTCATCTTCTTCAACAGCCCGAAACCAGAGCCTAAAACCTAAATTCCTGTAGCTTTTTCCAAGCTAATTCCCGGCCATCCAGCCATCTCCCTGGCCGGCCACCACCACCACCACCTCCGTTGAGGAGAGGGCTATCGTCGGGCGGCGGCACAGCCGCCGGAGAGGCGGTTTCCGGCGAACCCGCCACCATGAAATTTTAGGAAAAACCACGAAGACGCTCACCCGATCTGGCTCTTTTGAGCCCGATATCTCTCCTAACGATTCCTAAGATCTATCCGCAGGAGAAGAGGGAGGGGAGGACCTTGTTCACGGGTTGAAGGCGTGCAGAACGTCGGGAAGCCATTTGCGCGGTGGTGGCGTCGCCGGAAATTCTTCAACAGCAAGGGGAAGTCTGAAACGATTTGAGGGTGTGTAACCTTTTCCTCTTGCTCTTAGGAATCTTTTATAGATCAGCAAATGGGGAGGGGAAAGGGTGAAACGTTGGAGATGAAACGTTGGCGGCCATTAATAACACCCTTATGACGTTTCGGTTATGACGAATGGCAGTTGAAAAGTTGGAGATGAAGAGGTGTTTGCCAGGTGGCAATTTCCTATTGGACCCACTTTTCCTTAATTATTAACATAATTAAAGTAGGGAACGACCCATAAATACTCTTGATTTTCATCACCACAGTCAGAATTTACTAAGGCGTCGGTTACCGAAATTTCCAGTGTGGCTGACGTTTCGGCCTTGGTCACGGGCGTGACACATAGGTCACGGGCGTGACAGGCCCGGTTAGCAGTTCTGAGTTCGACGATCGTCGAACTGAGATCGACGATCGTCGAAGGGTGGTCACGGGCGTGACACATGGGTCACGGGCGTGACCGGCCTGGTGACCAATTCTGGTTCGACGACGTCGAACTGACATCGACGATCGTCGAGCGTGTCACACCCTATGTCACGGGCGTGACATTGTTGGTCACGGGCGTGACATGCCTGTGTGGACAACTTTGGGTCGACGACCGTCGACCTGAAGTCGACGGTCATGGTCACGCCCTATGTCACGGGCGTGACATTAAGTGTCACGGGCGTGACAGGCCATGAGTCAAATTCCGCGTCCGACGATCGTCTAACTGAGATCGACGATCGTCGAAGGAGTCACGCCCAAGGTCACGGGCGTGACATCTGTGTCACAGGCGTGACTGGGCTGGGTTGGAAATGCTGCGCCCGACGATCGTCTCCCGGAGATCGACGATCGTCGAATGAGTCACGCCCAAGGTCACGGGCGTGACGGGTCAGTCACGGGCGTGACCAACCCATGACCCGAAATCTTGGTCGGTTATTTCAAGCTTTGGACTCCCTAGGGTTCTATAACAACCAACCAACTCCTAGGGGTCTAGCCGGAAATGGGATGTTACAAATCCCAATAAACAAAAACAAAGATTTCGTCCCCGAAATCAAGGTTAAGCCTACGAGACTCAAATCGGGAAAAATAAGCTTGTAACATCCCATGAGAACCGAATGATCACCTCCCTACGTTACGTTTGTTTGTGCGGTTTCGAATCTAAGGTTAATTCGCCCACTTAACTAGGTATATACACCCCAATAAACAAAAGATTAGCCCCTATTCTTGAAATTTCAATTCCATTGGTTTAAAATAGGAAGGCAAATTGATTGTCCAGAGGGGTTTTGAGGTATACCTGACGAAAAAGTTCCGGGTATTTTTGCCGCATCAAGTCCTGTGGCTCCCATGTATGCTCCTCCTGCCCATGATTGTTCCACAGAACCTTGACTAACGGGACCTTCTTCCGTCGCAAGATCCGCACTGCTGTATCGTCAATCCTGATAGGCTCTAAATCGACTGACCGATCCGAGGCCACTGGGCCATCTGCCGAGGAAATCAGGTGCTCAGGGCGTAGCAGAGCCCTCCGAAGTGAGGAGACGTGGAAGACGTCATGCAATCCCGCTAACTCCGGCGGTAGCTCCAGTCTATAGGCTAAGGGGCCGATCCGCTCCAGGATCCTATAAGGCCCCATATATCTCGGACTGAGCTTCTTCCGCCCGCAGACCCGTGAGACTCCGTGCATCGGCCGTATCTTCAAGAAAACCCGGTCTCCTACCTGGAACTCTACTTGGCGATGCCTCGCATCGTAGTATTTCGCCTGTCTGCTCTGGGCTTCCAACATCCTGTCTCGGATCAATCTAATCTGAGCATCTGTATCTCCCACAAACTCCGAGCCCAGTGCCTGCGGATCCTCGTCCTGAACCCATGATAGTGGGGTTCTGCACCTCCTTCCGTACAACGCTTCGTATGGAGCCATGCCTATGCTGGACTGATGAGCGTTGTTGTATGAAAACTCGACCAGTGGTAACAATCTCTCCCAAGGCTCGCCTCGGTCCAAAATACATAGTCACAACAAATCCTCCAGTGTACGGTTAGTGCGCTCTGTCTGTCCGTCGGTCTGAGGGTGGAAAGCTGTGCTGAATGTCAACCGAGAACCCAGATGGGCCTGGACTGACCTCCATTCCCTGGATGTAAACCGCCCATCCCGATCCGAAACGATAGTCTTGGGCACCCCATGATAACGCACGAACTGCTCAATGAACCTCCGTACTAATACACTGACCGGTGTGTCCTTTGCCACTGGGATGAATCTGGCCACCTTTGTCAGCCTGTCCACTATCACCCAGATCGAGTCGTTCCCCGCACGGGATCTAGGTAGCCCATGTACGAAGTCCATGGCTATATCCTCAAACTTCCACTCCGGCACTGGAAGCGGCTGCAACAAACCTGCCGGGTTCCTACACTCCGCCTTCACGAGCTGGCAGGCCTCACAATGCGTCACAAAATACGTAATATCTTTCTTCATACCCGACCAATACATCGTCCTCTTTAAATCCTTTACCATCTTGGTGATCCCCGGGTGTACCGAATACCGGCTGCAGTGAGCCTCCGTCAAAATATCCTCCCGGATCCGTCCTCCTGCTGGTATGTAGACTCTGCCCCGGAAACACAGGAGCCCATCCCTCAAAGTGTAATCTCCTGTCGTGCCTTCCTCCAAGGCTCGGAATATCGGCTCAGCTCTCTCGTCCCGCATCTGCCCATCTCTGATACGGTCTCGAATGTCATCTGTAGTAGCTATCGACCCCAGGTACTCCATGTACAGCTCCGGGTCATCCTCAGATACTAGCGTGTTGGTACCCTAGATGTGATTTGGCTTATGTAATCCCTTTCCAGCCCCTCTTGATCCATATAACTATATATGATCATGTTTAGACTTTGTTTAGTCTCCCTAGGGCAGTTTATATCTGACCTAGAGTTTAGAATAGAAGTTGTAGAATGAATTTTTAGTTAAGGTTCTTTTTCCGTTCGACCATCGTCGAACGAGGCCTCACGATCGTCGATCAGTGGTCGACGATAGCAGGGCTATAGAATCGTTGAAGTCAAGACAATTATCGTCGACCGATGGTCGACGATCTCAGAGCAAGCTTATTATGCTCTGAAGGATGGTCGACGATCTGCTATCAGCAGTTCGACGATCGTGGTCTTGTTTCACGATTTCTGTCTCGACAGATCTTTGCCTTAATCGTCGACATCATGAGATGGTCGACGATATCTGTCTCGACAGATCTCTGCCTTAGTCGTCGACATCATGAGATGTTCGACGATTTCTGTGTTAACAGATTTTCTGCTTTAGTCGACGATATCTTGAGCTGGTCGACGATTGCCGTTCGACGATTTCTGTTTCGACAGATTTCTATTTTCAGTCGACGATCTGTTAGCTAGGTCGACGATCATCGAACCCCTGTTCGACGATTTCTGTCTGCCTTTAACAGTTTGTATTTATTTTATTCCTTGGTTTATTTCCAAGTGTTTTAGCGTGTGGTTAGAAAGATTTTCTGAAGAATGTTTTTGCTAATTTATGGCTTAAATTCAAATGAATTACTTACCAAATATGTCAAGCATAAATTACGGGATTTCGTATTTTGATAAAGCATTTTTGTCTTATTATACAAAATATATTGCCAGGCTGTATTCTAGCCGTTGGCGGTGTATGCTATTTCCAAGAACGATAAATCTTTATGCTGAGATATTTTCCTATTCATTTATTTCCTTATTGGGACTGACAGAGAGCTAATAGGTCATTCTATTCCTATTGCTATATTCTATTTTGAGATAATCTGTTGTAGGGCTCGAGAATTAAAAACAATAGAGCCGTTCCAAAAGATAAACGAGAAGACATATTTAAGAGAGATTTTTTTTCAGAATAATAAGAAGTTACAGTAACAGAGAGTTTTTCGTGTGCTGCATTCTTTCAAGCTTCTCCAGAGCAACTCTTCACAATCTCACAATCAGAAGAAGAAAAGTTTTCCTGAAGTAAAAGTTCAAAGCAATCTATTTCATTCTCAAGTCTCCTGAGCATCTGCTTAGAGTTTTTCAAGACTTCAGAAAGAGCTCCAGATCTGCTTCACGTGCTCCAGAATCTGAAGACCTGATAAAAATCAGTCTACAGATCTCTGAGGATTTAGTTTCAGTTTATCTGAAACTCCTTCATCCTGAAGCAAAGGCTTTCCCTGGACTTTCACTGAGCCAGGGGGAGACTTTGATTCTTTAGAGAATCCACAAGTCTTCTCTAATCTGTATTAACAACAGAGAAGACAATCTAACCCTCTCAACCCCTTTGTAAAAAGAGTTTGTTCACATCTCTTCAAAAGTGAACGTTGGTGACAGGGCACCTTATCAACAACCTGTGGTTGAGCATCCTTATCAAAAGCTCAAAGGGTCTGTTTGATCTACCTGAATCAGATCATTGGTGGCAGGGCACCTTAGCAAAAACCTGTAGTGGATTCCTACCAGGGTGGTAGAAGAGTGGAGTACCTATTAAGAGGGAACCACTATATATCCTGTGTCTCTGGCTGTTTTGTTTAAATTGCTTATTCTGTGGCTGCGATAGAACTACCTAGGATTGCTAGTTGCTGTGATAGGTTTATAGTTAATCTGAAATTTCAGTTAACTCTCTCACTTGTGCACTTCACCTGTGTTAGGCTCTTAGGGTTCAAGTATCAGATTATTTTATTCCGCAAATCAACTCCAAGGGAGCTGACTAGTTATTCATAAAATTTGAATACTCTATTCACCCCCCCCCCCCTCTAGAGTAGTTTACAACTTATCCCCTCACTTTCAATTGGTATCAAAGGGAGGTTAGCTGTTTATACAGGCTAACACCTGAGTTAAAAGATCCTGTGATAAGTTGTTTCCTGATACCATTCACAAACACTTTCACACATGGCCCAGTCTAAGGATTATTCAAGCACCAGACCTCCTGTATGCAACTTGTCCAAGTTTGGCATATGGAAGGCCAGGATAAGACTATACATGAATTCTATTGATGAAGATATCTTTTCTTCTATTTTGACAGGACCACCTGCTAGGCCTGCTGCTGCTTCCACTTCTGCTGATCTCAGTGCTGTGCCACCACCTGACTACAATGAAACTTACAAGAAGGCAAAAGCAGCTGATGCTAAAGCAATGAATATCCTAGCTCAGACAATGTCTGATGAGATATTCCAGAAGCTTGCTGAATGTACCTCAGCCAAAGCTATGTGGGATTCACTCAACCACATAGTTGCTGGCTCAGCTGATGAGAGGAAGGACAGGAGATCCAATCTCACCTCTCAGTATGAAAATTTCAAGAAGGATGATGCTGAAGACATTGACACAATGTACACAAGACTCAGTTCAATAATAAGTGAACTGAGGTCTTTGGACAAGGAGATAACTTTGTCAGAAGTAAATGACAAGATCCTGATGTGCCTTCCCATCTCTTGGGACTCAAGGATATGGCCCATCAAGGATGGAAGAAACACTGTGGAACTCTCCACAGAAGCTCTGTTGGGAAAGCTCAAGTCATATGAGCAAACTCTAAAGAGCAGAGCTGCTGCAATTGAAGTAAAAACTCCTACACCTACAAAGAAAGAGCACTCTCTAGCTCTTAAGGCGGCTGAGACTTCTGAAGGAAGTCAATCAAATGAGGAGTTACTGGCACTCATTGCCAAGAGGTTCTTCAACATGGGAAGAAGAGACCTCAGAAAGAAGTTCTCCAAGCATGAGGACAAACCAAGGTATGACAAGACTCCATCTAAAGAAATCATTTGTTATGTTTGCAGCAAGCCTGGACACATTGCCCCAGATTGTCCAGAGAAGAAACACAAGGAGAAGAAACATGAGAAAGAGTACAGGAAGCACCACTCCAAGTCCTCATCACACAAATACAAGAAGAAGGACAAGGGATTTGTGGCTGCTACCTGGAGTGAAACAGAAGAGGATACCTGCTCCTCTAGCTCCAGTGATTCAGAAGAAGAAGAAGAGAAGAAAGCCAAAGAGGTCTGCCTCATGGCTATTGATGCCTGCAGCTCTCTGTCAGCTGCAGAGAATTCTGAAGAAGAAGGAGACAATGAAGAAGATTCCTTTATGGAAGACCAGGTAATCGACTCATTTGATTTCTCATCTCCTGAGTTCAAACTAAAATTTAAAACTCTATGTTTAGATTTACTATTATCTGAAAAAGAAATTAAGTCACTTAGATTAAAAATAATGGAACTAGACATGGAAGGTACTGAAATAATCAGATTAGAAAAGGAATTAGAAAGATTAAGAGAAGAAGTAACATTCTTAAAATTAGAACTAGCTAAATCTAAGAGGTTAGAAGAACAATTAAATGGCAGAAGCCTTAAATTATCTGAAATAACCTGTATAGCAAACACTAGGGTTGGTAATGATAAACTAGGCTTAGGTGCTACACCTAGTGAACCCATCCTCCTCACAAAGGAGAGATTTAGCACTCCAGTAAAATTTGTTTCTGAATCAGGAATAAAGAATACTGAGGAAATTGAAAAATGCAAGAAAATTCAGAATAAGATTAAGAAAGAGAATAGGAAGAAAAAATTTCTAGCTTTACAAAAATCGTCGAACATTAATCGACGATCGTCAAACCAATCGTCGAACGTCTATCGACGATCGCTGAACACCTTCACCAAGTATGATATCGTTGGTGCAGGAGATCGACGATCTCATCTTGAGTCGTCGACCAGTGATCGACGATCGTGGAATCCAGAACATAGCACTACTACAAATGGTCGACGATATGGCTTGCGATCGTCGACTGTAGATCGACGATCTGGACTTAAGCTGGAAAATAAATTTCAAACTTCCAGATGTGCAAATCCCAATCACTACCCTAGGATGTTTAATCCTTCAACTGAATGGATTATCCCACCTAGGAGATCACAACCTTTAGGATATAAATATAAGCCTGCAAAATCTTTTATATCTAGTTTTTCTTTTGTGAAGAATACTGGACCCAAGGTAACCTGGGTCCACAATGTATAATTGATATCTTTGCAGGTGAAGACCTATCCAGTCATACATGACAAATGGTATCTGGATAGTGGATGCTCAAAGCATATGACAGGAAAGAAGAAGAATCTGTCAGGGTTCAAAGCCAAGCTGGGACCAAAAGTTGTATTTGGGGATTCCAGCTGTGGACAGACTGAAGGGTATGGCAGCTTCACCATAGGAGCTGTAACATTCAAGAAGGTTGCGTATGTCTCCGGACTAAAGCACAACCTAATCTCTGTAAGTCAAATGTGTGATGCTGGGTACAAGGTATGGTTTACTGACACTGCTTGTAATATTGCTTTAAATAATACTGTTGTGTTAGTAGGCATTAGAATTGGTAATGTTTATGTTGTAGACTTTAACTCATCCAAATCTGAAATATGCTTATTTAATGAAGTAACCAGTAATAATACCCTTTGGCATAAGAGACTTAGTCATGTAAATTTGAAAAACATTTCTAGGTTGGCTAAATACAATCTTGTAAGAGGCTTACCTTCTTGCCCCTACAAGAAGGAAGGCCTTTGCAAAGCTTGTCAATTAGGTAAGCAAACAAGGAATAGCTTTAAATCAGTTAATAAAAGTGATTCTCCCAGGATTCTGTACTTGCTATATTTGGATTTATTTGGTCCTATTGCTGTACAGAGTCTTGGAGGAAAGTTTTACACTCTAGTAATTGTAGATGACTTCTCTAGGTTCACTTGGGTATTCTTCTTGAGAACTAAGGCTGATAACTTCAAGGTTCTTACAGATTTTCTAAAGTGTATACAGAGTGAGTATTCTACTCAGATTGCCTTGATCAGAAGTGATCATGGTACTGAGTTTGAGTCTCTTCTTATGCAAGAATTCTGTGAGAAGGAAGGTATCAAACATAGCTTCTCTGCTCCTAGAACTCCTCAACAAAATGGGGTAGTTGAAAGGAAAAACAGAACCCTAATTGAAGCTGCAAGTACATTATTGGCAGATGCTAACATGCCTCTGTCCTTTTGGGCTGAAGCAGTTAGCACAGCTAACTATGTATTGAACAGAAGTCTGATACATAAACTTAAGGGTAAGACTCCCTATGAATTACTTAAGCAAGTGAAACCTAAAATAGACTATTTTAGAGTGTTTGGCTGTGTTGCTTTTGTTCACAACAATAACAAAGAATACCATAGAAAATTTGAGGCAAAAGCTTCAATGGGAGTTTTTCTAGGATACTCTCAAGTAAGCAAAGCCTATAGGGTCCTCAATAAATCCTCTCTTAAGATAGAAGAATCTGCACATGTCTCTTTTGATGAGACAGTCATGTATTATAAGGAGAAGGACTCTTCCTCTAATAGTACAGTGCAAGTCCTAGGAGTAAGTAAGGATTTGGAAGGTTTGAGACTCACACAGGAGAATCATCCCCAACAAACTCCTCAGGTTGCTTCTTCAGATTCTGAATCTGATGTAGAACTTCTTCAAGTTAAAGCACCTGCTCCAACAGTTGATCAAATTCCACATGAGGAATCAAATCCTGAAACTGTTGAAGATCAGATCATTGTTGAACCTACTAATCTTGTCACACTTAGAGATCATCCTGTATCTCAAGTGATTGGAGACATTTCAGTAGGAGTCCAGACAAGACATCAACTCAACAAAGATGTGATGTTTGCTTGTTTCCTTTCTCAGGTTGAGCCCCTAACCATTAAAGATGCTGAGCTTGATCCACACTGGATTATAGCCATCCAAGAGGAACTTAACCAGTTTGAAAGATGTAAAGTTTGGACTTTGGTTCCAAGACCAAGAGGCCAACGGATCATAGGCACCAAGTGGGTGTTTAGAAACAAGCTTGATGCCCAAGGCATAGTAGTTAGAAATAAGGCTAGGCTAGTAGCTCAAGGCTATAGACAGGAGGAAGGCATAGATTATGATCAGACTTTTGCCCCTGTAGCTAGACTAGAAGCCATTAGGATTTTCCTAGCCTATGCTGCCTATAAAAGATTTAAGGTCTTCCAAATGGATGTGAAGAGTGCCTTCCTCAATGGAGATTTAAAGGAAGAAGTGTTTGTTGAACAACCACCAGGGTTTGTTTCATCAACCTTACCCACTCATGTGTTCAAACTCCAAAAGGCTCTATATGGACTTAAGCAAGCTCCTAGAGCTTGGTATGAGACCTTAGCAAATTTCCTTCTAGAACACAAGTTTGTGAGAGGTGTAGTAGATAGAACCCTATTTATTAGACATCATAAGGACTCACAACTGTTAGTTCAAATCTATGTAGATGACATTATATTTGGCTCTACTGATCCCAAACTATGCAAGAGGTTCTCTGAACTAATGCACTCCAAGTTTGAGATGAGCAGCATGGGTGAGTTATCCTATTTCCTTGGTCTCCAAGTGAAACAGAGTGATGATGGTATCTTCATTTCTCAATCAAAATATGCCAGAGAGCTGGTTAAAAGATTTGGAATGTCTGATGCTTCATCAATGAGCACACCTATGGCCTCAAATGCAGTTATTGATTCTGATGTCAATGGCAAGTCTGTTGATCAAAAGAACTATAGAGCCATTGTTGGTTCCCTGCTGTATTTGACTGCAAGTAGGCCTGACATAATGTTTGCTACATGCCTATGTGCTAGGTTTCAGGTCAACCCAAAGGAATCTCACTTAACTCTCCTCAAGAGGATCTTGAGATACCTTAAGGGATGCCCTAACTTAGGACTGTGGTACCCAGCTGAGTCAGGATTTGAATTAATTGGATATTCAGATGCTGATTATGCTGGTTGTAGAGTTGACAGGAAAAGCACCTCAGGGACCTGTCAGTTCCTGGGAGAGAGACTTGTCTCTTTGTTTTGTAAGAAACAGGCATCTGTGTCTACTTCAACTGCTGAGGCTGAATATATTGCAGCAGCTAGTTGTTGTTCACAGATTCTGTGGATTCAAAATCAGCTAGTGGATTATGGGTATACACACTCAAAAACAAAAATTCTGTGTGACAGTACCAGTGCAATATCAATTGCTCAAAATCCTGTGCACCATTCCAGGACCAAGCACATTGAGATTAGACATCATTTTCTGAGAGATAATGTGGAAAAGAACAAGATAGCAATGGAATTTATATCCACAGACCTGCAGAGAGGAGATATTTTCACTAAGCCCCTTGATGAACAAAGGCATTTGTTCTTCCTGAACCAGCTTGGTATGATTAATGGTTCAGAGTAGTGAAAATTTGGATAGTTTTGTTTTCTGTCTAAAATCGTCGAACGACTGCTCGACGATCTTCGACCAGGTCAGAACTATCGTCGACCAACGGTCGACGACAGCTCGTTCGGTAGTAAGGCAGAAATCGTCGATCAACCGGTCAACGATCTCTCCTTAGGTATCTATCGTCGACCAATGGTCGACGACAGATTTTCTGTGCTGTGTGGAGAATCGTCGACCAACATATATTGATCGACGATCGTGGTGATTGCTTGTAGTCGGTCGATATTTGACGATTAGTCAAACATTGACTATCGTCGATCATTATTCGACGACCGATTTTATTCCGGGATCGACGATCGCAGATTTGTATCTAATAGTCGATTTAGGTCTAGAGATCGTCGTCCTTCCGCTCCGTCTTTTCATATTCCATCTTCTGGCTTAGAATTCGCTCTCGAACTCTAATCCCGCGCGATTCTCTTCTCCCCTGCTTTGCTTCTCGATTCGCCATTTTCTCTCAAATCCTATGGCGATTCCTTCTGCAGTTCTCTTTGGGATGAAGTTCGACACTGGCTTCTGTGTCGACTTCGATTCTTTCAGCCGATGTGATCAACCCATCCAATCCATTCTGCAGCTATGTGAAGATCAAGGCCTAAAGAAATTTATGTCATTCTCACCAAAGATTAATATACCAGAGATTCGAGAATGGGTATATACCTCGTCCTCCAGCGACGAAGCGATGACTGGAAAGATAAATGGAGAGGAGGTCACTCTGACTCCTGAAGTTTTGACTGAGCTGTTTGGACTGCCAACCGGTGCTGAGGACTATGAGCAAACTGCAGAAGAATATGGCCGCATGCTAACTGTGATGGGCCATGCTGAGGGTATTCCAGCTAAGCTGGTAAAGATAAACCTGTCTCCAGAGTACAAGTTTCTGGCCGACCTGGTGGGCAAGGTCGTTTTGGGAAAACATTCTGCTCACGACAACATCAACAGGCAACAATTTGCCCTGATGTCAGCTTTGGTGAATAAGGCGCAGATTGCCTGGGGAAAAGTTCTGTTTGAACTAATAAGGAGAAAGAACAATCAGAAAGAAGTAAATCTTGCCAGGGTGTTGGGTGTGTTTCTATATGTGAAAGCACCCCTGCTGCTTGTTTCTGCACCCTCCGCAGTCAACGCCAGCAAGAGGTTGGACCCCTCTCTCTTCAAGAAATCTCAGAGAGTTATCAAGAAGTCAGCCAGGGTTGATCCTAACCCTCCATCAGACACAAGGGCTGATTCAGCCACTCTCCAGCTTGCTGAGGAAGGCTCAGAAATTCCTTCATCCTCCCTCTTTACCCCTGCATCCTCATCTCCTGCATTACCTTCCACATACCCTGCAGTGCCACCACAACATGCATCTCTCATTCCACCTGCATCTCCACCCCAGTCACCAACACCACAACATCTGGCAGCTTCAGCCAGTGTTGACATGGTGACTGCTACCATCCTCACGCACCTCTCTCAACATGAATCCCACACTCATGTTGATGTTCACCCATCTCCACATGATTCCTTTGATCATGTGGTAGATCATACTGCTTCCATTCCATCCACCTCTATATCATCAGCATTTCAGATAACTCCTGAATTGCTTGCACATGTTGTAGAGCTCATCACTCCATCCATCCAAAAAATGATTGAGGCTGCCAATGCCCCTCTCATTGCATCCATCAAAGCCCTTACTGAAGCCATCAAATCATTTCCACCCTCTGCTGAGCCCTCTTCAGTAAGATGCATGACTCCAGTTCCCACTGAAGTCATGCAGGGGGAGATGTCTGTTGAAGTGGTCTCAGGTGATGCCTTGGCCCTTCAGGACAACTCTTCTCTTCCCCTTTCAGCAATTGTAGAAGAATCTCAAGAGCTTCCAAAGCATCCAGAAGGTAAATCACTTCCTCTAAAGGTTATAATCAGGATTTTAAATTGATATCTTTATCTAACAAGGACATTCACTCCCTAGTGAATCAAGCTTCTGATGAAGAAATCCCTGAGAAAGATAATGAAGTAGTCCCCATGGACATTGGTGAAAAATCTCCATTGAACACTACTGATACAGAAGTAGTGGTTCAACAATTTGAGAATGTTGCTGCTCAATCTGATGGTATAATGTTATTTAAGACTCTAATTAATTCACTCCAACTTGGAGTTAATTTCTTATTCCTTCCTATCTCATCTCAGCTGCTGATGATCCTGCATCAGTATTGCAAGATGTTGCTGCAAATTCCATTGAAGATTTGGAATCCTATCCTAACCTAGACTGTGAGTCCTCACTCACATCTACTCCTCTTGTTCCTTCTTTTCAAGAGATAATGGTCTCTTATAGACCTGAGTACCTTGATGACCCCTTGGTCAAGGACTCTCTCTTCTTTTCCTGTATAGCACTCCTTGTGTGTCTTGCAGAGGTGTCTATCCCTGATGTCGCTAAACATCTAGAAGGAATTATAACCTCCTTCCTAGATGCAAAGTGGTATCCTGTGTAGATCTTCAGGTAACTCTATCAATTACCTGTTGTTGCTCACCTTGGGGGGAATATTTTATTCCCACTTGGTTGTTAACCTATCTTTCTTTGTATGCAGGCACAATCAACACTGCTGCTGCTGCTGCTGAAGAAGTTGAGGCCGTGCTAGATTTACCAGAAAAAGCCTCCAAGATGACTGAAAAGGAATCAAGCTCAGGTACTCTAAACCTAGAACAATTTATAGCCTTTGTGGCTGAGAATATTGCTTCTGAGTACATTGAAGGGTTGGCTAATTATCATTTGGATTCCCTAGCCATCTCTCTAGAAAAAGCATCTGCCCCTGCAGATATTGTCATCTTTTCTCCTCCTATCCTTACCTATCCTCTATCCATTCCTTCTACTGCAGAACTGGTCCCCAGGATAGTTCCTGACTTGTATCCTAAATCAGATCTCTGGAAGAGCACTCCAAATGTTGATCTTGATGCCCTCCTTGAGCAAGATGCCATTGAGGAAGCAAGAGAAAGAGAAGATAGAGAGAAGCAGAAGGCTGAACATGCTATAGCTGCCAAGGATATCCCAAATCTAGACTTTGATGATTATGCCGGCAGAACCTCATCTCACTCCTCTGATGATGATGACTCTGAGGATTCTGATAGCTCCCAGAAAAAGAAAAAGGCTGTATCCAAGAAAAGGAAAGCATCTGCTCCTCCTACTGCCAATCCAGACAAGGATGTTCCATATTTCATTCTGAAGGGAATTGATCCCAAGAGCAAAGAATTTCGACCCTGGATGAGGCTCTCAAAGAATCAGACAAGAGAGAAAAAGAGATCAAAAAGATATGACACCCCTATTCAGAAATTCCCCCCCAGAGGTCCTCCTCCACCTCCTAGTGCTGGAGCCTCTAGAAGTCTCTCTTCTGCCCCATCTGCAAGATCAGCCAGCTCTAACATTCATCAGTCCTACCAGAGAAGGAGTAACCAAAGCCAGGGAGGCCAAGATGTATCAGGACAAGGAAGAAAAAGAAATGAAAATGTTCTCATGGAACAAATAAAGGAGATGACTTTTCAGCAACCTACCTTCTCTCCTCCTCCTTCTCCTAAAAAGAAAGTTCTAGAATGGAAACCTTCTCCTCCCAGGAGAGGTCCATCCTCCTCATCAAGGAAACCTGCTGCTGCTGAGACAATTGAAACAAAAGGAAAAAGAGTGGTCTATTCAGAGAAATCCCACAAGAAGTTCATTGAACTTGCTCCTCCAAGATCTCTTTATGCTGAAACAAATCCTAAGAAGGCTGCACAAATTCCTTCTGACTCAAGCAAAATAGCCACAGCTCTTCAAAGGAACATGGAGATTGCAGCTCAAGCTGACTCTGACAGACCACCCTCTCCATCAGATATGACTGAATCTGAAAGAATTGCCTCTATGGCAAGATTTAAGGAATCTATTGCACTAAGCATGATGGAGAGAGCCAAAGCTCAAGGACTAGACCCTACAGCATATACAACTATGTCCGAATTCAGAGAAAAGGAACTCAGCAAAATTCAAGTAAACTCTGAAATTTTCAATACTGAAGAATACATGAAATTGCACCCTGCTGTAGTTCTACCAAGCTATGCTGAAAAGAAAATTATTGGTGAACACGATCTAATGCTATCCAAAAGACAAGCAGCAAATCCAAACAGAGAAATTATCTTCAAACCAGCTGTAATCCTTAAGAAATCATCTGATGCTAAAACCTCTGATAAATCTGCTTGATACTTTAGTTCTGCTGATTTATGGTTTTTTTTTTGTTTTCCTGTGGAATGCCTGTGATTTAAATTTTTGGTTAATATCTGCTTTTGTTATTGTGTGCATTACTTTTTAGATCGAATTGGATAACATAACCCAAATAGGGGGAGATTGTTGGTACCCTAGATGTGATTTGGCTTATGTAATCCCTTTCCAGCCCCTCTTGATCCATATAACTATATATGATCATGTTTAGACTTTGTTTAGTCTCCCTAGGGCAGTTTATATCTGACCTAGAGTTTAGAATAGAAGTTGTAGAATGAATTTTTAGTTAAGGTTCTTTTTCCGTTCGACCATCGTCGAACGAGGCCTCGCGATCGTCGATCAGTGGTCGACGATAGCAGGGCTATAGAATCGTTGAAGTCAAGACAATTATCGTCGACCGATGGTCGACGATCTCAGAGCAAGCTTATTATGCTCTGAAGGATGGTCGACGATCTGCTATCAGCAGTTCGACGATCGTGGTCTTGTTTCACGATTTCTGTCTCGACAGATCTTTGCCTTAATCGTCGACATCATGAGATGGTCGACGATATCTGTCTCGACAGATCTCTGCCTTAGTCGTCGACATCATGAGATGTTCGACGATTTCTGTGTTAACAGATTTTCTGCTTTAGTCGACGATATCTTGAGCTGGTCGACGATTGTCGTTCGACGATTTCTGTTTCGACAGATTTCTGTTTTCAGTCGACGATCTGTTAGCTAGGTCGACGATCATCGAACCCCTGTTCGATGATTTCTGTCTGCCTTTAACAGTTTGTATTTATTTTATTCCTTGGTTTATTTCCAAGTGTTTTAGCGTGTGGTTAGAAAGATTTTCTGAAGAATGTTTTTGCTAATTTATGGCTTAAATTCAAATGAATTACTTACCAAATATGTCAAGCATAAATTACGGGATTTCGTATTTTGATAAAGCATTTTTGTCTTATTATACAAAATATATTGCCAGGCTGTATTCTAGCCGTTGGCGGTGTATGCTATTTCCAAGAACGATAAATCTTTATGCTGAGATATTTTCCTATTCATTTATTTCCTTATTGGGACTGACAGAGAGCTAATAGGTCATTCTATTCCTATTGCTATATTCTATTTTGAGATAATCTGTTGCAGGGCTCGAGAATTAAAAACAATAGAGCCGTTCCAAAAGATAAACGAGAAGACATATTTAAGAGAGATTTATTTTCAGAATAATAAGAAGTTACAGTAACAGAGAGTTTTTCGTGTGCTGCATTCTTTCAAGCTTCTCCAGAGCAACTCTTCACAATCTCACAATCAGAAGAAGAAAAGTTTTTCTGAAGCAAAAGTCCAAAGCAATCTATTTCATTCTCAAGTCTCCTGAGCATCTGCTTAGAGTTTTTCAAGACTTCAGAAAGAGCTCCAGATCTGCTTCACGTGCTCCAGAATCTGAAGACCTGATAAAAATCAGTCTACAGATCTCTGAGGATTTAGTTTCAGTTTATCTGAAACTCCTTCATCCTGAAGCAAAGGCTTTCCCTGGACTTTCACTGAGCCAGGGGGAGACTTTGATTCTTTAGAGAATCCACAAGTCTTCTCTAATCTGTATTAACAACAGAGAAGACAATCTAACCCTCTCAACCCCTTTGTAAAAAGAGTTTGTTCACATCTCTTCAAAAGTGAACGTTGGTGACAGGGCACCTTATCAACAACCTGTGGTTGAGCATCCTTATCAAAAGCTCAAAGGGTCTGTTTGATCTACCTGAATCAGATCATTGGTGGCAGGGCACCTTAGCAAAAACCTGTAGTGGATTCCTACCAGGGTGGTAGAAGAGTGGAGTACCTATTAAGAGGGAACCACTATATATCCTGTGTCTCTGGCTGTTTTGTTTAAATTGCTTATTCTGTGGCTGCGATAGAACTACCTAGGATTGCTAGTTGCTGTGATAGGTTTATAGTTAATCTGAAATTTCAGTTAACTCTCTCACTTGTGCACTTCACTGTGTTAGGCTCTTAGGGTTCAAGTATCAGATTATTTTATTCCGCAAATCAACTCCAAGGGAGCTGACTAGTTATTCATAAAATTTGAATACTCTATTCACCCCCCCCCCCCCCCTCTAGAGTAGTTTACAACTTATCCCCTCACTTTCATAGCGAAATCTGCATCTCCTCGAATGATCTAATCAACTCCAAGGCCATCAGCTGCGGGCCTGCTCCAGTCGTACTCACTCTCCGGCTCAGAGCATCCGCAACCACGTTCGCCTTCCCCGGATGGTAGTGCATGGTATACTGGTAGTCCGAAAGAAACTCCACCCAGCGTCTCTGCCTGATGTTTAACTCCTTCTGGGTGTCGACGTACTTCAAATTCTTGTGGTCGGAGAAGATATCACAATGTACCCCGTAGAGGTAGTGCCGCCAGATCTTAAGAGCAAAAATGACTGCCCCCATCTCCAAATCGTGCACGGGGTAGTTCTGCTCGTGCTGCTTCAACTGATGGGAGGCATAGGCTATTACGTGCCCATTCTGCATAAGGACGGCACCCATCCCCTGATAGGAAGCATCTGTATATACCTGGAATCCCTCCCTCCCTGATGGAAGAGCAAGGATGGGGGCCGAGGTGAGACGATCCTTCAGCTCCTGGAAGGCAGATTCGCATCGCGGCGTCCAAATAAAAGGGGACTCCTTCTTCGTCAGAGACGTAAGAGGAAGGGCAATCTGAGAGAACCCCTTTACGAACTTCCGGTAGTAACCGGCAAGTCCCAAGAAACTTCGAACCTCCGTGGCCGACTTTAGTGGTGGCCAATCCCGTACTGCCTGGATCTTTGCCGGATCCACTGCCAGACCTGCTCCACTGATGACATGACCCAGAAATGCCACCTCCTTTAGCCAGAACTGGCACTTGCTGTACTTGGCATACATCTCGTGCTCCCGCAGCTTCTCCAAGGTCAAGGCTAGATGTCTCGCGTGCTCCTCCTCCGTCCTTGAATAGATGAGAATGTCGTCGATGAATACTATGACAAAGACGTCCAGATACTCCTCGAACACCCGATTCATCAAAGTCATGAATGCGGAGGGTGCATTCGTGAGCCCGAACGGCATCACGGTAAACTCGTACAAGCCGTATCTGCTGCTGAACGCCGTCTTCGGGATGTCCTCCTCCCGAATGCGAAGCTGGTAGTATCCTGACCTCAGATCTAGCTTTGAGAATCAATGGGCTCCCTCCAGCTGGTCAAAAAGCTCATCTATCCGTGGTAAGGGATAAGTGTTCCGGACCGTCAACCTGTTCAGAGCCCGGTAATCTATGCATAGTCGAAGGGTCCCGTCTTTCTTCTTAACGAACAGCACCGGAGCTCCCCACGGTGATGAGCTAGGCCGAACGAACCCGCCTCCACTAACTCCTGAAGCTGACTTCGGAATTCCACCAACTCCTTTGGGGCCATTCGATAGGGAGCTCTGGATACCGGCTTAGCCCCCGGTACGAGCTGAATCTGAAAGTCCTTCTCTCGGTGCGGGGGTAACCTTGGTAGCTTCTCTGGAAACACGTCGGCGAAGTCCCGCACTACCGGAATATCTGCAATGGAATCCTTGGCTACGACCGCCTCAAAGAGGACCTGATAAACCTCTTCCCCCTGCATATGGGCCTTAACGGCCTGCACAGACGATAGTAAAGTACGGGGTGCTGATATAATACCTTCGATAACAATGAAGGAGTCGCCGTGCCGCACGGTGATCCTCTTCGCCACGCAATCGATCTAGGCATGGTTCCAATATAGCCAGGTCATGCCCAGAATCAGATCGTAATCTGGCATCCTCAAGACCGTCGCTGGTGCCTCAAACGCCTTTCCGCCGATCCTCGCTTCCATATTACAATGAGTAGAGGTCAATATCTCTGATCCATCGGGTAGGCGCACCCTCAGCATCTTCCCGGTGCATAACTCCACTCCTGCCAGTCCTTTCACAAAATCCTCCGACACGAATGATTGCGACGCACCGGTGTCAAAGAGGGTGTGAGCGGGCTTGCCGCTAACGAAAACTATGCCTGGGGTAATTAAGTGTCTTAGTATTTTTGTTGCAGTTCATCTTCTCTTTAAATTTCTAAGCAGGTTACGTCTAAAATGGTAGTTTATATGAAGAAAATTTAAAAGTGCTGCCATACCTGTGATAACCTGCTCCGGGTTCCGAGGCTGTGTCAGGTCTAGAGCATACACCTGCTCTCTCTCTCTCTTGTCTGCGGCCTCGATCCTGAAATCCTCGTCCTCGGTCCTGTCCTCGTCCGCCAAACTGTCGGGGAGGTGGAGCGCCCTGATGTGCTGGTGGGGGTGCTCGCCCCACAGGGCAGTTCCGCTTGATATGTCCCGGCTGGTTGCACTGATAGCTGGGGAGCCAATATCCGCTTGATGTGCTGGTGGGGGTGCTCGTCCTTGGCATCTCCAGCATCTGTATAGGCTGGGGAGCCAATATCCCCTGAGTCCTCTGCTCCTGCCCAAACTCCTGACGGGGCTGATCCCCGTTCCTTCTCTCTCCAATAACCTGGCCCCGAGGACGGTCTCTACGACCTCCAATCACTGAATCATCAGCCGGTCTCTTCCGATTCTTCACTGTAAGCTGATCCGCCTCTCTCTTCTTAGCCATCTCCAGAATCCTGGCCAGACTCCCCTCTGAAACGAAAAGGAGGGCCTGCCTCATGTCATCCTGCAGCCCCTTATAAAACCTCCGGGCGTAGCCAGCATCGTCTAACTGGTAAGCGTCCGCATAACGGGCCAGGTGAGTGAACTCCTGATAGTACTCCACCACGGTCCTGTTCCCCTGCCTCAACCGCAAGAATCTATCCTCCAGGTCATCTCTCGCCGACTGAGGTACAAAATGTCCCAAGAGCGCTGCTCTGAACTCCTCCCAAGTAATATCAGCACAGTCCATCCCTGCAAAGGTGGTGTCCAGCTGAGATTTCCACCATCTCTTTCCGTGTGACTCTAAGCAGGAGACGGTCAAAGCGACTGCCTCCTCCGTGGGGCATCGAATCCCTGCCAACATCTCATAAATGGTGTCCAACCACTCCTCCGTACGTACTGCGGACTCCGTCCCCTGGTAGGATGGAGGGGAAAGTCCTCGGAAGACCATCATCCAATTGGCCCCAGGGTTTGGCTGTGGGGCCGGGGCTTGCTGAGCTCTGAAGGCCTCCAGGATGGCCGTCAGTGTTTGCCCCATCTCCGTCTGCTGGAACGGAACGGGTGCTGGCGGAGTCGGGACCACATCCGGAGCCTGAGGTGTCCCCTGCTGCGATGTAGGGTTCGTCACAGGCTACAAGCAAAATTTCCATTTGTTAGAGAGCGAATGAATGGCATTTAAGAAGAGTTATGATGGACTTTCACATGTGATTTCCCTTATGGGCACACCACTGCTTCCGCTGCTAGTTTGTCCGCAAACTAAGCTCGCACGGGGGTGGCCCAAGGTTTTTGTGGACTACTTCTCTTTCGATCGAGGTTTGCTCTGATACCACTTGTAAGACCCCCTTTTTTTTTCTTTTTCAACCACCGGGGTCTTAGCCCAGAATTGATGCTTTGCGGTGGCACCGACTCACGGGAAGGCAACCACTACAAAACGCCAATTCTGCCGGCCCTTTTCGATCACAAGAGAGAGAAGTATTTATACAAAAAATGTAAACAAGTCCACAGAAACATGTAAATAAAAGTGAATCATATCCAGTCCATCAATACATATAATAGAAAAGTAGATAAATGGGCTCGAGCGCAGTACATCAGAGTCCTCACTACAAGTCACTCATCGCGGAAGCTAAGGAAATACTAATCACTCACGGAGCTGGTCGCAGGTGCACCGGTGCTAGACTGTCCCACCTCCATGCGCACCGTACTCCGCTGGTGCTGGTCCCTGTCTCCCATCCGGAGCTCCTGTAATATTTGGTTCGAAAACCATTAGTCATAAAGACTAAGCCCTATCATCCCCTACCCCTCCCACCACGGCTCCTAAGCACCGAGCGGAGAGGAGGAAAGGGAAGCTACAAAAGTGGAGAATAGACAAGCAAGTGACGGTGGACCTAACTAGCAAGTTATATCAGGTGGACAGTATAAATGTTGTAATAGGTAGAACAATTAGTAAGTAGCAATTTATTTAAAAAGGGCAGCTAGAGAACAGTAAGAAAACAACAAGTAAACAAGTATGTAACCTTAACTTATATGAATGCCCATACAAACTTATAAGTTAAGGGATCTTCTACAAAGCTCCCATCGTATAAAAAGTCCCATACCAATTTATACGTTGGGGTGTCGGTTGTATGCAAATATGAGTGTAGTGATATGCTATGCCATGACTCATGCAAGTGTAACTCACGCACACGACTCTATGCGCACAGACCTTTAGTTCCCCCTGTTCGGGCAGCTAGCTTCACTCCCAGGAACCTCCGTAGTGGCAAACGGAGATAGTGGGTCGGGCCCCCCACTCCTAGGCGGGCATCCACACTACCAGGCCTAGCCCTCCCGTACGCCCCTAGAAGAACACAACCTAGAGTATCCGCGTACTGCTGCTGGATGTACCCTCCAGACTTTCTTTGGCTAAGTGTCCCACACTGCCGAGTCAGCGTACCGATGTCGGTGTGAACGACGATCAGGTACCGAAGACCCACCACCTTTATACTGTACTCCAACCCTCGAGCCCGCGGCCCCCCGGACAGTCCTGTCCATGCATCTACCTTCAGAGCTACTGTCTGATGGCAAGTAATCCTATAATTCTACTTTCCTAGCTACCGGGGAGTGAGAGTGTGCAACCCTAATTATACTAGTTACTTTTTTAATTTATTATTCCTATGGTTTACGTTAGCCCAGGACTGCCCCCGGTATACCCCGTGAAGGGCTCTCAAGGGGCACTAGGAACCAAGACGGCGGCATTACGGCCCGAAGTTCCCTTTCGCAAGGCACTTATTATTATTGGTTGATCTCCCTTAGCCCGATCCCCATTTAGTTACTTTAGTGCTAACCCTAGAGTATTAAGACTCTTCCTCTTCTTCCCGGGATGGACGATCTTTCGTCGTTCCCGTACTCCCTTATTCCAACAAGTCTCCCATTGATGAACTCGATCCTAGTTTGCCCTACCAACCATCAACTATCAAAATTCCGTGGCTTTACTATATGCAGACCATCCTAAAACTATATGAGGTACCCAAGGGGAGGTACACTAAGTTGTCTTCCAAATCTACTATAATTTTTACTGGAGGTCTACCATAACATAATTGGTCTAAATCCAGAAGCTTATAATCTTCCTAATTAATCTGATATTTATTTAATTTTTTTAAAGGACGTGCCACGGGTCATTTTAAACATGAACCACATGATCTTCCTAAGTAATGGCTACTCAAAAATCATGATCATTAAATAACAGCAAAAATAACCTCAAATACAGATTTTCAGAATTTTATAGAAAGTATTTAACCTCTAAATAATTTATTTAGTATAATCATATTAATTCTACGTAGTGAAGGAAGTACTGAAATTATTCATCTAAAAATTATGGAAAAATCACTAGCCAGTAGTATGATATATAAAAGATCTTTGTGCAGAGAATCATAATTTTACTAGCTTGCTAACCACCAAAATAGATTTAATCCAATATCCATGATAAATAATACTTAATGAAGCAAGCCTTAGAATTAAGCTTCTAAAAATACCATAAAAATTCACAGAGCTTTAAAATCATAATAAAGGTTCTCAGCCTAAATTTCATCAGTTTCCAGGAAGTTTGTACCCCATAATAAATTTTCTAAGCAAATCATACAATTACTAAATTATTAAAGAAGTACCCAAAATAGTGATCGTAAAATTCATAGAGAAATATCCAGAGCTTGTACTACCCCTATAATTCACTCTCCTCAGATTTCATCACTTTTCAATGTGATTTGGTATCATTTCCTATCTCTATTAGTTTCGCGCCCTAAACTAGGGTTAGATTTTTTTAGGTATCCAAACGGTCTCCAAATCTACTAAGATTCCATCCAGAGCACTATATTGGCCCTATGGACCTCTTCACCCAATCTCGGGTCAATCCAAGGTCATTTGACCACTTGACCTTCACAAACCTCCAAGATCCATCCTTAGGGATTGGCCTTGGTCCTTAGGGTAAACTTACCCCGATCCACCTCAAACTCCATGAGGGGGTGCTAGAGAATATTACTAGCCAGTGGTAAAAATCTCAACCTCTGTTGAGGTGATCTCACCACTCAAACTTCGAAAGTGCACTTTTAACCTAAGACCCCTTATTAGGGCAAAACTTAAGTTTGTTCATTTCTATTCCAAACCATCTACAAATGAGATGGAAAATTATACAGAACTTTATGGTGCCCCCAGGGACCACTCACCAAAGTTTGGGAGGGTTTGGAAATTATTTAACTATCTAATTAAATTCGGCTAGGATTATTGAATTTTTCTAAAAACAATAGAAAAATGTTCTCCAAAAATTCTCATTTTTGGATAGCACCTAGATATATGTAAGATTGGACCACACCCCAAATTTCAAGTCATTTGGATGACTGAATTGGAGTGGGGAATTTTTCTAAGGTCAAGGCAGCCCTATGGATAGACCTCACCAAAAAGGGTGCTGTGATCTAACCAGGATTCTAAACCGAGTGAAATTAATTTTGAATTAAAGTAGTCTTCAAGGGCTACCCTTCCTATGTTGATCATTTTTCCTGTAGGTACCTCTAGGTATTTTTCCCAAATTATTTAACATGATAGATATCTCATTCAGAAATTGATTCAAAAATAAAATCTAATTAAAAGACACTGTTCATCTTCTTCAACAGCCCGAAACCAGAGCCTAAAACCTAAATTCCTGTAGCTTTTTCCAAGCTATTTCCCGGCCATCCAGCCATCTCCCTGGCCGGCCACCACCACCACCACCTCCGTTGAGGCGAGGGCTATCGTCGGGCGGCGGCACAGCCGCCGGAGAGGCGGTTTCCGGCGAACCCGCCACCATGAAATTTTAGGAAAAACCACGAAGACGCTCACCTGATCTGGCTCTTTTGAGCCCGATATCTCTCCTAACAATTCCTAAGGTCTATCCGCAAGAGAAGAGGGAGGGGAGGACCTTGTTCACGGGTTGAAGGCGTGCAGAACGTCGGGAAGCCATTTGCGCGGTGGTGGCGTCGCCGGAAATTCTTCAACAGCAAGGGGAAGTCTGAAACGGTTTGAGGGAGTGTAACCTTTTCCTCTTGCTCTTAGGAATCTTTTATAGATCAGCAAATGGGGAGGGGAAAGGGTGAAACGTTGGAGATGAAATGTTGGCGGCCATTAATAACACCCTTATGACATTTCGGTTATGACGAATGGCAATTGAAAAGTTGGAGATGAAGAGGTGTTTGCCAGGTGGCAATTTCCTATTGGACCCACTTTTCCTTAATTATTAACATAATTAAAGTAGGGAACGACCCATAAATACTCTTGATTTTCATCACCACAGTCAGAATTTACTAAGGCGTCGGTTACCGAAATTTCCAGTGTGGCTGACGTTTCGGCCTTGGTCACGGGCGTGACAGGCCCGGTTAGCAGTTCTGAGTTCGACGATCGTCGAACTGAGATCGAAGATCGTCGAAGGGTGGTCACGGGCGTGACACATGGGTCACGGGCGTGACCGGCCTGGTGACCAATTCGGGTTCGACGACGTCGAACTGACATCGACGATCGTCGAGCGTGTCACGCCCTATGTCACGGGAGTGACATTGTTGGTCACGGGCGTGACATGCCTGTGTGGACAACTTTGGGTCGACGACCGTCGACCTGAAGTCGACGGTCATCGTCACGCCCTATGTCACGGGCGTGACATTAAGTGTCACGGGCGTGACAGGCCATGAGTCAAATTCCGCGTCCGACGATCGTCTAACTGAGATCGACGATCGTCGAAGGAGTCACACCCAAGGTCACGGGCGTGACATCTGGGTCACGGGCGTGACTGGGCCGGGTTGGAAATGCTGCGCCCGACGATCGTCTCCCGGAGATCGACGATCGTCGAATGAGTCACGCCCAAGGTCACGGGCATGACGGGTCAGTCACGGGCATGACCAACCCATGACCCGAAATCTTGGTGGGTTATTTCAAGCTTTGGACTCCCTAGGGTTCTATCACAACCAACCAACTCCTAGGGGTCTAGCCGGAAATGGGATGTTACACTGAACATCCATCCCAAGGTCACTCTACCAATACCGTAGAAACCTCTAATAATCCTGGGTCAACCAATATAACGTCGGATCCTAGCAAGTCATCACCTAAATCAGTGCCATGTAAGCTCTCAGCATCGGATGACTCTACCGACTCAACCGGAATGTCTACTGGCTCAGGGTCAATAGAAGATTCCATGACTAATCGTCGAAGGGGATTGGAGATGATTCCTCAGGGGAGAAATCCTCTTCCAGGTCACTAGGATAACCAATCTCCTCAACGTCACTAAAAGCGTCAGTGAAACTTGCCTCATCCTCAGTGACAGGCGCAGTCCTAATCAAATCCTCAGGTTCAACAGGAGAGTCAGGCACTATCGTAAGTGAAGGAAGACTCTCACCTAGCTAATTTATTTCATCTTCCAGAGATTCCATATCCACATAAGCATCCTCAGAGGTATCAGTCACTATATCAGAGGGCTTAGATGTTGAGGCTAAGGAAGCAAGCACCATAATAGTAACCTCTTTCGAGTTCAAATTTTTGGGTCGGAATGACTTATGTTTCCTATAGGTGGGACTAGGCACACTCTGGGTAATACTACCTCTCTGGGTATAGGATCTATCCTGAGGCGTAGGGTCACTCCTATAAGCGGATACGGGTCTAGTGCTGTAACTATTCTTACTAACGGGTGTGGTGCTATTAGTGCGCAGGTAGGCAGGATCAAATTGATCCGAGAGGAGGTTACGCATGTGCGGCCAAGCATAACGATAGCTACCAACACGACGCTCTTCGTTTAACAAAAATAATCGGGCCCGACCTACTAATCGCTCTCGGGCAAAGCTAACCTTTTTGTAGTCATCCCATAAGTCATAATTAAAATATTGTTCTAATCCCTTAAGTCAGTTTCTAAAATTTTGGGGATACTCTAAACCGTCATAAGTAGGATAAATGTGATGTGCCCTAGGGGTGTGTTTATCCATATCCTTAGCATAGGAATAGTCTAACCGAGAAGCATATACGTCATATGCCATTTAGTGAGAACCGGAGAAGAAACTCGATCCGATACTTGTGCACATGCAAAGAAAAGTAAACTGGCCCTAATTAAATCTCAAAGATTTAACTGTTCTCGCTAGTTTTAAAAAATAATATATGCATACTTTTTTATTTTCTGAGCAAGAAAATTATAAGGATTATTAATTAATTTTTTCATATTTTTTTTTGCAGAAAATAAAATTTAGCCGGCTATTGGCACAAAAAATACTAAATTTTAAAATTAATTAATAAAAATAATTACTGAATGAAAAATAATAAATTTTTTTTGTTTTCTTACTAATAATTAGATGGAGAAATACTAGAAATTCTAAATTTTTGATTTTGAGGAAAAAAAAATAATATTTTTAGACCGCTATTTGCAGACCACTATTATTTGTTTTTGTAATTTTGAGAAAAATTTGAAATTTGGAATTTGAAGTTGGAAATTTGAAATTTGAAATTTATTATTTGAAATTTGAAATTTGAAATTTTGATTTTTATTATTTGAAATTTTGAAATTTGAAATTTTGAAATTTAAAATTTGAATTTTGAATTTTGCATTTTTTAATTTGAAATTTGAAATTTTGAAATTTGAATTTTGAATTTTGAATTTTGAAGTTTGAATTTTGAATTTTGAATTTTGAATTTTGAATTTTTAAATTTGAAATTTGAAATTTGAAATTTGAAATTCAATTTCAAATTTGAATTTTAAATTTTGAAATTTTTATTTTGAAAATTTGAAATTTAAAATTCGAAATTTGAATTTTAAATTTTGAAATTTGAAATTTGAAATTTTGAAAATTTTAAATTTGAAATTTTAAAATTGAAATTTTAATTTTGAGATTTGAATTTTTTTTTTTGAAATTTCGCTGAAAAATAAAGATTTCAGCCCGCTATTTGCAGACCAACTGGACAAAATTAAGATGTTCCAATTTTCATGGTGACCTAACGAAGACGAATCGAAAAAATTTCTGTTTTAATGTTGCTGGAAATAAGTGCAGGAAGCTACAGAATGTTTTTCAGATTTTTTTGACAAGTTTAAAATTCCGAAGGGTTTTACTAAACGCAGACCAATCCGAAAATTTCAGATCTTAGAAAGATGAGATCGACCAACGAAGAACGCAGAGAGGATGTTTGCAACTTGGGAGTTGAAACGACCGCCTCTGATACCAAATTGATGTAGTGACGACTGTGATTCGGACGTGACTGCAATACGGACTCCTAAACGTTACCAAACAAGAAATAAAAAGAGGGAACGCCGACCAAAAGCGAACGAAAAGGGGTCGGTTGGTTCCAAAAATTCGGGACTCGGTACCACGTCCTTAGGACCTACCTCTAGAACAAGCACACAACTCACCGTAAGCCGGACTCGATACAACGTCCTCAAGACCTACCTCTCCAACAAGCACACAACTCACCGCACCTACACAAGCATCTATTTATTTCAATATAGCCGTTTCAAGCGCGGCAATAATTTATTTCGGAGCGGCGGAAAACCTTTAAGAGCGATCAAAATTCGAGCCGTAATTAATTCCCTTATTGGCACATAAATTGCGCCGAACGGAAGAACAAATCGAGGCTAGGCCACGTTGCACTCCCGAGACGGATCTACCCGTTCCAGACAACAAGAGATTCAATAACAACACCTTCAAATTCAGATTTTGCAAGCGACGGATTTAAAAATCGCGGAAAAAACGGTGCATGAAAAACCTCCACAAACTAAAGCAAGAATCACACAAAGAAAGAGATTACCCAACCGGGATGAAAGTTCACACAAAGATAAGGTGGGAGAATCACTCTCTCCACGGATCTGCCGGCGTCACACCGAGGGGTTTGCAACCTTCTTCCACGGAGTCGCACCAATGGAAGCCGCGCCGGAGTCGCACCGAACGGATGGAGGGAGCAAGGGGCGGCGGTTTCACACCACACAAGGGGGGGCGGCGGTTTCACACCACCAAGGGGTCGGCGGCTTGGAGAAAGCTGTTGGCCGAAATTCTCAAAGGAGAGGGAGTTTTAGGTTTCAAATATTCAATGATCATATTCCTCTTAAACACCTCCTTAAATAGGAGTTTACAATAACTCTTAGCCCTCCATGATGGAGATGTAATCTCATCCATCCAAAGGCTAAATGCACACCAAAATAAATATTGTTCCAAATGAAAAAAAATAACACATGCCATGAATATAAAATTATCACTTAAAAATTGGATAATTTTATATTCCAAAATATTAAATAAAGTGCATGAAATAAGAAAATTAGGCTAAATTTTCCATGGCTGTTTTAGCACGTTGCGGGCGGAGGTTGTAACGCGCACTTCCTTCAGCGTCATCACGGCATCTCAGATCTTTATGTCGTAGCGCCTCGGCAACTGGGTCATCATCAAGTAGCGGTGGCGCTGCATCACTATCCAACCATGGACCAGCATTGGTATCTAGATAGTGGGTGCTCCAAGCACATGACAGGAAGCAAGGATAACCTGACATCCTTCAAGGCTAAACATGAACCCAAAGTAATATTTGGAGATTTAAACTTTGGACAGATCAAAGGATATGGTGCAGTCCAAATAGGATCAGTCACATTCAAAAAGGTGGCATATGTGGAAGGACTGAAGAACAATCTTATCATTATCAGTCAGCTATGTGATGAAGGCTACCAGGTCAAATTCAACAAGTCTTCATGCTTCATCAAATCAGAAGACAACACAACTATGTTGACAGGTAACAGAAGAGGTAACATCTATCTAGTAGATTTTCATTCAACCAATATAGACATCTGTTTATTTAATTCTCTTAGCAAACCTAATGAATTATGGCATAAGAGATTAGGACATATTGTAACACCCCAAAAAGACCCCAAAAAGACTCAAATCGATTTTGAGGTGCAGGTCAGTTTACACGGCCTGGGACACGGGCGTGTCCCAGGCCGTGTCGGGGGTACACGGCCTGGGACACGGGCGTATCCCAGGGCGTGTCACGCAAATAAAATGAGGTTTGAGTCAGAAGATTACACGGCCTTGAACCAAGCCTTGAACACGGGCGTGTCAGGTTGGACACGGGCGTGTCTAATGCCGTGTGCCTACCCGTGTACTGCTTGCAGCTCGATGAGGCAGGGGTGACACGGGCGTGTCTCAGGAATGACACGGGCGTGTCAGGTTCGACACGGGCGTGTCGATGACCGTGTTCTGGTAAATCTCAGTCGGTTCGAATACCGCGTGTGCCGCTTAAGGGTACACGGCCTGTGGCACGGGCGTGTCACAGGCCGTGTCAGCCAAAAATTGAGTTTTTGGGCAAATCGTGGCCGTTCAGATTTCTCTCTTTTGATCCAAGGGCTCGGGTGGTTTCCTGGCTGGATTTAATTCGTGAAGGCTGATGAAGAAGTCATTCTTCATTTTGCTTAAGGAAGAGAGAAAGAGAGAGGAGGAAGAAGGAGGAGGAGGAGATCAAGCCACCGGCGGAGTTCCCGTGATCCGATTCGTGATCCGAAGCCGGCGTTGTGAAGGCAAGGCTGCTGCGGTCCTTTCTCACCGGCTAGTTTTCGATGGCTCTGAAGAGATCGACAAGGGTAACGATCTCCCTTCTTGGACATGTGAAGTCCTTCTTTTCTGCATTGCATAGGGAAAACCCTTCCCCGCGAGTGTGCGGTGGGCTGTGGTGTCCCTTGGGGTAGATATGTGAAGTCCCCCTTGTTAGAGGCCGGAATTGGAGTACGGCTCTAGGCATGCTGTGTGAAGCCCATCTGGACATGGTCTGGATTGGTGATGCTTGTTTGCATATCGGAGAAGGCTCCGTGATTATGGCTTGTGTTGCCTTGTGCCTACCTGTTGCTTGGTGCAGCAGGAAGTACTGGATGATGTCCAGGAAATGAAGAGGGTTGGATGCAACTCTTGTGGCCGTGTGTTGCCACTTTGTGTGCGGTTGAGCCGTTGGGCTGCAACGCGATGAAAAGGCAGATTGCCGAACAGGAAAGTTGAAACCGACCCGCGCCTATAAATAGCCATGGATACTTCCGTATTCGAGGTGGCACAGCGACTTGAGCAACGGGGGGTGGCTGATACGTACCTGCGTTAGGTTCGTCCGACTTGGAAGCCTGGTTATAGGTTTTGTTGGAGCGCCTAATGAGAGTCTTAGGCCCGCGCGCCGGAAAGACTAGAATGCTCAAATACCGTGTAGACGGTGGTGTTGACCCTGGTATTCCGGTACACCAAGAATGTGCCCTGAGTGCACGGACTGTCGGGCCGTGTGGCCGATGGTTGTGATGGCTTGAATGTGCTTGCGCGCACATAGTTGCTATATGATGATGCCATGCTATGCAGGGAAAGAATGCTCATGCCCCGAGAAAGGGGTAGGATTGTTATAATTGGGTCAGCTGAATGCTGACCGTTGCATTGTTTGCCACCGGTTGGGTGGATTGTTCCCGTGCAGGTGCTGGAGAGCCAAGTGGTAAGTGATGGGCTGAAGCCCTACTGCTGTTGTTGCTGCTGCTGCGGCTAGCCCTTGAAGGCTAAGCAAATGGTTTTGTTTATTTTGTTTTCCTCATATATGGCCGGCCTGCGCACCGAGGTTTGTAATCCATGTTGTATGGAAAGAGGAACTGTAAGGGTTTAAGTCCAAACTCATGTTTTTGTTGTACATTCCGTGGTTATATATAAAGGTGGTTTATATATTGGACATTCCTGGTTAGAGTTCAAATTATAACTTAAAGCTTCCGCTAGAATGCTCTGAGTTAGGATTCGTGTTTGGTGTGGTATTATCCTGTGACCTCACCGTCTGTTTGTGGCATATAGTGTGGGGCCCCGGCCGGACCTTCTACTATACGTCATTTAACGGATGGGGTCGTTACATTTTGGTATCAGCTTCGTTCGGTCTTCCTCTATCGAATTCGTGGACGAATTCTTTTATGGGGTGGCGAGCGCGTGTTTATGCGCCCTGCTGTAACGCTAATGAACTCTGGAATGTCCACTAAGGAATGTACAAAATCTTGTTTGAGGAATCTGCGCGTTCCTTTTTGTGTTGTTTTGCTTGTATACGTTCGCTAATGTGTGTCTTGTCCACCTATAGGTGACACGTAGTGGTGCTGGGCAGTCTGAGCCCCAGTGCTCTGATGAGAGTGCGGCACCAGCTGAGGTGCCAACACCTCCTCCATCTGCGGAAACTGTTCGCTTAGTTGCTGAGGCGCTATTTGCCATGATTCAGCCGACCGGGCAAGCGCAGCCGGCAGTAGTGCCAGTTCGTGTTGATGTAAGACCCGAGCCGGTTGAGGCTGTAGATCCACGAGCAGCTGACCGACAGTTGAAGCAATTCATGAGCTTCAGTCCTCCTACGTTTACGGGAATGGGATCCCCAACGCAGGCAGAGGATTGGTTGTCGCGTGTCAAGCGGATAATGACAGCGATCAGGGCGGAGGAAACTCTAAAGGTCACCTTGGCCACCTTCATGCTTGAAGGAGAGGCGCGGCTGTGGTGGGACGAGGTTGAGGTACACCATTTGGCAGGCAGGCAATTAACGCAAGTGTCGATTGAGGAGTTCTCTCGGATATTTCTGGCGAAACATGTCCCAGCGGCGCAACGCATTGCTATGGAAAATGAGTTCCAACGGTTAAAGCAAGGGGAAGATAGCATGGATATCTACTTGCATGAGTTTACCAGGTTGGGACGATATGCGGGTACAATCTTCGCGGATGACCAAAGGAAAACGAATCGGTTCTATGAAGGATTGCGGGATGAGTTGCGATTCCTGCTTTCGAGTTCAGTGAACCAAGGGTTTCAGGCGTTGGTTGATACTGCGTGCGCGTTGGAGAAGGACATGAGGCGGGTGCAAGGGAATAAGGGCTTGGTTGCGTCAAAGCCAGAGTTTCAAGCACCTCCACGAGCAAATCGTTTTACCAGAAGAAAGGGGGCAAGAGGTCCAAGCCATCTGGGCAAGTGACTATGACCGTGATGTCGGGAGCGACATCAAGGCCGGATTCTCGTACATGCTATAACTGTGGCCGGGTGGGGCATATCGTTCGTGACTGTCGGGTTGTTCAGCCCAAAGGAGACAAGAAGACGGGTGCGTCTTATGCTGAGAAGGGCAAAGCGGTGGTTGATTCATCTGCGTCTCAGACACAGCCCCGAATCTATCAGCTTGGCCAACAGGAAGCGATTAAGAAAAGGGACGTCGTCATAGGTACGAGTAATTAGCTTACTTGCTTAAGTGTTATTGTTTTTGGTTATGTATAGCTTGTGCATGATGTGTGTGCTGCAGGCTTTGTCCTGATTCGGAATAATTTGGCGAGAGCCCTGTTTGATACGGGTGCTTCACATTCTTTTCTGTCTGAGGATTTCGTATCTCGAATTGGGGTACCGAGTCATGTGACGGTAGATAGTACAAGGGTGCTATTGCTGAATGGCTGTGTGATGCTTGCGGATAGGGCTTGCGATGTGGATGTGCAAATAGGAAGTCGGGATTTCGGTCTGAGTGCAGCTGTGCTACCATTAGCGGAGTTTGATGTGATCTTTGGTATGGACTGGCTCTCGGAGCAGCGTGCCTTTATTGATTGCAAGTCCAAGGAGATTACACTGGGTCAGAATACCGGGCTTGTGACGAAGTTCGCTGGTATGCGAGGAGTTAGCGGGACGTTGTTGTCTGCACTCCAAGTCGTCAATGCTGTTCGGAAGGGCGCGGAGTTATTCTTCACGCTAATTCAGGCTGTTGAGCCAAAGGCCAGTGTCGGTGAAGTGCTAGTTGTGTCAGAGTTTGCCGATGTGTTTCCAAAAGATCTTCCTGGGTTACCACCCCAGCGGGAGATTGACTTCTCTATTGAGTTGGTGCTAGGTGCGAAACCTGTGGCCCACTCTCCATATCGCGTCGCGCCAAAAGAGATGGCTGAGTTGAAAGTCCAATTGCAAGAGTTGTTGGAGCAGGGATATATACGCCCAAGTATGTCACCTTGGAGCGCGCCTGTTCTATTTGTGGAAAAGAAAGACGGTAGTTTACGGTTATGTATTGACTACCGCGAATTGAATAAGCTGACGGAGAAAAACAAATATCCGATCCCACGGATTGATGACCTCTTTGATCAGCTGGCAGGATCAACGGTCTATTCCAAGTTGGATTTGAAATCGGGATATTATCAGCTAAGGATTCGGGAAGGTGGCATTCCCAAGACGGCGTTTGGAACATGCTACGGTCATTATGAGTTCACGGTAATGCCGTTTGGCCTATGTAATGCGCCTTCGGTATTTATGGACCTAATGCATCGAACGTTCCGAGAGTACTTGGATTTGTTCGTGATTGTGTTTATCGATGACATCTTAGTATACTCTCAGTCGGAAGAGGATCATGCAAACCATTTGCGGTTGGTCTTGCATACCCTGCGGAGGAATAAGCTTTATGCCAAGTTCTCAAAGTGTGAGTTCTGGCTCTCTTCAGTAGCCTTTTTAGGCCATGTGGTAAGCGGAGAAGGTATCGCAGTGGATCCGTTGAAGATAAGTGCCATTCGGGATTGGCCAGTGATGTCTTCAGTGGCCGAGGTCAGGAGCTTCCTTGGACTTGCGGGCTACTATAGACGGTTTGTGGAAAACTTCTCACGGATTGCTTTACCTCTGACCACGCTGACGAGGAAAGATCAAAAGTTCATTTGGACGCCGGAGTGCGCGCGAGCTTTTGAAGACTTGAAGAGTCGTTTGACCACGGCGCCTGTGTTGACATCGCCATGTGGTACAGATGGGTATGAGATCTATAGTGATGCATCAGGGAGCGGCTTAGGCTGCGTTCTTCTGCAGTTTGGTAAAGTGATTGCTTATGGCTCGCTTCAGTTGAAAGTGCATGAGCAAAATTACCCCGTCCATGATTTGGAGTTGGCGGCGGTAATCTTTGCGCTCAAGTTGTGGCGGCACTATCTATATGGCGTTAAATTGGATATCTATACAGATCACAAAAGCCTAAAGTATTTGTTGGATCAGAAGGATATGAATATGCGACAACGAAGATGGATGGAGTTCCTCGGGGACTACACCTTCGAGATTCACTATACTCCCGGGAAGGGAAATGTGGTCGCTGATGCTTTGAGTCGGAAGACTCCGGTACGGGCAAGCTGGTTGCAGAGGCATGATCAGCGTTTAATCCAGGAATTGGAAGCATTGGAGATATCTTGTGTTGACAAGGGTTCGTCGACCGATGCATGCTTGAACTGGACGGAGGTGCAATATGACCTTACGGACAGAGTTCGGCGAGCAACGGAGCTTGATGAAAGTCTCCAGCGCTATGTAAAAGATGGGCCGGATGACCAATTCTCTTGGGATAACGGTTTGTTACGAAGAAATGGTCGAGTGTGCGTCCCGAGTGTGGGTAAATTGAGGGAAGAGTTGATGTACGAAGCTCACTTTGCAAAGTACTCAGTTCACCCAGGGAGCACAAAGATGTACAGAGATCTGAAAAAGCTGTTCTGGTGGCCCGGACTAAAGAAAGATGTCGCACGTTATGTGGCTGAATGCAATACCTGTGCGTTGGTGAAAGCAGAATGCCAGAAGCCTGGCGGTTTCCTGAAGTCGTTACCTATTCCGGAGTGGAAGTTCGATGATATTTCGATGGATTTCGTGCACGGGTTGCCGAGATCTCAATGCGGTCATGATTCCATTTGGGTGATTGTGGACCGGTTGACGAAAGTGGCGCACTTCCTTCCAAACAGAAGAGACGATTCAGTGGAAACCTTGGCCAAGCTTTATGTGGAGCAGGTTGTTCGACTGCACGGTGTTCCTCGGAGCATCGTTAGTGACCGTGATGGGCGGTTCACATTGAATGATTGGCGGCTAGTTAATCGAATGTTGGGTACAAAGTTAGCGTTTAGTACGGCCTTTCATCCCCAAACGGATGGCCAGACTGAACGAACCAACAGGACGATGGAGGATATGCTCCGCATGTGCGCCCTAGACTTTGGTAAGAGATGGGAAGATTATATATTTCTTGTCGAATTTGCCTATAATAATAGCTACCAAGCGAGTATTGGTATGACACCATTTGAGGCGTTATATGGTCGCAAATGCCGTACACCGTTAGCTTGGGCAGATGCAGGCGAATCTAAGCTGAGTGGGAAAAAAGAAGTCGAAGAAGCTACCTCGCTCATACGCTCTATTCGGGAGAGGCTATTGATAGCCCAAGATCGTCAAGCAAAGTACTACAATGCCCAACACCGGAACGTGGAGTTCGCGGTGGGTGATTGGGTATATTTGAAGATCAAACCCTTCAAAGGCGTGTCCAGGATTCGGCGTTTGAAAAAGCTAAGTCCGAGGTATCTTGGTCCGTTTGAGGTGGTGGAGCGAGTTGGGGAAGCTGCTTATCGACTAGCACTTTCAGCAGACTTGGGTGGATTACATGATGTATTTCACATCTCAGTCCTTCGTAAGGCAGTGAAGGATCCAGCTCAAGTAGTGGAGAATGATCGGGTACCGGTCGAGTATGGGCTAACGACGAGGGTTAAACCCATTCGGATCGAGGATCGAGCCGAGAAACAGTTGCGGAACAAAGTGATCGGGATGGTCAAGGTCCGATGGGACAATTGTGGCCGTGAAGAGCTAACATGGGAGCGAGAGCAGACCATGCGAGCTGAATTTCCCGAGCTGTTTGTATAAACTGTAGACCGTGTACTTTTGTTATATCAGAATTCTCAAGTTATAGCATTGTTAGTTCTTGTTTCCTTACCGTGCAAATTTCGGGACGAAATTTTGTTAAGGGGGGGGGAGGATTGTAACACCCCAAAAAGACCCCAAAAAGACTCAAATCGGTTTTGAGGTGCAGGTCAGTTTACACGGCCTGTGACACGGGCGTGTCGGGGGTACACGGCCTGGGACACGGGCGTGTCCCAGGGCGTGTCACGCAAATAAAATGAGGTTTGAGTCAGAAGATTACACGGCCTTGACCAAGCCTTGAACACGGGCGTGTCAGGTTGGACACGGGCGTGTCTAATGCCGTGTGCCTACCCGTGTACTGCTTGCAGCTCGATGAGGCAGGGGTGACACAGGCGTGTCTCAGGAATGACACGGGTGTATCAGGTCGACACGGGCGTGTCGATGACCGTGTTCTGGTAAATCTCAGTCGGTTTGAATACCGCGTGTGCCGCTTAAGGGTACACGGCCTGTGACACGGGCGTGTCACAGGCCGTGTCAGCCAAAAATTGAGTTTTTGGGCAAATCGTGGCCGTTCAGATTTCTCTCTTTTGATTCAAGGGCTCAGGTGGTTTCCTGGCTGGATTTAATTCGTGAAGGCTGATGAAGAAGTCATTCTTCATTTTGCTTAAGGAAGAGAGAAAGAGAGAGGAGGAAGAAGAAGGAGGAGGAGATCAAGCCACCGGCGGAGTTCCCGTGGTCCGATTCGTGATCCGAAGCCGGCGTTGTGAAGGCAAGGCTGCTGCGGTCCTTTCTCACCGGCTAGTTTTCGATGGCTCTGAAGAGATCGACAAGGGTAACGATCTCCCTTCTTGGACATGTGAAGTCCTTCTTTTCTGCATTGCATAGGGAAAACCCTTCCCCGCGAGTGTGCGGTGGGCTGTGGTGTCCCTTGGGGTAGATATGTGAAGTTCCCCTTGTTAGAGGCCGGAATTGGAGTACGGCTCTAGGCATGCTGTGTGAAGCCCATCTGGACATGGTCTGGATTGGTGATGCTTGTTTGCATATCGGAGAAGGCTCCGTGATTATGGCTTGTGTTGTAAGACCCCCCATTTTTTTTCTTTTTCGACACCGGGGTCTTAGGCCCAGAACCGCCGCCTTGCGGTGATACCTTCGCACCCGGGAAGGTCGTCACTACAAGACGCCGATTCTGCCGGCCAATTCGATCTCCACTGTAGCATAAGTATACAAGACAGTCCACAGAAATATCACATATAAGAAATTTAAACTCCACGAAGGGAGTGTCCACAGATAGTACACATAATAAAATCACGGGCTTATGCCCGGTACATCAAGTCCTCACTACATTTCACTCATCGCGGAAGCAAACTAATACAACTATTATAGATCGGGACTCACTGTCCCTGCTGTCTGGACTCCAGTGCTAGACTGTCCGATCTCCAAGCGTGCCGACCTCCGGGGCTGCTCTTCCATGCTGGGCTCCGTGGTCCCCTAAATGATGTGGTTCGAAAACCGTTAGTCTAAAAGACTAAGTCCTATCGTCCCCCACCCCTTCCCCCATGGCTCCTAAAGCACCGAGCGGGGAGAAGGAAAGGGAAGGACATGAAAGTGGAGAGTATTCAAATTTCAGATGGCAGCGGAACTAAACTAACAATGTAAGCATGATAATAATCGTACAAAATAAATAAGTAACTTTAACTTATGCGAGTATACATAAGCTAAGGGATCTTTTGCAGGGCTCCTATCGTATAAAAAGTCCCATACCGATTTATACGATAGGGTGTCGGTTCTATTAGCAAGTTTATAATGTTGAAAGAGAACCTTGACTTATAAGCACGCTCACACGAACTTAAAGGCCAAGGGGTCGTTTAGCAAGGCCTAATGTATAGAGCGTCCCATACCGCTTATACATTAGGTTTCAGGTTATATGCGATGGTTATGCTATGAAATACATTTATGCCATGATGTGAACATGCATGTGCAACTCACCCACTCGACTCTGTGTACACAGACCTTTTAGTTCCCCCTTTCGGAGCCGTTACCTCCCAGGATACCTCCGTAGTGGCAGACGGAAGCGGTGGGTTGGGCCTCGCCCACCTCTAAACCAGTAAAGCACTACCGGTCAGACCTATCGTACGCCTCAACGCTTGGTGCACTAAGCGGACGTCTGCGTACTCTTGCCGGCTGGCGCACCGGACTTCTGTTGGCAAAGTGCTAACCACACTTGCCGAGCTAACCATATTGGTGTCGGTGCATCGAACTCCCCAATATAGAAGACCCACCACCGTAAAACCTTTTATGCACATACAATAGTTATGAGTCAACCAACCAACCGAGCCGAAGCTCACCGGACAATTCCCGTCCATCATAATCTACAACCGAGCTAAAGTTCCCCGGACAATCCCGTCCGTCATAATCTACAACCGAGCTAAAGCTCGCCAGACCACCATCACAACTACTGGGCTTATTGCCCAAGTAACCCATACTATCTCTCGGGACACTGGGTGGGAAAGTGTGAAACCCTAAGTTTACTATTTACTGTATGCTTACGAAGTTTTGACTCTCCCTAATTACTACGAGAAAGACGATTTTTCGTCGATCATGCGCACCACCTAACACTAGCCAACCCACTCTCACTACTCTTCTTTCTATTGGGAAATCACCCACAACAAAAGGGTCTAACTCCAATAACTATCCCCGACCTTGTCTTATTCCAATTTAGCAATTTTGCTATATGCACACCAACTCAGACGGTACGTTGAACTAGATAGGGGGTATTCTAAATAATTATCCGAATGCCCTGAATTATTTACTGGAGACTTATCATGATGCAAATGGACTAAATCCAAAAGATTATCATTTTTTTCCAATTATTCTGATATTTATTTAAATTCCCGTAAAGCTTCTAAGGGCTACCCATTGAGCATGAAGTGCACTTTTCAGAGAGGTATAAAGCTTCATAAATTCATGATAAATTCTAAATAACCATTTAACAATAAATCCAAGATATAACAACTTTTTAAGTATTCAAGTGACACTAATCAATTTTTGAAAATATATCCTTTTTCTTTTTATTAATGAAGTAAGTGCAATAAATATTCATCCAAAAATTCTTAATTAATTTTCTAAAGTAGATACTGACCTAAAAACATCATTGGCCAAATTTCATAATTATACAGTAAGTAAATTGCTCAAAATGATTTAAACAAACTAGATCCAAAATTGCTAAATGCAGACCACCAAGTCAATCTTCATGTAAAATGGGATGTATATAAAATACTCATCCTAAACTCCTATAATATTTAATGGAGGTTCATTATGACCTTTAAGTTCTAAATCCAGAGTTCCAAAATTTTCCTTACTTATTTGATAATTCATTTAATTATTTTAATGTCTAAAATTTCCAAAAATGAACATGAAGTACTACTTTTATTCAAGGAATCATTTTACTAATTTTATATGTTACTCAGAATAATGATATAACTTATCTTCCAAAATATATATTTCTTTTCAGTAAACCTTTATCTTTAAATCAAATATTCTTTTAAGTCCTTGGAAATTCATTTAATAAATATAAAATAATGTATTGCTTCCAAAAATTCAGGGAAATTTCAATTATGAATCTAATGGCATATACATGGTTTGGGCCAAATTTCATAATTTATTTATTAGTAAATAGGCTTAAATGAATTTTTGAATAATTCCATCAAATGACAATCTTGTGAACTAACTACCTCATATACTTGTCCAAGAACTCTTATAAAATTTATATAAACTCTTTATGCTTCCAAACAACCTCTGCCAAATTTTCAGGACCTCTCAATTATCAGAAGTAGCATAATAAATTATTTACTTAATTTAAGCATTTCTTGGGTTACAAATGAAGTGCTATAATTATTGACCCAAAATTCCCCATTAAATTACCAGAGGCTCATAATGTCCTTAAGACCAATCTACTAAAATTTCATCTTAATTTGAGGTGTTTAGCTAGCCCATTTCAACCCTAGAATGTTTGTGACCTAAACTAGGGTTAGGGATTTTAGGGTCCTAAACCTTCCAAAATGCCCTAATAATTTTACCAGAGGGTTATAGTTACCTAAAATCTATTCCTACAAAATTTCATAGCCATACAAGGTGATTTGGCCATATGCCCTTCACAAGGTACAAAAGCCCTTCCTTAGGGTTTGACCTAAGATCTTGGGCCAAACCAACTCCACTGCCCCCAAATTTCCTTTGGGAGGTGTATCTTGTCATTCCAAACTAGTGTACAAAATTTGAACCTCTGTTGAGGTGAATTGGACACTAAAATCCAAAATTACAATTTGGACCAAAATACCCTTCTTAGGGCAAGGCTAGGGTTTGCTTGAATCCTATTCAAATCAACTCCAAACTTAATGAAAGTTTAACCAGAGGTCTATATTGACCTCATAACCATCCCACCAAAATTTGGTTGAATTTGGACTTCATTTGACCCCTAATTTAATTTACCCTAGCATAATTAAATTATTTACAAAAACTATAGGAAAATTATTCCCAAAAATTCCCATTTTTGGGCAGGGTCTAGGTATAGGGTAGGGTGAGCCCCTGCCAAAATATCAGCTTATTTGGACCAAGGATGAAGTGTGGGCTACTAATTTAATGACTGCCTAAACATTTGGATAGACCCCACCAAAATGAGTGCCCTGGTCAGAACAGTCACCCAAATTGGTTCAAACCAATTTTGCCAGATAGTAGACTCATAGGGCTACACATTTGGTGTTGACCACTTTCTCTGAAAAATCCTCTAGGTATTTTTAATATTTAAAACAAAATAATACAAAATCTGTGACAGATATGAAATGATTTAAATATCAAAGCTATAGTTGAATATACATCTGCACGAATCTTGGCGCAGCCCTGGACGGCATCGGGTCATCTTCAAGCTCTAGCTGACGGCCCCGATTCAACCCGCCTGGAGCAACTTCCAGCGGCTGCCGCCGGCCATCCGGCCGCCTCCCCGGCCTGCCACCGCCGCCGACACCTTCGTGGTGGTCGAGGCTATCTCCGGCCGGCGTCTAGGCCGCCGGGAAGCCCTATTCCGGCGAACCCGACGGGATGAAATTTCATGAAAAATCCATGATTTTCAAAATCCGATTGGGCTCAATTGAGCTCCAACCTTGGTTCTATTGATTCCTACGATCTACCCAGGAGGCAAGGAGTGGAGGAGGACCTGTGGTGGCGGCTGTAGCCGGGCTGATCGTCGGATTGGCATGGTGGTGGCCGGTGGTGGTCGGCTTGCTCAAAAAGGCAGGATAGGGCTCGGTTTCTTCAGGAAAATGGTGGGGATTACTCCTTGGAGTCCAATGGAGCTTTTAAAGAGGTGAGGGGAGGTGTTAGGTGGCTGAAAACACTTTGGCCATTTTTGGCCAAAGTCAAGCTTGGCGGCTTGGTAGGTAGGGGGAGGTGGAGCTTGCTCCAGCCAGTCCAAAAAGGCTGCTAGACTCCCCCTTGTCCTTCTGAATTGAATGGGGAGGTTGGGGAGGGGGGAGGAGGAGCACAAAGTCCTCCTTCCTTCTCTTCCTTCTCTTTCTCTCTCCTCCATGGATGACTTTCTCTCTCCTAGTCATCAAGCCTGAAATTTAGGCTCCTACATGTCACATGTCAGCCCACCAATCCATTTGGCCACTTGGGTTAAGGTTAGCCCTAATGAAATAGGCTTGAGCTTGAGTTAGCCCATTTGGGCTAACTTGACCCAAAGTGGGACTAGGGCCCACCTAGGTCAATTTGATCCTTGAGGTTTCCTTAATAGGTCCTTGGTGACCCATTAGCCTCCCCTAGGGTCAAGGTGGGGTTGAATTGGCCCTTGAAGGTCACTTGGCCCTTAACTAGGGCATTTTGGCCATTTTAGGTTAAGGGTTGACTTTGGTCAAACTAGCCCCTTTGATTGGTCCCAATGGGTCCTTGGTGACCTATTGGCCTCTCACTAGGCTTATGAGGGTAGGGGTGGTGTCTATTGGGCTAAGGGACTGCAATTGACCCTTGTGTAGGTCAATTTAACCTAATTAGGGCTATATTTGACTTTGGTCAACTTAGCTCTATTGACTGCTTTCCATGGGTCCTTAGTGACCCATTGACCTCTCACTAGGGTTATGGAAGTTTGGGTGGAGTATATTTGGCTAATAGACTGAAATGGACCCTTGTCTAGGTCAACTTGACCTAGCTAGGGTTATAGTTGACTTTGGTCAACTTTGGTCTTTTGACTGCTCTCCATGGATCCTTAGTGACCCATTGACCTCTTTCTAGGGTTATAAGGGTATGGGTGGGGTCTTGGAGTCTTGGTGAAGTCCCATGATCACTTTTAGTCAAGGTTCTGAGATCTGCTAAGTGCAGACCACAGTGGCCCTATTCACACTACCAGGTCCACTTGCCTCTTCCTTGGGCTTCCTAGGGTTTTGTCATGACAAAACCACTCCTAGGGGTCTAGTTGGAAATGGGATGTTACAAATCCCAATAAACAAAACAAAGATTTCGTCCCCGAAATCCAGGTTAAGCTTACGGGGACTCCTATCGGGGAGGAAGAAACTTGTAACATCCCATGTATGTTGAAAGTTTTATGCCACGGCTCCGTGATTGACATGCGAGGTTTAAGGCGTTTGTCAATGTTAAGACCAAATAGTCCAAATGACAAAAAATCTAGACCTCAATAAACAAAAGTTTAGCCCATATCCTTGAAATTTTAGTTCTACTAGTTAAACATATGAAGGGAATTGAACATTTTGAGTGGTTGCGAGGAATACCTGACTGAAGAGTTCCGGGTATCTTTGTCGCATCAAGTCCTGGGGCTCCCATGTGTGCTCCTCTCTTCCATGATTTCTCCACAGGACCTTGACTAACGGAACCTTCTTGTGGCGTAGAACTCGTACCCCCTTGTCGTCAATCCGGACTGGTTCTAGGTGAACTGACCGATCAGATGCTATCGGTCCATCTGTGGTTGAAACTTGCTGCTCTGGACGTAGTAGAGCTCTCCTAAGAGAGGATATATGGAACACGTCGTGCAGACTCGCCAGCTCTGGTGGAAGTTCCAGTCTGTATGCCAAGGGACCGATCCGCTCCTGGATCCTATAAGGTCCCATGTACCTTGGGCTGAGCTTCTTCCTTTGTCCGCGTACTCGAGTAACTCCATGCATGGGTCGGATTTTCAAGAACACCTGATCTCCTACCTGGAATTCCACCTGACGGTGCCGAGCATCGTAATACTTAGCCTGCCGGCTCTGTGCTTCCAGCATCCTATCCCGTATCAATCTTACCTGAGCCTCGGTGTCCTCGACAAACTCCGAATCCAAAGCCTTAGGGTCCCCGTCCTGTATCCATGACAGAGGAGTCCTGCACTTTCGTCCATACAACACCTCATAAGGAGCCATTTTAATACTGGACTGGTAGCTGTTATTATACGAAAATTCAATTAGTGGTAATAACTTTTCCCACGGTTCACCGCGATCTAATACGCAGAGTCGTAGTAGATCCTCCAGAGTCCGGTTAGTTCGTTCCGTTTGTCCGTCTGTCTGGGGATGGAAAGCTGTACTGAATGTTAGTCGAGTGCCTAAGTAGGTCTGCACTGACCTCCATTCTCTGGAAGTAAATCGTCCATCCCGGTCCGACACGATCGTTTTGGGGACGCCATGATAACGGACAAACTGCTCCACAAATTTCCGGACTAACACTCCCACCGAGTCATCCTTCCTGATTGGAATAAACCTCGCCACCTTCGTCAGTCGGTCGATGATTACCCATATCGAATCGTTCCCTGTCCTGGATCGAGGAAGTCCATGTATAAAGTCCATGGCGATATCATCAAACTTCCACTCTGGTACTGGGAGGGGCTGTAATAATCCTGCGAGGTTTTTGCACTCCGCTTTTACTAATTGGCACGCCTTGCAACGGGTCACGAAGTAGGTGATATCCTTCTTCATGCCGGGCCAGAACATAGTCTTCTTCAGATCTGCAGTCATCTTCGTAATCCCCGGGTGTACCGAATATCGACTGCAATGAGCCTCCGTCATGATGTCTTCCCGGATCTGGCCTCCCTCTGGTATGTAGACCCGTCCTCTGAAGCATACTAAATCATCTCTCAGCGTGTAATCTCCCGCAGTGCCTGCTTCTAAGGACCGGAATACCGGATCTAGCTGGGCATCCTGCCTCTGTCCATCCTTGACCCGCTCTCGTATGTGTAACACCCCAAAAATCTCAAAATATGTTTGTACACAATTTTGGGTTGGAGGCTGTTAGACACGGCCTGGGACACGGGCGTGTCCCAGGGCATGTCGGGTGTACACGGCCTGGGACACGGGCGTGTGTTGGGTACATTGGAAAATGTGTACCTGATTTGAAGAAGCCCAACCTAGCTCAATGATATACATCAAGGTGTATTTGATGTTGTTTTAAGTTGACATGTGCAGGTGAAGAATTGATAAAGTATGCAGAAAAAATTCTAAGTCCAAGTGTCGACACAGAGGAAGCAGTGTCGACACACAGAAGAAAATAGTCGACACAACACTGGGAAGCAGTGTCGACACATAGCAGTTAGTATACAACTATACTGGGAGAAAGTGTCGACACAGAAGAAGTAAGTCGACACATCACTGGGAATTTGTGTCGACACAGAAGAAAAGAGTCGACACAACTCTGGGAATTTGTGTCGACACAGAAGAAAAGAGTCGACACAACTCTGGGAGAATGTGTCGACACAGAAGAGTATAGTCGATCTCAGAATTGTCGACTTCAGCTGAATGTGTCGACACAGAAGAAAATAGTCGACCTCAAGTTTGTCGACACCAGCAGAATGTGTCGACACATTGTGATTAAGTCGACACTTACTAAGTTATGATTCTACAACAACTGTGTCGACACACAGGACTTGTGTCGACACACTGAAGAGTCAAGACCAAGTTATTTTCAGAAGAAGCTGTGTCGACTCAAAGACAACTTAGTCGACATCACTGAAGATTGTGTCGACACCAAAGTCAATTGTGTCGACACAGATAGACAGATGGTCTCGACACTTTCTGACAGACTGTTTCAACAACTTGTGGTTCAAGACTAAGGCACAGGACTTGTTTGAAGACTTGACAGCTGTGGGTTGCCACCGGTTAACTGAAGCTGTCAGACTTGTCAGAAAACGGTTAGAAACCGGATCAGCCGGTTACCATGAAGAATGTCTATAAATAGACAGATTTAGAAGAAAAATAAAAGAGACACACAACTGATCTTTTGAAATACATTGAATCAAAAAGTGGAGAAGGATTACAATTCTATTCATTTCAAGAAAGTGCTAGTCACTTAAGAAGATCTTCTCCGGGAGATCTAAGAAGACTATCTAAGGATAGATCTAAGAAGAGTTCTAATCAGAATTCAGAAGAATCATTCAAAGTGCTGGATAGAGAGAGATCAAGTCAGAATTTGAAGAAGAAGAAAGAAACCACCAGTGGATTCTCAAGAAGCTGTTTGGAATCAACTCAGCTAAGTTCATTTTCAAGAAGCCTTGAAGAAGGCTCAGATACAGTTGATTGCATCAGCTGATCAAGAATTGTCTTGGCCTTTTCTCTCTCAACTTTGGCAAGACAGTTAAACAATCTTTTCTATATTTCTGTAGGATCTGTTTACACAGATCTGAGTTGTAAGCCTATGATATAAAGGCTGAGTGTAGGAGTGTTGAACTCTGAGTGGTAGGGCTGTTTGCCTGAGTGTAGGAGAAGGATATTCTCTGAGTTGTAAGCCTTGGGGCAAGGCTGAGGTAGGGCAGTTGTGCCTGAGTTGTAGGAACCAGTTGGGTTCTGAGTTGTAGGATCTATTGATCTGAGATAAGAGGAAGTTTGGCCAAATCTAGCATACTGCTAGATAGGTGAAGGGGGAAAGTGGATGTACCCAGACCTTGGGGAACCACTATAAAACATTGTGCAATCTGTGATGTTTTAATTTCTGTGATTGCTGTGCTTATTGTGTTAGCTATTGAATTGAATTATGCCTAGAAGTTTTTATAAGAAAAGCAGAACCTATTCACCCCCCCCCCCTCTAGGTGTTTAGGCTGCCTTGAAAGTTAAACTATCAAGTGGTATCAGAGGGAGGTTCCTCAAAAAGGACTTAACAGTCTGAGGTAGATCTGAAAGGCAGATCCAAGAATCAAGAAGATGGGTTCTGGAGAGAATCATAAGGAGCTAGGATCTATGAAATTACCCATATGCAAGAAGGAAATCTTTGGGATCTGGAAAGAAAGAGTCAGATTATTTATGGAAGCATCTGACCCAAGGATTTACATCACAGTACAGGAAGGCCCCTTCATTCCAATGAAGATATCTGTTCTTGATGCAAATATCCAAATACCAAAGACTTATTCAGAAATGACCAAGGATGAAATCATCTTGGCAACCATGGACAAAAGGGCACAGAACATCATTGTCAGTGCCATAGATGATTCAACATTTCAGAATCTGATTCACTGCAAGACCTCCAAGGAGATGTGGGACACATTGATTGTCTACATGGAGGGATCTGAAGAAGTAAGGCTGGACAGAAAGTCTATGCTAAATCAGGAGTATGAAAGCTTTAGACAAGGAAAATCTGATAGCATAACTGAGTGCTATAAGAAATTCTATAGAATTGTGAATGAGCTAATCTCCTATGGAAGAGTCTTCAGTACCTATGAACTGAATGACAAATTCTTAAGATCCTTATCAAAGGACTGGGATATAAAAATCTGTGCCATAAGAGAAGTGGCTAAATTGGCAGAGATATCTCCTCCAACCCTGTTTGGAAAGTTGCTATCCTATGAAATGCAACTTATGGTTAGGAAGGAGGAGGAAAGAAACACTAGAGGAGAGCATAGAGAAAAGACTGTGGCATTTAATGCTGAAGCCACTAGAAAGAGTAGGAGGAAATCACCATCTCCTCCAAAAGAAGTTGAAGAAGATAGTTCTGAAAATTCAAATAAGGGTTCAGAAAGCTGTGATTCAGATGCAGACTTTGCTGCATTCACAAGGCAATTCCAAAGGTTCTTGAAAAAGAAGCAATGGAAGTCTAGGCCTTCCACATCACAGCAAGTTGATGACTATTATCAGAAGAGAAGGTCATCAAGGAAAGAGAAAAGCAGATCAAAGCCCAGCAAAGCCACTACTTCAAAGATTGTCTGCTATTGTTGCAATAAGCCTGGACATGTAGTGGCTGATTGTCCTGACAAAAGGAAGGAATCTTCAGAAAAGAAGAAGACTTATCAGAAAGGCAAGAAGGAGAAATCCTTTGTAGCAAAGAAAGATAAAAGTCTGTCAGACCAGTCAACCTCAGAATCAGGATCTGAAGCTGAAGCATATATTGGATTATATGCTGTATCTGAGGAAGAGGAGTTTATGCAGTTGCTAGACTCCATCAATGAACATCAATGCATGGGTTTGATGACAAGATCAGAAGAGGACCTATGCCAGAATCAGTCTGGTCCTAATGAGGTAAACTGTCCTTCTTGTACATCTGTTTGTAATACAAGTGAAGAATCAGCTACATCTGCATCAGGTGATGAAGATGCATCTGGATCTGAAGGAGATGTCTATCAATTGATAGACAAGTATGGGGACTTGTTGCAGACCCTTAAGAAAAGCAAGAATCTGGTTAAATCACAGGCTCAGGAAATTGCTGATCTAAGGATTGCAACAACTGAGTTAGAAAAAGTCCTTGATCAAAAGTTGACTGAAATTGCCAAGCTGAAGAATATAACTATTATTCAGATGGGCACAATTAATTATACTAATGATCAAGTAAAGAGTCTGGAGGCCAGACTTAGAATTGAAAGGGAGTTAGTGGCTAGTTACTCTAAGCCAAAATCTGTCTTACCCTTGATAGATGAATTTGTCACTCAGAAGGGTAAGGCTGGATTAGGATTTAAAGGTAACTCCAGGGCTGGCAGATTCAAGAGGAAAGGCAAAGCCCCTATTCAGCCACTAAACCTTTCAGTCCCCATAAAGTTTAGTAAGGAGAAAGTGCCTTCTAACATATATGATCATGAAGACATTCAGGATCATATTAAGACAAATGCTCTGAAGAACAAGGGTGTTATGGCAAGCAGGCCTACCTATGGTCATAAACCCAATGGTTTTAAGAAATCAGTAAGTGAAGTTGCAACAGCACCAGCAATGAACAGAAATGCTTCTGACAAGGATGTATCTAGATCTAGATACAATAAGTTTGAATGCTGGTGCTGTGGCAAGAGGGGTCATTTTGCATTGGACTGCTGGTATAACACAAGTGTTATAAAGAATAAGAGTCTACCTGTTAGAAGAGGTTATGATAACTTTATTAATGCTAACCTGAACCAAGGACCCAAGACTTACTTGGGTTCTAAGGGTAAGTAATTCTGTATTGCAGGTGAATCCAAGTAACCATGCCCCTATATGGTACTTGGATAGTGGTTGTTCCAGGCACATGACTGGAACAAAGGGGCTGCTGAAGGAGTATTCATCTGTCAAAGATGGACATAAAGTGATCTTTGGTGGATCTGAAAAAGGAGTCATCAAAGGGTTTGGTAACATTTCTTCTAACCTAATTACTATCACCCAAGTGGCCTATGTAAAAGGTTTGAAACATAATCTAATAAGCATAAGCCAGCTGAGTGATCTAGGATATGACATTTCATTTGGTAAGGATGGATGTCATATCAAAAGGTCAAGTGATCAAGAGATCATATTGACTGGGTATAGGAAGAGAAATGTGTATTGCCTTAATTTTGAATGTGAGAATAAGGCTTCCCCCATTTGTCTTGTAGCTGATGACAATGCTTCTCATTGTGTTAAGTGGCACAAGAGATTGGCTCATCTAAACTACAAGACAATTGGCCAACTCTTTAGTAAAGAACTAGTGAGGAATGGGCCTCAAGTTAAGTGTATAAAGGAAGGGGTATGCTCAGCTTGTCAAAAGGGCAAGCAGACAAAAACCTCATTTCAAAGCCTTGAAAACAAGGATTCTGTGAGGTGCTTATACCTCTTGCATATGGATCTTTTTGGTCCTATGCCAGTTCACAGTCTAGGTAGGAAGGTCTACACTCTAGTGGTTGTAGATGACTATTCTAGATTTACATGGGTGTTCTTTTTGAGACAAAAATCTGAAACCCCAAGTGTATTACTTAATTTTGTAAAGCAAATTCAGAATGAACTGAATAGTACAGTGGTCAAAATCAGAAGTGACCATGGTACTGAGTTTCAATCTGAAAGCATAACAAACTTGTGTATAGACTTTGGGATTTTCCAAGAGTTCTCCTCACCTAGAACACCTCAGCAAAATGGAATTGCTGAAAGAAAGAATAGAACATTAATTGAAGCTGGTAGAACTCTATTGAGTGACACCTCTCTCCTAGAATATTTTTGGGCTGAGGCAGTTAACACTGCTTGTCATGTCATCAATAGGGCTTCTATCACCAAAAGCCACAGAAAGACTCCCTATGAGATTGTGAAAGGCAGAAAACCAAATCTATCCTATTTTAGGATTTTTGGTTGCAAGTGCTATATACTTAACAATGGCAAGTCATATTTGACTAAGTTTGCTTCCAAATCCCAGGATGGGATCTTTGTTGGGTACAGCACAAATAGTAAGGCCTATAGAGTCTTCAACTTAACTACTCAAGTTGTTGAAGAATCAGTGCATGTTGTATTTGATGAAACAAGATTAATCAATTGTGAGTTGTCTTGTAGATCAAATGACTCAACAGGTATAAGCAAGAAGATGGACAAGCTCTCCATTGCTGAAGCTTCAAAGGAAGATGGAGCATTGGAAAATGAAGGCTGCTGTCCAGGGGGAGTACAAGAGATAATGGAAGCTGATGAAAACCAAGAGGAACAGCAGAATGAAGAAGCTGGAGATGCTCAACCTGAAGGGAATCTACCTCCAGCTATAAGATATCTAAGAGATCATCCTACTGATCAGATAATTGGTGATCCAAGACAAGGAGTTCAAACTAGAAGCAGAAATCAAAGCACAGTTTTGCATTCTAGTTTCTTGTCCCAAATGGAACCTAAGAAGTTTGAAGAAGCTATCCAAGACCAGCACTGGATTGATGCTATGCAAGAGGAGCTGAATCAATTCAGAAGGTGCAAAGTCTGGGAGCTTGTTCCTAAACCAAGAGGCCACAACATAATTGGCACTAAGTGGATCTATAGGAACAAGCTAGATGAAAGTGGAATAATAGTAAAGAATAAAGCAAGATTGGTTGCAAAAGGATACAGGCAGGAAGAAGGGATTGACTTTGATCAAACCTTTGCTCCAGTAGCAAGGCTGGAGGCAATCAGAATGTTCCTTGCCTATGCAGCCTACCAAGACTTCAAAGTATACCAGATGGATGTGAAGTCAGCATTTCTGAATGGTGATCTTAAAGAAGAAGTATATGTAGAGCAGCCATCAGGTTTTGTAGATTCTCTTAAACCTGATTCTGTGTATAAGCTTAGGAAAGCTTTGTATGGGTTAAAACAAGCTCCAAGGGCTTGGTATGAAACCCTGTCTACCTTCCTCATTGAGAATAAATTCTCAAGAGGAAAGATAGACAAAACTCTATTCCTTAGGGAATCCAAAGGAAAGATCATCTTAGTCCAGATCTATGTTGATGACATAATCTTTGGATCTACTGAAAACAACCTTTGTAAAAAGTTTGCCAAACTTATGCAAGGGAAGTTTGAGATGAGCAGTATGGGTGAACTTAAATTCTTCTTGGGACTCCAAGTAAGACAGACTGATGATGGATTGTCCATATCCCAGTCTAAGTTCACCAAAGAATTAATTAAGAAGTATGGTATGGAGTCATCCTCCACCATGAGAACTCCTATGGGAACTAGTATGCCTGTATGCAAAGATGAGACAGGTAAACCTGTTGATGAATCATTGTATAGAGGGATAGTTGGGTCTCTACTATATCTCACTGCTAGTAGACCTGACATTATGTATGCTACATGTGTCTGTGCTAGGTACCAAGCCTGCCCTAAAGAATCTCATTATATTGCAGTCAAAAGGATTCTGAGATATCTAAAGGGCACTCCTACTCTAGGTCTTTGGTACCCTAGGAATAGAGATTTTCAACTAACAGGCTATTCAGATGCAGATTTTGCAGGATGTAGAGAGGATAGAAAGAGCACTACAGGTACTTGTCAATACTTGGGAGGAAGACTAATATCTTGGAGTAGTAAGAAGCAGACCAGTGTGGCAATTTCCATAGCTGAGTCAGAGTATGTTGCTGCTGGAAGCTGCTGTGCACAGCTATTGTGGATGCAGCATCAGCTTAAGGATTATGGAATTCAGGTAAGTAGAACACCCCTTTTATGTGATTCAAAGAGTGCTATTTCTATTGCTAATAATCCAGTTTCTCATAGTAGAACTAAGCATATAGAAATCAAATACCATTTTCTTAGAGAACATGTAGAAAGAGGAGACATCTCATTGGAATTTGTAAAAACAGATTATCAAATAGCAGATGTATTTACTAAGCCTTTAGATGAAACCAAATTCAATAAATTCAAAATTGAATTAGTTATGTTAACTATTGATTAATGTATTAACAAAATCATTAACAATGCTATTGAAGTGCTATATAAGTAAGTAAAAGTAATAACAACATAATCAAGTGTTAAAAAGGACACATTGAAGTTACAGAAATTGGCTAAGTAAGAATGTGTCAACACATTCAGTAATAATGTGTCGACTCAGAGAAATTATGTCGACAAGTCAGAAATATTGTGTCGACACAGAGAATATGTGTCGACACTTAAGAGTTATATTGTCGACTTAACCAGAAATGTAATGTCGACTCAACCAGAATATTGGTGTCGACACTTACAGAATATGTGTCGACACTTATCCTTAGAGTCGACACAGAATTTCTGTCCTTCTACTATGTATCCAAGGTGTCGACATAACCACAAATTGGTGTCGACACATAGTAGGCTGAAGAAATGTCGTGTTAATAGAAGTTTGTGTCGACACATTCCGTCTGTGTCGACACATTTAGACTGTTTTTGGCGCCTTTTGAACTTCTTTCAACAGAAGCTATAAATAGGTCAAAAACACTTTCTGTCGACACGCTTCCAAGGTTTTCGAGACTAAAACCCTGTGTCGACAGTATATCTTTCTCTCTTCTCTCAAGCTTTCTCGACAAAACAATGGCGCCAAGGATTGAAGATAACATCAATGAAGGGTATGAGTTGGTGCGCCAGGCCTTTGCAGAGGCGCCGCCAGATGTTCAAGGTGTTATCACCCTCCTCTCTGAGTCAGGGTTAGAATTTCTCATCTCAGAACCTTCTAAAATCTGGAAGAAGGAGGTGCACGAGTTCTTTATCTCTGCATCAGTCCATTCTACTGGCCTCAAGATTAAGTCCACTGTTCAAGGGACTAAGGTGAAGATTAATCAAAGAAGTTTAAGAAAGATCTTCCAATTGCAAGTAGTTGAGAATGAAGAGGAAGTTCCTATATCTAAAACAAGGGAAGCCCTTCAATGGTGTGGACTGGATTCAGGATTGAAGATTGGAGCTGCATTCAACAGGAAGGGTATGAATCAGCAAGGGAAGTTCTTGTCAGAAGTAGTTGGGAAAGTAATCCTCTGCAAGACAGGTGGACATGATAGGATTTCTGCCTATATGTTCAGCCTGATTACCAGGATTGTTTTTACTATTCCTACTGATTGGTCAGGAGTAATCTTTGACAAGATCAAAGAAGGAATCAAGAAGCCTAACATGGCTAGGATCATGAGCCTGTACCTCACTGGAGTGATTCCTGAAGTGATGCAGCAACTGCAAGGGAGTAAAATTAATCATATGAGAAGAATGGATATGAGATTATTCTCAAGGTGGGATAGGGTGTTGTCCAAGGATGTGCCTGAAGAGAGCAGGCCAGACACCCCTGTGAAATCCCCTGCACAAAATCAAGAATCTGAACAATTACAAGAAGATCCACTGAGGACACAGGTTGAAGAACAGCTTGACTCAACTATGGTCCAGGAAGTATCAACACCTGCACAAATGCAGGGGGAGCCAGTTTCCACTCCTGCTCCAAAGGTATCTACTCCTGCTCAGGTATAGGGGGAGCTAATGTATTTTACTATAAAAGACATTGCTCATATTCTTATTACTGCACAGGTTCAGGGGGAGCTAGTGTCCACTCCTACTCCTAACACTACAAATACTGAAGTGCAAGTACAAAAGGAAGCACAGTTAAACTTATCTCAAGATTTAACTGCTGCAGAAGTTACAGCTCAACTGGAATTTATTATGGAGGAGTTATTCCCAGATATTGATACTACTGCTGATAAAGTAGGAGGTGGACCAGATATTGAGAAGTCCATAGGAATGGACATTGATCAGGAAGCTGCAGTTGAACCACAGGTTGAGGGTGAGCCAGTGGATGTTGAAGCTGTGCAAAAGGCTCCTGGAACAGATACAATTCATCATCCTCAAGAAAGAATTCATGTAAATACTTCATCTGAAACAGAAACTGAAGATGCCAGGATGGCAAAGAAGAGAAAACTTGTTGTATTTAAGAGAAGGAGCAAGCATTATAAGCAGGCTTTACAGACCACACCTCTACAAGTATCTCCAGCCTTTGATTACAACAAATTTATGATAGATCTACAAGTAAAATTGGATGAACAAAGGATGGCTATGGAAAAGTATGTTGATGAAAATAGCAAGTCACTTCAGTTTGACTTAGCTCAGGATATAAAGTCCATCCAGTTTCAGGTCAACATGCATAAAACTGAAATGACAGATTGCTTCCACAAGGGTGGCAATGCTGTGGTTTATCTAGCTAAACAACAAGAGGCTATTACTACAAAGGTGGATGACATTGCTTTGAAGCAAAGTTATGTTTTGGAAAATCAGATCAGAATGAATGATAATTTAACTGAATCTCATAATGAGATCATTGAGGAGGTAAAGAAGATTGTTCCAGGTCTGCCTGCAGATAGAGCCAAAGAAAAGGAAGAATTTGATAAGAATTTTCAAGCTGCCATTGCATCTGTTAAGACTGCCATCACAACCTCTCAAAAAGAAATATCTGAAAAGCTTCAAAAGTTAAAACCATTTTTCAAAGAGGGTGTGAATTATTTGGATGGCCAAATCCGATTTCAAAAGGAAGATCTAAGAGATCATGTATCTAGAGAAGCCATAAAGGGGGAGAGGATGCTAATTCATGCAGGCTCAGAGCACACCAAATGGGTGACCAATAGCATTCGAGCCACTTTGGGATATCCCCCATTGTGTGATGATGCTATGGTGGCTGAGTCAGGAATACAATCAAATCTACTTGAAGGCAATCAACCTGAGGTTGCCCAAGTCATTTACCCCCCTCCAGATTTTGACTTGATTGATCAGAAAGTTCAAGGAATGTATAGTCCTCCAAAGGAGGTTACTAATATTGTCTTTGGAAAGGTTGATAAGCCTGAGGCTACTCTGAAAGAACAGCAAGATGCTCTATTAGCAAAGAAGAAATTCAGAGAGCAGGCTGTACTTAAGCCAGATTATGAGCAGTGGAGTCCTACTTCAAGGAACATAATACTCACTGCATGGAAAGCTGTACAAGATAAAGTTCATGAGAGAGGCAAGTGGTACAATGAAATAGAATGGCAGAAGTATGAGGCAAGACAAGAAGCAATAGTTCAATTCAGAAGGAAAGCTAAGCTGGGAAGACTGCCATCAGATGCTAAGGAGCCAAGCAAATACTTCCCAAAGCCTTTTCATTATTTTGAAAGGCAAAGGATCAAGGAAGAAGCTCAGAAGAAAGCTGATCTTAAAGGAAAGAAGATAGCTGAAGATTCAGAAGCTCCTGTGACAGCTACAATTCAATCTGGCAAAGGAATTATAATTAAAGAGCCTGATCAAGCCTGATTTTGTTTCAAGTTCTTTTATAGTGTTTTGTAATGTTATGATGTAATCATTAAATGTAAAACATTGTAATCAAACATTACCCAGTTATAAACAAAATGTTGTTTGGCATATTATAATGTGCATTCTGTGATGATTTGTTTTTATGTTTTGTTTATATTAAAGTATTCCTGTTATGTCATTAATCATCATTTAGTACTGTTTATAAATGGTGTATATCATTGGCTATAGGGGTTATGACTTCTCCAAATAGGGGGAGATTGTTGGGTACATTGGAAAATGTGTACCTGATTTGAAGAAGCCCAACCTAGCTCAATGATATACATCAAGGTGTATTTGATGTTGTTTTAAGTTGACATGTGCAGGTGAAGAATTGATAAAGTATGCAGAAAAAATTCTAAGTCCAAGTGTCGACACAGAGGAAGCAGTGTCGACACACAGAAGAAAATAGTCGACACAACACTGGGAAGCAGTGTCGACACATAGCAGTTAGTATACAACTATACTGGGAGAAAGTGTCGACACAGAAGAAGTAAGTCGACACATCACTGGGAATTTGTGTCGACACAGAAGAAAAGAGTCGACACAACTCTGGGAATTTGTGTCGACACAGAAGAAAAGAGTCGACACAACTCTGGGAGAATGTGTCGACACAGAAGAGTATAGTCGATCTCAGAATTGTCGACTTCAGCTGAATGTGTCGACACAGAAGAAAATAGTCGACCTCAAGTTTGTCGACACCAGCAGAATGTGTCGACACATTGTGATTAAGTCGACACTTACTAAGTTATGATTCTACAACAACTGTGTCGACACACAGGACTTGTGTCGACACACTGAAGAGTCAAGACCAAGTTATTTTCAGAAGAAGCTGTGTCGACTCAAAGACAACTTAGTCGACATCACTGAAGATTGTGTCGACACCAAAGTCAATTGTGTCGACACAGATAGACAGATGGTCTCGACACTTTCTGACAGACTGTTTCAACAACTTGTGGTTCAAGACTAAGGCACAGGACTTGTTTGAAGACTTGACAGCTGTGGGTTGCCACCGGTTAACTGAAGCTGTCAGACTTGTCAGAAAACGGTTAGAAACCGGATCAGCCGGTTACCATGAAGAATGTCTATAAATAGACAGATTCAGAAGAAAAATAAAAGAGACACACAACTGATCTTTTGAAATACATTGAATCAAAAAGTGGAGAAGGATTACAATTCTATTCATTTCAAGAAAGTGCTAGTCACTTAAGAAGATCTTCTCCGGGAGATCTAAGAAGACTATCTAAGGATAGATCTAAGAAGAGTTCTAATCAGAATTCAGAAGAATCATTCAAAGTGCTGGATAGAGAGAGATCAAGTCAGAATTTGAAGAAGAAGAAAGAAACCACCAGTGGATTCTCAAGAAGCTGTTTGGAATCAACTCAGCTAAGTTCATTTTCAAGAAGCCTTGAAGAAGGCTCAGATACAGTTGATTGCATCAGCTGATCAAGAATTGTCTTGGACTTTTCTCTCTCAACTTTGGCAAGACAGTTAAACAATCTTTTCTATATTTCTGTAGGATCTGTTTACACAGATCTGAGTTGTAAGCCTATGATATAAAGGCTGAGTGTAGGAGTGTTGAACTCTGAGTGGTAGGGCTGTTTGCCTGAGTGTAGGAGAAGGATATTCTCTGAGTTGTAAGCCTTGGGGCAAGGCTGAGGTAGGGCAGTTGTGCCTGAGTTGTAGGAACCAGTTGGGTTCTGAGTTGTAGGATCTATTGATCTGAGATAAGAGGAAGTTTGGCCAAATCTAGCATACTGCTAGATAGGTGAAGGGGGAAAGTGGATGTACCCAGACCTTGGGGAACCACTATAAAACATTGTGCAATCTGTGATGTTTTAATTTCTGTGATTGCTGTGCTTATTGTGTTAGCTATTGAATTGAATTCTGCCTAGAAGTTTTTATAAGAAAAGCAGAACCTATTCACCCCCCCCCCCTCTAGGTGTTTAGGCTGCCTTGAAAGTTAAACTATCAGCGTGTCCCAGTGTAACGACCCCATCCGTTAAATGACATATAGTAGAAGGTCCGGCCGGGGCCCCACACTATATGCCACAAACAGAAGGTGAGGTCACAGGATAATACCAAACCAAATACGAATCCTAACTCAGAGCATTCTAGCGGAAGCTTTAAGTTACAATTTTGAACTCTCAACCGGAATGTCCAATATATAAACCACCTTTATATATAAACCACGGAATGTACACAACCACAAGAGTTTGGCCTTAAGGCCTTACAGTTCCTCTTTACATACAACATGTTTTACAAACCTCGGCGCGCAGGCCGGCCATACATGAGTAAAAGAGAAAACAAAACAAATCCATTCGCTTAGCCTTCAAGGGCTAGCCGCAGCAGCAGCAGCAACAGCAGTAGGGCTTCAGCCCATCACTTACCACTAGGCTCTCCAGCACCTGCACGGGAACAATCCACCCAACCGGTGGCAAACAATGCAACGGTCAGCATTCAGCTGACCCAATTATAACAATCCTACCCCTTTCTCGGGGCATGAGCATTCTTTCCCTGCAAGCATGGCATCATCAAATAGCAACTATGTGCGCGCATGCACATTCAAGCCATCACAACCATCGGCCACCCGGCCCGATAGTCCGTGCACTCAGGGCACATTTTCGGTGTACCGGAATACCAGGGTCAACACCACCGTCTACACGGTATTTGAGCATTCTAGTCTTTCCGGCGCGCGGGCCTAAGACTCTCATTAGGCGCTCCAACAAAACCTATACCAGGCTTCCAAGTCGGACGGACCTAACGCAGGTACGGATCAGCCACCCCCCGTTGCTCAAGTCGCCGAGCCACATCGAATACGGAAGTATCCATGGCTTTTTTATAGGCGCGGGTCGGTTTCACCTTTCCTGTTCGGCACTCTGCCTTTTCATCGAGTTGCAGCCCAACGGCTCAACTACTCACAAAGTGGCAACACATGGCCACAAGAGTTGCATCCAACCCTCTTCATTTCCTGGACATCGTCCAGTACTTCCTGCCGCACCAAGCAACAGGTAGGAACAAGGCATCACAAGCCATAGGCATCACAAGCCATTATCACGGAGCCTTCTCCGATATGCAAACAAGCATCACCAATCCAGATTACATCCAGATGGGCTTCACACAGCATGCCTAGAGCCGTACTCCAATTCCGGCCTCTAACAAGGGGGACTTCACATATCTACCCCAAGGGACACCACAACCCACCGCACACTCGCGGGGAAGGGTTTTCCCTATGCAATGCAGAAAATAAGGACTTCACATGTCCAAGGAGGGAGATCGTTACCCTTATCGATCTCTTCGGTGCCATCGAAAACTAGCCGGTGAGAAAGAACCGCAGCAGCCTTGCCTTCACAACGCCGGCTTCGGATCACGAATCGGACCACGGGAGCTCCGCCGGTGGCTTGCTCTCCTCCTCCTTCTTCTTCCACTCTCTTTCTCTCTTTCTTAAGCACAAATGAAGAATGACCTCTTCATTCTTCCCTCACGGAGTTAATCCAGCCAGGAAACAACCTGAGCCCTTGGATCAAAAGAGAGGAAACTGAACGGCCACGATCTGCCCAAAAAACCAATTTTTGGCCGACACGGCCTGTGACACGCCCGTGTCACAGGCCGTGTACCCCTTAAGCGGTGTTAAAGTAGGCGGTCTGGCGGTCTGAATATGGCGGTCTGGAGACCGCGCGGTCTAGCGGTCTGGGGCTGACAGGCTGAATATCCAGTTGGTGGCGGCTGTGGTTCGGCGGTCTTGCGGGTTGTCGCCAGCGACTTGTACATCTGGCGGTCTGGCGGTCTGGCGGTCTGGCAGTCTTGCGGTCTCCTACGACATCTTCTTCTGGTCTGTCCGGGCGGTTAGCCTGTTATCTAACCGCGCGGACTGTGCGGTCTGTACATGTCAAACCGCCCAGTCTTTGTACATTTATTTAGTCCCACATTGTTAGTTTGTACTCTCCTCTATCTCCTCCATTCTATAAAAGGGAGGTCATACCTTTGTAAATTATATTCCTTTGGATAATAAAAATTTCAGTTATTCAAGCTTCCGGCCTGTTTTTCTAGTCGTTCTTCTCTATTTTTACATGGTATCAGAGGACTCGATCTCTGCCTTCTGATTCGGTGCTCCTTTCTAGCCGTGCGACCTGCTTCTTCTTCCTGCGGCCTGTCTTGTTTGCCTGCGCCCTGTCTGCGCGGCCTGCTTCTCCTTGTCTGCTTCCGATCTGTTCTTGTCGCAGCCTTCCTTCTTCTCTTTCTTATCGCCCCGGCCTGTTTGCCGGATTCCTCTTTCTCTCCCGTTCGTGCGGTCTGTCTTCCAACCGCCCGACCTCTTACCCTCTGTTTTGGCTCTGCGTCTTGGTCGTGGCTTCTCTAGCCGCTGGTGTCTGACATCGTGACCGCTGCAGTTTTTCCCTTCTCTAGCCGCCCGGTTTGATTTCGGCTTGATTCCTAACCGCGCGGTTTCGACCTTCTTCTATGGATATCTCTGACAATTCCACTGCCACCACTCCTGCAGCCACTCCGGCTCCGCCTTCTATCCCTACTCCTTCCGGAAATCTGGGCACTGTTTCCAAGCTCGTTGGCTCCAACTATCCGGATTGGAGCGTCTCTTTCACTTTCCTCCTTCGTTCTCAGCGCAAACGTCATCATCTTACCGATGATCCGCCTCCTCCTAATTCTCCTCTCTTTGACGAATGGGATGCGAGTGATGCGCTTGTCCGCACATGGCTGGCTAATAGCCTCTCTGATGAGTGCCTTCCCGTCATCCGTCATGATGAGACGGTAAAGGCGGCGTGGCTTCATCTGGCTGCTCTTTACTCCAAGGGGATGCAGACCTCCCGGATTTATACTCTTTATGCGGATCTCTTCGCACGTTCGTCCATGACTCCCGCTGCAGCCTATCAGCAAGTTGAGGCTCTTGGCGCTGAGATCCTCCAGAATCGCCCCTTCTCTGCAGACTTGGCTCAGCAACACAAACACTTCCAGGAACTCCTGGTTGTTTGTTATCTTCTGCGACTTCCCGAGTCTTTTGATCTCATCCGCCAGCAGATCTTGGGTGAAGCTGAGTCTCCCACCTTGGATGCCACCGCCGCTCGCGTAGCCGCTGTTACTTCTCTGCTCCAGCGCCCTCTGTTATCCTCCCCTCCTCCGCAGGACTCTTATGCTCAGTACACTCAGCGCGGCAGCAACAGTGGCCGCAGCCACTCTGGGGCGCGCGGTCCGTCCAGGTTCCTCTGTTCTCACTATGGTCGTACCGGTCATACCATTGACCGCTGTTGGCAGAAACATCCTCATCTGCGCCCATCTGGTGATACTTCGACCTCCCCGAACCCCTCCTCTCGGTCGTCTGCTTCGGTGGCAACGACCTCAGGTAGTGCTCATGTCGCTATCCAAGGTAAATGGTTGATTGATTCTGGTGCTACAAATCATATGACAGGCAATCCTCAATGTTTTTCGCTTCTCGAAACGCATGATCGGTTGCCTCCTGTCCTTGTTGCGGATGGTTCTCCTTCCCCGGTTCGTGGGACAGGCATGGTTCAAGTCACCCCATCGCTGCGCTTGGTGGACACTCTCTATGTCCCGAAGTTTCCTTGCAACCTTCTATCTGTTACTACTTTATGCAAGCAACTTCAGTGCTCTGTTATATTCACTCCTACTTCTTGTTGCTTTCAGGACCCGAGAACCCAACGGACGATTGCTACTGGGACTGAGAGCGGCGGCCTCTACTTCCTCGACAATGTTTCCGCTCTGTCCGCTTTCACTTCCTCCTCTACTGATCTGCTTCAATGGCATCTTCGCCTTGGACATCCTCCTGCTCGCATTCTTCGACAGCTTCTGCCCCACTTACCGCCAACCAGTCCTCCGCTCAACTGTGATGCCTGCCAACTTGGCAAACATCACCGCTCCTCCTTCCCGCCCAAGCATGCTCGCAGTTCCTCTAGCCCGTTTGATCTCATCCATTCTGATGTATGGGGTCCGGCTCCTACTCCAACCATTGGTCGGGGTAGTTTGTATTTTGTAACTTTTATTGATGACTTTTCTCGTTGTACCTGGGTGTATCTGTTACGAGATCGCTCTGAACTCTTCTCTGTTTGGGAATGCTTTTATAATATGATTAAAACTCAGTTTCATGTCCTTATTAAATGTCTTCGCTCTGATAATGCTAAAGAATATCTTCGTCGTGATTTTTCATCTTTCTGTATGCAACATGGTCTTATTCATCAGACCACCTGCGTTTACACCTCCCAGCAGAATGGGGTGGCGGAACGTAAAAACCGTCATCTCCTCGATGTCGCTCGCACTCTCCTAACGTAGATGCATGTGCCTCGCTCTTATTGGGGCTATGCTGTTCTCCTCGCCTGTTATCTCATCAATCGTATTCCTTCTACTGTTCTTCAGGGTAAGACTCCCTTCTCCATTCTCTACCCCGACAAGGAACCTTTTCCCCTCCCTCCTCGAATCTTTGGTTGTACAGCCTTTGTGCATGCCCCGTCTGCTACCCGTGACAAACTTTCTCCCCGTGCCACCAAATGTGTCTTTTTGGGCTACTCGGTCACTCAGAAAGGCTACTGTTGCTTTGACCCCGTTCTGCGAAAACAGTTTGTTTCTGCAGATGTCACCTTCTTCGAAAATACAGCCTACTTCTCCTCTCCACCCCTTCTTCCTCCTATTCCTGACTCCTCACCCTCCCTGTCTGTTCCCTCTCCGCCTATCCACGTTTCTCCTCCCTCCTCCTCATCCCCTCCTCCGTCTATTCCTCTCCCCTCTCTTCCCCCCCGTCTCCGGAGCCGTCTCTCTCTAGTCCCGGGCCAGCTTTCTCCGCTACGGACGCTCCGGTCCCTGAACCCCCCGACGACCTGGATCTCCCCATTGCTCTTCGCAAAGGGGTGCGGGCATGCACTCAACACCCGCTTGCGGCAGTTGTGTCCTATGATCGGCTTACTTCTTCTCGCCGGCATTTTGCTTTAGCTATTTCAGCTACTACTACTCCCCGTACCTACCAGGAGGCACTTGTGATTCCTCATTGGAAGTCTGCCATGGATGAGGAAATCGCTACTCTTACTGAACGGGGCACCTGGACCCTTGTTTCTCCTCCAGTGGGTACTGATGTGGTTGGCTGTCGATGGGTGTTTGTTGTGAAGTTTCGCCCAGACGGGACTGTGGACCGCTACAAAGCCCGACTGGTGGCCAAAGGCTTCACTCAGACTTATGGGGTTGACTACTTTGATACTTTCTCCCCGGTTGCTCGTCTCAGCACCATCCGGGTTATTCTCTCTGTGGCTGTCAACCGCAATTAGACTATCTCCCAGCTTGATGTCAAGAATGCCTTTCTTTATGGGGATCTTCATGAGGACGTTTACATGGAGCAACCTCCGGGGTATGTTGCTCAGGGGGAGACCCATGTATGCAAGCTAAAGAAGGCTATCTATGGCCTCAAGCAGAGCCCTCGGGCATGGTTCGACAAGTTCAGCAGCATCGTGGCTGCTGTTGGCTTTACAAGAAGTACGGCTGATCATTCCCTGTTTATTCGCAAAACCGCATCGGGCCTTGTAGTTTTGGCAGTTTATGTTGACGACATTCTTCTTACCGGTGATGATCAAGCTGGGGTGGACTTGACAAAGAAGCACCTCCGTCAACATCTTGTCACAAAGGATATGGGCTCCCCGAAATACTTTTTGGGGATAAAGATCTGTCAGAAGCCCGACTCTCTGGTTCTCTCCCAACGGAAGTATGCACTTGATCTTCTACGGGATGCAGGATTGACCGGTGCCAAACCGGCACGGTATCCCATGGCTACTGGAGAAGACAAAACGTGGACAGATGATTCTCCTCTTATATCTGATGCCACAAAGTATAGACGTCTGGTGGGTAAACTCATTTATCTCACGGTGACCAGACCTGACATTGCCTATGCTGTTGGCAAGGTAAGTCAGTTCATGCAAGCTCCCAGGGAGTGCCATCTTCAGTCTGCCTTGAAGATATTAGAGTATGTTAAAGCAGCACCGGGCAAAGGACTACTCTTTCAGAAGAATGGTCATTTGAGAGTTGAAGCCTACTCAGATTCTAGCTATGCTGATGATAAAGATGACCGCAAATCTACATCTGGTTTCTGCACATTTGTTGGAGCTAATCTTGTGAGCTGGAAGAGCAAGAAGCAGTCTGTAGTTTCAAGGTCTAGTGCTGAAGCTGAATATCGGAGCATGTCGTCCACCACTTGCGAACTAAAATGGTTGCGGGCTCTCATGCTTGATCTAGGAGAGGTCTACGACTATCCTCTTCCTATGTTCTGTGACAACAAGGCCGCTATATATATATCCAAAAATCCGGTCTTCCATGAGAGAACCAAACATATTGAAGTCGACTGCCATTTCATCCGGGAAGAAATCTTGAAGAAACAGATTTGCACTCCGTTCGTCACCTCCGACAAAGAGTTGGCAGATATCTTTACCAAGCCTGTGTCTACTTCATTCTTCCACGTTTGTGACAAGCTGGGCATGATCGATATCTATGCTCCAGCTTGAGGGGGAGTGTTAAAGTAGGCGGTCTGGCGGTCTGAATATGGCGGTCTGGAGACCGCGCGGTCTAGCGGTCTTGGGCTGACAGGCTGAATATCCAGTTGGTGGCGGCTATGGTTCGGCGGTCTTGCGGGTTGTCGCCAGCGACTTGTACATCTGGCGGTCTGGCGGTCTGGCGGTCTGGCAGTCTTGCGGTCTCCTACGGCATCTTCTTCTGGTCTGTCCGGGCGGTTAGCCTGTTATCTAACCGCGCGGACTGTGCGGTCTGTACATGTCAAACCGCCCAGTCTTTGTACATTTATTTAGTCCCACATTGTTAGTTTGTACTCTCCTCTATCTCCTCCATTCTATAAAAGGGAGGCCATACCTTTGTAAATTATATTCCTTTGGATAATAAAAATTTCAGTTATTCAAGCTTCCGGCCTGTTTTTCTAGTCGTTCTTCTCTATTTTTACAAGCGGCACACACGGTTTGAACCGACTGAACAACACGGGCATCGACACGCCCGTGTCGACCCTGACACGCCCGTGTCATTCTTGAGACACGCCCGTGTCTCCTGCTTCATCGAGCTGCAACCAGTACACGGGTCGGAACACGGCAACTAACACGCCCGTGTCCAGCCTGACACGCCCGTGTGCCCGGCCGTGTTCAAGGCCGTGTCCGGCTCTGACTTGAATAGGCCAAATTCGCAAAATAATTCGAACACGCCCTGGGACACGCCCGTGTCCCAGGCCGTGTACACCCGACACGCCCTGGGACACGCCCGTGTCCCAGGCCGTGTAAACTAGCCTGCTACTCAAACTTCATGTTGAGTCTTTTTGGGGCCTTTTTGGGGTGTTACAACCCTCCCCCCTTAACAAAATTTCGTCCCGAAATTTGCACGGTAAGGAAACAAAACCAGCAATGCTATAACTCTGTTATAACAAAAAGTATACGGTCTACAGTTTATACAAATAACTCGGGAAACTCAGCTCGCATGGTCTGCTCTTGCTCCCATGTTAGCTCTTCACGGCCACAATTGTCCCAACGGACCTTGACCATCCCGATCACTTTGTTCCGCAACTGTTTCTCGGCTCGATCCTCGATCCGAATGGGTCTAACCCTCGTCGTTAGCCCATACTCGACCGGTACCCGATCATGTTCCACTACTTGAGCTGGATCCTTTATCGCCTTACGAAGGACTGAGATGTGAAATACATCATGTAATCCACCCAAGTCCGCTGAAAGTGCTAGTCGATAAGCAGCTTCCCCAACTCACTCCACCACCTCAAATGGACCAAGATACCTCGGACTTAGCTTTTTCAATCGCCGAATCCTGGACACGCCTTTGAAGGGTTTGATCTTCAAATATACCCAATCACCCACCGCGAACTCCACGTTCCGATGTTTGGCATTGTAGTACTTTGCTTGACGATCTTGGGCTATCAATAGCCTCTCCCGAATAGAGCGTATGAGCGAAGTAGCTTCTTCGACTTCCTTTTTCCCATTCAGCTTAGATTCGCCTGCTTCTGCCCAAGCTAACGGTGTACGGCATTTCCGACCATACAACGCCTCAAATGGTGCCATACCAATACTCGCTTGGTAGCTATTATTATAGGCAAATTCGACGAGAAATATATAATCTTCCCATCTCTTACCAAAGTCTAGGGCGCACATGCGGAGCATATCCTCCATCGTCCTGTTGGTTCGTTCAGTCTGGCCATCCGTCTGGGGATGAAAGGTCGTACTAAACGCTAACTTTGTACCCAACATTTGATGAACGAGCCGCCAATCATTCGATGTGAACCGCCCATCACGGTCACTAACGATGCTCCGAGGAACACCGTGCAGTCGAACAACCTGCTCCACATACAGCTTGGCCAAGGTTTCCACTGAATCGTCTCTTCTATTTGGAAGGAAGTGCGCCACTTTCGTCAACCGGTCCACAATCACCCAGATTGAATCATGACCGCGTTGAGATCTCGGCAACCCGTGCACGAAATCCATCGAAATATCATCGAACTTCCACTCCGAAATAGGTAACGACTTCAGGAAACCGCCAGGCTTCTGGCATTCTGCTTTCACCAACGCACAAGTGTTGCAATTAGCCACATAACGAGCCACATCTTTCTTTAGTCCGGGCCACCAGAACAGCTTTTTCAGATCTCTGTACATCTTTGTGCTCCCTGGGTGAACTGAGTACTTTGCAAGGTGAGCTTCGTACATCAACTCTTCCCTCAATTTACCCACACCTGGGACACACACTCGACCATTTCTCCGCAACAAGCCGTTATCCCAAGAGAATTGGTCCTCCGGCCCATCTTTAGCATAGCGCTGGAGACTTTCATCAAGCTCCGTTGCTCGCCGAACTCTATCCGTAAGGTCATATTGCACCTCCGTCCAGTTCAAACATGCATCGGTTGACGCACCCTTGTCAACACACGATATCTCCAATGCTTCCAATTCTTGGATCAAACGCTGATCATGCCTCTGCAACCAGCTTGCCCATACCAGAGTCTTTCGACTCAAAGCATCAGCGACCACATTTCCCTTCCCGGGAGTACAGTGAATCTCGAAGGTGTAGTCCCCGAGGAACTCCATCCATCTTCGTTGTCGCATGTTCAGATCCTTCTGATCCAATAAATACTTTAGGCTCTTGTGATCCGTATAGATATCCACTTTCACGCCATATAGATAGTGCCGCCACAACTTGAGCGCAAAGATTACCGCCGCCAACTCCAAATCATGAACAGGGTAATTCCGCTCATGCACTTTCAACTGACGCGAGCCATAAGCAATCACTTTACCAAATTGCAAAAGAACGCAGCCTAAGCCGCTCCCTGATGCATCACTATAGATCTCATACCCATCGGTACCACATGGCGATGTCAACACAGGAGCCATGGTCAAACGGCTCTTCAAGTCTTCAAAAGCTCGCGCGCACTCCGGCGTCCAAATGAACTTTTGATCTTTTCTCGTCAGCGTGGTCAGAGGTAAAGCAATCCGTGAGAAGTTTTCCACAAACCGTCTATAGTAGCCCGCAAGTCCAAGGAAGCTCCTGACCTCGGCCACTGAAGACATCACTGGCCAATCACGAATGGCACTTATCTTCAACGGATCCACCGCGATACCCTCTCCGCTTACCACATGGCCTAAAAAGGCTACTGAAGAGAGCCAGAACTCACACTTTGAGAACTTGGCAAAAAGCTAATTCCTCCGCAGGGTATGCAAGACCAACCGCAAATGGTTTGCGTGATCCTCTTCCGACTGAGAGTATACTAAGATGTCATCGATAAACACAATAACAAACAAATCCAAATACTCTCGGAACGTTCGATGCATTAGGTCCATAAATACCGAAGGCGCATTACATAGGCCAAACGGCATTACCGTGAACTCATAATGACCGTAGCGTGTTCCAAACGCCGTCTTGGGAATGTCACCTTCCCGAATCCTTAGCTGATAATATCCCGATTTCAAATCAAACTTGGAATAGACCGTTGATCCCGCCAGCTGATCAAAGAGGTCATCAATCCTCGGAATCGGATATTTGTTTTTCTCCGTCAGCTTATTCAACTCGCGGTAGTCAATACACAACCGTAATCTACCGTCTTTATTCTTCACAAAGAGAACAGGCGCGCTCCAAGGTGACATACTTGGGCGTATATATCCCTGTTCCAACAACTCTTGCAATTGGACTTTCAACTCAGCCATCTCTTTTGGCGCGACGCGATATGGAGAGCGGGCCACAGGTTTCACACCTGGCACCAACTCAATAGAGAAGTCAATCTCCCGCTGGGGTGGTAACCCAGGAAGATCTTTAGGAAACACATCGGCAACCTCTGACACAACTGGCACTTCACCGACACTGGCCTTTGGCTCAACAGCCTGAATTAGCGTGAAGAATAACTCCGCGCCCTTCCGAACAGCATTGACGACTTGGAGTGCAGACAACAACGTTCCGCCAACTCCTCGCATACCAGCGAACTTCGTCACAAGCCCGGTATTCTGGCCCAGTGTAATCTCCTTGGAGTTGCAATCAATAAAGGCACGCTGCTCCGAGAGCCAGTCCATACCAAAGATCACATCAAACTCTGATAACGGTAGCACAGCTGCACTGAAACCGAAATCCCGACTTCCTATTTGCACATCCACATCGCAAGCCCTATCCGCAAGCATCACATAGCCATTCGGCAATAGCACCCTTGTACTATCCACCGTCACATGACTCGGTACCCCAATTCGAGATACGAAATCCTCAGACAGAAAAGAATGTGAAGCACCCGTATCAAACAGGGCTCTCGCTAAATTATTCCGAATCAGGACAAAGCCTGCAGCACACACACATGCACAAGCTAAACATAACCAAAACCAAAAGCACAGCAAGTAAACTAAATCAACTCGTACCTGTGACGACATCACTTTGCTTAATCGCTTCCTGTTGGCCAAGTTGATAGATTCGGGGCTGCGCCTGGGAAGCAGAGGAATCCACCACCGCTTTGCCCTTCTCAGCATACGACGCACCCGTCTTCTTCTCCCCTTTGGGCTGCACAACCCGACAGTCACGAGCAATATGCCCCACCCGGCCACAGTTATAGCATGTACGAGCATCCGGCCTTGATGTCGCTCCCGACACAACGGTCGTAGTCACTTGCCCAGATGGCTTGGACCTCGTGCCCCCTTTCTTCTGGTAAAACGACTTGCTCGGGCGAGGTGCTTGAAACTCTGGCTTCGACACAACCAAGCCCTTATTCCCTTGCACTCGCCTCATGTCCTTCTCCAACGCGCACGCAGTATCAACCAACCCCTGAAACCCTTGGCTCACAGAACTCGAAAGCAGGAATCGCAACTTATCCCGCAATCCCTCATAGAACCGATTCGTTTTCCTTTGGTCATCCGCGAAGATTGTTCCCGCATATCGTCCCAACCTGGTAAACTCGTGCAAGTAGATATCCACACTATCTTCCCCTTGCTTTAACCGTTGGAACTCATTTTCCATAGCAATGCGTTGCGCCGCTGGGACATGTTTCGCCAGAAAAAGTCGAGAGAACTCCTCAAACAAGATTTTGTACATTCCTTTATGGACATTCCAGAGTTCATTAGCGTTATAGCAGGTCGCACAAACACGTGCTCGCCACCCCACAAAAGAATTCGACCACGAATTCGAAAGAGGAAGACCGACAAAAGCTGATACCAAAATGTAACGACCCCATCCGTTAAATGACGTATAGTAGAAGGTCCGGCCGGGGCCCCACACTATATGCCACAAACAGAAGGTGAGGTCACAGGATAATACCAAACCAAATACGAATCCTAACTCAGAGCATTCTAGCGGAAGCTTTAAGTTACAATTTTGAACTCTCAACCGGAATGTCCAATATATAAACCACCTTTATATATAAACCACGGAATATACACAACCACAAGAGTTTGGCCTTAAGGCCTTACAGTTCCTCTTTACATACAACATGTTTTACAAACCTCGGCGCGCAGGCCGGCCATACATGAGTAAAAGAGAAAACAAAACAAAGCCATTCGCTTAGCCTTCAAGGGCTAGCCGCAGCAGCAGCAGCAACAGCAGTAGGGCTTCAGCCCATCACTTACCACTTGGCTCTCCAGCACCTGCACAGGAACAATCCACCCAACCGGTGGCAAACAATGCAACGGTCAGCATTCAGCTGACCCAATTATAACAATCCTACCCCTTTCTCGGGGCATGAGCATTCTTTCCCTGCAAGCATGGCATCATCAAATAGCAACTATGTGCGCGCAGGCACATTCAAGCCATCACAACCATCGGCCACCCGGCCCGACAGTCCGTGCACTCAGGGCACATTTTCGGTGTACCGGAATACCAGGGTCAACACCACCGTCTACACGGTATTTGAGCATTCTAGTCTTTCCGGCGTGCGGGCCTAAGACTCTCATTAGGCGCTCCAACAAAACCTATACCAGGCTTCCAAGTCGGACGGACCTAACGCAGGTACGGATCAGCCACCCCCCATTGCTCAAGTCGCCGAGCCACCTCGAATACGGAAGTATCCATGGCTTTTTATAGGCGCGGGTCGGTTTCACCTTTCCTGTTCGGCACTCTGCCTTTTCATCGAGTTGCAGCCCAACGGCTCAACTACTCACAAAGTGGCAACACACGGCCACAAGAGTTGCATCCAACCCTCTTCATTTCCTGGACATCGTCCAGTACTTCCTGCCGCACCAAGCAACAGGTAGGAACAAGGCATCACAAGCCATAGGCATCACAAGCCATTATCACGGAGCCTTCTCCGATATGCAAACAAGCATAACCAATCCAGATTACATCCAGATGGGCTTCACACAGCATGCCTAGAGCCGTACTCCAATTCCGGCCTCTAACAAGGGGGACTTCACATATCTACCCCAAGGGACACCACAACCCACCGCACACTCGCGGGGAAGGGTTTTCCCTATGCAATGCAGAAAAGAAGGACTTCACATGTCCAAGGAGGGAGATCGTTACCCTTGTCGATCTCTTCGGTGCCATCGAAAACTAGCCGGTGAGAAAGAACCGCAGCAGCCTTGCCTTCACAACGCCGGCTTCGGATCACGAATCGGACCACGGGAGCTCCGCCGGTGGCTTGCTCTCCTCCTCCTTCTTCTTCCACTCTCTTTCTCTCTTTCTTAAGCACAAATGAAGAATGACCTCTTCATTCTTCCCTCACGGAGTTAATCTAGCCAGGAAACAACCTGAGCCCTTGGATCAAAAGAGAGGGAACTGAACGGCCACGATCTGCCCAAAAAACCAATTTTTGGCCGACACGGCCTGTGACACGCCCGTGTCACAGGCCGTGTACCCCTTAAGCGGCACACACAGTTTGAACCGACTGAACAACACGGGCATCGACACGCCCGTGTTGACCCTGACACGCCCGTGTCATTCTTGAGACACGCCCGTGTCTCCTGCTTCATCGAGCTGCAACCAGTACACGGGTCGGAACACGGCAACTAACACGCCCGTGTCCAGCCTGACACGCCCGTGTGCCCGGCCGTGTTCAAGGCCGTGTCCGGCTCTGACTTGAATAGGCCAAATTCGCAAAATAATTCGAACACGCCCTGGGACACGCCCGTGTCCCAGGCCGTGTACACCCGACACGCCCTGGGACACGCCCGTGTCCCAGGCCGTGTAAACTAGCCTGCTACTCAAACTTCATGTTGAGTCTTTTTGGGGCCTTTTTGGGGTGTTACACCCAGGGCGTGTTCAGGCTAGTCGACGTTTGAGAGTCGACGATCGTCGAGCCTGGGACACGGCCTTCGACACGGGCGTGTCCCAGGGCGTGTTCGAATTAATTTTCGAATTTGGCCTATTCAAGTCAGAGCCGGACACGGCCTTGAACACGGCCGGGAACACGGGCGTGTGAGGCTGGACACGGGCGTGTCAGCTGCCGTGTTCCGACCCGTGTACTGGTTTTGGAAATCGGTGAGTACCGTGTAACAGGAGACACGGGCGTGTCTCATGACTGACACGGGCGTGTCAGGTTCGACACGGGCGTGTCGATGCCCGTGTTCTCGAATATTTCAGTCGGTGCGACTGCCGCGTGTGCCGCTTAAGGGTACACGGCCTGTGACACGGGCGTGTCACAGGCCGTGTCGGCCAGATTTCAGGGGAATTTTCAGTAGATCGTGGCCCTTCATTTTCTTTAAATAAGATCCTGTGGCTGGAGTTCATTCCTGGGCTGATAAGGCCGGAAAAAGGGGGGAGAAGCTCATTCTTCTTTTTCATCTTCTCTTTCTAAAGTAAGAGAGAGGTGAGAGCAAGGAGGAAGAAGAGGAAGTGGAGTCCGGCTGCCGGTGGTGCTACGGTGGTCCAAATCGCGAGCCGAGTTCGGATTTGCGAAGGCAACGCTGCTGCGAAGGCTTTCATCCGTCTCAAATTTCTCTCCATGGCTCCGAAGCGAACTCCTAGGGTAACGATTTCCTGCTTGGACATGTGAATTCCTTAATTCCTGCATTGCATAGGCAAAACCCTTCCCCGCGAGTGTGCGGTGGGTTGTGGCGTCCCTTGGGGTAGATATGTGAAGTCCCCCTTGTTAGAGTCCGGAATTGGAGTACGGATCTAGGCATGCTGTGTGAAGCCCATCTGGACATGGTCTGGATTGGTGATGCTTGGTTGCATATCGGAGAAGGCTCCGTGATGATTGCTTGTATGCATGATGGATAAAAGTACTGGAGGAAGTCCAGGAAATTATGAGAGTTGGACTCTCTTGTGGCCGTGAGTGCTACTGGTGGAAAGTTGAGCCGTGAGGCTGCAACTAGGAAATGGTGGAACGGGCAAGGTGAAACTGTACCCGCGTCAGTCCAGGCGTGAGTCTGACGATGTAAGCAACGGGAAAGGTGGATCTGTACCCGCGTTATGGTTGTCTAACCTTGGGTGCTTAAGACCCTGTTAGGATCACATAGCGAGAGTCGACGGCCGGTGAGCCGATCAGACTAGAATGCTCATAGTGCGCCGTTATGTCTGGGACCTCTGAACGGTGTGAATGTGCCCTGAGTGCACGGAGCGTCGGGCCGTCGAGCCGACATTTGTGATATGTGACGGTGCGGGCGTGCACGTCTTGCTTGAATGGCTATATATCATGTGGATGAATGTTATGCAGGGATGGAATTCCGCTGCCCCGTGCTAGGGGCAGGGTCGTTATAATTGGTCAGCTGAATGCTGACCGTTGCCCTGTTTTTCCACCGTTTGGTGGATTGGTTCTTACAGGTGCTGGAGGAGCTGGTCCGAGCGGGACTTAGCGGGCTGAAGCCCTAAGCTGCGTTGCTGCCCTCGAAGGCATTGTTTTGTTTCTTTTGTTCATGTGTGGCCAGCCTGCGTGCCGATGTATGGAAACCACACTCTTGTTAAGAGAAACTGTTGTAAGGCCTTAAGGCCAGACTCTTTTGATGTATATATATACATTCCTATGTTAGTGGACAATGTTGTTTATCTTGAGTTCAATAATTCAACCGTGAAGCTTCCGCTAGAATGCTCTGTGTTAGGATGCGTTAATTATGATATTATTTAGTAGCGTCTCCGCCTGTTTGTGGAATATGGTGTGGGGCCCCGGCCGGACCCTCTATTATATTCTTCTTGACGGGTAGAGGTGTTACAATTTGGTATCAGCTTGTTGGTTGATCTCTTCCGAATTCGCGGACGAATTCTTTTGAGAGGGGGCGAGCACGTGTCAGTGCCGTCGTTATAACACTTAATTTGAACTCAAGATTGTCCACTTAGGAATGCAAATACACTTGTTTGTTGAACTTGTGTATTCTCTTTGTATGATTGCCATTTTTATTGGTCGTTAACCTGTGTGTTTTACACATTTAGGTGACCAGAAGTGTTGCGGGTCAGTCCGAACCAAAACGTTCTGTTGAGAGTGCGGCACCAGCCGAGGTGCCCACAACTCCTCCATCCGCTGAAACAGTCCGTCTCATCACGGAAACGGTACTTGCTGTGATGAATGCTCAGCAGGCGGGGCAAGCACGTCCTGCAGTGGTGCCAACGCAAGCTGGGGTACGGCAAGAACCGGTAGAAGCCGAAGTTGATCCGCGGGTAGCAGATCAACAATGGAAGCAATTCTTGAGCTTTAACCCTCCGCAGTTTCATGGGGCGGGTACACCGGCCCAAGCAAAGGATTGGCTTGCAAGAATTAAGAGGATTATGAGGGCTATCAGGGTTGAGGAGGAACAGAAAGTCATGTTAGCCACTTTCCTACTGGAAGGAGAGGCGCGATTGTGGTGGGATGAGATTGAACTGCATCACTTGGCCGGCAGGCAATTGGCAGAGATTACAATGGAAGAATTCTCTCGGTTGTTCTTAGCACAACATCTGCCGATGCAGCAAAGGATATCGATGGAAATGGAGTTCCAACGGTTAGCACAGGGAGATCGAAGTGTGGATGACTACCTGCATGAGTTCACCCGGTTGGGAAGATATGCGGGCTCGATCTTTGCCGAAGAAGAGCGTAAGACTAGTCGGTTTTATGCGGGACTGCGAGATGAGCTAAGGTATTTGCTCTCGAGTTCTGTGAGTCAGGGATTCCAAGCCTTAGTCTGTACGGCTCGTTCTTTGGAGACGGACATGAAACGGGGGCAAGCAAAGGGAAACTTGGCGGTTGTGAAGCCGGAGTTTAAGCCGCCGCGTCCGGACAAGTTTGGCTACCGAAGGAAATGGAATAAGAAGTCTAAGTCTTCTGGACAAGCTCCTTCTGCGACTGTGACGGACACATCTGGGAATGGAGCTCGTGCTTGTTTTACGTGCGGGAAGGTTGGACACTTCGCACGTGAATGCCGATTTGGTCCTCCAAAGGGTGATAAGAAGACGGGAGCGTCTTATGCAGAGAAGGGGAAGGCTGTGGTGGAGTCTTCTGCCTCGCACGCGCAGCCCAGGGTCTTCAACCTTGGACAACAGGAGGCCATTAAGCAGGCTGATGTCGTCACAGGTGCGCTTAAGTTTTAATGTTTGTACTTTTGGTGTGCTGTGCTTGTTTTAATTGTTATGTTATAGGCTTTGTCCTTATACGAGAGTATCCGGCGCGAGCACTGTTTGACACAGGTGCTTCACATTCGTTTCTGTCTGAGGATTTTGTCTTGCGTGTCGGGGTGCCTATCCGGACCAAGACAGACAGTATAAAGGTGTTGTTGCCTAACGGATGTTTGATGTGCGCGGATCGATCTTGCGGTCTTGAGGTCAAGATAGGAAGTCGGGAGTTCAAGGTGGAAACACTAGTATTGCCGATCAAAGAGTTTGATATAATCTTTGGTATGGACTGGCTTTCAGAGCAGCGTGCCTGTATTGATTGCACTTCAAAAGAGGTCACACTTGGGCAAAATACCGAACGAGAGACCAAGTTCATTGGTATGCAAGGGATGAGTGGGATGTTGTTATCCGCTCTCCAAGTTGTTAAGGCAGTTCGGAAGGGTGCGGAGTTGTTCTTCACACTCATAGAGGCGGTGGCGCCAAAGGCCAGTGTGAGTGAAGTGCCGATTATGTCGGAATATGCGGATGTGTTTCCAAAGGACCTTCCGGGGTTACCTCCCCAAAGGGAAATTGACTTCGCTATCGAGCTGGTGCCGGGTGCAAAACCCGTGGCCCGTTCGCCGTATCGGGTAGCGCCAAAAGAAATGGCCAAACTGAAAGTTTAGTTGCAAGAGTTGTTGGAGCAGGGATACATACGCCCAAGTATGTCACCTTGGAGCGCGCCTGTTCTTTTTGTGAAAAAGAAAGACGGTGGTTTGCGACTATGTATTGATTATCGCGAACTAAACAAACTGACGGAGAAAAACAAGTATCCAATTCCTCGGATCGATGACTTGTTCGATCAGCTAGCAGGCTCAACCGTCTATTCGAAGTTGGATTTGAAGTCCGGGTATTACCAGTTGCGGATTAGGGAAGGTGACATTCCCAAGACAGCGTTTGGCACACGCTATGGTCATTATGAGTTCACAGTGATGCCGTTTGGCTTGTGTAATGCGCCTTCGATATTCATGGATCTCATGCATCGTACGTTCCGCGAATACCTTGATCTGTTTGTGATTGTGTTTATTGATGATATTCTGGTATATTCACAATCGGAGGAAGATCATGCAAACCATTTGCGATTAGTATTGCATACCTTACGAAGGAATAAGCTGTATGCCAAGTTCTCAAAGTGTGAGTTCTGGCTCTCGTCGGTGGCTTTTCTAGGCCATGTGGTAAGTGGAGAGGGCATAGCGGTGGATCCGGCTAAGATAAGTGCCATTCGGGATTGGCCAGTGTTGTCTTCAGTGGCTGAAGTCAGGAGTTTCCTTGGACTGGCGGGCTACTATAGGAGGTTCGTGGAGAACTTCTCCCGGATTGCTTTGCCTCTGACTACGTTGACGAGAAAGGATCAGAAGTTCGTTTGGACGCCGGAGTGCGCACGAGCTTTTGAGGAGCTGAAGAATCGTTTGACCACGGCGCCCGTGTTGACGTCGCCATGTGGTACAGATGGATTTGAGATATACAGCGATGCGTCAGGAAGCGGCTTAGGCTGCGTTCTCCTGCAGTTTGGCAAGGTGATCGCTTATGGTTCACGTCAATTGAAAGTGCATGAGCGTAATTACCCCGTCCATGATTTGGAGTTGGCGGCGGTGATCTTTTCGCTAAAATTATGGCGGCATTATCTCTATTGCGTGAAAGTAGATATTTATACCGATCATAAAAGCTTAAAGTATCTGCTTGATCAAAAAGAGTTGAATATGCGACAAAGGAGGTGGATGGAATTCCTTGGGGATTATACCTTCGACATTCACTATGTTCCCGGAAAGGGAAATGTGGTCGCTGATGCCTTGAGTCGTCGGGCTCCGGTGCAGGCAAATTGGTTGCGGATACATGATGAGCGGTTAGTCCAAGAGTTGGAAGCTCTGGAGATATCTTGTGTAGCAAAAGATTCTTCGACTGAAGCATGCGTGAACTGGTTGGAAGTTCAATATGACCTTGCTGACAGGGTTCGGCGGGCAACGGAGTTGGATGAAAGTCTCCAACGCTATGCAAAGGAGGGATCTGGTGATCAGTTCTCCTGGGATGATGGCTTGTTACGAAAAGATGGCCGATTGTGCGTCCCTAGTACGGGTAAATTGCGGGAAGAATTGTTGTTTGAAGCGCACTTTACAAAGTACTCAATTCACCCTGGGAGCACAAAAATGTACAAGGACATGAAGAAACTGTTCTGGTGGCCTTGTTTAAAGAAGGACATAGCCGCGTATGTGGCTAAATGTCGCACTTGTGCTTTGGTAAAGGCAGAATGTCAACGGCCGAGTGGTTTCCTGAAGTCGTTGCCGATTCCACAATGGAAGTTTGAGGATATTTCTATGGATTTCGTGCACGGATTGCCGAGATCTCAGCGTGGCCATGACTCAATCTGGGTGATTGTGGACCGGTTGACAAAGGTGGCTCACTTTATACCAAACAAGCGGGACGATTCAGTGGAAACGTTGGCAAAGCTCTATGTGGAGCAGATAGTTCGATTGCACGGTGTTCCCCGGAGCATCGTAAGTGACTGAGATGGGCGCTTTACTTCAAAGGATTGGAGATTAGTTCATCAGATGTTGGGCACGAAGTTAGTATTCAGTACGGCCTTTCACCCGCAAACGGATGGCCAAACTGAACGAACCAACAGAACGATGGAGGATATGCTCCGTATGTGCGCCCTGGACTTCGGTAAGAAGTGGGGAGAACATCTTGTTATGGTGGAATTTGCCTATAATAATAGCTATCAAGCGAGTATAGGCATGACCCCATTTGAAGCGTTGTATGGTCGCAAGTGTCGTACACCGCTAGCTTGGGCAGAAACTGGCGAGACTAAACTTTTAGGCAAAAAGGAAGTCGAGGATGCTACCTCAACAATACGCTCTATTCGAGAGAGGCTCCTAATAGCCCAAGATCGGCAGGCCAAGTATTACAATGCTAAGCACCGGAACGTGGAGTTCGCGGTGGGTGACTGGGTCTATTTAAAGATTAAGCCCTTCAAAGGCGTATCTCGGATCCGGCGGTTGAAAAAGCTAAGTCCGTGATACCTTGGTCCGTTTGAAGTGGTGGAGCGAGTTGGGGAAGCTGCCTATCGGTTAGCTCTTTCATCGGAATTGAGTGGATTGCATGACGTGTTTCACATCTCGGTGTTACGCAAAGCAGTCAAGGATCCAGCTCATATAGTTGACAATGATCGAGTGCCGGTTGAGTATGGGCTAACGACAAAGGTGAAGCCTATACGGATTGAGGATCGAGTCGAGAAACAGTTGCGGAACAAGGTGATCGGGATGGTCAAAGTCCGGTGGGACAATTGTGGCCGAGAAGAGCTAACATGGGAGCGCGAGCAGACCATGCAAGCCGAGTTTCCCGAGTTATTTTCGTAACTTGTTCGCTCGTTGTATATGTAATAGAAACATATAAATGTTTTGTTATTTTCTCCCTATTGTCTTCAAATTTCGGGACGAAATTTTATTAAGGGGGGGAGGATTGTAACACCCCAAAAATCTCAAAATATGTTTGTACACAATTTTGGGTTGGAGGCTGTTAGACACGGCCTGGGACACGGGCGTGTCCCAGGGCGTGTCGGGTGTACACGGCCTAGGACACGGGCGTGTCCCAGGGCGTGTTCAGGCTAGTCGACGTTTGAGAGTCGACGATCGTCGAGCCTGGGACACGGCCTTCGACACGGGCGTGTCCCAGGGCGTGTTCGAATTAATTTTCGAATTTGGCCTATTCAAGTCAGAGCCGGACACGGCCTTGAACACGGCCGGGAACACGGGCGTGTGAGGCTGGACACGTGCGTGTCAGCTGCCGTGTTCCGACCCGTGTACTGGTTTTGGAAATCGGTGAGTACCGTATAACAGGAGACACGGGCGTGTCTCATGACTGACACGGGCGTGTCAGGTTCGACACGGGCGTGTCGATGCCCGTGTTCTCGAATATTTCAGTCGGTGCGACTGCCGCGTATGCCGCTTAAGGGTACACGGCCTGTGACACGGGCGTGTCACAGGCCGTGTCGGCCAGATTTCAGGGGAATTTTCAGTAGATCGTGGCCCTTCATTTTCTTTAAATAAGATCCTGTGGCTGGAGTTCATTCCTGGGCTGATAAGGCCGGAAAAAGGGGGGAGAAGCTCATTCTTCTTTTTCATCTTCTCTTTCTAAAGTAAGAGAGAGGTGAGAGCAAGGAGGAAGAAGAGGAAGTGGAGTCCGGCTGCCGGTGGTGCTACGGTGGTCCAAATCGCGAGCCGAGTTCGGATTTGCGAAGGCAACGCTGCTGCGAAGGCTTTCATCCGTCTCAAATTTCTCTCCATGGCTCCGAAGCGAACTCCTAGGGTAACGATTTCCTGCTTGGACATGTGAAGTCCTTAATTCCTGCATTGCATAGGCAAAACCCTTCCCCGCGAGTGTGCGGTGGGTTGTGGCGTCCCTTGGGGTAGATATGTGAAGTCCCCCTTGTTAGAGTCCGGAATTGGAGTACGGATCTAGGCATGCTGTGTGAAGCCATCTGGACATGGTCTGGATTGGTGATGCTTGGTTGCATATCGGAGAAGGCTCCGTGATGATTGCTTGTATGCATGATGGATAAAAGTACTGGAGGAAGTCCAGGAAATTATGAGAGTTGGACTCTCTTGTGGCCGTGAGTGCTACTGGTGGAAAGTTGAGCCGTGAGGCTGCAACTAGGAAATGGTGGAACGGGCAAGGTGAAACTGTACCCGCGTCAGTCCAGGCGTGAGTCTGACGATGTGAGCAACGGGAAAGGTGGATCTGTACCCGCGTTATGGTTGTCTAACCTTGGGTGCTTAAGACCCTATTAGGATCACATAGCGAGAGTCGACGGCCGGTGAGCCGATCAGACTAGAATGCTCATAGTGCGCCGTTATGTCTGGGACCTCTGAACGGTGTGAATGTGCCCTGAGTGCACGGAGCGTCGGGCCATCGAGCCGACGTTTGTGATATGTGACGGTGCGGGCGTGCACGTCTTGCTTGAATGGCTATATATCATGTGGATGAATGTTATGCAGGGATGGAATTCCGCTGCCCCGTGCCAGGGGCAGGGTCGTTATAATTGGTCAGCTGAATGCTGACCGTTGCCCTGTTTTGCCACCGTTTGGTGGATTGGTTCTTACAGGTGCTGGAGGAGCTGGTCCGAGCGGGACTTAGCGGGCTGAAGCCCAAAGTTGCGTTGCTGCCCTCGAAGGCATTGTTTTGTTTCTTTTGTTCATGTGTGGCCGGCCTGCGTGCCGATGTATGGAAACCACACTCTTGTTAAGAGAAACTGTTGTAAGGCCTTAAGGCCAGACTCTTTTGATGTATATATATACATTCCTATGTTAGTGGACAATGTTGTTTATCTTGAGTTCAATAATTCAACCGTGAAGCTTCCGCTAGAATGCTCTGTGTTAGGATGCGTTAATTATGATATTATTTAGTAGCGTCTCCGCCTGTTTGTGGAATATGGTGTGGGGCCCCGGCCGGACCCTCTATTATATTCTTCTTGACGGGTAGAGGTGTTACAGTATGTCATCCGTGGAGATTAATGATGACAGGTACTCCCGGTATAGCCCAGGGTGATCCTCGGATACTAGGGATATTTGCATTTTATCAAACGTCTGAATCAACTCCAAGGCCATCAATGGTGTTCCTACTTCAGTGTTTGCGGTCTTTCGGCTCAATGCATCTGCTACCACATTCGCCTTCCCCGGGTGGTAGTGCATCTCGTACTGGTAATCTGCCAAAAATTCCACCCATCGTCTCTGTCTGATATTTAGCTCCTTCTGCGTGTCCACATACTTCAAATTTTTGTGGTCGGAGTATATGTCGCAGTGGACACCGTATAGATAGTGACGCCAGACCTTTAATGCAAAAATAACAGCTCCCATCTCTAAGTCATGGATTGGGTAGTTTTGCTCATGTTTCTTCAGCTGCCGAGAAGCATAAGCTATCACATGGCCATTCTGCATAAGTACTGCACCCATGCCCTGGTAGGAGGCATCGGTGTAGACCTGGAATCCTTCTTTCCCTGAAGGGAGGGTAAGTATAAGGGCCGAAGTGAGTCGCCCCTTTAGCTCTTGAAAAGCCTCTTCATACCGTGGGGTCCAGGTAAAGGGCACCTCCTTCCTTGTCAGAGATGTGAGTGGGAGGGCGATACGAGAGAATCCCTCTACGAATTTTCGGTAGTATCCGGCAAGCCCTAGGAAACTTCGTACATCTGTGGCCGTCTTTAATTATGGCCAGTCCCGAACTGCTTGGATCTTGGCCGGGTCCACTGCTAACCCAGCACCACTGATTATATGGCCTAGGAAGGCCACCTCCTTCAACCAAAATTGGCACTTGCTGATCTTTGCATAAAGCTTGTGCTCCCGTAGTTTCTTCAGAGTCGGCGTCAGATGTTGCGTGTGCTCCTCTTCTGTCCTTGAGTAAATGAGGATGTCATCGATAAACACGATGACAAATATATCTAAATACTCCTTGAACACCTGATTCATAAGGCTCATAAATGCTGACGGCGCATTTGTGAGCCCGAAGGGCATTACAGTAAATTCGTATAGTCCGTATCTGCTACTGAATGCAGTCTTCGGAATGTCCTCTTCCTGGATCCGTAACTGGTAGTAGCCTGATCTCAGATCCAATTTGGAAAAGAAGTGCGCCCCTTCTAGCTGGTCAAACAGCTCATCTATCCTTGGCAACGGATTTGTATTTCGGACTGTCAATCGGTTTAGAGCTCGGTAGTCGATGCACAGTCTCAGAGTTCCATCCTTCTTTTTAACAAACAAGACCGGGGCTCCCCAAGGCGAAGAGCTCGGTCGGGCAAATCCAGCCTCCACCAGTTCTCGGAGTTGGCTTCGAAACTCTGTCAATTCTTTCGGGGCCATCCGGTAAGGGGCCCTAGCTGCTGGCTTAGCCCCCGGCACCAGCTGTATCCGGAAATCCTACTCCCGGTGTGGGGGTAGCCCAGGCAGTTTCTCCGGGAATACGTCGGCAAAATCTCGCACCACTGGAATATCCGAGGTGGAGACCTTGGTTTCAGTCATCTCAAATATTACTTCATACACTTCTTCTCCTTGTAAGTGAGCCTTGACGGCTTGTACAGACGACAGTATGAGAGGGGGAATAGATTTTATACCTTCAATGACGAGGTATGAATCCCCATGTCTTACGGTAACTCTTTTGGACGTGCAGTCAATTTGAGCATGATTCCAGTTCAACCACGTCATCCCTAGGATCAAATCAAAGATTGGCATCTTTATGATCATCGCTGGAGCTTCAAATATCCTTCCGCCGATCTCTGCCTCCATGTTGCAGTGGGCAGAGGTGAACAACTCCGATCCGTCGGGTAGTCGTATCCTCACCATCAGACCCGTAAATCGTTCCACGCCTTCCAATCCTTCTATGAAGGACTCCGATACAAATGAGTGCGAAGCACCCGTATCAAATAGCGTATAAGCGGGTTTGCCGCTGATGAAAACTATTCCCGGGGTTTTGGGAAAAATTAAATGTCTCAGAATTCTAGCCATGGTTTTCTTTCCTAGACTGTCACTTCTATATAAAATTTAAGTTCATGAGAAATAACTTAAACCAGAATTTTCAGACATACCAGTGATTACTTGCTCCGGGTTTCGGGGCTGAGCCAGATCTAGTGCATAAATTTGCTCCCTCTGCTGCCTACGATCTGCACCCTAGAAACCACGTCCTCGACCACGTCCTCGTCCTCCAAAATGCTGGGTATGCGGGGCAACCTGTGGTGCTGGTAGAGGTGCTTCCCTCATGGGGCAGTTTCTCCGAATATGCCCTATTTGATGGCAGTTGTATCACTCTGGTGGGGGAAATGCCATGCCCCCGGGTCTTGGTGCCTCCCTCATCTGAAGAGGCTGAGGGGCCAATATCACCTGCTCCCTCGGCTCCTGCCTCACTTCCTGACGAGGCTGGTCCTCTGTCCTTCTCCCACCTGGTACAGCACCTTGCCGCTGATCATTTCTGGCTCTCCGGCCCTGATCCTCCGCTTGCCTCTTCCGGCCCCGAGTGGTGTGCCAGTCGGCCTCGATCCTCTTTTCCATTTCCAAGATCCGGGAGATAGGCCCGTCGGATACAAACAACAAAGCCTCCCTCAAGTCCTCCCGCAGGCCCTTATAGAATCTCTTGATGTATCCCGCTTCGTCCAGCTGGTAAGAATCTACATATCGAGCCAAATGGTCGAACTCCCGATGGTACTCTACCACTGTCCGGGTGCCTTGCTTTAGCTGTAAGAACCGCTCCTCCAACTCATCCCTGGCCGACTGTAGAACAAAATGCTCCAGCAGCGCGGTCCTGAACTCCTCCCAGGTAACTTCCGCAACCTCCCTATCAACAAATCTTGTATCCAGCAGCGTCTTCCACCACCTCTTAGCATGGGACTCCAGGCAGGAGACAACCAAGGCCACCCTCTCCTCCCAGGGACATCGTATCCCAGTCAGCATTTCGTACATAATATCTAGCCACTCCTCTGTCCGTACAGCGGATTCTGTCCCCAAGTAAGATGGAGGAGAGAATCCTCGAAAAATGCTCAGCCAATTGGCCCCCGGGTTCGGCTGCAGAGCCGGAACCTGCTGAGCCCTGAAAGCATCTAGAATGGCTGTCAGCGTTTGACCCATCTCCGAGTGTAAGAATGGAGTGGGGACCAGGGGGAGGTGGAGCAACAGTCGGAGTCTGCTGAACTCCGCCTTGTGGTGTTGGCTGCGCTGGGGGCTGCGTAATAGAAGAAAATTATAAGGAACTCAAAAAGTTAACTAAAAGTGGACAATTTTCCATGTGATTTTTTCCCTTTGGGCCCACCACTGCTTCCGCTGCTTAGTTTGTCCGCAAACTAAACTCGAGCGGGGGTGTCCCAGGGTTAGTGGACTGCTACATTTCTGATCGAGGTTTCCTCTGATACCACTTGTAAGACCCCCCATTTTTTTTTCTTTTTCGACACCGGGGTCTTAGGCCCAGAACCGCCGCCTTGCGGTGATACCTTCGCACCCGGGAAGGTCATCACTACAAGACGCCGATTCTGCCGGCCAATTCGATCTCCACTGTAGCATAAGTATACAAGACAGTCCACAGAAATATCACATATAAGAAATTTAAACTCCACGAAGGGAGTGTCCACAGATAGTACACATAATAAAATCACGGGCTTATGCCCGGTACATCAAGTCCTCACTACATTTCACTCATCGCGGAAGCAAACTAATACAACTACTATAGATCGGGACTCACTGTCCCTGCTGTCTGGACTCCAGTGCTAGACTGTCCGATCTCCAAGCGTGCCGACCTCCGGGGCTGCTCTTCCATGCTGGGCTCCGTGGTCCCCTAAATGATGTGGTTCGAAAACCGTTAGTCTAAAAGACTAAGTCCTATCGTCCCCCACCCCTTCCCCCATGGCTCCTAAAGCACCGAGCGGGGAGAAGGAAAGGGAAGGACATGAAAGTGGAGAGTATTCAAATTTCAGATGGCAGCGGAACTAAACTAACAATGTAAGCATGATAATAATCGTACAAAATAAATAAGTAACTTTAACTTATGCGAGTATACATAAGCTAAGGGATCTTTTGCAGGGCTCCTATCGTATAAAAAGTCCCATACCGATTTATACGATAGGGTGTCGGTTCTATTAGCAAGTTTATAATGTTGAAAGAGAACCTTGACTTATAAGCACGCTCACACGAACTTAAAGGCCAAGGGGTCGTTTAGCAAGGCCTAATGTATAGAGCGTCCCATACCTCTTATACATTAGGTGTCAGGTTATATGCGATGGTTATGCTATGAAATACATTTATGCCATGATGTGAACATGCATGTGCAACTTACCCACTCGACTCTGTGTACACAGACCTTTTAGTTCCCCCTTTCGGAGCCGTTACCTCCCAGGATACCTCCGTAGTGGCAGACGGAAGCAGTGGGTTGGGCCTCGCCCACCTCTAAACCAGTAAAGCACTACCGGTCAGACCTATCGTACGCCTCAACGCTTGGTGCACTAAGCGGACGTCTGCGTACTCTTGCCAGCTGGCGCACCGGACTTCTGTTGGCAAAGTGCTAACCACACTTGCCGAGCCAACCATATTGGTGTCGGTGCATCGAACTCCCCAATATAGAAGACCCACCACCGTAAAACCTTTTATGCACATACAATAGTTATGAGTCAACCAACCAACCGAGCCGAAGCTCACCGGACAATTCCCGTCCATCATAATCTACAACCGAGCTAAAGTTCCCCGGACAATCCCGTCCGTCATAATCTACAACCGAGCTAAAGCTCGCCAGACCACCATCACAACTACTGGGCTTATTGCCCAAGTAACCCATACTATCTCTCGGGACACTGGGTGGGAAAGTGTGAAACCCTAAGTTTACTATTTACTGTATGCTTACGAAGTTTTGACTCTCCCTAATTACTACGAGAAAGACGATTTTTCGTCGATCATGCGCACCACCTAACACTAGCCAACCCACTCTCACTACTCTTCTTTCTATTGGGAAATCACCCACAACAAAAGGGTCTAACTCCAATAACTATCCCCGACCTTGTCTTATTCCAATTTAGCAATTTTGCTATATGCACACCAACTCAGACGGTACGTTGAACTAGATAGGGGGTATTCTAAATAATCATCCGAATGCCCTGAATTATTTACTGGAGACTTATCATGATGCAAATGGACTAAATCCAAAAGATTATCATTTTTTTCCAATTATTCTGATATTTATTTAAATTCCCGTAAAGCTTCTAAGGGCTACCCATTGAGCATGAAGTGCACTTTTCAGAGAGGTATAAAGCTTCATAAATTCATGATAAATTCTAAATAACCATTTAACAATAAATCCAAGATATAACAACTTTTCAAGTATTCAAGTGACACTAATCAATTTTTGAAAATATATCCTTTTTCTTTTTATTAATGAAGTAAGTGCAATAAATATTCATCCAAAAATTCTTAATTAATTTTCTAAAGTAGATACTGACCTAAAAACATCATTGGCCAAATTTCATAATTATACAGTAAGTAAATTGCTCAAAATGATTTAAACAAACTAAATCTAAAATTGCTAAATGCAGACCACCAAGTCAATCTTCATGTAAAATGGGATGTATATAAAATAATCATCTTAAACTCCTATAATATTTAATGGAGGTTCATTATGACCTTTAAGTTCTAAATCCAGAGTTCCAAAATTTTCCTTACTTATTTGATAATTCATTTAATTATTTTAATGTCTAAAATTTCCAAAAATGAACATGAAGTACTACTTTCATTCAAGGAATCATTTTACTAATTTTATATGTTACTCAGAATAATGATATAACTTATCTTCCAAAATATATATTTCTTTTCAGTAAAGCTTTATCTTTAAATCAAATATTATTTTAAGTCCTTGGAAATTCATTTAATAAATATAAAATAATGTATTGCTTCCAAAAATTCAGGGAAATTTCAATTATGAATCTAATGGCATATACATGGTTTGGGCCAAATTTCATAATTTATTTATTAGTAAATAGGCTTAAATGAATTTTTGAATAATTCCATCAAATGACAATCTTGTGAACTAACTACCTCATATACTTGTCCAAGAACTCTTATAAAATTTATATAAACTCTTTATGCTTCCAAACAACCTCTGCCAAATTTTCAGGACCTCTCAATTATCAGAAGTAGCATAATAAATTATTTACTTAATTTAAGCATTTCTTGGGTTACAAATGAAGTGCTATAATTATTGACCCAAAATTCCCCATTAAATTACCAGAGGCTCATAATGTCCTTAAGACCAATCTACTAAAATTTCATCTTAATTTGAGGTGTTTAGCTAGCCCATTTCAACCCTAGAATGTTTGTGCCCTAAACTAGGGTTAGGGATTTTAGGGTCCTAAACCTTCCAAAATGCCCTAATAATTTTACCAGAGGGTTATAGTTACATAAACTCTATCTCTACAAAATTTCATAGCCATACAAGGTGATTTGGCCATATGCCCTTCACAAGGTACAAAAGCCCTTCCTTAGGGTTTGACCTAAGATCTTGGGCCAAACCAACTCCACTGCCCCCAAATTTCCTTTGGGAGGTGTATCTTGTCATCCCAAACTAGTGTACAAAATTTGAACCACTGTTGAGGTGAATTGGACACTAAAAGCCAAAATTACAATTTGGACCAAAATACCCTTCTTAGGGCAAGGCTAGGGTTTGCTTGAATCCTATTCAAATCAACTCCAAACTTAATGAAATTTTAACCAGAGGTCTATATTGACCTCATAATTATCCCACCAAAATTTGGTTGAATTTGGACTTCATTTGACCCCTAATTTAATTTACCCTAGCATAATTAAATTATTTACAAAAACTATAGGAAAATTATTCCCAAAAATTCCCATTTTTGGGCAGGATCTAGGTATAGGGTAGGGTGAGCCCCTGCCAAAATTTCAGCTTATTTGGACCAAGGATGAAGTGTGGGCTACTAATTTAATGACTGCCTAAACATTTGGATAGACCCCACCAAAATGAGTGCCCTGGTCAGAACAGTCACCCATATTGGTTCAAACCAATTTTGCCAGATAGTAGACTAATAGGGCTACACATTTGGTGTTGACCACTTTCTCTGAAAAAGCCTCTAGGTATTTTTAATATTTAAAACAAAATAATACAAAATCTGTGACAGATATGAAATGATTTAAATATCAAAGCTATAGTTTAAATCTGTGACATATTGGCGCAGCCCTGGACGGCATCGGGTCATCTTCAAGCTCTAGCTGACGGCCCCGATTCAACCCGCCTGGAGCAACTTCCAGCGGCTGCCGCCGGCCATCCGGCCGCCTCCCCGGCCTGCCACCGCCGCCGACACCTTCGTGGTGGTCGGGGCTATCTCCGGCCGGCGTCTAGGCCGCCGGGAAGCCCTATTCCGGCAAACCCGACGGGATGAAATTTCATGAAAAATCCATGATTTTCAAAATCCGATTGGGCTCAATTGAGCTCCAACCTTGGTTCTATTGATTCCTACGATCTACCCAGGAGGCAAGGAGTGGAGGAGGACCTGTGGTGGCGGCTGTAGCCGGGCTGATCGTCGGATTGGCATGGTGGTGGCCGGTGGTGGTCGGCTTGCTCAAAAAGGCAGGATAGGGCTCGGTTTCTTCAGGAAAATGGTGGGGATTACTCCTTGGAGTCCAATGGAGCTTTTAAAGAGGTGAGGGGAGGTGTTAGGTGGCTGAAAACACTTTGGCCATTTTTGGCCAAAGTCAAGCTTGGCGGCTTGGTAGGTAGGGGGAGGTGGAGCTTGCTCCAGCCAGTCCAAAAAGGCTACTAGACTCCCCGTTGTCCTTCTGAATTGAATGGGGAGGTTGGGGAGGGGGGAGGAGGAGCACAAAGTCCTCCTTCCTTCTCTTCCTTCTCTTTCTCTCTCCTCCATGGATGACTTTCTCTCTCCTAGTCATCAAGCCTGAAATTTAGGCTCCTACATGTCACATGTCAGCCCACCAATCCATTTGGCCACTTGGGTTAAGGTTAGCCCTAATGAAATAGGCTTGAGCTTGAGTTAGCCCATTTGGGCTAACTTGACCCAAAGTGGGACTAGGGCCCACCTAGGTCAATTTGATCCTTGAGGTTTCCTTAATAGGTCCTTGGTGACCCATTAGCCTCCCCTAGGGTCAAGGTGGGGTTGAATTGGCCCTTGAAGGTCACTTGGCCCTTAACTAGGGCATTTTGGCCATTTTAGGTTAAGGGTTGACTTTGGTCAAACAAGCCCCTTTGATTGGTCCCAATGGGTCCTTGGTGACCTATTGGCCTCTCACTAGGCTTATGAGGGTAGGGGTGGTGTCTATTGGGCTAAGGGACTGCAATTGACCCTTGTGTAGGTCAATTTGACCTAATTAGGGCTATATTTGACTTTGGTCAACTTAGCCCTATTGACTGCTTTCCATGGGTCCTTAGTGACCCATTGACCTCTCACTAGGGTTATGGAAGTTTGGGTGGAGTATATTTGGCTAATAGACTGAAATGGACCCTTGCCTAGGTCAACTTTACCTAGCTAGGGTTATAGTTGACTTTGGTCAACTTTGGTCTTTTGACTGCTCTCTATGGGTCCTTAGTGACCCATTGACCTCTTTTTAGGGTTATAAGGGTATGGGTGGGGTCTTGGAGTTTTGGTGAAGTCCCATGATCACTTTTAGTCAAGGTTCTGAGATCTGCTAAGTGCAGACCACAGTGGCCCTATTCACACTACCAGGTCCACTTGCCTCTTCCTTGGGCTTCCTAGGGTTTTGTCATGACAAAACCACTCCTAGGGGTCTAGTTGGAAATGGGATGTTACATGTGTTGCCTTGTGCCTACCTGTTGCTTGGTGCAGTAGGAAGTACTGGATGATGTCCAGGAAATAAAGAGGGTTGGATGCAACTCTTGTGGCCGTGTGTTGCCACTTTGTGTGCGGTTGAGCCGTTGGGCTGCAACGCGATGAAAAGGCAGATTGCCGAACAGGAAAGGTGAAACCGACCCGCGCCTATAAATAGCCATGGATACTTCCGTATTCGAGGTGGCACGACGACTTGAGCAACGGGGGGTGGCTGATCCGTACCTGCGTTAGGTCTGTCCGACTTGGAAGCCTGGTTATAGGTTTTGTTGGAGCGCCTAATGAGAGTCTTAGGCCCGCGCGCCGGAAAAACTAGAATGCTCAAATACCGTGTAGACGGTGGTGTTGACCCTGGTATTCCGGTACACCAAGAATGTGCCCTGAGTGCACGGATTGTCGGGTCGTGTGGCCGATGGTTGTGATGGCTTGAATGTGCCTGCGCGCACATAGTTGCTATATGATGATGCCATGCTATGCAGGGAAAGAATGCTCATGCCCCGAGAAAGGGGTAGGATTGTTATAATTGGGTCAGCTGAATGCTAACCGTTGCATTGTTTGCCACCGGTTGGGTGGATTGTTCCCGTGCAGGTGCTGGAGAGCCAAGTGGTAAGTGATGGGCTGAAGCCCTACTGCTGTTGCTGCTGCTGCTGCGGCTAGCCCTTGAAGGCTAAGCAAATGGTTTTGTTTATTTTGTTTTCCTCATGTATGGCCGGCCTGCGCGCCGAGGTTTGTAATCCATGTTGTATGGAAAGAGGAACTGTAAGGCTTTAAGGCCAAACTCATGTTTTTATTGTACATTCCGTGGTTATATATAAAGGTGGTTTATATATTGGACATTCCTGGTTAGAGTTCAAATTATAACTTAAAGCTTCTGCTAGAATATTCTGAGTTAGGATTCGTGTTTGGTGTGGTATTATCATGTGACCTCACCGTCTGTTTGTGGCATATAGTGTGGGGCCCCGCCCGGACCTTCTACTATACGTCATTTAACGGATGGGGTCGTTACACATATCAACGTTGGAACCATTGCTAGGCTATCCAAGGACAACCTTGTTAGAGGACTACCTTCTGGCCCCTACAAAAAGGAAGGACTCAATAGGTCTTTTCAGTTAGGCAAGCAAACTAAAAACAGCTTTAAGTCACTTAATAAGAGTGATTCACCTAGGATTTTGTATTTATTACATATGGATCTATTTGGACCCATTTCTGTACAAAGCCTAGGAGGGAAATCTTACACTTTAGTAGTTGTAGATGACTTCTCTAGATTCACATGGGTGTTCTTTCTGAGAAAGAAGTCTGATAACTTCAAGTGTTTGACAGAGTTTCTCAAATGCATATTAATTGAGTTCAATACTCACATAGCCCTGATTAGAAGTGATCATGGGACAGAGTTTGATTCTCTTCTTATGCAAGAGTTCTGTTAGAGGGAAGGGATCATGCACACTTTCTCAGCTCCTAGAACTCCTCAACATAATGAGGTAGCTGAAAGGAATAATAGAACCCTTATTGAATCTGCCATAATATTGTTGACAGATGCTCACCTTCCTCTATCCTTTTGGGCAGAGGCTGTGAACACTTTAAACTATGTTTTGAATAGGAGTTTGAAATATAAACTAAAAGATAAGACTCCCTATGAATTACTCAAAGGGAAGAAACCTAAAGTTGATTATCTTAGGATTTTTGGTTGTATCTGCTACATTCATAAAAATAACAAAAAATACTTAGCAAAATTTGAAGCCAAAGCTGATGAAGGAGTGTTTCTGGGATACTCCATGATTAGTAAGGCCTATAGGGTTTTTAATAAATCATCTCATAAAATTGAAGAGATTGTGCATGTTTCTTTTGATGAAACTGACATGTCTTACAAGGAGAAGAACACTTATACCATAGACCCTTTGCATGTACATTCTATATCAGAAAATTTGGACAGGCTACATAACATTGAACAAGATCCATCACCTTCATCCATTATACAAGAAGCTGAAAGCAGTGAAAATGAAGATGACAGTCAGATCTTAGCAAGCCATGGTGACAATCCAAATGAAGAGCCAGTTGTTGTTCCACTAGAGGAAACAACAACACAGGTTGGTGAACAATCAACACCCATTATTGATTTAGTAACATCAAGAGACTATCCAATCTCCCAAGTGATTGGAGACATCTCAGCTGGTGTGCAAACCAGAAATCAGTTCAATCAAAATCTGATGCACACTTGATTTCTTTCTCAAATTGAACCTCAATCCATACAAGATGCAGAATAAGATCCAAACTGGATCATTGCAATGCGAGAGGAATTAAAACAATTTGAAATAAACAAAGTTTGGGAGCTAGTGCCAAAGCCAAAGAATCATCCCATTGTTGGAACAAAATGGGTATTCAGTAACAAGCTAGATGATCAAGGAGTTATAGTAAGAAACAAAGCAAGGTTGGTTGCTCAAGGATACTCTCAAGAATAAGGCATAGACTATGACCAAACCTTTGCACAAGTTGCAAGGTTAGAGGCCATAAGAATCTTCCTGACATATGCAGCTCACAAGAAGTTCAAAGTTTATCAAATGGATGTCAAAAGTGCATTCCTCAATGGTGAAATCAAGGAAGAGGTTTATGTAAAATAACCCCCAGGTTTTATCTCTCAAACTCACCCTGATTTTGTTTATAAATTGCATAATGCATTATATGGTCTCAAACAAGCTCCAAGGGCATGGTATGAGACCATAGCTTGTTTTCTCTTGAAAAATGATTTTAAAAGGGGTAGAGTAGACCAAACTCTTTTTATAAGAACCCATAAGTCCAATATCCAACTAGTACAAATCTATGTAGATGATATTATTTTTGGTTCTACTGATTCAAATTTGTGCAAAAGGTTCTCCAACCTAATGCATTCCAAATTTGAAATGAGTAGCATGGGTGAGCTATCCTTCTTTCTAGAATTACAAGTCAAACAAAATGCTGATGGCATCTTTATTTCTCAAACCAAGTATGCAAAAGAATTGGTTAAGAAATTTGGTATGTCTGAAGCATCCTCTATGAAAACCCCTATGCCTGCTAATGCTGTAGTAGATGCTGATGAACATGGGAAACCAGTTGATCAGACAACATATAGAGCAATGATTGTCTCCATATTGTATCTTACAGCTAGTAGACCTGATATAATGTTTGCTATGCATATGTGCTAGATTCCAAGTCAGCCCTAGAGAGTCACACCTCACATTAGTTAAGAGGATTCTTAGGTATGTGAAAAGTTGTCCAAATCTAGGTCTCTTGTATCCAACTTGTTCAGGATTTGATCTAACTGGATTTTCAGATGCTGATTATGTTGGATGTAGAGTAGACAGGAAAAGCACCAGTGGAACTTGACAGTTTCTTGGTGACAGACTTGTCTCCTGGTTTTGCAAGAAACAAACATCTGTGTCTACTTCAACTGCTGAAGCTGAATATATGGCAACAGGTAGTTTTTGCTCACAGATATTGTGGATTCAAAACCAGCTCCTAGACTATGGCTACAACTTAGAAAAGTCCAAAATATTTTATGAAAACACTAGTGCTATTTCAATAGCTCAAAATCCAGTCCTCCATAGTAGGACAAAACATAGAGATTAGGAATCATTTCTTAAGAGATAATGTAAAGAAGAATAAAATTGAATTGGAATATATCCCAACTGATTTACAAAGGGGAGATATTTTCACCAAGCCCTTGGATGAAAAGAAACACACCTTCTTCCTTAATCAGTTAAGAATGTTAGATGGAGGAAGTCTTAATTAAGTTCCAAGACCTTTAAACCTAAAAAGAGACAAAGAGTAGGTTAAAAATTTGGATTTCCTAGTGTTTATAAGTTTTCTATGTCTCTAAATTACGCTCGACGATTTCCCTGAAGTTCGTCGAACGGAGCTCGTCGTTTCCAGATAGTATTTAATTATCTTTTGTTTTCCGTCGAACGGAGATCAATGATGTTAGGAATCGTCAAACGGAGATTGACATTTTCCAGATAGTGCTGGACTATCCTTTTCGGTCAGCGATCTCGATTATCATCGAATGAAGGTCAATGATGTTAAATATCGTCGAACGAATATCAACGATGTTGAGACCCTTCAGTTTCCCCTAGAGCCGTCGATCGTCGAACTGAGTTCAACGATCTTTCCTTTTCAGCGTCGAACCCTAATATAAAATCATTTTCAGGCGTCGTTCTCCTTTGCGCTTTCATACTTTCTGCAAGAACCTTCTTCCCTCCAAACTTTTCTACACTTGATCGTGTTTGTTTTTGCAGGAAACATTTCTGTTTCAGTCGCCGTCATAGCAGCAATGAAGTTCGATACTGGTTTTGACATTGATATGGATTCGTTTGATGGAACTGATCAAATGTTCAAGGATATTCTGGAACTATTTAAGGAGCAACAACTTGTGAACATCATGACAACCAGAATCAAATTAGCAGTAGATGAAATTAAAGAGTGGGTCTATACTGCCCACAATCTTGATCAACACACAGTCATTGGCACCATCTCAGGAACTCAGGTATCCCTAACCCCGACCATTGTTACAGAAATTTTTGGGTTAAGTACTGGATATGATAGCATAGACCTATCAGGGGTAGAATTTACTGAGATATTAGATAGAATGGGTCACAATTCTGAAAACCCTAATAAGTTGTTAAAGAAAAATCTGTCTATGGAGTATAGATTTTTAGCAGACATTGTAGGAAAAGTGATTTTAGCCAAACATTCAGCTCATGACACAATAGCAAGACATCAGTTCTGCTTAATGGCTGCCATAGTAGATAAGAAGCATTTGGATTGGGGAGCCATCTTCTTTGATTTGATCAAGAAGAAAATCAATAATAATTTTGTGAATTTTGGAAGAATTCTGGGCCTATTCTTGCAGAATAGGTGCCCTCAGCTGTTAGTGTCAAATGGAATGCATATCAATGCTTCCAAGAGACTTTCTTTTACTCTCTTTGGATAATGGGAGAGGCAGATTGTCAAACCAAGCAGGGGTCCTGCAGCACAAACTTCTTCAGACACATGGACTGTTTCAGTCACTCTTCCACAATCCACTGCCCCAGCAGAAGTGTTGCCTTCCCCCTCAATTTCCTCTCCTCTATCTTCACAACCAGTTACATCTTCTCCTCCTTCTCCTCATCCTGTAGTTTCTTCACCTCCTCCAGCCACTTTCCAATAAGATTTCCAATCTCTACCTTTCTTCTCCTCCATTGACTTAGAATCATCCTCCCAACTTCCATCCTTCAATCTCCTAGATTATTCATTTATGGATGATTCCCCCTCTTCACCTCCAGACATCCCATCCACCTCAACATCATTCCAACAACTACTTCATGACATCATCTCTCAACCATCTTTTTCACCTACCATCTCCTCATTCCTACCAACAGTCACCATCCCAGCTCCATCTATTACATCCATTCCCATCTATCAACCCTCCATACCACTTCACCCAGCATTCATTCCATCCATCTCTGCAGCATACCCCTCTACCTCTACTCAAGTTAACCTTGAGTAAGTAGATCTTCTTCCTCTAGCATATAGACTGTATGAGTTATTGTCCCCCAAGCTAACACTCTTACTGGATTCAGCCTTGGCTCCCTTAGTAAAGAATCTGACTGATTTATCTGTTAGACTCTCTTATTCCTTATTCTTTCAGGCCACCCCTTCTTCTTTGGGCCTAGATTCAGTTTTCACTAAAACTAAGCAGGGGGAGATGCCTTATGAAGAAGTGCTGCCTTAAGAGGATTTTGCTTCAGAAATACAGATTTCAGAGAGTCCAGCTTTAGAGAAAGTTTCAGTTCCATCTTCAGCTCCAGCTCCAACCATCAGTCCTATAGTAGATATACATTCCTTATTATCATTATTTTATTCAATTTATAGCTGTTGTCCTCCAGATCTTTCCCTGCTGAAGATTTCACCAGGGCTATTGTTCCCCTCTCCTGCTGTGATCTAACCTTAATAGAGATGTATATAAATTCTGTTAAATCTGTGGAGAGTGATTCTGTGGTTCTTGAGTCTGCTGCTGCTGCTGATGATGATTCTTCAGAGGCTGTTGAAGAGCCAGTTTGTTCAGTTACTGAGGCTACTACTTCAGTTGGTGTTCCTATTATTACTGTTGTTCCTGCTAATTCAACTGCTGTTTCAAGTGCTGTTGTTGTTATTTCTTCTATTGCTCCTTCTGCTTCTGCTCCTATTTCCACCACCAAAGCAGCTTATAAGGAAATAGATGCTTTGTTTGATGAGCCTCAGAGTTCTGATGAGGATTATGAATTCAGGACTGACTCAAATGATTCCTCTATAACTATTGCAAAGAAGAGGAAAGCCAGAAGCAAGGCTATGAAAAGGGTTCAATTGACCAAAGCTACAACTGATCATGACATACCATATTACATTTTACACAATTGTCCTATTACTGAGCATTGGATGCACTATTCTAAGAACCAGTTGAAAGCAATGAAGAAGAGAAGAAAGTATGATAAAGGAACTTCTCACCTCAATCCTCATCCTCCTCCTCCTCCTCCTTCTCCAAGCACAGGATCTGGTGGAAACTCAGCTCCTCAAGCTTCCAACATTTCTCAACCCCAGCAAACCTATCAAGGAAGATCTCAATCCAGAGGTTATCAGCAAAGAGGAAATCAGCCTAGAGGAAGACAGTATAGAGGAAATCAAACAGACTATCAAGTTTACTCAAGAAGACAACCCAGACAGCAACCTTATCAAAGGAAAGGACAAGGCTCAATTGACTCAACTACTAGTCCCTTTCCTTACAAGCTCAAAGAAAGTTTTCACTCAAAAGCTCCTCTTACTGACACCATGAACAGGTATGAGCCACCAGTACCTTTTGAAGATCCAGAGAACAATCTAGCTTCCTGGACAGCCATACTTAAAGAAATGGCTGCTCTAGATCAAATTAAGAAAGCAAGAGAGAAGGGCCAAGACACATCTAATATATCTACTTTATCAGAACAAAGAAGACGGGAACTTGAAAGATACAGCTCCAAGAGATTTTTCAATATTGAGGAATACATGCAGCTACATCCTTAAGCTGTACTTCTTAAAAGCAAAAGCCAAAGGACTCTTGGTGCTGCTGATGATTTCAGATCAAAAAAAGACTCAAAAAATCAAAACAGAGAAATCATCTTCAAGAAAAGAACTGATGACAAGCATTAATCTGGATGTAAGCTGAAAACTATATTATATCTCTGCTGAACTATCTTTTTTGCTGTGATATAATCATATCTGTGGTTCTGTAATGTTGTTTCTGTATTTCTGTTGGGTATTGCATCCACAATATACCTGATTTGAAGAAGCCCCTGTGCAAGCCAAGGTAAATAGACAATGTATTTGATGAAATATTTCCAGTTGTGCTTGCAGTTATTCCACGCTAAGTACACACCAATGTCAGGGTGCAGTGGGTCAATATACACGGGTCTGTGCAACGTAATCCCTCGTTGAGCAGATCAGTGTGTTGGTCTACGTGTACTCTCTCTATTGGGGTGTACTTAATTTCAAGTACAGGGCTATGATAAAGCAAGAGCAGACAAGGAGCAAGGATGGGCCAAAGACCAGCTCAAGGAAAGAAAGAGGAGAAATAGCCCAAGTAAAAATCGACGAGAATCACTAAGTGATTCTCGCCGAATCGGCAAGAATCACTAATGATTCTCGCCGAGTCATCGAGAATCACTAGCTGATTCTCGCCGGTTGAAGCCGGCAGCTTTGACACCGCCTGAAATTTCTCTAAGGCAGAATCGAATCACTCGAGAATCACTAAGTGATTCTCGCCGATTTGTCGAGAATGACTTTGCATTCTCAACGAATCGGCAAGAATCAAAGTGTGATTCCCGCCGATTCTCCCCGGCTTCTGTATCAGCTCAGCCAGATTTCGGCTATGTAGAAGTCGGCGAGAATCGTAAGTGATTCTCGCCGATTCGGCGAGAATCACCTACGATTCTCACCGAATTTGACTTAGGAGATTTCCTGTTGTTCTCTGGACCGGTTCAAATTATCTAAACTGTTTCGAACCGGGCTCAAGTCTTCTTATCGGTGTGACCCACAACGGTCATATACTTGACCTAATGTATATATACTCCGTATGTATGAACAGTAAAGCAAGAGAAGAAAGGAGATTTCAAAAAACACGAGCCGCCGACAAGCCCTAACGCTCCGCCGATCTCTCCGCCGCTCGTGCACTTGTCGCCGCTGTTGATCTCAGGTTCTTCCAGATCTCCGGCGACCGAAGCTTAGGCTAGCATAGCGTCTCACACGTCTAACCAGAGATCCCTTGTCTCTTGATTCGTTGATCGGGAAAATCCTTCCCCTTCCGAATCGATCGAGACGATCGATCCTAGTGTGACCGTTGGAAGACCTTGCTTCCTTCGCTATGAAGTTTGAATCAAGTTGGCACTGCTGCTGCTCTCCGTCGCCGCCGCTGATTCCGAGAACCTTGCCGCCGCTTTAAGCCGCTGCCGGTTTCGGGAAGATTCTTTCCAAGTGAGATCTAGGGTTGTGGACTCTTCGTTGACTTCAAGAACACGTCGTCGAACGAAGAGGGACACCTTACTCTCCAAATGTCGTTTGTATTTCTTACAAGCATTTTCAATTTCTTTGTAACGGACTGATTGGTCTTTAGTTGTAAGGGTTGGGTGCAACCCGGGTTGTGGGAGTGTGGACTCCTACGTGTGGAAGGGTTCCTTCCGTTAGTACAAGGATTGGATTTCAATCCTGTTGGTGAAGTGACCGAGTCGTCCCTTGTTGGGAGATTGGTCGAAGGGGGAAAGTGGACGTACCCAAATCGGGGAACCACTATAAATTGCCTGTGTATTTTCTGTGCTTGTTTTTTTTGTTTTCTTGTGCAGGTAAATCTTAATTCCGCAAATACGCTGCAAAGACACCTATCCCCCCCCATAGGTGAAGGTAGCTGACACTAGGTGAACTTTCAAGTGGTATCAGAGCTAGGTTACTCATCAAAAAGGTTCACACCTTGAGTAGAATCCTGCCACCAGTGTCAAGCAGCAGACAGAGATCTTCCATGGAAGGACTTAAGCACTCCGGAAAAATCCTAGTATGCACCAAACTGAATTTTCCTATCTGGAAGGAAAGAATCAGATTCTACATGGAAGCAGTCGACCCCCGGCTCTTCATGATAGTGGAGGAGGGACCTTACATTCCCACTAAGGCCTCCACCATTGATCCTACCAAGAAAGTGCCCAAGAAACTTTCGGAAATGGACAAGGACGAAATGGTGCTGTTCGGACTCGACAAGAAAGCTCAGAACATCCTGGTAAGCGCAGTTGACGACTCTATGATGCAGAACTTCAGCAACTGCAGGACAGCTAAGGATCTCTGGAGCTGTCTGATTGTCCTAATGGAAGGCACAGATGAAGTGAGTGACGATCGGAGATCCCTCCTCAATCAGAAATATGAGGCCTTCAGACAAGGGCCAAAGGAGGAGATCGGAGTCACCTTCGAAAATTTCCTCAAGATCGTCAATGCACTCAAAGGATATGGAAGAGTGTTCACTGACGGTGAACTCAATGATAAGTTCCTTAGGTCCCTCACTAAGGAATGGGACACAAAGATCTGCGCCATCCGCGAGTTTGGCAAACTTGCGGAAACCTACCCTCAAATCCTGTTCGGGAAGCTCATGTCCTATGAGCTTCAGTTGAACACAAGGAAGGCTGAAGAGGAAGCAGAGAAAGCCGTGGCCAAAGAAAAGACGGTGGCCCTTAAAGCCATTCATTCCAGAAAGGGCAAGGGTGTGGTCTCTTCCCGTGCGTGGAAGAAAGATGAGGAGGAAGACTCGGAGCCTAGCTCCTCAGACTCAGAATTGTCTGAGGAAGACTTATCCCTTATCACAAGGGAATTCAGGAAGTTCCTCAAACTGAGGAATCAGAGAAAGAGAAACGGGTCCTCTTCAAGGGATCAGAAGAAGAACTATTCTTCTGACAGGTATGTATCCAAACCGAACAAACACCGCTCATCTGACATTATTTGCTTTGGTTGCAACAAGCCAGGACACGTCGTGGCCGACTGCCATCAAGGCAAGAGGGACAAGGGAAAGGGAGAGGAGCACAGGTCCTCGAGAGACAAGAAGAAGGAGAGGAGCTACATCGCAAAGAAGCCAAATACGCTGAGTGAATCTGACACTTCAGATACCAGCGATGACGAGGAAGCCTACTTTGGACTAATGGGTCACTGTGACTCGGAAGGAGACAGCCACCCATTTACGGGGAAGGTAAAAGCTCACACCCCTCTCTCTGACTCTGACTCTGACCCTGAGTCTCAGGATGATGACCCTGAGGATAGCTCTTCTGCCCGTGAAGCTGAGCTTCTCGATAAGTATGAGCTTCTGCTCAATACTTTCCTGGAATGTCGTAAAAGAATGAAAGCTGCGAAGAAGGAAGTAAAATTCCTTAAAGGTGAAAGTGTATCCCTGAGGGAAGAGATCACCAGTTTGATCTCCCTCCGACAGGAGCACTTGGAACTAACTTCAAAGCATTCGGAGTCTCTTAAGCCCCTTGATCTCAAGCAGGAGGAAGTCGACAAGTTGGAAGAACTACTTGCGGCAGAAAGGAAGATCGTCAAGAGCTTCTCTATGCCAAAACCTGTTCTTCCATTAGTTGATACCTTCTCTGCTTAGGCCAAAGGAGCTGGCTTGGGGCATGTAGGGGTATCCGGTTCCTCGTCCAGGAGAAACAGGAACCAGAGAAAGAATAAGGCAGCCAAGAAGGCCTCTGCTGCTGAAAAGGGAAAGGCTCCACTCAGTCCTGTTGAGTTCAGAAAGCCAAGCTTTCCCTGCAACCAACATGACTTTGAGTCAACCTTTGGTCATCATTTCCGGCCCTCAGTTGCAAAGCCTAAGAGCCGATATGATGGTTGGACTTTTTCCCGCAATTTCGGTGAGAGTGTCTTCAAGGCACCTTATGAGGAAATCCAATTGGGAAATTATGGTCAATTCTCTAGCGGCCAAAATAGAAAGCAGGCACCAAAAGCCAAGCCTGTTATACTGAAGGAACCGAAGGTGAAGAAATCATGTGACTGCAATCACTATGATGCCTCCACCTCCAGATCCAAGGCCCCAGCTGTACCCACCATTCCCAGGGTGAAGCAGGAGCTTAGGAAAAGGTACAATAGATTTGACTGTTGGTGCTGTGGCAAAATTGGTCACTTTGCCGTGGATTGTTGGTTTAATCCAAGGTATAACGAGACTCCTTATGTTAGCAGTGCGATGCCGACCACTCGTGGGGCTAACCAATCGAGGGGAAGTATGCTAACAAGAAATATAGGACCCAAGTTCGATTGGGTTCCTAAGGCAAACTAATTCTGTTTTGCAGGAATGTCCAAAGGCCAACAAAACTCCTATTTGGTATTTGGACAGTGGATGCTCCCGTCATATGACTGGGACAAGAAGCCTGCTGCGGAAGTACACCCCAGTCGAGAATGGACCCAAAGTCATCTTTGGGGGATCTAATCGGGGAGTCACCAGAGGTTACGGTATGATTTCCAACGGTATACTCTCTATCTCTGACGTAGCTTATGTTGAAGGGTTAAATCATAACCTGATCAGCGTAAGCCAGTTATGTGATAAAGGGTATGACGTTAAGTTCTGCAAGGATAAATGCCTGATAATATCATGTGCCTCTTCGGAGACAGTATTAACTGGCATTAGGAGCAGAAATATTTTCTGTTTAGATTTTCTTAGTTTAGACTCTTCTACCCATGTATGCCTAGTAGCAAAAGGCAGTGCATCTCTTTGCGAACAATGGCACAAGAGATTGGCACACATTAATTACAAGACAATTAATATGCTATTTTCAAAAGACTTAGTAAGGGATACTCCCATTATTAAGTGCATTAAAGATAGTCCATGTCCTGCATGTCAAATGGGCAAGCAGACTCGGGCTATCTTTAAGAGCATCCCAGACAAAGTTTCCTCCAGATGTCTTTATCTTCTGCACATGGACTTGTTTGGTCCTATGCAAGTTCATAGCTTAGGAGGGAAGTCGTATACGCTCGTAATTGTAGATGATCACTCTCGGTTTACGTGGGTGTTCTTTTTAAAACCCAAGTCAGATACGTTTGACATCTTCACTAATTTTGTCAAGCAGATACAGAACGAACTTAACTGCTCTGTGGTCAAAATCAGAAGTGACCATGGAACAGAGTTTCAGTCTGGGGCTATGACAGAGTTCTGTGAAGAACTTGGTATCTATCATGAGTTCTCCTCCCCTCGCACTCCTTAACAGAACGGAGTGGCGGAGAGGAGAAACAGAACACTCATTGAGGCGTGCACGACAATGTTGAACGACGCCTCTCTACCAGAATACTTCTGGGCCGAGGCTGTCAATACGGCTTGTCATGTACAAAACCGGGCGTTGATTAACAAGAGCCATCGTAAGACTCCCTATGAGCTACTGAAAGGCAAGAAACCAACCATATCCTACCTGAGGATCTTTGGCTGCAAATGTTATGTACTGAATAATGGGAAATACCCACGTACTAAGTTTGGTGAAAAATGCTTCGAAGGCATATTCATGGGCTATAGTAGCCGCAGTCGGGCTTATAGAGTTTTCAACAAGAAAACCCTAGTGGTAGAGGAGTCAATAAATGTTGTATTTGATGAAGGAAGTTTGCTTAATTGCAAGACTTCCAGTCTTCTTCCTGAAGATGCAGGTGACAGACTCGAAAGGTTGCAACTGGATGAGCCCGAGAAAGATGCACCTCCAACATACGTCAATGTATCCACTTCTACGCAGATCGGAGAAGTTGAAAATCAAAATGGAGCAAATCCTTTAGAAGAAGGCGATGCCCAAGAAGTAGTCGACGCTCCTGACGCCAGACTTCTACAGCTCAGACACGTGAGGGATCATCCCAGAGATCAGATCATCGGAGATCCTCGTGACGGGGTCAGAACTCGCCGAGGTACCATTAACGAGATTTTGCATCTTAGCTTTCTGTCCCAGGTTGAGCCAAAGAAGTTCGCCGAGGCAAACAAAGATGCTGCATGGATTTTGGCCATGCAAGATGAATTGCATCAGTTCGAAAGATGCAACATTTGGACGCTTGTTCCCAGACCTCAACACCAGAATGTGATTGGCACCAAGTGGATCTTCAGAAACAAACTGGATGAACATGGTGTCATCATAAAGAACAAGGCCAGACTGGTGGCTTAAGGTTACCGACAGGAGGAGGGGATTGATTTTGACCAAACGTTTGCACGGCTCGAAGCAATCCGGCTATTCCTAGCCTATGCCTCCCACAAAGGCTTCACAGTTTATCAGATGGACGTGAAATCGGCTTTCCTGAATGGAGATTTGAAAGAGGAAGTATACGTCGCTCAACCTCCAGGTTTTGTCAATCCTACATATCCTAATCATGTATATTTTCTTAATAAAGCGCTATATGGCTTAAAACAAGCTCCTCGAGCTTGGTATGAGACATTGTCTAGTTTTCTTCTTGAGAACAAGTTCTCTAGAGGAAAAATAGACAAGACATTGTTTCTCAGGAAAGTCAAAGGCAAGATTTTGCTGGTGCAAATCTATGTTGACGACATCATATTTGGCTCAACGGATAACAATCTTTGCAAAAAGTTTTCCAAACTTATGCAAGGAAAATTTGAAATGAGCAGTATGGGGGAGCTGAAGTACTTCTTGGGACTTCAAGTGAAACAGTCTGCGGACGGAATCTTCATCTCTCAGACGAAGTTCACAAATGAACTCCTCAAGAAATTCGGAATGGAGAAAGCAACCTCTATGAGGACTCCAATGGGATCCACTATGTCTCTGGATAAGGATGAGAAAGGTAAACCTTTCGATGAAACCAAATATAGAAGCATCATTGGATCTCTGCTCTACCTTACTGCCAGTAGACCGGATATCATGTTCTCCACATGTGTTTGTGCCAGATATCAGGTGAACACTAAGGAATCTCATTATGTCGCTGCAAAGCGAATTCTTAGATACCTTAAAGGTACTCCCAATCTTGGCTTGTGGTACCCGAGAAATAATGATGTCGAGCTAATAGGTTTTTCAGATGCTGATTTTGCAGGGAGTAGGGATGACAGGAAAAGCACTTCCGGGACGTGCCAATTCCTCGGAAGAAGGCTTATCTCATGGAACAGCAAGAAGCAAAATTGTGTCGCAACCTCCACAGCAGAGTCTGAGTACATCTCGGCAGGGAGCTGTTGCGCACAACTCCTATGGATAAGGAACCAGTTAGCAGACTATGATCTGCAGTTCACGACAGTACCCATCTACTGCGACTCCTCAAGTGCAATTGCCATCGCAAACAATCCAGTATCGCATAGCAGAACGAAGCATATTGAAGTGCGCTACCACTTCATTCGGGAGCACGTGGAGAACAAGGACATCTCTCTCTGCTATGTCCCCACGGACAAGCAGATTACAGATATTTTCACAAAGCCTTTAGACGAGGCCAAGTTCAGTCTCTTCAAAACTGAATTGGGGATGCTTAACTATGAGGAATGAAGACTCCAGACGCTCCTGGCTCGTGCATCACGGGGGTGCATCTGCCAGAAACTCAAGTGACAACATAAGTGCACGAACTGAGGGGGAGCATGATGTCAGGTGCATCAGACCCAGATTTACAGAAGCCGAAAAGGGGGAGATTACCCTCTCGGTAAGGCTAAGGTAGCTCAATGTTCTAGTTTGCTCTCAAGTAACGGGTAATGCATATCCCTATCACCTCACTTTTAAGTTTCGGTTTTTCATTCCTATATGCTCTATTCACCTTAGCTTGTAGGGTTTAGGCTTCTTCAAATAGGGGGAGATTGTTGGGTATTGCATCCACAATGTACCTGATTTGAAGAAGCCCCTGTGCAAGCCAAGGTAAATAGACAATGTATTTGATGAAATATTTCCAGTTGTGCTTGCAGTTATTCCACGCTAAGTACACACCAATGTCAGGGTACAGTGGGTCAATATACACGGGTCTGTGCAACGTAATCCCTCGTTGAGCAGATCAGTGTGTTTGTCTACGTGTACTCTCTCTATTGGGGTGTACTTAATTTCAAGTACAGGGCTATGATAAAGCAAGAGCAGACAAGGAGCAAGGATGGGCCAAAGACCAGCTCAAGGAAAGAAAGAGGAGAAATAGCCCAAGTAAAAATCGACGAGAATCACTAAGTGATTCTCGCCGAATCGGCAAGAATCACTAATGATTCTCGTCGAGTCGTCGAGAATCACTAGCTGATTCTCGCCGGTTGAAGCCGACAGCTTTGACACCGCCTGAAATTTCTCTAAGGCAGAATCGTCGAGAATCACTAAGTGATTCTTGCCGATTCGTCGAGAATGACTTTGCATTCTCAACGAATCGGCAAGAATCAAAGTGTGATTCCCGCCGATTCTCCCCGGCTTCTGTATCAGCTCAGCCAGATTTCGGCTATGTAGAAGTCGGCGAGAATCGTAAGTGATTCTCGCCGATTCGGCGAGAATCACCTACGATTCTCGCCGAATTTGACTTAGGCGATTTCCTGTTGTTCTCTGGACCGGTTCAAATTATCTAAACTGTTTCGAACCGGGCTCAAGTCTTCTTATCGGTGGGACCCACAACGGTCATATACTTGACCTAATGTATATATACTCCGTATGTATGAACAGTAAAGCAAGAGAAGAAAGGAGATTTCAAAAAACACGAGCCGCCGACAAGCCCTAACGCTCCGCCGATCTCTCCGCCGCTCGTGCACTTGTCGCCGCTGCTGATCTCAGGTTCTTCCAGATCTCCGGCGACCGAAGCTTAGGCTAGCATAGCGTCTCACGCGTCTAACCAGATATCCCTTGTCTCTTGATTCGTTGATCGGGAAAATCCTTCCCCTTCCGAATCGATCGAGACGATCGATCCTAGTGTGACCGTTGGAAGACCTTGCTTCCTTCGCTACGAAGTTTGAATCAAGTTGGCACTGCTGCTGCTCTCCGTCGCCGCCGCTGATTCCGAGAACCTTGCCGCCGCTTTAAGCCGCTGCCGGTTTCGGGAAGATTCTTTCCAAGTGAGATCTAGGGTTGTGGACTCTTCGTTGACTTCAAGAACACGTCGTCGAACGAAGAGGGACACCTTACTCTCCAAACGTCGTTTGTATTTCTTACAAGCATTTTCAATTTCTTTATAACAGACCGATTGGTCTTTAGTTGTAAGGGTTGGGTGCAACCCGGGTTGTGGGAGTGTGGACTCCTACGTGTGGAAGGGTTCCTTCCGTTAGTACAAGGATTGGATTTCAATCCTGTTGGTGAAGTGACCGAGTTGTCCCTTGTTGGGAGATAGGTCGAAGGGGGAAAGTGGACGTACCCAAATCGGGTGAAAGTGAGGGGATAAGTTGTAAACTACTCTAGAGGGGGGGTGAATAGAGTATTCAAATTTTATGAATAACTAGTCAGCTCCCTTGGTGTTGATTTGCGGAATAAAATAATCTGATACTTGAACCCTAAGAGCCTAACACAGTGAAGTGCACAAGTGAGAGAGTTAACTGAAATTTCAGATTAACTATAAACCTATCACAACAACTAGCAATCCTAGGTAGTTCTATCACAGCCACAGAATAAGCAATTTAAACAAAACAGCCAGAGACACAGGATATATAGTGGTTCCCTCTTAATAGGTACTCCACTCTTCTACCACCCTGGTAGGAATCCACTACAGGTTTTTGCTAAGGTGCCCTGCCACCAATGATCTGATTCAGGTAGATCAAACAGACCCTTTGAGCTTTTGATAAGGATGCTCAACCACAGGTTGTTGATAAGGTGCCCTGTCACCAACGTTCACTTTTGAAGAGATGTGAACAAACTCTTTTTACAAAGGGGTTGAGAGGGTTAGATTATCTTCTCTGTTGTAAATACAGATTAGAGAAGACTTGTGGATTCTCTAAAGAATCAAAGTCTCCCCCTGGCTCAGTGAAAGTCCAGGGAAAGCCTTTGCTTCAGGATGAAGGAGTTTCAGATAAACTGAAACTAAATCCTCAGAGATCTGTAGACTGATTTTTATCAGGTCTTCAGATTCTGGAGCACGTGAAGCAGATCTGGAGCTCTTTCTGAAGTCTTGAAAAACTCTAAGCAGATGCTCAGGAGACTTGAGAATGAAATAGATTGCTTTGGACTTTTGCTTCAGGAAAACTTTTCTTCTTCTGATTGTGAGATTGTGAAGAGTTGCTCTGGAGAAGCTTGAAAGAATGCAGCACACGAAAAACTCTCTGTTACTGTAACTTCTTGTTTAAAAAAAACTTTCTTAAATATGTCTTCTCGTTTATCTTTTGGAACGGCTCTATTGATTTGAATTCTCGAGCCCTGCAACAGATTATCTCAAAATAGAATATAGCAATAGGAATAGAATGACCTATTAGCTCTCTGTCAGTCCCAATAAGGAAATAAATGAATAGGAAAATATCTCAGCATAAAGATTTATCGTTCTTGGAAATAGCATACACCGCCAACGGCTAGAATACAGCCTGGCAATATATTTTGTATAATAAGACAAAAATGCTTTATCAAAATACGAAATCCCGTAATTTATGCTTGACATATTTGGTAAGTAATTCATTTGAATTTAAGCTATAAATTAGCAAAAACATTCTTCAGAAAATCTTTCTAACCACACGCTAAAACACTTGGAAATAAACCAAGGAATAAAATAAATACAAACTGTTAAAGGCAGACAGAAATCGTTGAACAGGGGTTCGATGATCGTCGACCTAGCTAACAGATCGTCGACTGAAAACAGAAATCTGTCGAAACAGAAATCGTCGAACGGCAATCGTCGACCAGCTCAAGATATCGTCGACTAAAGCAGAAAATCTGTTAACACAAAAATCGTCGAACATCTCATGATGTCGACGACTAAGGCAGAGATCTGTCGAGACAGATATCGTCGACCATCTCATGATGTCGACGATTAAGGCAAAGATCTGTCGAGACAGAAATCGTGAAACAAGACCACGATCGTCGATCTGCTGATAGCAGATCGTCGACCATCCTTCAGAGCATAATAAGCTTGCTCTGAGATCGTCGACCATCGGTCGACAATAATTGTCTTGACTTCAACGATTCTATAGCCCTGCTATCGTCGACCACTGATCGATGATCGCGAGGCCTCGTTCGACGATGGTCGAACAGAAAAAGAACCTTAACTAAAAATTCATTCTACAACTTCTATTCTAAACTCTAGGTCAGATATAAACTGCCCTAGGGAGACTAAACAAAGTCTAAACATGATCATATATAGTTATATGGATCAAGAGGGGCTGGAAAGGGATTACATAAGCCAAATCACATCTAGGGTACCAACAATCTCCCCCTATTTGGGTTATGTTATCCAATTTGATCTAAAAGGTAATGCACACAATAACAAAAGCAGATATTAACCAAAAAATTTAAATCACAGGCAATCCACAGGAAAACATAAAACCATAAATCAGCAGAACTAAAGTATCAAGCAGATTTATCAGAGGTTTTAGCATCAGATGATTTCTTAGGGATTACAGCTGGTTTGAAGATAATTTCTCTGTTTGGATTTGCTGCTTGTCTTTTGGATAGCATTAGATCGTGTTCACCAATAATTTTCTTTTCAGCATAGCTTGGTAGAACTGCAGCAGGGTGCAATTTCATGTATTCTTCAGTATTGAAAATTTCAGAGTTTACTTGAATTTTGCTGAGTTCCTTTTCTCTGAATTCGGACATAGTTGTATATGCTGTAGGGTCTAGTCCTTGAGCTTTGGCTCTCTCCATCATGCTTAGTGCAATAGATTCCTTAAATCTTGCCATAGAGGCAATTCTTTCAGATTCAGTCATATCTGATGGAGAGGGTGGTCTATCAGAGTCAGCTTGAGCTGCAATCTCCATGTTCCTTTGAAGAGCTGTGGCTATTTTGCTTGAGTCAGAAGGAATTTGTGCAGCCTTCTTAGGATTTGTTTCAGCATAAAGAGATCTTGGAGGAGCAAGTTCAATGAACTTCTTGTGGGATTTCTCTGAATAGACCACTCTTTTTCCTTTTGTTTCAATTGTCTCAGCAGCAGCAGGTTTCCTAGATGAGGAGGATGGACCTCTCCTGGGAGGAGAAGGTTTCCATTCTGGAACTTTCTTTTTAGGAGAAGGAGGAGGAGAGAAGGTAGGTTGCTGAAAAGTCATCTCCTTTATTTGTTCCATGAGAACATTTTCATTTCTTTTTCTTCCTTGTCCTGATACATCTTGGCCTCCCTGGCTTTGGTTACTCCTTCTCTGGTAGGACTGATGAATGTTAGAGCTGGCTGATCTTGCAGATGGGGCAGAAGAGAGACTTCCAGAGGCTCCAGCACCAGGAGGTGGAGGAGGACCTCTGGGGGGGGATTTCTGAATAGGGGTGTCATATCTTTTTGTTCTCTTTTTCTCTCTTGTCTGATTCTTTGAGAGCCTCATCCAGGGTCGAAATTCTTTGCTCTTGGGATCAATTCCCTTCAGAATGAAATATGGAACATCCTTGTCTGGATTGGCAGTAGGAGGAGCAGATGCTTTCCTTTTCTTGGATACAGCCTTTTTCTTTTTCTGGGAGCTATCAGAATCCTCAGAGTCATCATCATCAGAGGAGTGAGATTAGGTTCTGCCAGCATAATCATCAAAGTCTAGATTTGGGATATCCTTGGCAGCTATAGCATGTTCAACCTTCTGCTTCTCTCTATCTTCTCTTTCTCTTGCTTCCTCAATGGCATCTTGCTCAAGGAGGGCATCAAGATCAACATTTGGAGTGCTCTTCCAGAGATCTGATTTAGGATACAAGTCAGGAACTATCCTGGGGACCAGTTCTGCAGTAGAAGGAATGGATAGAGGATAGGTAAGGATAGGAGGAGAAAAGATGACAATATCTGCAGGGGCAGATGCTTTTTCTAGAGAGATGGCTAGGGAATCCAAATGATAATTAGCCAACCCTTCAATGTACTCAGAAGTAATATTCTCAGCCACAAAGGCTATAAATTGTTCTAGGTTTAGAGTACCTGAGCTTGATTCCTTTTCAGTCATCTTGGAGGCTTTTTCTGGTAAATCTAGCACGGCCTCAGCTTCTTCAGCAGCAGCAGCAGCAGTGTTGATTGTGCCTGCATACAAAGAAAGATAGGTTAACAACCAAGTGGGAATAAAATATTCCCCCCAAGGTGAGCAACAACAGGTAATTGATAGAGTTACCTGAAGATCTACACAGGATACCACTTTGCATCTAGGAAGGAGGTTATAATTCCTTCTAGATGTTTAGCGACATCAGGGATAGACACCTCTGCAAGACACACGAGGAGTGCTATACAGGAAAAGAAGAGAGAGTCCTTGACCAAGGGGTCATCAAGGTACTCAGGTCTATAAGAGACCATTTTCTCTTGAAAAGAAGGAACAAGAGGAGTAGATGTGAGTGAGGACTCACAGTCTAGGTTAAGATAGGATTCCAAATCTTCAATGGAATTTGCAGCAACATCTTGCAATACTGATGCAGGATCATCAGCAGCTGAGATGAGATAGGAAGGAATAAGAAATTAACTCCAAGTTGGAGTGAATTAATTAGAATCTTAAATAACATTATACCATCAGATTGAGCAGCAACATTCTCAAATTGTTGAACCACTACTTCTGTATCAGTAGTGTTCAATGGAGATTTTTCACCAATGTCCATGGGGACTACTTCATTATCTTTCTCAGGGATTTCTTCATCAGAAGCTTGATTCACTAGGGAGTGAATGTCCTTGTTAGATAAAGATATCAATTTAAAATCCTGATTATAACCTTTAGAGGAAGTGATTTACCTTCTGGATGCTTTGGAAGCTCTTGAGATTCTTCTACAATTGCTGAAAGGGGAAGAGAAGAGTTGTCCTGAAGGGCCAATGCATCACCTGAGACCACTTCAACAGACATCTCCCCCTGCATGACTTCAGTGGGAACTGGAGTCATGCATCTTACTGAAGAGGGCTCAGCAGAGGGTGGAAATGATTTGATGGCTTCAGTAAGGGCTTTGATGGATGCAATGAGAGGGGCATTGGCAGCCTCAATCATTTTTTGGATGGATGGAGTGATGAGCTCTACAACATGTGCAAGCAATTCAAGAGTTATCTGAAATGCTGATGATGTAGAGGTGGATGGAATGGAAGCAGTATGATCTACCACATGATCAAAGGAATCATGTGGAGATGGGTGAACATCAACATGAGTGTGGGATTCATGTTGAGAGAGGTGCGTGAGGATGGTAGCAGTCACCATGTCAACACTGGCTGAAGCTGCCAGATGTTGTGGTGTTAGTGACTGGGGTGGAGATGCAGGTGGAATGAGAGATGCATGTTGTGGTGGCACTGCAGGGTGTGTGGAAGGTAATGCAGGAGATGAGGATGCAGGGGTAAAGAGGGAGGATGAAGGGATTGCTGAGCCTTCCCCAGCAAGCTGGAGAGTGGCTGAATCAGCCCTTGTGTCTGATGGAGGGTTAGGATCAACCCTGGCTGACTTCTTGATAACTCTCTGAGATTTCTTGAAGAGAGAGGGGTCCAACCTCTTGCTGGCGTTGACTGCGGAGGGTGCAGAAACAAGCAGCAGGGGTGCTTTCACATATAGAAACACACCCAACACCCTGGCAAGATTTACTTCTTTCTGATTGTTCTTTCTCCTTATTAGTTCAAACAGAACTTTTCCCTAGGCAATCTGCGCCTTATTCACCAAAGCTGACATCAGGGCAAATTGTTGCCTGTTGATGTTGTCGTGAGCAGAATGTTTTCCCAAAACGACCTTGCCCACCAGGTCGGCCAGAAACTTGTACTCTGGAGACAGGTTTATCTTTAGCAGCTTAGCTGGAATACCCTCAGCATGGCCCATCACAGTTAGCATGCGGCCATATTCTTCTGCAGTTTGCTCATAGTCCTCAGCACCGGTTGGCAGTCCAAACAGCTCAGTCAAAACTTCAGGAGTCAGAGTGACCTCCTCTCCATTTATCTTTCCAGTCATCGCTTCGTCGCTGGAGGACGAGGTATATACCCATTCTCGAATCTCTGGTATATTAATCTTTGGTGAGAATGACATAAATTTCTTTAGGCCTTGATCTTCACATAGCTGCAGAATGGCTTGGATGGGTTGATCACATCGGCTGAAAGAATCGAAGTCGACACAGAAGCCAGTGTCGAACTTCATCCCAAAGAGAACTGCAGAAGGAATCGCCATAGGATTTGAAAGAAAATGGCGAATCGAGAAGCAAAGCAGGGGAGAAGAGAATCGCGCGGGATTAGAGTTCGAGAGCGAATTCTAAGCCAGAAGATGGAATATGAAAAGACGGAGCGGAAGGACGACGATCTCCAGACCTAAATCGACTATTAGATACAAATCTGCGATCGTCGATCCCGGAATAAAATCGGTCGTCGAATAATGATCGACGATAGTCAATGTTTGACTAAACGTCAAATGTCGACCGACTACAAGCAATCACCACGATCGTCGATCAATGTATGTTGGTCGACGATTCTCCACACAGCACAGAAAATCTGTCGTCGACCATTGGTCGACGATAGATACCTAAGGAGAGATCGTTGACCGGTTGATCGACGATTTCTGCCTTACTACCGAACGAGCTGTCGTCGACCGTTGGTCGACGATAGATCTGACCTAGTCGAAGATCGTCGAGCCGTCGTTCGACGATTTTAGACAGAAAACAAAACTGTCAAAATTTTCACTACTCTGAACCATTAATCATACCAAGCTGGTTCAGGAAGAACAAATGCCTTTGTTCATCAAGGGGCTTAGTGAAAATATCTCCTCTCTGCAGGTCTGTGGATATAAATTCCATTGCTATCTTGTTCTTTTCCACATTATCTCTCAGAAAATGATGTCTTATCTCAATGTGCTTGGTCCTGGAATGGTGCACAGGATTTTGAGCAATTGATATTGCACTGGTACTGTCACACAGAATTTTTGTTTTTGAGTGTGTATACCCATAATCCACTAGCTGATTTTGAATCCACAGAATCTGTGAACAACAACTAGCTGCTGCAATATATTCAGCCTCAGCAGTTGAAGTAGACACAGATGCCTGTTTCTTACAAAACCAAGAGACAAGTCTCTCTCCCAGGAACTGACAGGTCCCTGAGGTGCTTTTCCTGTCAACTCTACAACCAGCATAATCAGCATCTGAATATCCAATTAATTCAAATCCTGACTCAGCTGGGTACAACAGTCCTAAGTTAGGGCATCCCTTAAGGTATCTCAAGATCCTCTTGAGGAGAGTTAAGTGAGATTCCTTTGGGTTGACCTGAAACCTAGCACATAGGCATGTAGCAAACATTATGTCAGGCCTACTTGCAGTCAAATACAGCAGGGAACCAACAATGGCTCTATAGTTCTTTTGATCAACAGACTTGCCATTGACATCAGAATCAATAACTGCATTTGAGGCCATAGGTGTGCTCATTGATGAGGCATCAGACATTCCAAATCTTTTAACCAGCTCTCTGACATATTTTGATTGAGAAATGAAGATACCATCAACACACTGTTTCACTTGGAGACCAAGGAAATAGGATAACTCACCCATGCTGCTCATCTCAAACTTGGAGTGCATTAGTTCAGAGAACCTCTTGCATAGTTTGGGATCAGTAGAGCCAAATATAATGTCATCTACATAGATTTGAACTAACAGTTGTGAGTCCTTATGATGTCTAATAAATAGGGTTCTATCTACTACACGTCTCACAAACTTGTGTTCTAGAAGGAAATTTGCTAAGGTCTCATACCAAGCTCTAGGAGCTTGCTTAAGTCCATATAGAGCCTTTTGGAGTTTGAACACATGAGTGGGTAAGGTTGATGAAACAAACCCTGGTGGTTGTTCAACAAACACTTCTTCCTTTAAATCTCCATTGAGGAAGGCACTCTTCACATCCATTTGGAAGACCTTAAATCTTTTATAGGAAGCATAGGCTAGGAAAATCCTAATGGCTTCTAGTCTAGCTACAGGGGCAAAAGTCTGATCATAATCTATGCCTTCCTCCTGTCTATAGCCTTGAGCTACTAGCCTAGCCTTATTTCTAACTACTATGCCTTGGGCATCAAGCTTGTTTCTAAACACCCACTTGGTGCCTATGATCCGTTGGCCTCTTGGTCTTGGAACCAAAGTACAAACTTTACATCTTTCAAACTGGTTAAGTTCCTCTTGCATGGCTATAATCCAGTGTGGATCAAGCTCAGCATCTTTAATGGTTAGGGGCTCAACCTGAGAAAGGAAACAAGCAAACATCACATCTTTGTTGAGTTGATGTCTTGTCTGGACTCCTACTGAAATGTCTCCAATCACTTGAGATACAGGATGATCTCTAAGTGTGACAAGATTAGTAGGTTCAACAATGATCTGATCTTCAACAGTTTCAGGATTTGATTCCTCATGTGGAATTTGATCAACTGTTGGAGCAGGTGCTTTAACTTGAAGAAGTTCTACATCAGATTCAGAATCTGAAGAAGCAACCTGAGGAGTTTGTTGGGGATGATTCTCCTGTGTGAGTCTCAAACCTTCCAAATCCTTACTTACTCCTAGGACTTGCACTGTACTATTAGAGGAAGAGTCCTTCTCCTTATAATACATGACTGTCTCATCAAAAGAGACATGTGCAGACTCTTCTATCTTAAGAGAGGATTTATTGAGGACCCTATAGGCTTTGCTTACTTGAGAGTATCCCAGAAAGACTCCCATTGAAGCTTTTGCCTCAAATTTTCTATGGTATTCTTTGTTATTGTTGTGAACAAAAGCAACGCAGCCAAACACTCTAAAATAGTCTATTTTAGGTTTCACTTGCTTAAGTAATTCATAGGGAGTCTTACCCTTAAGTTTATGTATCAGACTTCTGTTCAATACATAGTTAGCTGTGCTAACTGCTTCAGCCCAAAAGGACAGAGGCATGTTAGCATCTGCCAACAATGTACTTGCAGCTTCAATTAGGGTTCTGTTTTTCCTTTCAACTACCCCATTTTGTTGAGGAGTTCTAGGAGCAGAGAAGCTATGTTTGATACCTTCCTTCTCACAGAATTCTTGCATAAGAAGAGACTCAAACTCAGTACCATGATCACTTCTGATCAAGGCAATCTGAGTAGAATACTCACTCTGTATACACTTTAGAAAATCTGTAAGAACCTTGAAGTTATCAGCCTTAGTTCTCAAGAAGAATACCCAAGTGAACCTAGAGAAGTCATCTACAATTACTAGAGTGTAAAACTTTCCTCCAAGACTCTGTACAGCAATAAGACCAAATAAATCCAAATGTAGCAAGTACAGAATCCTGGGAGAATCACTTTTATTAACTGATTTAAAGCTATTCCTTGTTTGCTTACCTAATTGACAAGCTTTGCAAAGGCCTTCCTTCTTGTAGGGGCAAGAAGGTAAGCCTCGTACAAGATTGTATTTAGCCAACCTAGAAATGTTTTTCAAATTTACATGACTAAGTCTCTTATGCCAAAGGGTATTATTACTGGTTACTTCATTAAATAAGCATATTTGAGATTTGGATGAGTTAAAGTCTACAACATAAACATTACCAATTCTAATACCTACTAACACAACAGTATTATTTAAAGCAATATTACAAGCAGTGTCAGTAAACCATACCTTGTACCCAGCATCACACATTTGACTTACAGAGATTAGGTTGTGCTTTAGTCCGGAGACATACGCAACCTTCTTGAATGTTACAGCTCCTATGGTGAGGCTGCCATACCCTTCAGTCTGTCCACAGCTGGAATCCCCAAATACAACTTTTGGTCCCAGCTTGGCTTTGAACCCTGACAGATTCTTCTTCTTTCCTGTCATATGCTTTGAGCATCCACTATCCAGATACCATTTGTCATGTATGACTGGATAGGTCTTCACCTGCAAAGATATCAATTATACATTGTGGACCCAGGTTACCTTGGGTCCAGTATTCTTCACAAAAGAAAAACTAGATATAAAAGATTTTGCAGGCTTAGATTTATATCCTAAAGGGTGTGATCTCCTAGGTGGGATAATCCATTCAGTTGAAGGATTAAACATCCTAGGGTAGTGATTGGGATTTGCACATCTGGAAGTTTGAAATTTATTTTCCAGCTTAAGTCCAGATCGTCGATCCACGGTCGACGATCGCAAGCCATATCGTCGACCATTTGTAGTAGTGCTATGTTCTGGATTCCACGATCGTCGATCACTGGTCGACGACTCAAGATGAGATCGTCGATCTCCTGCACCAAAGATATCATACTTGGTGAAGGTGTTCAGAGATCGTCGATAGACGTTCGACGATTGGTTTGACGATCGTCGATTAATGTTCGACGATTTTTGTAAAGCTAGAAATTTTTTCTTCCTATTCTCTTTCTTAATCTTATTCTGAATTTTCTTGCATTTTTCAATTTCCTCAGTATTCTTTATTCCTGATTCAGAAACAAATTTTACTGGAGTGCTAAATCTCTCCTTTGTGAGGAGGATGGGTTCACTAGGTGTAGCACCTAAGCCTAGTTTATCATTACCAACCCTAGTGTTTGCTATACAGGTTATTTCAGATAATTTAAGGCTTCTGCCATTTAATTGTTCTTCTAACCTCTTAGATTTAGCTAGTTCTAATTTTAAGAATGTTACTTCTTCTCTTAATCTTTCTAATTCCTTTTCTAATCTGATTATTTCAGTACCTTCCATGTCTAGTTCCATTATTTTTAATCTAAGTGACTTAATTTCTTTTTCAGATAATAGTAAATCTAAACATAGAGTTTTAAATTTTAGTTTGAACTCAGGAGATGAGAAATCAAATGAGTCGATTACCTGGTCTTCCATAAAGGAATCTTCTTCATTGTCTCCTTCTTCTTCAGAATTCTCTACAGCTGACAGAGAGCTGCAGGCATCAATAGCCATGAGGCAGACCTCTTTGGCTTTCTTCTCTCTTCTTCTTCTTCTGAATCACTGGAGCTAGAGGAGCAGGTATCCTCTTCTGTTTCACTCCAGGTAGCAGCCACAAATCCCTTGTCCTTCTTCTTGTATTTGTGTGATGAGGACTTGGAGTGGTGCTTCCTGTACTCTTTCTCATGTTTCTTCTCCTTGTGTTTCTTCTCTGGACAATCTGGGGCAATGTGTCCAGGCTTGCTGCAAACATAACAAATGATTTCTTTAGATGGAGTCTTGTCATACCTTGGTTTGTCCTCATGCTTGGAGAACTTCTTTCTGAGGTCTCTTCTTCCCATGTTGAAGAACCTCTTGGCAATGAGTGCCAGTAACTCCTCATTTGATTGACTTCCTTCAGAAGTCTCAGCCGCCTTAAGAGCTAGAGAGTGCTCTTTCTTTGTAGGTGTAGGAGTTTTTACTTCAATTGCAGCAGCTCTGCTCTTTAGAGTTTGCTCATATGACTTGAGCTTTCCCAACAGAGCTTCTGTGGAGAGTTCCACAGTGTTTCTTCCATCCTTGATGGGCCATATCCTTGAGTCCCAAGAGATGGGAAGGCACATCAGGATTTTGTCATTTACTTCTGACAAAGTTATCTCCTTGTCCAAAGACCTCAGTTCACTTATTATTGAACTGAGTCTTGTGTACATTGTGTCAATGTCTTCAGCATCATCCTTCTTGAAATTTTCATACTGAGAGGTGAGATTGGATCTCCTGTCCTTCCTCTCATCAGCTGAGCCAGCAACTATGTGGTTGAGGGAATCCCACATAGCTTTGGCTGAGGTACATTCAGCAAGCTTCTGGAATATCTCATCAGACATTGTCTGAGCTAGGATATTCATTGCTTTAGCATCAGCTGCTTTTGCCTTCTTGTAAGTTTCATTGTAGTCAGGTGGTGGCACAACACTGAGATCAGCAGAAGTGGAAGCAGCAGCAGGCCTAGCAGGTGGTCCTGTCAAAATAGAAGAGAAGATATCTTCATCAATAGAATTCATGTATAGTCTTATCCTGGCCTTCCATATGCCAAACTTGGACAAGTTGCATACAGGAGGTCTGGTGCTTGAATAATCCTTAGACTGGGCCATGTGTGAAAGTGTTTGTGAATGGTATCAGGAAACAACTTATCACAGGATCTTTTAACTCAGGTGTTAGCCTGTATAAACAGCTAACCTCCCTCTGATACCAATTGAAAGTGAGGGGATAAGTTGTAAACTACTCTAGAGGGGGGTGAATAGAGTATTCAAATTTTATGAATAACTAGTCAGCTCCCTTGGTGTTGATTTGCGGAATAAAATAATCTGATACTTGAACCCTAAGAGCCTAACACAGTGAAGTGCACAAGTGAGAGAGTTAACTGAAATTTCAGATTAACTATAAACCTATCACAGCAACTAGCAATCCTAGGTAGTTCTATCACAGCCACAGAATAAGCAATTTAAACAAAACAGCCAGAGACACAGGATATATAGTGGTTCCCTCTTAATAGGTACTCCACTCTTCTACCACCCTGGTAGGAATCCACTACAGGTTTTTGCTAAGGTGCCCTGCCACCAATGATCTGATTCAGGTAGATCAAACAGACCCTTTGAGCTTTTGATAAGGATGCTCAACCACAGGTTGTTGATAAGGTGCCCTGTCACCAACGTTCACTTTTGAAGAGATGTGAACAAACTCTTTTTACAAAGGGGTTGAGAGGGTTAGATTATCTTCTCTGTTGTAAATACAGATTAGAGAAGACTTGTGGATTCTCTAAAGAATCAAAGTCTCCCCCTGGCTCAGTGAAAGTCCAGGGAAAGCCTTTGCTTCAGGATGAAGGAGTTTCAGATAAACTGAAACTAAATCCTCAGAGATCTGTAGACTGATTTTTATCAGGTCTTCAGATTCTGGAGCACGTGAAGCAGATCTGGAGCTCTTTCTGAAGTCTTGAAAAACTCTAAGCAGATGCTCAGGAGACTTGAGAATGAAATAGATTGCTTTGGACTTTTGCTTCAGGAAAACTTTTCTTCTTCTGATTGTGAGATTGTGAAGAGTTGCTCTGGAGAAGCTTGAAAGAATGCAGCACACGAAAAACTCTCTGTTACTGTAACTTCTTGTTTTAAAAAAACTTTCTTAAATATGTCTTCTCGTTTATCTTTTGGAACGGCTCTATTGATTTGAATTCTCGAGCCCTGCAACAGATTATCTCAAAATAGAATATAGCAATAGGAATAGAATGACCTATTAGCTCTCTGTCAGTCCCAATAAGGAAATAAATGAATAGGAAAATATCTCAGCATAAAGATTTATCGTTCTTGGAAATAGCATACACCGCCAACGGCTAGAATACAGCCTGGCAATATATTTTGTATAATAAGACAAAAATGCTTTATCAAAATACGAAATCCCGTAATTTATGCTTTACATATTTGGTAAGTAATTCATTTGAATTTAAGCTATAAATTAGCAAAAACATTCTTCAGAAAATCTTTCTAACCACACGCTAAAACACTTGGAAATAAACCAAGGAATAAAATAAATACAAACTGTTAAAGGCAGACAGAAATCGTCGAATAGGGGTTCGATGATCGTCGACCTAGCTAACAGATCGTCGACTGAAAACAGAAATCTGTCGAAACAGAAATCGTCGAACGGCAATCGTCGACCAGCTCAAGATATCGTCGACTAAAGCAGAAAATCTGTTAACACAGAAATCGTCGAACATCTCATGATGTCGACGACTAAGGCAGAGATCTGTCGAGACAGATATCGTCGACCATCTCATGATGTCGACGATTAAGGCAAAGATCTGTCGAGACAGAAATCGTGAAACAAGACCACGATCGTCGAACTGCTGATAGCAGATCGTCGACCATCCTTCATAGCATAATAAGCTTGCTCTGAGATCGTCGACCATCGGTCGACGATAATTGTCTTGACTTCAACGATTCTATAGCCCTGCTATCGTCGACCACTGATCGACGATCGCGAGGCCTCGTTCGACGATGGTCGAACGGAAAAAGAACCTTAACTAAAAATTCATTCTACAACTTCTATTCTAAACTCTAGGTCAGATATAAACTGCCCTAGGGAGACTAAACAAAGTCTAAACATGATCATATATAGTTATATGGATCAAGAGGGGCTGGAAAGGGATTACATAAGCCAAATCACATCTAGGGTACCAACATCGGGGAACCACTATAAATTGCCTGTGTATTTTCTGTGCTTGGTTGTTTTGTTTTCTTGTGCAGGTAAATCTTAATTCCGCAAATACGCTGCAAAGACACCTATCCCCCCCCCATAGGTGAAGGTAGCTGACACTAGGTGAACTTTCAATTTCTATTGTTATTGTTTTCTATAACTCATGTAAATAGTAATCCTAATCCAAATAGGGGAGATTGTTGGAACACCCTATTACTAATTTTGGTCAGGATCACTATGTCAATAGGATTGTTGCTTTGATCTTGATGATTGTTGGGTCCGACATTCCTTCACTTAACCCGTGGCGCTTTGCTACTTATTTAAGAAATTAAGTAGCGCCCTCTCCAACAGTCCGGGCTTTTGGTGCAGTTGGGTATGCGCTTGATCCTTCAATTGGTATCAGAGGAGGTCACGGGTTCAAGACCGGGGGGGCTATTAAATCCTGATTTTTCCCTTCTACCTGTGTGGGTCTGGCAGGTCAGGCAAACCGTGGACATGTGGAAACCCCACCTCTGAGCCGTGTGGGCCATGTGGTAACCCCACCTCTGAGCCGACGGGTTGTGCTGGATGCCGGGAGGGGGGGGATTGTTGGGTCCAGCGTTCCTTCACTTGACCCCTGGCGCTTTGCTACTTATTTAACAAATTAAGTAGCGCCCTCTCCAACAGTCCGGGCTTTTGGTGCAGTTGGGTATGCGCTTGATCCTTCAAGGTGTTTTGTCATACCATGGTTTGTCATCTTGTCTAGATGACTTCCTTCTGAAGTACTTCTTTGACATTTTGAAAAATCTCTTGACAAATAGACTCATTAGTTCTTCATTGAATGGAGTCTCTTTAGAGTCCTCAGCAGCCTTGAAAGCAATGTTGTGCTCCTTCCTGGTAGGTTTTGGAGTCTTTACTTCAGTTACTGCTTCTCTGGTCTTCATCAGTTGCTCATATGATTTGAGCTTTACAAGGAGAGACTCATTTGAGATTTCAGTCATGCTTCTGGCTTCATTGATACGCCAGATCCTTGAATCCCATGTGCTAGGGAAGCACATAAGGATCTTGTCATTCACTTCAGTCAGAGTAATTTCCTTATCTAAGGTCCTTAGCTCATTTATGATTGAGCTTAACCTGTTGTATATGTCACTGACTGACTCAACTTCTTCCTTCTTGAAGTTCTCATACTGAGAGATGAGATTGAATCTTCTGTCCTTTCTCTCATCAGCAGATCCAACCACCATCTGGTTTAGGGAATCCGAGATGGCTTTGGCTGAAGTGCACTTAGCCACTTTTTGAAAAATGTCATCAGACATAGTCTGAGCTAAAATGTTCATGGCTCTTGCATCTGCAATCTTGGCTTTCTTCTGGGCATATGTACACTAAGGTGGTGGAACAGCATGAGTGTTTGAAGTAGAAATTGAAGCAGTTGCTGCAGTAAGAGGTCCTGTCAAGATAGAGTAAAATATATACTCATCAATAGAGTTCATATACAACTTAATTCTTGCCTTCCAGATGGCAAACTTATTTAGGTTGCATACTGGAGATCTGGTGCTTGCATAATCCTTATTTTGTGCCATTATGATAGAAAATAGTTGGGAAGAGGAAAATCTGATCTAACTGGATCTTTGTTCAAGTGTTAACTTGTACAACCAAACAAAAACACACCTCTGATACAAATTAAAAGGCGGGGTTAGATCCTATTACTCTGGAGAGGGGGGGGGGTGAATAGAGTATTAAAACTTTGGCTCTTTTTTAAAGTTTATATCAGAGTAAATATAATGATACCATATATTAGTTAAGAAAAAGAAAACAAGGCTAACTATTCCAGTAATCACAAGCACAACAAAAACAAAGCAAATGAAAAGGAGCAACAAGACGACACAAGAAGTTTATACTGGTTCCCTTAAACTTGGGTACATCCACTCTTCTATCACCCTTGGTAGGAATCCACTAGCAGGTTTTGATCAGGAGACTGCCACCATAAGATTTGATTCAGGTAGATCACGAAACTCTTCAGGCTTTTGATCAGGTGCCCAAAAACCAACTTCAAGTTTTTTTGAGGGAGACTTGTCAACCAAACTAACTTTTGAAGGGAGCTATAACCCTGTACAATGGGGTGGAAAGAGTTTGATGGAAGTCTTCTCTTTTCTCAATACAACTTGAGAAGACTATGTGGATTCTTGTGTTGTCAAAGCTCCCCCTGAGAAGTTGAATGCTTTAGGAAGAAAGAGCTTTTCTTAAGGGTGAGTAGGCCTTCAGCTTGATCTGCCAAGGTCCAGGAAATCCAGTGACTTATGTTGAATAGAATGTCTCTGAAGATTTCTGGAATAGAAGTTGAAGAAGACTCTTGATCAAGATGATTTGTTCCTCTTCAAACTAGAGTGTTGGCAGAGAATGAGAAAAGCATTGAGAGAGTCGACTGCTAGTTGAATATTCTCTACGCAGTGCTTCTTGATTTCTTCTCTCTGTATCTCTAACTATGTATCTCGAAAAAGAGAGAACTCTTTTATTCTGCTGCTAAAAATTCTCCTTTGAATTTTGAATACTTTCCATAAATACTGGTTGATTTGGAGAATAGAAAACGGCTGGAATAAGAGCATTAATGAGTTTCCAAACTGTCCTTGATAGAATAAACAAATATTTACTCTGATGAATACCATATTTAATGCAGCCAATAACGGCTATATTCAGAAGAATATTTGCATTAAATGCTCAGAATAATACCGCTAATAAATAAAGAAGATAAGGAACAGAAGAAGGAAAGACTCATTCTGGAACTACACTGAAAACTTCGAATGCTGAACAGAATTCATCGACCTGAGATAAAAGATCGTTTACTAGAGAATTCAAGTTCGTCGAGCTAAGAATCTGATAGAAGAAAACTAAGCGTCGACTTGAGCTCTGAGAACATCGAGCTCAGCTCAGAGAATTAACTCTGAGTTCGTCGATCTAGGATCGACGATCATCGAGCTGAGTTCAAAGAATTTCGAACTGATTACTGTCTTCTGAAAATTGCTAAATCTGAGTCTCTGAAGTCCACTGCTGGCTTGTCCAAGGAGGTAGCACTAATCAGGACTTAGCCTAAACTCTAGGAAAACTAAACATGACCCTGACTATACAATGTTGGGTCAGACTAAGCCTAAGTTAGTGATCCTAGCCCAAATCTAACTAGGGATCCAACACGAGGTATTTTTGGTGTTTGTGTGGATACCTCTAAAGATGCGGATAATATTTTTTGTTTGGACTCCAACACCAATCATTCTTCTCAAAATATGATTTCAATGTACGTATTGTACTTATTTCTTGATTTGTAGTATTTTGTGGATCGTGTCGAGGATTCATATTTTCCCAATCCACATTTGCCTTAAAACCCAACGACACCCTTGGGCTTTGACATTTCATTCTATTTATACCAGTGTCACACACAGGAAACAGGTCGAGGAGGCTGATGTGAGGCTCAAATACCCTAGCCATATTTTTGCAAAAATACACCGAGCATGCTCGTGGGTGGATCTTCAACACATAAGTCTGTCTAGAAGAATTATGTTTACTTAAGCATGGAAATGAATTTCTAGATCTCTCGGGTTCTTTAGGGTATTAGACATTAGAATGAATTGAAGATACTTGAATGAGTTTAAGTAGAACATCACAATGCATGTATGATTCTTTATTTCTAGAGACCAAGGCTTAATTAAGCAGCAATGGATGTTTAAAAAAGCACTTAATTATTAGTTACTTATTTGTCTTATTTTTTCTTGATTTTCCATCATTTATTAATTTTCTGAATTTTCTTGTCATTTATTAACACAGGAATTCCCTATTAATGTTAGCTTACATCAAGGTTCATTTTTTTTACTATACCCTTATTTTAGATGAGCTTGCCGGACATATCCAACAAGCAATATCTTGGTGTTTTTTATTTGCGGATGATATCGTTTTGGTCGATGAGACACACATGGGTGTAAACGCAAAACTTGAATCTTGGCGAGACACTTTAGAAAAGAAGGGTTTTTGGTTGAGTAGGACAAAGATAGAGTATATGGACCTTAAATTTAGCAGTGCAAGAAGTTCGGATGACATTGTTATTAAGTTGGGTGATAACATATTTCCTGTAGTGAAAGTTTTAAATATCTTGGATCAATAGTTCAAAAAGATGGAGGAATTGATATGATGTGACACAGAATCCAAGCAGACTGGTTAAAGTGGAGAGTCGCGTCATGGATCTTTTGTGATCGTAAAATACAATTAAAACTTAAGGGAAAGTTCTACTGTACTTTGATTAGACTAGTGATGCTCTATGGTTCTGAGTGTTGGGCAGTGAATTGTGAACATGAGCAAAAAATGGGAGTTGCGGAGATGAGAATGCTTAGGTGGATGTGTGGACAAATGAGACTGGATAGAATTAGGAATGAATGTATCAGGGATAAGACAGGTGAAGCACCAATTGCAGAGAAGATGTGAGAAGCTTGACTAAGATGGTTTGGACATGCGCAAAGGAGACCATTAGAGGCACCTATTATGAGTTGTGAGTGTCTAGTCACTAGGCATGTTAAACGAATGAAGAGTAGACTAATAAATACTTGGAATGAAACTTTAAGGAAAGATATGATGTACTTAGGCATTAGTGATATTATGGCACAAGATAGGGCATAATGGCGACAAAAGATCCATATAACCAACCCCACTATAGTGGAATAAATACTTGAGTGTTGTTGTCATGTTCTTGTCATTTATTTTTATTTTTTAATTGAATATTATGATCTATTTTAAAAAATTGGTTCTCTCGTGCGGCTGTGATAGTACCTCGTCCACAATAATGCCTTAAGATTAAAAATTTAAATACTCGGTGTTAACTCGGAATCTTGCGATTGTGGCCATTGCCAGTCCAGTTTAGGCATATCAATCCATTAGTGCTCGATGGTAGGGACAATTAAGGTACTTGTAACTGAGATTGATCGGAAATCGGTGTGCTAGTACTAGATTCCTCATCTACTGCTCCTCGCCAAGGCAAGATCGACCTTCGTGCCATGGAAAAAAGTCCAAAAGCAGCAATAGCTTCTTCTTCTATAAGATAAGATCTGCTGAAACTAGCCTCAAAACTAGAGCACGGGATGACACGAATCGCTCGAATGCAGAGATTGGCCACGAGATGACCACTTCGCTTTGTTCTCCAACCATACCATGAAGATTCGACGAGAGCAATCACAACTTCTTGAATGTCTATTTTTACGTGAATTTCTTCTTCAATAGCAGGTCCTATTCTTCAAACAGCTCAATCTCACTTGGTCTTTTTTCATTAAGGTGAGGGTGGGAGAAGAATTGGGGATCACCAGTGAAGTCACCAAACGTAATCATATGAGGCGAGCGCCAGTGAAGTCACCCAACACAATCTTCTTGGGTGAACAAGAATTGGGGATCGGATGCAGGCGAAATTCCTTCCAATGGCTAAGATGTTCAGTCGACTCCCTCACCCTTAGTGGGGGGGGGGGGTCCCGACCCCTTCGAGTGAGCATAAAAGAGAGGGGGAAAGAGGCCCCGGTGAACCATCATATTAAGTGAACAAGTGTAAGCTTCGATGCCCGATAGTATGGAGTACAGACCAGACCGAGGGATAGGCCCTGAAGTGAAGGACAGGAATGAGCGGAAGAAATGTGTTCCAATTTATGGCCTTGCATCGACCATCCAACGGACCATGGACAAATGGAACGATGCTTAACACTTGTCATTTTAGTTTGTTTTCGGGGAGAAGATAGGCTGATAGAATTTCATGCAAATCAAATTTTGATCAAAGAATTTCCATATCTCTCTTATGTCTCCTGTCTCTTGACAATCTTGCCTGATAATGTTAGAGATCGCCTCTTTATGATTCATCCTAAGTAGCTAACTGAATATGAATTGGCTTAAAGGACTGATAAGAGGATCTAACTATTTTAAGCCAGAACCTTATCAGTTGAGAATCCGCTATTCTCATGTAAGCCAACACAACCCTTGAATTGGATAGTTTGAGAACATATCTATAGAACCTATGAGTTATTCGACCAAGGTCTAGAAATCAAATAATCTCATGCAAGTGGTGCTTTTGGGTTAAAATGGCCGCCCCCATCAAAACTCAATCAAAATTTTCGATTGAATGATCTATATTGTTTAGTTTTTTTAGAGAAAACAAGTGCCGCTTTTGGATCAAAATTTTGTTGAGCGGTTGACAAGTTAAAACGAGAAACCATGCGCAAGAACACTAAACCAAAACAAAACCAAGTAAACTATATACAAACAGAAGAGCAAGAATCTTGGACTATCAAAAATCTTTACAGGGCGAGGAAAAAATGACAAAACATGATTCGATGATGTACCTGAAGGAGCAAGTCTCTGGCTTCTCAGCGCTATCCACACAACCTGCACAACAAAAAACGATCAACTCATCAAACCATGCGAACACAAAATCCTATCCGTAGCAACCACCCGGGCTTACTTACTGTTCATTTGGTTCAATTGTTGATGTGACAAGGTGTCCTATTTATAGGCGCGGAGAGGAGTGTGATCACCTCCCCAGCTGATAGGATCATCACCCTATCTCGCGACGAGCACTGAGTGTATCCGCACAACCGCGGGCACAAAGCCAGTCCGCAATGATTAGGCCAGACAGAGTCTGCCAAGGTTGTATCGCCAAGGCCGAGCATAAATCCTATCCGCCTTATCGTCATAAGGCCAAGTCAGGACTTATCCGCCACACTTGCAGACACTACGGATACTCAACCAGTCTTAAGACCTGCAAACACAGCTCCAGTTCGTATGCCCCTGCATACTACTCCAGTCCACACACCACGAGCCCGCAATTAGAGTACACAAGGCTGATAGCTGCCGAACCCGGTGGACACAGAAAACAGTCCGCTCAAACCACGTGACCTCCCGGTCTGAGAACACCTTGACTTGGTACAAATTCAGACGAAGCCCACACCACCAGCCATCCCTAGTGCGAACACAGCACCAGCAGATACAAGAGCTATTCCTCACAAACTGGAAGACTCCAGCACTAGTCCGCACTAACCAGCAAACTCTGGTACCAGTCTGCACTAACCGACGAACTCCGCGGTTATCACCAACCGCATCACCATAGCAAGACCAAGGAACACACCATGCCAATCTCCCGAGCTCCATTCCAGTCCGCAACTCGGAATTAACGAACGCAATACGAGTCCGCAACTCGCCAGATTTAGCAAACTCCGTGGATACACATCCTATCCTCCTTGTTATCTTCAAGGAACAATCTGCCTATAGAACATAAGCTGACCTGGCTAGCCACCACTCTTGTCCACATAGCCCGAGCGGACAGTTCTCCCAGGCTGCTAGGAACAAGCTGACTGCAACATACTTGCCGACTTGGCAAGATGTCATTCCTATCCACACAAACCGCGCGAACAGGTCGCACAGGCCACCACTTTCACTTCAAAACTTTCAACACTCCCCCTTGAAGTGAGAAGTGGAAACCATCCCTAGCAGTCCCCGTAACCGTGTACATGGACCCTTCGATAGCTGCTTTGAGAAGATGTCTGTGATATAGTCCTCACTCTGCATATGCTTGACAATAAAGGAACCCTCTAGCACCTTCCAAAAGTAGTAATGCTTGCCCCCCCAACCATTTTCTTTAACTTCAACATTCACTTGTACATCACAAGAGTAACTCCAACGACCTTGGGAACAAGGTCACCATCCTCATTTCCTCTGAGGATAGTCATCTACACATCCTTGGCATTATCCCACTTCTTGACTCCAGTGGTGTCTTTAAAGCTAGAAGGCTCTCGCTCGACCAGAGGTTCTACGAAGAAATAAGAGACCAAGCTCACTATATTTCCTTCACTATATCGAGCTGGTGGTTTGATGATCCTCTTTGACCTCCGAAGAGTCTAATCGCAGCTAACCACCTCCGCTACTTCTTTTGAACTAGTACGTTCCGGGCAAAACTGGAGCATCGCTCCCCTTTCTTCCTGAACAAGAATACTCTGCCTTGGAACTAGAAGCACCTGGAGAATAGCTCCACCTACTTCCTGAACCAAAAGCCTCCACCCTGGAACTAGAAGCACCTAGAGCATAGCTCCCCCTTCTTCCTGAACTATAAGCCTCCACCCTGGAACTAGAAGCACTTGGAGTATCGCTCCCCCTGGTTCCTAAACCATAAGCCTCCTCCCCAGAGGTAGAACCACTTAGAGCTCCTGGTGCCACTGGCAGCTCAATCAGAAGATCCTTAGAAGCATCCTCCTGCCTGCCGTCCGACCTGCTTTCTTGCACCTCCATAGATTAGCTACCTCCATATGACATCAATTTGTCGAAGACCACCTCTTTGGAGACGATGAACATTTTCGTCACTAGATCCATACACTTTCATCCCTTCTTAAGCTCATCATAACCCATGAAAACGAGCTTCCTCGCCTTCGCATCAAGCTTTGTTCTGAGAGTATTAGGAACATGTACAAAGCAGGTCGACCCAAACACCCAAAATTTTTCCACATCAGGCTTCTCCTTCAACATCATTTCATGAGGAGACTTCATGTTGATCAGACTCAAAGGCATCCGATTGATGACATAGTTTGCGCAGGCCATCCCTTCCGCTTAGAAGGACCTTAGAATGCCATTTGCATGAAGTCAACACTTATGAGTATCCATCAGATGATTGATGTTCCTCTCTGTTACTCCATTTTGTTGTGGAGTATGAGCATAAGTGAGCTCTCACTATATGTCGTAATTTCTGAACAAGTTAGAGAACTCATTTGAAACGAACTCACCTCTATTGTCCGTTCTCAACTTCTTAATACGCAGGCCAAGCCGACCCTCCACTAGCTTCTTTAACTCCACAAATATTTGGAACGCGTTAGACTTCTCCTTCATTAAGTTCACCAAAGTGTACCTCATATAGTCATTAATCAACACCAACATGTATCTGTTGGAACCGATGGTTCACTTATCCTTAGTTTGATAATATCAATTCTCATGTTGTATTTGATAACTTAGTGTGTTTGGTAGTGTGAGGGTTTACAGGTTTAGGCATAGTAAAGAGAGTCTCCTCCGGCGATAGGAGTTAAAGTCGGGCGGTAGCTCGAATATATTCGACAATGCTCTCAGGAACCTACCGCGCAGACGTCAACTTTGTTCCGCACAACGCTAGCTTGATTAACGCCAGGACTAACGTCAGGCAATACTGCACACGATAGCTGGAGGAATTAATTCAGCCAAGCTCTCGGGAAACTACCACGCCACACTAGTCCTACCACTCGCGCTAACGCACTCAACGCATATTGAGACCAGAGGCGTTGAAAGCGTCGATACGGAGGCGTAGAGTGTGAAGAGACAAAACTTCCGTCGCACACTATCTACCAATGTACCATGCTAGCCTTGAAAAATTTGAAATATTCATTTTGAATATTCTTTGCAAATTTGGAGGACAGCTGTCACTTCAAGCGCGCGAACCTACCGCCGGGCTCTAGTCTTACAGCCGACGGTAGCCTATTTCTCAAAGACATATATAAAGGCACATCGTTTTCTATATTCAAAACCAATGACAAAAAGAGACAGATCTACGACTTCTAAGGTTCGGCCGCCTCTCCATGGTCTGTTCCATCGTCTACGTCAAAGGAAATGAAAATATTCTCCCTCCTGTTCGCGCACAAAGAACTCCAGCGAGCCAAGAACTACATCGACTACGAAGAGTCGACCGGTTGTAAGGATACGAAGATCTCAAGCACCGGCCGCGGATCGCTCAACGGAGGAATCGTCAAGAGAGAGATTTTAATCTTTTAAACTCTTTGAACTCTTTATTGTAATTTTTTTCTTTCTTTATATTCTTGTGGTGAGGAAAATTGACCGGTGAAGGTCGTCGGAATCTGGGGTAGGATTCCATGGGAAATTGACCGGGGAAGGTCATCGGAATTCGTGATAGGATTCCGTGAGAAATCATCCCGGGGAAGGGACGTCTAGATCATGTGATCTAGTAGGGCTCCAAGACCCTTCCTTGCATGGAGGTGAAGAGCTGGCTCGAAGACCTTTCTTGGAGGGAAAGGGAGAGAGCCAACCGGTCCATGGAGCGGCTTGGTATAAAAACCAAAAGTTGTTTTTATTCATCGCCTTCGATCTCCGATGTCATGGAGATCACTGTTTTGTAATTGTTATAAACATGTTTTGATTTAGTTTTCAATAAAGTTATTTTCTTGGTTCTGTTTATTTTTTGTTTCATTGAAAGTTTTAGACGGTAATTCTCCAAAGGGTGCATAGATTTCCTAGGAAAAGTTTGTCCCGGAAAATGATCCCAGTAATCTACCTCCGCACGTTAGCTTCCTAACGCCTCGCGATAGCTTCCAGAACTTGGTTTCCTGGGACAAAATAATTTGAATTTCTAGTAAACCCATAAAACATTATTGACTCCCCTCTAAGGTTGGTCACTAGATCTAACAAGTGGTATCTGAGTGAGGTTTTTCCAAAACGGTTTCACCACCGGGAATAATGGCCAACATTGATCTCGAATCGACTAGGAGGGATGAAAAAGTGTAAACAAAAAATTCATTAGCACCACCTCTATTCACATGAGTGAACTATAATGAATGGGGAATACTAATGAGAAAAGTTCTTATATTATTAGATGCAGAAGTTTGGAATATGACTTGTGTCAAGCCCACAAATAACATAAATAAGCACGAATGTTATCTAAATGTCAAAGCTATGAATAGTCTATTCTGTGTACTTGGTCAAGACATTTTCAAACTAATCTATACGCTTCTTACTGCATATGATATCTAGAAATTTCTTGAGCTAATGTATAGTTCTCCTTCTGTAGATAATGAAACAGAGCAATTTGTTAGGGATCCGAGTGAAGGATCAAATGAAGATTTACTTTTGGAGAAGGGCACCTCAAACAGATCAAGCGAAGAGGAAGATGACAAAGGAACCTCTTGTTCAAATCATGCCATGACCAAAAGCACTGTAACGAAGTCAAACTCCTTTATAACGTGTAACTCTATCTCTATATTACTTATGCTAGAAAATGCTAAACGTAGAATTAAGAAACTAAAAGTATTAACTCAAAACTACATTTAGAGAATAACTGTTTCAAAGAGAAGGGATCGATATAACTTACTCTAGAGCGGGGGGGGGGGGGGTGAATAGAGTTTAAAAAGCTTTTGAATAATTTTTATAGTGGATTTAAAATAAGTTATATGTATATGTAAAGAGAGAAAACAAAATAAGAACAATCACATCACAACAAAATAAAAAATAAAGGCAATCCAGACGACACAAAGAATTTATAGTGGTTCCCCTAAACTTTGGTACATCCACTCTTCTACCACCCTGGTACGAATCCACTACAGGTTTTTGATCAGGTGCCCTGCCACCAAAATATCTATTTTCTAAGGGAGATATAGCAACCCTTTGAGCTTTTTAGAAGGTGCCCAAAACCAAATCAAGTCTTTTGATCAGGAGACCTGACAACCAAAAGGAATAACTTTTGAAGGGAGTTAAGAAACCCTTTATACATTGGTGAAAAGAAAGTAAAAGATGATGTCTTCTCTGTCAACAGTCAGAGTGAAGACTAGTGGAAATTGCTGTTATCAAAGCTCTCCCCTGAGAAGAAGATTAGTTCAGGAGAAGAGCTTTTCTCAGGGTGTAGGTCTTCAAATGATGAATGATCTTCAGGAAATTGTTAGACTGATGAAGATTTGTTGTCTCTTGAAATTCCTGAAGGAAAACTGAAGAAGCCTAAGAATGTATTGGTTGTGTTCTTCTTTCAATTTTTTGTATATCACTTGTTCTTCTGTTGAATATTATCTCTCTGGTTCTGTGTCAGTATGTGTATATTTTTTGAAGAAGAAGAAAAAACCTTATATATCCTTTGAAGAAAATATTCTTTTGAATTTTAAAACTTATCCTTGATTTACTGCAGAAATCCTGGGGGTTGAACGGCTAAAAAATTCCATTAAATTATTTCCCTGTCCCAGTAAATAAGCCAATTACTCTGTGAATACCATAATTAATGCTGCCTTGAAATAGCTATATTTTAGAGAATATGTAGCATTAATTATCAGAACATTAAAGGCATATAAAATCTAATTTGAAATCAAGTTTCTTGAAACAATACTTGGAAAACTCTAAGGAAAGAAAGTCGAACTGAATCTGCCATAGAATAGTCGAACTCAACATATTTCGTCGACCCGAGATCCAATATTGTCGAGCTGAATAAGGCAGACAAGCAGTTGAAAATCATCAAACGAAGCTCCAAGTTCGTCGAGCTGAGATAACATTTCGTTGAGCTGAGTTTCTTATATAAGCTGGCAAATCCTCGATCTCAGCCAAGCTTTTGTCGAGCTCAACTCAGAGAAGAAATCCAGAGTTTTTCAATCTGAGATCGACAATCGTCGAGCTGAGTTCAACAATCGTCGAATGCATTTTCTTAGTGTGGAAAAATGCTTTTCTCTAAAGGGTTCTTCTGTCTTCTAAGTCTTTTGAATGTGAAAGCCAATCACTCTAGGTTGTTGACTTATCCTAGACCTAGAAAAAGACTTATGACCCTAGACTATACATGTGGGTCATCAGAGAATCCTAATAGTGAACCTAGCCCAAAGCAACCCTAAATAAGGTAGGGTTCCAACAATCTCCCCCTATTTGGGTGAGTTCACTATTTACACAGAAATATAACAAAAAGCAAAAAGATATATCATGTAGAAATAACACATTCAGCAGATATATTACAGAACTATGAAATTTTTTATACAGATAGTAAAAACAAATAGTTCAAAACCATAAATAAGTCAAGGATCTTTCTTAGGCACTTTAGAAGAAGAACCATAAGATGGATTAGTGAATATCAATGTTCATGTAGGATCTTGTGCTTCTTTTTGGGTCATCTTCAGGTCTTGAATGCCAAGAAATTTCTAAGTAAAAGCTCTGGGCACAACTGCCTCTGGATGTAACTACATATAAGCATTAGGATCAAATAAGTTTTTCTTTACCTGGAATTTATCAAATTCCTTTTTCCTATAGGAAGACATTGTCGTGAACTGAGAATTATCCTTTCCTTCTGATTTGGCTTTTTTTATTTGAGATAGACCAATGAGTTCCTTGAATCTTGCCATTCTGTAATCTGGATCTAGCTCTGGCTCATAAGCAGGAGAAAAAGGCCTTTCTGGGCTTGATCCTTGCTTTTGCTGAGAGTTGCTTTGAGATGTTCTCTGTTACTGTGAGCTACCTTGAGAATAAGTCCTAGAAGGCCTGTCATGTTTCTTAGAAGATCTGGAGGGTTGTGAATAAGATGAAGACCATTAAGAAACATTTCCTTAAGTACCTGCAGCTGGAGAAGGAGGAGGAGGCGGTCCTCTCCAAGACTGTTTAGGTGGAAAATCATATCTCTTTCTCTTCTTCCTTTCCTTCAGCTCATTTTTTGAGTATCTCATCCAGTTAGGATATTCTGGAGTGAGCTTTATATTATGGAGAACATAGTAGGGTATATCTATTATAGGATTTGTCTTAGGGGTAATTTTTGTTGGAGCCTTCTTCTTGGCTTTCCTCTTCTTAGAAGTAGTATCTTGAGAATCATCAGATTCTTCTTCATCATCATCATCAGAAGAGGAGTTAGCTGGATTATCATATAAATCATGAATCTATTTAAGCATATCTTCAGAAAGAAAAGGATGGGGTTGAGGCCTTATAGATTCAGCCTGAGGCTGTACTGGAATAGCAGGCTCTGCTTGAATTTCTAAAACAATTTGATCCTACAAAAACTCATGTTCTTCTTCCAAATCAGCAAACATAATCTAATCCATGTATGACATGGGAGATTCAGCCCATTTAAAAGTTCGAGGGAAAAAAATCCTTTGGCTATTAAACAAATATAGGCTCTATAACATTATTAGAAACAAATAAGCTTGACCTGAGTTCATCCAAAATTTCAGGATTTATTGGGGATGAATAACACACTATAGCTTTGGACATATCTGAAACTGAAATAGCTTGAACTGGAAGATTGTTGCTATATACAGAATACAAAGATTATAATAAAGAAACCAAATCAACTGTGGGATTTATCATGAAATCACCAATTGTGCTTATTTCATTATCTACATCACAAATCATATCAGTATTTGAATCATAATCAATAATATCAATAATTTCTGTTGGAACTTCTGCTTTTGGAGAAACTGTTGCTGCTGTTGCTGTAGGAGGAGCTGGAACTTCTTCATTGAACATCTCCCCCTGCCTAGTTTCAGAAAGCTTTAAAGCCAGGCCCCCATAAGAAGGGACAGAGGAGAGAGTAGGAATTTGTGCATAAAGAGAGGAGATGGAGTCAGAAAGAGGAGCAATAGCCTTAGCTTTTAGCTGCTCTATAGTAAGAGAGATGAATTTGAGGAGGTCTTTAGCTATGTTAGAGAAATTTAGGTAAATGGGTTCAGGAGTAGAAGGGGTATATGTGGTTTGATGACCACAGTTAGAACACACAGTGAAAGAATTAGGAAAGTCTATATGGAGGTATTCTGGAAAAGTTGAAGTAGTGTTGGATGGAATGTTGGATGGAATTATGGTAGAATGGTGGTAGTGATGTTTTCCTGGATGGGGGATTGAATTGGAGAATGGTGGATTGGAGAATGATGTGGAGATGGAGTGTGATGTGGAGATGGTTGAGGAGGTTACAGCAAGTTGAAATTTGGATGTGAAGAGGTGGATGGAATTCATCCAGATGATGATTAATAGGTGATTGGGGAGGTGGAGATGGTGTATCCTCATGGATAATGACTGGTGCATGTGGAGGTGATGGTGGTGGAAGAGGTGAAGTAGGAGGGATGATAGTGGATGGTTTTTGTTGAGGAAGTGAAGAAAATCTAGTGGATGGAAGAACTTCTTCTGGAGGTGGGGGGGGGGGGTGGCTATGACTGCCCTTGTGTCCTCTGAAGCTCTGGAGGAAGAGGCCCTGGATGGCTTTGGGATAGTCGTCTCCCATTTTCCAAAGAGTGCTGAGGTAAGCCTCTCGGAAGAATTGATGAAAGTGGTCTGGGAGACCAACAGTTCTGGGCACTTAGTGTTGGGTACATTGAAAAATATGTACCAGATTTGGAGAAGCCACATCTTAGTCAACGATATGCATCAATTAGTATTTGATAGATGTTTGAGTTACATTGTGTAGTTTCAAGAATTTGAAGAAAATTTTCTAAGTACAAGTGTCGACACTTTTGAAGAAGTTGTGTCGACACCCAAGCTAAGTCGACACTTATAAAGAAGATGTGTCGACACTCAAACTGAGTCGACACCTAAAGAAGCAGCTGTGTCAACACCCAGAATTGTGTCGACACATGAGGCAGAATTTGTGTCGACACCTAATACAGGAGCTGTGTCGACACCAAGGAGCTATGTCGACACTGGAAGCAGTTGTGTCGACACACTAGACTTGTGTCGACACATCAACTCTTAAAGTGCTGTGTCAAGATCAGAAGCAATTGTGTCGACACACAGGACTTGTGTCGACACACACTCAACGCCGTCTGACAAACACTCAACGCCATCTGTCTGTAGCAGTTATGTCGAGAACATGAAGACTTGTGTCGACATACTGGACTTGTGTCGACACATACAACAGAAGAAGTGTCGAGTAGCAGAAGATTGACTGAGTCGACACATTGAATGCTTTGTCGATATCATGAAGACTTGTGTCGACACTTAGCCAATATGTGTCGACACATGAAAAGCAGTTTGCAGAGTGGAATGTGTTGAGTTGGAAAGTCTTTGTCGAATCAAATAACTTGACTGATGACTCGACAACTATCATAACCAACTGAACTGACACCTCTGTCAGAACTGTCAGAAGGTTTTTACAAACCGGATCAGCCGGTAACAATTATGAAACTCTATATAAGAGTTAGATTTGTGACAAAAACAAGATAAACACAACATAAGAAGAAGAAGAACAATACTAGAGAATTCTTCAAGAAGAACAGGGAAAACCCTTACGAAGGCAGATCAAAAGCTGTCTGCAAGAAAGATTCAGAATTCATTCTGAATCTAAGGAAGAAGCTGACTGAAGATCATCTTCTACATCAAGTGAATATCCACCTTATTTTTTTCTATCAAGAAGCTTTGAAAAGCTAAGTCATGTTAGATCAGAAGGGTCAGTTCATTCAAGAACTAATCAAGAAGTCTACACCAATAGAGAAATCTAGCTCGTGGATTTTCAGTATCTTTATATCATTCAATTTCTTGTTGGATCTATTGTTAGATCTGAGTTGTAAGCCTGAAATTATAAAGGCTGAGGTGGGGCTTAGAGCCTGAGGTGTAGAACTTGTGAAAAGTCTGAGTTGTAAGCCTAGTGATAAAGGCTGAGGTAGGGCTGAGGCCTGAGGTAGGATTCTTGGGAAGAATTTGAGGTAGGACTTGTTTAAGTCTGAGCTGTAGGAACCATTCTGGTTCTGAGTTATAAGATCTGCGGATCCGAGCCAGTGGAAGGAAGTTAGGCTGAATCCAGTTATCTACATGATAGGTGAAGGGGGAAAGTGGATGTACCCATATCTTGGGGAACCACTATAAATCTGGTGTATGCTGTGCTGTGAATTGTGGTCTATGATTTGAATTATCTGTGTAGAATTTAATCTAGCTGTTTACCAATAATTTTTTTAAAAAAAGTTTAGAACCTATTCACCCCCCCCCCTCTAGGTGTTTAGGCTCTTAAAATCAAGTCTTTCAAGTAGTATCAGAGGGAGGTTACTAAAAGATTGACCTAACAGTCTGAGTGAATCTCCAAGACAAATAACAGATATCAAGAATGGGTTCAAATAAGAATCAAAAGGAGTTTTGATCTATGAAACTGCCAATCTGCAGGAAAGAATCCTTTGGCATATGGAAGGAAAGGGTCAGGTTGTTTATGGAAGCATCTGATCCAAGAATCTATATCACAGTACAGGAAGGCCCCTTCATTCCAATGAAGGTATCAGTCCTGGATGCAAATGTTAAAACTCCTAAGAGTTATTCTAAAATGACCAAGGATGAGATCATCTTGGCAACACTAGACAAAATAGCACAGAACATTATTGTAAGTGCTATAGATGATGCCACATTTCAGAATCTGGTGCACTGTAAAACCTCCAAGGAAATGTGGGACACATTGATTGTCTATATGGAGGTCACAAAAGAAGTCAGAGAGGATAGGAAGTCTATGCTGAATCAGGAATATGAGAGCTTTAGGCAGACCAAAACTGACAGCATAGCTGAATTCTACAAGAAGTTCTTCAGAATAGTGAATGAGCTGATGACCTATGGAAGAGTCTTCAGCACTTATGAACTGAATGACAAGTTTCTTAGGTCCTTAACAAAGGATTGGGACACTAAGATATGTGCAATCAGAGAAGTGGCCAGGCTGGCTGATACACCTCCACCCACACTTTTTGGAAAGCTGCTGTCCTATGAAATGTAGCTTATTGCCTGAAAAGAGGAGGAGAAGGGCAGCAGATCTGAGTACAAGTAAAAGTCAATTGCCTTCAAGGCTGAAGGCACAAGAAAGGGTAGGAGAAAATATCCTTCTCCACCCAGTAGGAGTGCTGAGGCAGAAGAAGGAAATCCTGACAACAACACATCAAATAGCCACTCTTCTGATGAGGATTTTGCAGCCTTTACAAGGCAGTTCCAAAGATTCATGAAGAAGAAGTGGAAAACCAGACCTTCTACATCCTTTTCCAAGGATGAGTACTACAAGAAAAGGAAGAATCCCAAGGAGGACAAGTATGCTTCTAAACCTAGTAAACAATCTAATTCTAAGATTGTGTGCTACTGTTGCAATAGGCAAGGACATGTCATAGCTGACTGTCCTGACAAAAGGAAGGAGTAAAAAGACAAGAAGAAACAACAAGTAAAAGGCAAGAAGGAAAATACCTTATTGCCCAGAAGCAGAAGAGCTGGACAGATTCTTCATCATCTGAATCAGGAGAAGAAGAAGATGTTGAAGCATATATTGGGCTATTCTCAACTGAAGAGGATTCTAAGGAGTTAGAATTCCTACAAATGCTGTACTCCATAAATGGAGTGGAAGAATATTGCTGTAGAGGGCTGATGGCCCTATCAGAAAATGATCAATGCCAGGATCAGGCTGGTCCTAGTAAGGTATACATTTCTCCCTTAGATTCTGATTATTTTAATGGATCAGAATCAGTAGCATCAACTTCAAGAGAAGGGGATGGTTCTGATTCTGAGGGGGATGTACATCAACTCATTAATGAGTATGGTGGGTTATTGCATGCTCTGAAGAAGAGCAAGTTTCTTGTCAAAGAGCAGACCAAGGAGATTGAGTATCTTAAGCTGGTTGTAGCAGATTCAACAAAGAAGTTGGATCTAAAGTTGAATGAGGTTGCCAAACTGAAAAACATTACTGTTATTCTGATGGGCACAATATCTTTCAAGGAGAATCATATCAAGAAACTGGAGGCAAAACTTCAGCAAGAAAGAGATCTAGTGGCTAAATTCTCGAAGCCAAAATATGTCTTACCCTTAATAGACAATTTCATTTCAAAAAAAGGGAATACTGATCTAGGTTTTAAGGGAAGAACAAGAGCCACCAATTCACATAGAAAAGGTAAGGCCCCAGTTCAGCCTCTAGCTGCAAAACCCCCTATCTTCTTTAGGAAGGTGATGAATCCTACAAACAGGTATGATCGTGACACTACTCATGGTCACTGTGAGTATGGAAATCTCATGGGCAAGGGTGCAAATACCAATAGGCCACTCTATAGGCATGCCCATCATGTACAAGAGAAATTCTTGAAGTTTGCTGCTCCAGCACCAACCTTAACAAGACTGCTGGCAACAAAGTAGCAAATTCTATACCTAAGAGAAGGTATAGTAGATTTGAATGTTGGTGTTATGACAAGGTGGGCCACTTTGCCATGGATTGCTGGTTTAACAAAAGTGTTAAAATCAAGAGTAGTTTCCGGTTAGAACAGCTGCAGGATTACAAACTAACAAGGACCTAGGACCCAATAGCAAATTGGGTTCTAAGGGTAAGTGATTCTTTATTTGATGCAAGTGAATCCAAGTGACCATACCCCTATATGGTACTTGGATAGTGGCTGTTCCAGACACATGAATGTAACAAGAAGAATGTTGAGGGACTATGTACCCATAGAGAATGGACCCAAAGTAATCTTTGGTGGATCAGAAAAAGGAATCATCAAAGGATTTGGTAACATCTCTAGTGATTCAATTACTATCACTAAAGTGGCTTATGTGAAGGGTCTAAAACATAACCTGATTAGCATAAGTCAACTTAGTGATCTAGGTTATGACATCTTTTTTCTCAAAGGGGAGTTCCAAATAAGAAGGTCAAGTGATCAAGAGATCATTTTGACTAGCACTAGGAAAGGAAATGTTTATTGCCTTAAACTAGATTGTGAGTTTAACAACTCACCCATTTGTCTAGTAGTAGGAGAAAAAGCATCTCTATGTGTCAAATGTCACAAGAGGCTTGCTCATCTGAACTATAAGTCTATTGGACAGCTATTCAGTATTGGGTTAGTGAGGAATGGTCCTCAAGTCAAGTGCATTAAAGAGGGTGTGTGCTCAGCTTGCCAAAAGGGCAAGCAGACTAAATCCTCTTTCCAGGCACTTGATATCAAAGATTCAATGAGATGTTTATATCTCTTGCATATGGACTTGTTTGTTCCTATGCCAGTTCACAGTCTTGGTAGGAAAGTATACGTACTAGTTATTATGGATGACTATTCTAAATATATATGGGTTTTTTTCTTGAGGCAGAAATTTGAAACCCCAACTGTTTTTCAGACTTTTGTTAGACAAATTCAGAATGAATATAATAGTTCAGTGGTCAAAATCAGAAGTGACCAAGGAACTGAATTTCAGTTTGAATGTATGACAAAATTCTGTGAAGAACTTAAGATTCATCAGGAATTCTCTTCACCTAGAACTCCTCAGCAAAATGGTGTCGCTAAAAGAAAGAATAGGACTCTAATTGAGGCTAGTAGAACACTACTAAATGACACTACTCTCCTTGAATACTTCTGGGCTGAGGCAGTAAATACTGCATGTCATGTGCTTAATAGAGCCTCCATCAATAAGAAACACAAGATGTCTCCCTACAAGATTTTGAAAGGTAGAAAACCAAACATATCTTACTTCAGAATCTTTGGCAGCAAGTATTTTGTTCTAGTTAATGGTAAGCACTACCAAACAAAGTTTGTTGCCAAATCTCTAGAAGGGATATTTGTTGGGTATATCAACCAAAGTAGGGCATACAGAATCTACAACTTTACTACCCAAGTTGTAGAAGAATCTGTTCATATTCTATTTTATGAGTCAAAGTTTATTAACAGTGAATTGTCTAGTTTTTCAGTTAGTTCTACAGATCTAACAGACAGGCTGGACAAGTTGACCATCAATGAAGAAGTTCTTGCTAGGCTGGGTGAAGAAAAAGATGCCAGATATGCAGGGGGAGAACAAGTCCCACTGGATGAAGAAGACAATGTGGGGCATCAAGTTGAGGAAACTGAAGAAAGCCATACTGACAGATTTCCTCCAGCAAGAAGATAGTTGAAGGATCATCCAGCTCACAAAATCATTGGTGATGCAAGTTAAGGGGTTCTAACTAGGAGCAAAAGCATGAACACAGTTCTATGTTCTAGCTTCCTTTCTCAAATAAAACCAAGGAAGATTGAAGAAGCAATGCAAGACTCCAACTGGATTGATGCTATGCAAGAAGAGCTTAGTCAAATAAGAAGATGTAAAGTCTGGGAACTAGTGCCTAAAGCTAAGGATCACAACATAATAGGAACTAAATGGATCTACAGGAACAAGTTTGATGAGAATGGCACCATAGTCAAGAACAAGGCCAGACTGGTAGCTAAAGGCTACAGGGAAGAGGAAGGTATTGACTTTTATCAAACCTTTGCTCCAGTGGCAAGGCTGGAAGCTATAAAGCTATTTTTAGCCTATGCTGCCTATCAAGGGTTCAAGGTATACCAGATGGATGTTAAATCAGCATTTCTGAATGGGGATTTAAAAGAGGAAGTCTATGTTGAACAACCCTTAGGTTTTGTAGATTCTCATTTTTCTAATTATGTATATAGGCTTAGGAAAGCTCTATATGGTTTGAAACAAGCTCCAAGGGCTTAGTATGAGACCTTTTCTGCTTTCCTTATTGAGAATAAATTCTCTAGAGGAAAAATAGACAAAACTCTATTCTATAGGGAATCTAAAGGCAAGATAATACCAGTCCAGATATATGTGGATGCCATTATCTTTGGTTCTACTGAAAACAACCTTTATAGAAAGTTTGCCAAACTTATACAAGGGAAGTTTGAGATGAGCAGTATGGATGAGCTGAAGTTCTTCTTGGGACTTCAATTTAGACAGACTGATAGTGGTTTGTCCATATCTCAGTCTAACTTCACCAAGGAAATGATTAAGAAGTATGGTATGGACTCAACTTCTACCATGAAAACTCCAATGGGAACAAGTATGCCTATAGGCAAAGATGAGGTAGGGAAACCTGTTGATGAGTCTTTGTATAGAGGGATAATTGGCTCTGTACTTTACTTGACATCTAGTAGACCTGACATCATGTATGCAACATGTGTCTGTGCTAGGTACCAAGCTTTCCCAAAGGAATCTCATTATACTGCAGTTAAGAGAATATTGAGATATCTTAAGGGCACACCTAATCTAGGCCTTTGGTACCCTAAGAATAGAGATTTCATTCTAACTGGTTTCTCAAATGCAGACTTTACTGGATGCAAAGAAGACATGAAGAGTACTACAGGAACTTGTCAATTCCTTGGTGGGAGGCTGGTGCCATGGAGCAGCAAGAAGCAAACTAGTGTAGCTATATCAACAGCTGAATTCGAATATATAGCTGTAGGTAGCTGCTGTGCACAATTGATGTGGATAAAACATCAACTTGAAGACTATGACATCCACATAAGTAGAATTCCACTGTTTTGTGATTCTACGAGTGATATTTCTATTGCTAAGAATCATGTATCACACAGTAGGACCAAGCATATAGAAGTTAAGTTTCATTTCATCAGAGAACATGCAGAGAAGGAAAATATTAGCCTAGAGTTTGTGAAAAAAGATAATCAAATAGCTGATATGTTTACAAAAACTCTGGATGAAACTAAATTCAATTATTTTAAAATTGAATTAGGTATGTTAAACCTATAATAGGTTAGCACAAACTTCCTTAAGTAGCATATGTAAGCACCAAATTTCTCTGGATATTTGTCTAAGTACAAAGTTTGGGTCGACACAAGCTAGTTGTGTCAACACACTCAGTATGTTGTGTCGACACAGAAAAAGGATGTGTCGACACAGAAATAGTATCTAGGTAGACAGAAGAACTGGTGTCGACACAACTCTGTCGAGACTTAAATGGCCTGTGTCGACACAGACACAAGTGTGTCGACACCTACACAAGTATGTCGACACATAGATGTGTCGACTTAATATAAGTATTATCGACTCAGACATTAGTATGTCGACACATAGTCGTGTCGACTTAAACTAAGTATTGTCGAGACCTAAGTCATTTCTGACGACACGTATGCTGATTTGTTGACTAAGGCCCGTCTTTTGACCTGCCATTGACACTAATACTATAAATAGGTGAAGCCAAAATCTGGTCGACTATGCTTTAAGAATTCTTGGCTCTGCACCTTCTATCGACAAAGACCTTCTCTTCTTTTCTCTCTCATCTCTCTCGTCGATGGCACCTCCTCAAGAAGACAAAGTCAATGAAGGATATGAGCTAGTTCGTGAAGGGTTCACGACAGCTTCAGAAGAAATTCAGGGTGTAATTGCCCTAATTTCTGAGAATGGTTTGGAGTACTTGGTCTCTGAACCAACCAAGATTTGGAAGAAGGAAGTTTTGGAATTCTATTCAACAACAAGCGTGGATGCAGAAGGGAAGAAGATCAAAGCAACAGTTCAGGATTCCCAAATGAAACTTACACTGAAGACAATTAGGAAATCTCTTCAGCTTCCTTTGGTTAAGGATACAAATGAAATAACTCCATCCCTGACTACAGAAGCATTAAGTTGATGTGGGCTGAGCCTTAATATCAAGGTTGGATCATCCATAACTCGGAAAGGGATGAATTCCCAAGGGAAGTTCTTGTCTGAAATAGTTGGGAAGGTGATACTATGTAAGACTGGTGGACATGATCGAATTTCAGTCCACATTTTCAATCTGATGACACGGATAATATTCAAAGTTAAAACTGACTGGGCAGCAGTAGTGATTGACAAGATCCAAGAAGGAGTGAATAAACCAAACCTGGGAAGGATCCTAAGTTTATGTTTATCTTCAGTAATACCAGATGTTTTGAAACAAGTGGCTGGATCAAAAATCAATCACATGAGGAGAATGGATGTGATAATTCTGTCAAGGTGGGATAGGGTTCTTACCAAGGAAGTCACTACTCCTCAGAAATAAACTAAGAAAGATAAAAAACATAAGAAAGTTTTTCAACAAGCAGAATCCTCAAGTGATTCTTAAGAGGAAGTAGCCTTCAGCTCAGATGAAGACCAGCAACCAAAAGAAGCCCAAGATCCAGTGGTGGGTAGTGAGCCCCAAGAACAACAAATAGACGCCACTCCAGGGGGAGAAAATACTGAACAAACTGAGCTGCCTGCCCAAGGGGGAGGCATTGCTGAAGCTGCCCTTGAGAGTGAATTTGTTGTAGATACTGTCATGAACATAGTATCTAAAATCAATAATGCAGCACAAGAAAATGTTAAGACAGAAGATCAAAATAATCCAGTAAGTATCTCCTCAACAATTTGGTGGTATCTAGTTGTATTCTCCTCAACAATATTCCGGGAGAACCTTTTATTTTAAAAGCTAATCTTGTTCCTCCTGTACAAATACAGCAGGAGTTCATTATGGAGGAGCTATTCCATGATCCTCCTGCAGTAAGGACTGGGGGGGGAGGAATAAATCAAAGAAAAAGATTTACCAAGGACTGAGGGGGAGCTGTATCAGCATTCCCCAACTGATAAGGACACAGTTGATATACAAAGTACATCCGAAACTTCTGATGATGTAGAAGCCTCAATGGCTAAGACAAGAAAAATAGTTGCCTTATGGAAAAAAGTTATGGCTACAAAAAGGCCTTGCAAACAGGCACAACACCACCTGCTCCAAGCATGGACTTCATTTCTCTACTAGTCCAAATGCAAATTAAGTTGGATGAGCAAAGACAATCTCTGGAGAAATATGTGGATGAAACTCACATGGAGTTGCAATTCCAATTGGCTTAGGATATCAAGTCTATTAGATTTGAAGTTAATGAAAATAAAAAGGAAATGACAGATTGCTTCCATAAGGGAGGTAATGTTGTGGTATTCCTGGCCAAACAACAGCAGGATCTGAAAGTACAAGTGGAAGATATTGCAGTAAAGCAGGGTTATGTACTAGAGAATCAACTAAGAATGAATGAGAATCTTAAAGATTCACACCATGCTATCTTGACAAAAATTGATGATCTAATAACTACTATTAAAGCTGAAGTCTCAAAGCAGTTAAAGGAAGATATAGCTGCTATTCAGGCCACATTTCAAGCCTCACAGAAGAATATATCTGATTTCTTGACAAAATTCAGAGATTATTATAAAGAAGGAACTGACTATATTATTAATCAAGTCAGATTTCAAAAAGATGATCTGAGGGATCATATTAATAGAGAAGTCATAAAGGGGGAGAGAGTAGTAGTCAAAGCCTTCTCTGATCATACTAAATGAATATTAAATAGCATCATAACAACTCTTGGATATCCTCCCCTATATGATGATGACAATATAGCTGAGTCTGGAATACAACCTTCTCATACTGAAGGAGATCAGCTTGAAGTTGCTCAGGTGATTTACCCCCCAGCAGATTTTAAAATGATTCAAGAGGAAGTTTAGAAAATGTATAGTCCTCCACTGGAAGCACACAATATTATTATGGAGAAAGTAGAAATGTCAGAAGATGCCATAGAAGCTCAGATGGAAGCTCAACTATCCAATAAGAGGTTCAGAGAACAGGCTTAGTTTAAGCCAGACATTGAGCAATGGAGTCCTACTTCCAGAAACATTATACTTACTACCTGGAAAGCTGTGAAGGATAAAACCGATGATAGGGATAAATGGTTTTCAGAGCAGGAATGGAATAAGTATCAGGCTGGGCAGGAAGCCATTCTTCAATACAGAAGAAGTGCTAAGGCTGGGAAGCTACCTGCTAATGCTCAGGAGCCAAGCAAGTACTTCCCAAAGCCATTTCACTATTTTGAAAGGCAGAGAATAAAGGCTGAAGAACAAAAGAAAAAAGCTCTGAAAGAAAAGAAGCCTGCTGATGATACTGAACCTCCTTTACAAGCTAAGATCAAGTCTAGAAAAGGCATTGTAATTAAGGAGCCTAGTCAGTAATAGGATAGCTAGGCTTATGTAAAAGAACAATGTAATATTTTGTTTTTTGTTCTAAAAGAAAATCTTGTAAACATATCATTTTTCTGAATTAAATGAAATCAGTTTTAGTATTAATTTTTGTTGTTTACAATGATTATATGTTAACCTGCTGTGAAATTGATGTACATCTATTTCTATTATGTTTTATTATGAGTGATGTATATTTTTGACTAAGGATTATGACTTCTCCAAATAGGGGGAGATTATTGGGTACATTGAAAAATATGTACCAAATTTGGAGAAGCCTCATCTTAGTCAATGATATGCATCAATTTGTATTTGATAGATGTTTGAGTTACATTATGCAGGTTCAAGAATTTAAAGAAAATTTTCTAAGTACAAGTGTCAAAACTTTTGAAGAAGTTGTGTCGACACCCAAGCTAAGTCAAAACTTATGAATAAGTTGTGTCGACACTCAAACTGAGTCGACACCTAAAGAAGTAGCTGTATCGACACCTAGAATTATGTCAACACCTGAGGCAGAATTTGTGTCGACACCTAATATAGGAGCTATGTCGACACCAAGGAGCTATGTCGACACTGGAAGCAGTTGTGTCGACACATTGGACTTGTGTCGACACATCAACTCTCAAAGTGCTGTATCAAGATCAGAAGCAATTGTGTCGACACACAGGAGTTGTGTCGACACACACTCAACGCCATCTGACATACACTCAACGCCATCTGTCTGCAGCAGTTATGTCGAGAACATGAAGACTTGTGTCGACACACTGGACTTGTGTCGACACATACAACATAAGAAGTGTCGAGTAGCAGAAGATTGACTGAGTCGACACATTGAATTTTGTGTCGACATCAGGAAGACTTGTGTCGATACTTAGCCTATATATGTTGACACATATGAAGCAGTGTGCAGAGTAGAATGTGTTGAGTTAGAAAGTCTTTGTCGAATCAACTGACTTGATTGATGACTCGACAGCTGTCATAACCAACCGGTTTGACACCTATGTCAGAACTATCAGAAGGTTTTTACAATCTGGATCAGCCGGTAACTATTGGGAAACTCTATATAAGAGTCAGAACTGTGAAAAAAAAAGACAACATAATATAAGAAGAAGAAGAACAACACTAGAGAATTCTTCAACAAGAACAGGGAAAACCCTTACGAAGGCAGATCCAGAGCTGTCTGCAAGAAAGATTCAGAATTCATTCTGAATTTAAGGAAGACGCTGACTGAAGATCATCTTCTACATCAAGTGAAGATCCACCTTATTTTGTTCTATCAAGAAGCTTTGAAAAGCTAAGTCAGGTTGGATCAGAAGGGTTAGTTCATTCAAGAACTGATCAAGAAGGCTACACCAATAGAGAAATCTAGTCGTTGAATTTTTAGTATCTTTATATCATTCAATTTCTTGTAGGATCTATTGTTAGATCTGAGTTGTAAGCTTGAAATTATAAAGGCTGAGGTACGGCTGAGAGCCTAAGGTGTATAACTTGTGAAAAGTCTGAGTTGTAAGCCTAGTGATAAAGGCTGAGGTAGGGCTGAGGCCTGAGGTAGGATTCTTGGGACGAGTCATAGGCATGACTTATTTAAGTCTGAGTTGTAGGAACCATTCTGGCTTCTTAGTTGTAACATCTGCGGATCTGAGCCAGTGGAAGGAAGTTAGGCTGAATCCAGTTATCTACTAGATAGGCAAAGGGGGAAAGTGGATGTACCCATACCTTGGGGAACCACTATAAATCGGGTGTATGATGTGGGTTGAATTGTGGTCTGTGCTTTGAATTATCTATGCATAATTTAATCTATCTGTTTGCCAATAAAATTTATTTATAAAGTTTATAACCTATTCACCCCCACCTTCTAGGTGTTTAGTCTCTTGAAATCAAGTCTTTCACTTAGCCTGAAGGAAGATCCCTAAGATCCTTCCATATCCTCCAGATTTTCCTGTTAGCTTCTTCTTGATAGAATTAGAGAAAATTATTCCCCAATTCACTGACTTCTTATTGACAAGGGCACACATCAGGTTGAATTGGTGCCTTGTGATATGGTCATGAGCAAAGTGTTTACCTAGCAACACTTTGCCTATTATATCTGCAAAAAATCTGTATTCTATAGACAGATTCTTCTTGAGAAAATGGTTATGGTTTCCCAGTGAGTGACCCAACCTATCTAGCATATCAGTAAATTCACTACTAGATAACTCAATATCATCTTCCCCATTAACAAATCCAAAAACCTTAGTTAAAACATCTGGAGTTAAGATAACGTGATTACCAGAGATTGTGCCAACAATGGCTGGGGTATCCTGAAGCTTTGCAGTAAACATCCATTCCTTTATCTCTGAAAATGGGAGTTTGATTCTGGTTGTCATGAAGTACTGCAGATTATGAGCTTCGAACAACTGAAGGATATCCGTGAATATTTGATCTGAGTGACTGAAAGATTTAAGGGCGATATCAAAACCAGCATCAAATTTCATGTTTGAGAGGAGTGCTGGAGAAATCTCCATTGCTCTACAAAAAAAACAAGAGATCAAGTGCAAGAGAACTGGAAAGCGCGGGATGAAGTTCGAGGAAAAACCAATTATAGGTTTTTAGAAGATGAAGCGGCGAACTCCGTCCAACAAAAAATAAAAGCTTCGAGTTCAGTTCGATGAAATTACCCATAAAGAGATAAGTATCATCGACCTAAGTTAGATGAGCGGGAAAATATATCGTCGATCTCCGTTCGACGAAATATTTACAGAAATAAATTCGTCGACCTCTATTTGATGGAAAAATTTCACTAGGAGATTTCATCAATCTCCGTTCAACGAAAAACTCTAAAAGAGTTCACAGATCTTCGATCTCCGTTCGACGAAAAGTGACCAATTCTTGAAAACTCAGACAGAAATAAAATTAGACCTTCTCTATTAATCATGCCAAGCTGATTTAAAAAGAATAGATGTTTCTTCTCATCTAATGGTTTAGTGAAGATGTCTGCTCTTTGCAAATCAGTAGAGATAAAGAGAAGGTTAATTTTCTTTTTGTCTACATAATCTCTAATGAAATGCTGTATTATTTCTATATGCTTGGTCCTACTATGATGCACTGGATTTTGTGCAATGGAAATTGCATTGGTACTATCACAGAATATAGTAGAATTATTTAGATTGTATCCATAATCCAGGAGTTGGTTTTGAATCCAAACTATTTGAGAATAATAACTACCAGCTGCAATGTATTCAGCTTCTACAGTTGAAGTGGGCACAAATGTTTGTTTATTACAAAACTAAGACACAAGCCTATCACCAAGGAACTGGCATGTTCCAGATATGCTTTTCCTGTCAACTCTATATCCAACAAAGTCAGCATCTGGGAATCCAGTTAATTCAAATTCTGACACAGTTGGATACTAGATTCCTAGATTTGGGCAACCCTTTATATATCTCAAAATTCTTTTTAAGAAAATAAGGTGAGATTCTTTAGTGTTCACTTGGAACCTAGCATAAAGACATGTATCAAACATTATATTTGGCCTACTAGCTGTAAGATACAACAAGGACCCAACAATAGCCCTATATGATTTTTGATCAACTGACTTGCCCTGTTCATCGGAATCAATCATAGTATTGGAAGCTATGAGTGTTTTCATAGCTGAGGCATCAGACATCCCAAACTTTTTAATTATCTCCTTATCATATTTAGATTAGGAGATGAAGATTCCATCAGAGGATTGCTTCACATGAAGACTAAGGAAGTATAAAAGCCCACCCATGCTACTCATTTAAAACTTGGAATGCATCAGGTCAAAAAACCTTTTGCATAGTTTAGAATCAGTAGAGCCAAAAATGATATCATCTACATATATTTGTACTAACAAAATTTTATCTTTATGATGCCTAATAAATAAAGTACTATCTACAATGCCCCTAGTGAACTTGTGCTCTAAAAGAAAGCTAGCTAGAGTCTCATACCAAGCTCTTGGAGCTTGCTTTAAACAATAAAGAGTTTTATGCAATTTGAAAACAAAAGAAGGATGAGTAGGAGAGATAAAACTTGGTGGTTGCTCCACATATACTTCCTCTTTAAGTTCACCATTAAAGAAGGCACTCTTGACATCCATCTGGTAGACTTTGAACTTCTTATAGGCTGCATAAGCAAGGAATATTCTTATAGCCTCCAACCATGCAACAGGGGCAAATGTTTGATCAGAGTCAATTCCTTCCTCCTGAGAATAGCCTTGAGCTACCAATCTTGCTTTGTTCCTTACTATAGCTCCTTGTGCATCCAATTTGTTTTTGAATACCCATTTAGTTCCAATGACTGGATAGTCTTTGGGTCTTGGAACTAAATCCCAAACTTTGCATCTCTCAAATTGATTGAGCTCCTCTTGCATTGCAATATTCAAGTGGGGATCTTGCTCTACATCTTGTATGGATTGAGGCTCAAGTTGAGATATGAAGCAAGCATGCATCAAGTCTTGGTTGAGTTGATGCCTTATTTGCACACCAACTTATATGTTTCCAATCACTGGAGATATAGGGTGATCTCTAAGTGTGACAAGATCAGTAGGAGTTTGGACAGCTACAACATTTACAATTAATTCCTCTTGTGGAATTATGTTGGCTGTTGTAGGGTCAGCAATCATTTCAATTAAATCTTCTTCACTGTCTTCAGCAATAATTTGTTGAGAAGGATGTGATATATCCTCTTGTGTTAGGATTAAGTCATCCATTTTCTCACACAAATTTGGTACCTGCAAATTTTCTATGGTAGAAGAATCCTTCTCCTAATAAAACATATTAGCTTCTTCAAATGAAACATGTAAAGATTCTTCAATTTTTAAGGTGGATTTATTAAAAACCCTATAGGCCATGCTGACTTGGGAATATCCAAGAAAAATTCCCTCTGTAGCTTTGGCTTCAAACTTTCTAAGGTGTTTCTTATTATTATTGTGAATAAAACATCTACAACCAAATACTATAAAATAGTTAACTTTAGGTTGCTTCCCTTTGAGAAATTCATAGGGAGTGTTGCCCTTAAGTTTATGTATTAAACTCATGTTGAAGACATAGTTTGCTATGCTTACAACCTCTACCCAAAATGATAAGGGCAAGTAAGCATCTGCATGTAATGTCCCTACAGATTCAATTAGAGTTATATTTTTCCTTTTTGCTACCCCATTTTGTTAAGGACTTCTAGGAGCAGAGAAACAATGTCTGATACCTTCCTTCTCACAGAAATCTTGCATGAGAAGAGAATCAAACTCAGTGCCATGATCACTTTTGATCAATGCAACAAGAGTATAGTACTAAATCTGAATGATCTTAATAAAATCTATAAGAACTTTGAAGTTATCTGAATTGTTTCTCAAAATGAACACCCAAGTGAATCTAGAGAAGTCATCGACAATGACTATGGTATAAGATTTCCCTCCCAAGCTCTATACAACAATGGGTCCAAAAAGATCCATATGTAGCAAGTACAGAATCCTGGGTGAATCACTCTTATTAATAGATTTAAAGCTATTTTTAGTTTGCTTGCCTAATTGACAGTCCCTACAGAGGCTTTCCTTCTTGTAGGGTCCAGAAGGCAATCCTCTAACAAGGTTGTCCCTATATAATTTAGCAATGTTTTTAAAGTTAACATGTCCTAATATTTTATGCCAAAGATTATTATTATTATATTTAATCTGATTGAACAAACAAATTTTTGACTTGGCTTACTTGAAGTTAACTACATAAATGTTCCCTTGTCTAACTCCAGTTAAAACAGTTTTGTTGTCTACTGAAGTAATAAAATAGGAGGATTGGTTAAAGGTTACCTGATAACCTTCATCACATAACTGGCTTATGGATATTAAGTTATGTTTTAGACCACTCACATATGCTACCTTCCTGAAGGTGATAGCTCCAATTCTGACATTCCCATAGCCTTCTGTTTGACCATAGTTGGAATCTCCAAATATCACCTTTGGTCCAAGCTTAGACTTGTAGTTAGTTAGGTTGTCTTTGCTTCCTGTCATGTGCTTTGAACATCCACTATCAAGGTACAACTGTTCCTTTGTGGTATGATAGTCCAGTACCTGCAAGAAAATAAATTAGCTGTTCTTGACCTAGGTAACCTTGGGTCCTTGATTCTTTTCAAATTTGAAACTGGAAATGTACGAAAACTCTGGTTTATTCTTATATCTTAGAGGATGAAATTTCCTAGGTGAGATTATCCATTTGGTAAAGGGATTAATATTTGATTTAGGATAATTAGAATTTCTGGAAAAATTTAAGTTCCTGTTGAAGTTATCTGAGTTCGATGAATGCCAGAAAGTTCGTCGATTTGCATTCGACGAAAAGGGATGAGTTCGTCGAATTCCGCTCAGAGAATGAAAGTTTTCAATTCTTGTGCCCCAACTTCGTCGATTGCGGTTCGATGATCAAATTGGATTTCGTCGATCGCAGTTAGACAATTTATTATATATAAAGTTTGCGTTCAGAGTTCGTCGATCTGAGTTCGATGAACTATATACATTTTGTCGATCGGAGTTCGATGAAAAATGTTGAACATGGTTTTTATTAAAATTTTTATTTTTCCTTTTTTTTTATTTGGGTTTTTGAAATACTTCAATTTGTTGGTTATTTTCATCTAATTTTTCTTTTCCCTCTTCTGATATGAATTTTATAGGGGTTGAAAGATTATTTTTCATTAGTATCGGTGGCTGACTAGATGAAGCTCCTAAGCCTAATTTACTATTAAGCCTAGCATTTACTATGCTGGTTATATCCATTAATTTAATACTTCTCCCATTTAGGGATTCTTCAAATTACTTAGCTTCATTCAGTTTATTTTCTAAAGAGATAATTTGTTTGGAAGCAGCATCTAGTTCATCTTTTAATTTTAAGTTTTCAAAAAACAAATTGTCATGTTATATTAATTTTTCTCTAAGAAGTTTGATTTCCTTCTCAGACTTAATTAAGTCATTACATAGTGATTTAAATTCAATTTTAAATAATTCTGAAGTAAAATCAAATAAGGATATTACCTGATCCTCTTCTTGCTCAGAATCCTCAGCTTCTGATTCTTCTTCAGAATTATTGCATGAAGCATTGATTGCCATCAAACAAATTTTCTTTGCTTTAGCTTCTTCTTCATCTTCACTGGAGCTGGAAGATGAAGACTCTGAAGCTGAGTCACTCCATATCTAAGCAACAAAACCTCTCTCCTTCTTTTTATATTTGTTGGAAGAGGATCTGTTGGAGTGCTTCCTGGAGTCCTTTTCCTTCAGCTTGTCCTTCTTTTGATTCTCTAGACACTCAAATATAATTTGTCCAGGCTTCCTGCAACCAAAGCACATAATTTACTTTATAGGAGTTTTATCATACCTTAGTTTATCTTCATTTCTTGAAGAACATCTCCTGAAGTCCATCTTGGCCATCTTATAGAATCTTTTGGCCAGAAGACTCATTAATTCTTCATTTGCTGGAAGAGCTTCTGCTTTATCTATAGCTTGGAAAGCAATGCTCTTTTCTCTCCTAGGTGAAGGTGAAGCTTTCTGCTCAGCTTCCCTTGACTTGATGAGCTTCTCATAAGACTTGAGTTTTCCCAATAGAGTTTTAGTTGAAATCTCATTCAGACTCCTTGCTTCTTTGATTTTCCAGATCCTTGAGTCCCATGTGCTAGGGAAGCACATAAGGATCTTACCTTTGACTTCTGTCAATGTGATGTCCTTTTCAAGAGTCTTCAGCTCATTGATGATGTGACTGAGTCTGGTGTACATTTCAGCAACTGATTCTAATTCACCCTTATTGAATTCTCATATTGAGAAATCAGGTGATACCTTCTGTCCTTCCTTTCATCTGCTGAACTAACAATCATTGCATTTAAGGAATCATAGATGTCCTTGACAGAAGTGCATTCAACAACCTTCTGAAATATGTCATCTGACATTGTCTGTACTAGAATATTCATAGCTTTAGCATCAGCCATCTTTACTTTCTTCTATGCATCAGTCCACTCAGGGGGTGGAACTGCATTGGTACTTGTTCATGTTATTGCAGAAGATGTGGGGGTACCTGTCAAGATAGAATTATAGATATCTTCATCAAATGAATTCATATATAATTTGATCCTTGCCTTCCAAAGTTCAAACTTGTTCAGATTGCACCTTGGAGGTCTGGTGCTTGAGTATTCTTTATTTTGTGTCATGATTTAGAGAGAAGACACTAGAGAAAATGAGATCTACCAAAGATCTTTTGGTTCAGGTGTAAGCCTGTGAAACCAAACAACCTTCCTCTGATACCAATTGAAAGAGAAGGGATAGATCACACAAAATCTAGAGGGGAGTGAACAGAGTTTTAAAAGCTTTTGAATAATTTTTATAGTGGATTTAAAATAAGTGATATGTATATGTAAAGAGAGAAAAAAACAAGAACAATCACAACATAACAAAATAAAAAATAACGGTAATCTAGACGACACAAAGAATTTATAGTGTTTCTCCTAAACTTGGGTACATCCACTCTTCTACCACCCTGGTAGGAATCCACTACAGGTTTTTGATCAGGTTCCCTGCCATAAAAATATCTATTTCCTAAGGGAGATATAGCAACCCTTTGAGCTTTTGACTAGGTGCCCAAAAACCAAATCAAGTCTTTTGATCAGGAGACTTGACAACCAAAAGGAATAACTTTTGAAGAGAGTTAAGAAAACCTTTATATAGTTGTGAAAAGAAAGTAAAAGATTATGTCTTCTCTGTCAATAGTCAAGGAGAAGACTAGTGGAAATTTCTGTTGTCAAAGATCCCCCTGAGATGAAGATTAGTTCAGGAGAAGAGCTTTGCTCAGAGTGTAGGTCTTCAAATGATGAATGGTCTTCAGGAAATTGTTAGACTGATGAAGGTTTGTTGTCTCTTGAAATTCCTGAAGGAAAACTGAAGAAGCCTTAAGATGTATTGGCTGTGTTCTTCTTTTAATTTTCTGTATATCACTTGTTCTTCTGTTGAATATTATCTCTCTGGTTCTATGCCAATATGTGTCTACTTTTTGAAGAAAAAGAAAAAACCTTATATATCCTTTGCAGAAGATAATCTTTTGAATTTTAAAACTTATCCTTGATTTACTATAGAAATCCCGGTGAACGGCTAGAAAATGCCATTAAATAATTTCCCTAACTGTCCCAGTAAATAATCCAATTACTCTATGAATACCATAATTAATGCTTCCTTGAAACAGCTATATTCTAGGGAATATGTAGCATTAATTATCAGAGCATTAAAGGCATATAAAATATAATTTGAAATCAAGTTTCCTGAAACAATACTTAGAAAACTGTAAGAAAAGAAAGTCGATCTGAATCTGCCATAGAATAGTCGAACTCAACATATTTCATCAACCTGATATCCAATATCGTCGAGCTGAATAAGGTAGACAAGCAGTTGAAAATCGTCGAACGAAGCTCCAAGTTCGTCGAGCTGAGATAACATTTCGTCGAGCTGAATTTCTAATATAAGCTGGCAAATCATCGATCTCAGCCAAACTTTCGTCGAGCTCAACTCAGAGAAGAAATCCTTAGTTCGTCGATCTGAGATCGACGATCGTCGAGCTGAGTTCAGCTATCGTCGAATGCATTTTCTGACTATGGAAAACTGCTTTTCTCTGAAGAGTTCTTTTGTCTTCTAAGTCTTCTCAATGTGAAAGCCAATCACTCTAGGTTGTTGACTTATCCTAGACCTAGAAAAAGACTTATGACCCTAGACTATACATGTGGGTCATCAGAGAATCCTAATAGTAAACCTAGCCCAAATCAACCCTAAATAAGGTGGGATTCCAACACTGTTTGAGAGAAAATGTCAATGTAAAATCTACCATCGTCGTGCCTAGTTATCCTGTGTGCTCTTTAGATAACCTGAATACATCGTGTATAGATCATAATGGACTGGAATAAAAATATAAGCTTCTTGAATAAGAGCTCCACTCTACACAAGAGAAAAACAAAAAATTATGTCTATAAAACTCAACACTGAAGAGTGATTGTGCTGAGTGCAAAAAGTATAAAATTAAAAATAAAGAGATGGATTTGACTTTTGAGGAATACAAAAATAAGTATGAAGCTCATATTGAATCTGTAGTGTCCACTCTTAAGAATTGCACAATGGCGTACAACAAAGCTTGACATAATCTTCAAATTAAAAATAAAGAATTAGTTACAAAAACCACCATGCTTAAGGAAATTATGATTAAACACTCACAGAACATAACTCCTAAATTTCAAGCAAAACCCGAAAGCATGTTGAATATGAATTGTCATATAGTAACTAAGTTAATCAACGGGAGTAAAAAATGTCAAGCATGCGTAAATGAAATTCTAAAAAAGAAAACTCATCTTCATTTACAACCTCAAGTCACTCCCAATTTAAAATCAAATGAATGTAAGTTTTCTTCAAAGAATCACTACACTATGAGTCCTTATGTTAAGCAACAAAATCTTAACTCAGAGAATAATATCAACATATCTAAACCTTCAATGTGAAAGTCAAGCCTATGGGTAGATAGTCACCTGGGGGGGTGAATATGTGACCTTGTAAGATTCCTTTGCAATTCTTTGTCCCTTATTAAATATCAATAATACTATTACATTTTATAGCACACTCAACACAAGTAAAGAACAGTTCACAGCACACAGCACACAACACACAACACATAACACAAAAAAATTATATAGTGGTCCCCCTATCTAGGGTACATCCACTTTCCCCCTTCTTCCTCACTAGCACTGTGCTAGATAAGGTTATAGCTCCTCCTTATCCACTCGGATCCAAAGATGCTACAGGCTCAGTTTCTGTCAAGAAACCTACACTCAGACCAACTGGTCCTACCTCAAAGATTCCGTCAATCTCCTACCTCAGGCCCTCTCAAGAACCCTACCTCAGCCTTTATAGAATTGGCCTACAACTAAGTGATTTACCCAAACCACCTACCTCAGGTCCCTCCAGAACCCTACCTCAGCCTTTATAATTTAGGCTTATAATCTTAGAGAAAAGATTCTCCTACCCACTCAAATATCTAGGAGATCTTACAAATTAAAGTGATAAAATATAACACAGATAATAGAAAACCTGTAATCTGATATATCTGTTTACATAGATTCTTCAAATCAGCAGCAATTGGATTTCTTCTTGTTAGATATACAGACTGAAAAGTTCCTTCTCTGAATTAGCAATCTTCTTGATGTTGATCGACGCGAATACCTTGAAAATATGGTTGATCAGATACAACTAGATCTTCAGATCAACCTAGTAAAAGGGATATGCAAACTTTCTTGAAGACCTTCGTCTTCTTCCTCTTTCTCGATAATGTCGCCTGGTTAGGACTTGGAAGAAATTAGAACGAGAAATTCTGACTTATTTATTTGATCTATCGGTTGTTCTTTTTGATTCGATTCTATCGTATATCGTTTTGTGAAGGTAGCACCTTCTATTTATAAACTTCACAGATGGTTGGATTCCGTTATATGATGACATCAATATACATGAAATCCTTCCTTGACCTATTTCTGTTAAAGTATGAGTTTTCTACAACTGACTTGACAGCTCTGACATGTCTTGACATGTTTGGTGTCGACTCAGCATATTCTGAAACATAAGCGTCGATATGTTCCAGATGTCTTAACACATATGTTGAGATATCTTAGTAGTTTCGACACATTCTAACTTGGAATAATTTGCATCAGAAACTGAAAGTGTCGAGATAGTTGACTTGTCTCAACATACCCGTTACTTGTGTCGACATCTCTTAATACTGCCTTGTGTCGAGACAGTTAGAGTGTCTCGACATAACTGTCTGTTGTGTAAACATCTTCTGATTCTGCCTTGTGTCGAGACAGTGAGATTGTCTCGACATAACTTGTCTGCTGTGTTGACATCTTCTGATCCTTCCTTGTGTCGAGACAGTGAGATTGTCTCGACACAATCTGTCTGCTATGTCGACAACTATACTTAACATGCATTATGTCGAGACAGTTGGTTTATCTCGACACAATTTTACTCAAAATAATTCTCCTCTTTATTTTGTCAAGTATGCTGACTTAGTATTCAAGGTATCGAGACAACTGACTTGTCTCAACATAGCTTCTACAGAGGTGTCGACACAATTGAACTGTGTCGACACATTTGTGCTTAGATAACTTTCTTCACTTTAAGTCCTGCACATGTAAACTTAACATACATCAAATACAACCTTGTGTATATCATTGAGTTGACAAGGGGGTTTTCCTAACCAGGTACATAATTCCCAATGTACCTAACAATCTCCCCATATTTGGAGAAGTCATAACCCCAATTCAATGATATACACCACAATACTAAAATATGATGTAAAAGATTTAGCATGACAACAAATTATATTAAGACAACAAAAATAGAAAGCCAGTGAACATTTTCATTTCTTTTAACAAAATTTAACAAGTCCAAAGATTACAATATATCATAACAGAATTACATAATTCCTAGACAATACAAAATAATCTAAGATTGATCTTGCTCCTTAATGATAATGTCTTTACCTGATTGAATTTCTGCTTTAACTTCTGGCATACTATCATTAGCTTCCTTCTTGCCTTTTTTGTTCTTGATATTGGAAAGTTGTTTAGCCTTAAGTCTTTGTCTTTCAAAGTAATGGAAGGGCTTATGGAAATATTTGCTTGGTTCAATAGCAGTAGCTAGAATCACCCCATCCTTCTGATCTTTTTTGAAGTTATAGATAACATCTTGTTTCTTGAGATGCTTACTCCATTCCTGCTCAATGTACCACTTTCCCCTCTCATATTTATTAGTGTTAATTGCATGTCAAGTAGTGAGTATAATATTTCTAGAGGTTGGACTCCATTGCTCAAAATCAGGCCTAGCCACTACCTGTTCTCTAAATCTTTTCTTAGACATTTTGACTTCTTTTTCCTTCAGCAAGGGAGCATCAGTCATTTCCACCACTTTACAAACAACATTCTGAGCATTAGGTAGAGGACTATATAGGGTCTGAACTACACTTTGAATCTCCTCAAAGTCTGGTGGAGGATATATTATTTGTTCTGCAAATTGAGGAATTCCTTCCAACTGAGCTAGTTGACAGCCAGACTCAGCTGTCTGATCATCATCACATAGTGGGGGGGGGGGGGGGTAGCCAGAGTATCTCTGATGCTATTGGAAGTCCACTTAGCATGTTCAAAGCTCTCTTTTATCATAACCCTCTCCCCCTTTATGACTTATCTTGCAATGTGATCTCTTAAATCATCCTTCTGAAATATTACTTGATCAACCACATGATGAGTCCCAGTGGTGTAATAAGTTTTAAATTTCTTAATCTGATCAGTGATACCTTTTTCTAAATCCATTATGGTTGTACTTAGAGAAGCTGATTCAACTGAGAGTTTGGCTTTAGTAGCAGTTGATGTATATGTAATCTTTTCTTCCAAAGCTTTTGTATGTTTAGTAAGCTTTGTTAGTGATATATCATGCATTTGTATGAGATTTTCATTCAATCTCTGCTGATTTTCCATAATAAAGCCTTGTTGTACTACAGTTTCTTCTAAAGTCTTCTTTGACTCTTCTTGTTGTTTTGCAAGATAGACCACATCATTTGCACCTTTTTCAAAGAAGTTTGCCATGTCCTGTTTCAGTAAATTTACTTCTATTCTAATGGATTTTATTTCTTGGGTCAGCTGTAATTGTAAGTCCTTTTTACTTTCATCCACATATTGTTCAAGATCTATTTTGTGTTTATCTAACATTATCTTTAGCTGAACTAAGAGTGAACTGAAATCCATAGTAGGATAAGGAGATGGGTTTCTTGATTCTATTGCCTTCTTATAGCTCTGACTTCCCCTTTTTAGTTCAGTTATCTTTTTTTGTTGTAGCTGGGATTCTCCTTCCTCATTTGATTTAGATGAACTAACAATGGAAATAGATTGTTGTTGTTCTGCACTTCCAGGCCTAGGGGACTTGGCTGCTTGCTCCCCCACAACTCTTGCATCATTTTGATCAAGTTTTTGATCTTCTAAGGTAGTCTCACGTTATTGATCTTCAAGAGTAGGAACATGGTCCTCAGGAGGAGCAGTTATCTCCCCCTGGATGTTAGCTTCCACTCCCAGTCAGATTTCTTCCACAGTCTTCTTATAGACTACTTCCTCAATGTTAGGCATATACTCATCTTGTTCCTCATTCACATCTTTTATCACATCTGTATTCAGATCATGGAGAACATCCTTTACAATATAATTGTCAGTTTCACTGTCTAAGATAGTAGGTTCATTTAGGTTTGTCTCGGCAATTTGGTATACTGTGGGTTTAATATCCCCCTTGAGAGCGCTAAGTTGTCAACCTAAATCACCTAGAGGGGGGTGAATAGGTGAATTTCGTGTCAAATGCGGAATAAAAAATATAACACAGCACAGATCCGTAATCAAGCAATCACACAGACGACAAGAGATTTATAGTGGTTCCCCAATCTTGGGTACGTCCACTTTTCTCACCGATCTAGCAAATCACTAGACTCGGCTACTCCACTATCTCGGATTGCAAAAACAATCCTACACCTCGGAACCACGTTCCTACAAAACTCGATCCAAATGGATCTACACTCGGAAGATAAAACTTCCTACCACTCGGAGAAAGATCTCCTACAATGAAATTTGTTTAAATAAAGTTTACAAACAAGAATATCACAGATCTGGATCTTTGACGTAATCTTCTTCTTGAGAGCTTTTCGGTTTGAACAGAAATAGTTGAAGAAGACTTGACTGAGATCTGGAATCACCACGATCAAGAAAGTAAATCAGACACGATGAAGCACGGAGAGATCGGATGATTATTCTTGAGTCTGGATCGCTAGAGAATCAGAGATCGATAGCTGTGGTTGAGAGAAGATGATCCAGAGCTTCTTCCGAAAACGGTAATGGTGGCGGATGAGAAAATTAGGGTTTTCGGCATTTTCTCTTTCTTAAAAGATAATCTCTGTAAACACGTATTTAGTCAAATCTGAAAAGACCTATTTATAGGCTATCTCCAACGGTCATAATCGTAATTAAGATTGACACGTGGACCAATCAGAAAAAGGTTAATTTCAAATCTCCTTCAATTATGGACTTAACGATTTCTGGAATTCTGAGCCGACATATTCGGGTTAGATAAGATACTCGAGTATAAAGGTCTGTTACTCGAGTAGACAAGAGAAACATGTACTCGAGTAAAAGAAATGACTACTCGAGTGCCTTGGAAGAACTACCCGAGTTACTCTAGACAGATTACTCGAGTATGTAGAAACATCTACTCGAGTACTAATCCAAACTACTCGAGTATAAGAAAAATCTACTCGAGTGCTAAGCCAGTCTACTCGAGTATAAGAAGGATCTACTCGAGTGCTAAGCCACTTACTCGAGTATATGAACGAAGTTACTCAAGTATGTGGACTTAGAAATATTTAGACTGAATAGATAGCCCTACTCGAGTATAACTAAGAGACTACTCGAGTATGACTAAGGCTCTACTCGAGTACACAAACACCTACTCGAGTAAGGAAAAGAGGTACTCGAGTATATGAATGGATTTACTCGAGTATATGGACTTAGAAACTTTCTGAGATGAGAAGTCCAGATCAACTCGAGTATGATCAGAACACTTACTCGAGTAACTTGAGAACTACTCGAGTATGTAATCCAATCTACTCGAGTACTAAGTCACTTACTCGAGTATATAGAAGATACTACTCGAGTATGTGGACTTAGAAAAAAATTTCTTCTGAGAAAGTCTTCAATACTCCAAAGTCCAGTAGTCCAAGTGCATGGAAACAAAGTGTACCCCAATAGAGAGGCTATACATGAGTCAACACCTTGGATCACACAATGAGGAATTACATTGTATGGTCCTGTGTTTGATGACCCACTATAGACTGACATTGGTTTACACTTGGCAATAGAGTCCTGCATGCACAACTTAAACACAACATCAAATACAACTTAATTCATCATAGTTTCAAGTCTGACTTCCCACAAATCTGGGGTATTGTGAAGACAATTCCCAACAATATCCCCCTATTTGTAGAAGTCAGCACCCTTTGCACTAAGATGAATTTCTAGAAAAGAAATGATCATCTATAACAACAAGCAAAAGAAAATGACTAAACAGAGAATAATAGCAAATAAGGGAACCATAATCAGAATTAGATATATTAAATAGAAAGATTTTCCAGTTCCACAAAACACTTTCAGGGGTAATTCTCTCTGTGAAGTTTAGCTTTCTTCTGCTCTTGCCTTTCCAAATAACTGAAGGGTTTAGGAAAATAAGTCTTTGGCCTTGGAGGAGCTGCTGGATTGTTGAATCCCTATTGCCTATCATGTAATCTGATCTTGATTTGAGATGCATCATAGGCTTTCCATTCTGAGTAGCTGTGGAATTTGTCTTTATTTTCCCCAAAATCAGTTACCAGCTTTAGAGTGTCAAAGATTAAAGATTTGGAGGTTAGACTCCAAACTTCTGAATGTACTGACTCTGATCTGCCCTCTGAAGCTTGAGCTTGCTCTCTCTTAGGTGCAGAACGGCTAGCAGAAGCGCCGTCACAATATTTTATTTTCTTACTGGGGCCACCTTGATCAGCAGGTCTTCTAGAGGAGGAAGTACCTCGATCAAAGTGCCCCTAAGAGCTGGCAGGGACATCCTCTTTCCACACATCAGAATATGAAAGAGGAGGCTCAGACATCTCTCCAGCAGGTCTAGGAGAGAAGGCTGGCACTGCCTCTGGAATGGTAGCATGAACCTGGGCATCAGATGGAGGATGTTCCTCAAGAGGATCTAGGCTTTTAGGAATGATGGAGGGGTCGAGCTGGAATTCTGGGAAATTCTGATTATGTACCCAAACTGCAGTATCATAAATATAGAATTTGACATATTGTAGCTGGGCTAGAATATCTGCTTTCATGGTGTTAACTAATCCATCAAGGGTCTCTTTAGACTTGGTAGAGATTTCAGCAGAAATTTTCTCAACTTGTTCTTTAACTATTTTCTCCCCCTTGCTGATTTCTACAGATTGCTTTTTAATAGCTTCATCTCTGAATGTGCCTACTTCTTCACAAACTTTCATCACATTGGCTTCAGCTCTTTGGTCTAGCAGAATCTGGTTATGTGCCACTATTTCAGCTTGATTTCTGACTTCACCCATGCTGGTGATGGAGTGATCTATCGCTTTTCCACCTATTTTGAAGAGTTATTTAAGTTCATCAGTGTTGGCTTGAATTTCTGCAAAGCCTCTGCTCATCTCAGTTTCAAGAGCAGAGACCTTGTTGTTAACTGATTTCTGAGACTCATCAAAGTAATTTCTCTATTCTTGGAGCATCTTCTCAATCTTACTAATGATGTATGAGGAACTGAGGGAAGCAGAAGATGGAGCACTGGTAGAAGTAGAGACCTGAGGGAGCTGAGAGACTAAGGAGCCCAAGGAGGGATTTCTTTCACAACCACTGAGCTGGCAGTTCTCTTGGTGTGAGTGATTTCTACTGAATCCAGGGGATCTGTGAAGGAGGGGAGATTGAAGGCTAATATCCTTAGAGGAGGCTCAACAGGTTCTGGGGATAACTCCTCTTCATCGGACAGGATGATACTATCATGTTGTTCTGCTTGTTCAATGGGAGACTGAGCTGAGGATGAAGAGGGTTCCTTGAAAGGGATCTGTTCATCTTGTACCTGAACCTCAGGATTACCAACAACTGGGTCTGCTGGAGGTAGGGGAATGTATGACCTTAGTTCTTCAATAAGTTTATCAATCTCTGCAGCTGTGGACAGAAGGTCTTGCCGAACTTGAATATCTTCTGGAGGAGGAGGAGGAGGAGAAGGATCTCTGACTGTCTGGGAGGGAAGTTTTGTAAACAGAATCTGGGAGCTAGATGAGGCAGGCTCCCCCTCAACTACTGCACCCTGGGTGTCAGTAACTTAATGTATCTGAGGAGATGGAGTCCTGTCATCAGCAACATGCTGTGGGCTGGGGACATCTTCATCCATAATGACTTTGGAGGCTTGGGCAGTGTTCTTGAGTTGGATTTCATATCTTTGGATGGAAGAGATGGATACCTTTTTCATATGATGGAGGGGAGTTCCTTTGGAGAAATCAAACACTGTAGGATTAATCTCATGGAGGAGGAGGGAGATAATCCTGGCATAGCTTGGTTTGTGCACAGTTTCTTTGATCTTGTCCAGTATCATCATGCCAAACTGGAATTTCTTCCGGCATACTATGGCTTGCATAACATCAAAAAAGTTTTGGGAAATTTCTCTGAGGGAATAGGTTTTGCCGAGAAGAACTTTGGCAATGACATCCACAAGAAATTTTCCCTCTAAATTGAAATCTGCACGGCGGAACGAATATTCTTCATACGGGTTTATTCCACAGAAGAAACTGGTTCTCTCGGAATCTTCAGGAGTCAGATCATCTTCTTCATCCACCACTGACAATTTTAACAGAGTAGCTAAGGAAGTTTTGTCCAGACGGATTTTTATTCCACTGACCTTGGTTTTGAGAACTGTACCATTTCGCTTGACCTTCAGATTCTTGTAGAACTCTTCCACTGCAGAAAATAGGATCTTACATGGCATCTGTAACAAGAATGACAACCCGGCTGTGTCAAGGAGAATGAGAAGGTTTCGGAAGTCATCCGAGAGATCGGCGATTCCATCTATAACAAATTTGGACCCGATTCCGATCTTGGATGGAGGAGCCATCGAGTTCTGGAGTAACAGATTCTGGAGAAGACAGCGCTCTGCGGTTCTGGAAGGCGAAGCGCCGACGAGTACTCGAGAAAGGTTTCGTGGAAATGGATTACAGGATCATTCTATTTATATACATAACCCTAATTAGGTTTAAGATTGGGTTTTAAAATAAAACATACCTTATGGGGGGCGGCAAAAATCGAGGTGTGCGAAAAGAGAAAAATGAGATTTTCAAAGTTCTGGAATTTCCAGGTACTCGAGTATATATCGGCATACACGAGTAATCTGTTGTAACCTACACGAGTAAGTCGAAGACCAAGTAGATCATGAAGTACTCGAGTGAGTTACTAAGTACTCGAGTATGAAGAATATGTACTCGAGTGAATTTTTTTTACCTACACGAGTAGAGACTTTGAGTTACTCGAGTATATTATAATGTACTCGAGTGTAGTCGTGTAACTACTCGTGATTGTTTCCAAGTACTCGAGTATGTGAGTACACTTACTCGAGTAAGTCACTTTGACAAAATATTTTTCTCGAAGCGCTGATCTTTACCTCCACCAACTTTTAACTCTGAGACTTTGATAGAGACCATTAATCTTCTTTGTTGAGCATCCCAAGTTCAGTTTTGAAGAATGAGAACTTGGTCTCATCTAGCGGCTTCGTGAATATATCTGCAACTTGCCTATCTGTGGAGACGTATTGTAGATCTATGTCTCCATTCTCCACATGCTCCAGGATGAAGTGATATCGAAGCTCTATGTGCTTTGTACGGCTGTGGGAGACTGGGTTGTTGGCGATTGCTATTGCACTGGAAGAGTCGCAAAGCAGAGGGATGTTCTGGAACTTCATGTTATTGTCTTCAAATTTATTCTTGATCCATAGAAGCTGTGCACAACATTTGCCTGCAGAGATGTACTCTGATTCAGCCGTTGAGATGGCTACACAGTTCTGCTTCTTACTGCTCCAAGAAATAAGTCTCCTTCCGAGAAATTGGCAAGTCCCGGAAGTACTTTTCCTGTCGTCTTTGCTTCCTACAAAATCTGCATCTGAAAATCCAATTAGTTCACTATCATTACTTCTTGGGTACCATAAGCCAAGATTTGGTGTACCTTTGAGGTATCTCAAGATTCGCTTTGCAGCAATATAGTGAGATTCCTTATAGTTCACCTGAAATCTAGCGCATACACATGTTGAAAACATTATGTCTGGTCTACTTGCGGTAAGGTAGAGCAAGGACCCAATTATGCTTCTGTACTTGGTTTCATCAAAAGGTTTCCCTTTCTCATCCTTGTCCAGAGACATAGTTGAGGCCATTGGAGTCCTCATAGAGGTTGCGTTCTCCATTCCGAATTTCTTAAGTAGCTCTTTGGTGAATTTAGTCTGTGAGATGAAAATTCCATCCTCAGATTGTTTCACTTGAAGCCATAAGAAATACTTCAGCTCTCCCATACTGCTCATTTCAAACTTCCCTTGCATAAGTTTAGAAAACTTCTTGCAGAGGTTGTCATCCGTAGAGCCAAAAATAATGTCATCGACATAGATTTGCACTAGCAAAATCTTGCCTTTTATTTCCCTAAGAAATAATGTCTTGTCTATCTTTCCCCTTGTGAACTTGCTCTCAAAAAGGAAGCTAGATAGCGTCTCATACCAAGCTCGAGGAGCCTGTTTAAGACCATATAAAGCTTTTTGCAGTAAATAAACATGATTAGGAAAAGTTGAGTCAACAAAACCTGGCGGTTGCTCTACATACACTTCTTCCTTTATGTCACCATTCAGGAAGGCGGACTTGACGTCCATCTGATAGACGGTAAAGCCCTTAAGTGCAGCGTAGGCAAGAAATAACCTGATCGCCTCCAGTCTTGCCACTGGAGCATATGTTTGGTCAAAGTCGATTCCTTCTTCTTGACGATAGCCCTTGGCGACAAGTCTTGCTTTATTCTTTATAATTGTTCCATCTTCGTCCATCTTATTCCGGTAGACCCATTTTGTCCCGATGACATTCTTACTCTTGGGTCTAGGAACAAGTGTCCAAACTTTGCAACGTTTGAACTGATTCAACTCTTCTTCCATGGCTAGTATCCAGGATGCATCCGAGTTTGCTTCCTCGAACTTCTTAGGTTCAACCTGTGATAGAAAGCTCAAGAATAAATTCTCGTTAGTTGTACCTCTCCGGGTTCTAACACCATCCTGAGGATCTCCTATGATTTGATCTAAGAGATGATCCTTCAAGTGTCTGAACTCTAGAGTTCTTGCATCTGGGATCTCTTCAGCCATTGGAGTTGCATCTTCAGCTAGGATGTGTTCTTCATATTGATCATCTACCTCTCCAACAGGGGTTGTAGAGGTGATCTTGATGAACGTCTCATCTTTATCTTGAGTAGGCTCATCCAAGCTAAGTTCCTTCATCTTGGTACCTGCATCTTCAATGAGCACACTAGAAGAGTTGCTTTGCAGCAGACTCGTCTCATCAAATACAAGGTGTATCGACTCTTCTACCACCAGAGTTTTTCTATTAAATACTCTATAGGCCTTACTATAGCTACTATAACCTACAAAAATACCTTCAAAGCTTTTCTCGCTAAACTTGGTAGTGCGATACTTGCCATTGTTAAGTATGAAGCACTTACAGCCAAAGATTCTAAAATATGAAATGGTTGGTTTCCTGTCTTTTAGAAGTTCGTAAGGAGTCTTATCATGGTTCTTGTTGATGAGAGCTCGATTTTGCACGTGACAAGCAGTGTTGACGGCTTCAGCCCAGAAATACTATGGAAGTGAGGCATCACTCAACATAGTCCGGCAAGCCTCTATGAGTGTTCTGTTCCTTCTCTCAGCTACTCAATTTTGCTGTGGAGTGCGAGGAGAGGAAAACTCATGAAAGATACCTTGACTTTCGCAGAATTCTGTCATGGCTCCAGACTTGAATTCTGTTCCATTGTCACTTCTGATTTTGACTACGGAACAGTTGTATTCATTCTGGATTTGCCTAACAAAACTAGTGAAAGTACTGAAGGTGTCTGACTTGTGTTTCAGAAAGAACACCCACGCAAAGCACGAGTAATCATCCACAATAACCAACGTATATTCCTTACCTCCCAAACTTCTATCTTGCAGTGGACCAAACAAGTCCATATGGAGAAGTTGTAAGCTTCTATTGGAATCCTTGCCTATTATGCTTTTAAATGAACTCCTTGTTTGCTTGCCTTTGATACAGGCATGACAAAGGCTGTCTGTAACGCACTTGACATTAGGGGCATAACGTACTAAGTTTTGGGAGAATAGTTTATTAATAGTTTTGAAATTAATATGTGCTAGTCTCTTGTGCCATTGGTCAGCAAGAGATGCACTACTTTTTGCTAAAAGACACACTGGTGTAGACGAGTCTATACAAATGAAGTTTAAACAGAAAATATTTCTGCTTCGAGTGCCTGATAAAACAGTTTCCATGTTGTCAGCCGATTTTATCAAACACTTGTCAGCATGAAATTCAACCACGTATCCTTTGTCGCATAGTTGGCTTATGCTGATGAGATTATGTTCCAATCCTTCAACATAGGCTACATCCGAAAAGGATACGCTATCGTTAGTAATCATACCGTAGCCTTTAGTTATTCCTCGATCTGAACCTCCAAAGATGACCTTTGGTCCGTTGCAGACTGAGGTGAAATTCTGGAGTAGGCTTCTTATCCCGGTCATATGCCGAGAGCATCCACTATCCAAGTACCAGATTGGCATTTTGGTGGTCTTTGAACATACCTGCAATTACAATCACTTAGCCTTAGGAACCCAAACAAGTTTGGGTCCTTGGTTCGAGTTAGAATACTCCCCCTACGAGCATTAGCCTCATGAGTGGTCATTCTCACGTTGCTAACTTGAGGGGTTGCAACATTTCTAGGATTGAACCAACAATCGATGCCAAAATGACCAATTTTGCCGCAGCACCAACAGTCAAACCTGTTGTATCTTTGCCTAGTGTATTCCTGCTTGATTTTCTTAAGTGATGGTCTAGCAGGAACTTCACTCTTGGAGGAAGAAGCTTCATGATGATGGCAGCTACATGAAGTCTTCTCCTTCATAGGCTTTTCCACAATAGGTTTTACCTTTGGTGTCTTCTTGATGTTATGACCATGAGCATAAGGTCCATAGTTCTGAAGTTGAATCTCTTCATAAGGTGCCTTAAAGACACTCTCGCCAAAGTTACGAGGATGAGTACAACCTTGGTATCTTGACTTAGGCTTCTCGGGGATCGGCCTAGAGAAGTGTCCATAGGTGGACTCATAGTCGTATTCGTTCGTAGGAAAGATAACTTTCTTGAACAAAACTGGTTCCAGGGGAGCTTTCCCCTTTTCTTCAGCTAGAGCCTTCTGGGCAGCCTTATTCTTTCTTTTGGCCTTGTTTCTCCTAGAAGATTTACTAGAAGCACCAATGTGGCCTATACCAGCACCCTTGGCCTTAGCTGAGAACTCAACAACGAGTGGAAGAACTGTCTTAGGCTTGGATAAACTCTCAGCAAGTTTCTTCTCAGCCTCGAGTTGTTGTTCCAATTCTTTGATGATTTCATCTTTAAGGTCGAGGTGCTTGAGAGCTTGATTGTATTCTTCTATAGCAACATTGAAGTTCTCTTGAAGAGAATTAGTCCTAGTGACTTCTTCTCTCAAGCTGCTCTCACTAGCCTGTAGAGATTTTATTTCTTTGGCTTGAGTTTTCACGACTCTGCGACATTTTTCGTAAGCCGTGAGTAACTCCTTATACTGTCCCATGAGTTCAGATTCATCTTCAGAGGAATAGCCCTCTTGCTCATTATCATCATCAGATTCAGAGAGAGGAGTGTGAGATTTTACCTCCCTAGTGAACTGGGGGACTTGTTCATCATCAGAGTGAGCCATGAGCCCGAAGTAAGCTTCCTCTTCTTCACTCGACTCAGATGAATCGGAGTCGCTGAGAGTTTTGCTCTTCTTGGCTAATAAGCTCTTCTCTGTCCTTTTCTTGTGGTATGAAGATTTCTTTTCCTCTCTTCTGCCACCATCTTTCTTCTTGTGAGGGCAATCCGCGATGACGTGACCTGGCTTATTACAACAATAACAAACGATGTCAGTTGAAATTTGTTTGTTCTGTTTGGATTTATACCTATCATGGCTGCTCGAGCCATTCTTTCGCTGATCACCGTTATGTCGTGATCTTCTGTATGAGGCATCTTTGCCTCTCCATTGCTTCTTCTTATTCAAGAATTTCTTGAACTGCCGCGAAAGCAAAGAGAACTCTCCTTCAGATAGTTCTGATCCTGAGGTGCTTTGCTCGGAGCCTTCTTCTTCACTTACTTCTTGAGGAGGTGCTGGCGAGACAGCTTTGCCCTTCCTTGAACTGTCAGCCTTTAAAGCAACCGACTTCTCTTTTGAGGAGAAGCAACTTATCTCTTCTTCGGCTTTTCTTGAGTTGATATGCAGTTCATAGGACATCAGCTTGCTAAATAGATTCCGTGGATCTGTCTCTGCTAGTCTGCCAAACTCTCGGATGGCACAGACTTTATTGTCCCATTCTTTGGTGAGAGATCTCAGAAACTTATCATTCAGCTCCCCATTAGTAAAGACTCGGCCATACACTCTCAGTCCATTGGCTATCTTAAAGAAGTTTTCAAATGTGTCAGCTATGGGTTCCTTGTGACCTTGTCGGAAGGCTTCATATTTCTGATTCAGTAGGGACCTCTGATCATCCCTCACTTCTTCAGTACCTTCCATTAAAGTAACTAGGGACTGCCACATCTCTTTAGCTGATTGGCAGTGAATTAGATTCTGCAGCATTGAGTCATCGACTGCACTTGCGATAATATTTTTAGCTTTCTTGTCCAGGGAGACAAGTGCAATCTCGTCCTTATCCAAGTCCATCCACTTCTTTGGGACCTTTTTGGTTGGGTCTATTGTTGATGCAGTCATAGGAACATGCGGACCTTCTTCCACAATCATGAAGATCCGAGGGTCTACTGCTTCCATGAAGAACATAACTCTTTCCTTCCACATAGGAAAATTGTTCTTGGTGCAAATAGGGAGCTTAGCAAAATCCTTGGTCTTACTCATGCTTGATACTTCTCTGGAGACAACTTGATGAGGATTAGATCAAGGTGTTAACCTTTTAATGATCAACCTCCATCTGATACCAATTTAGAGCGCTAAGTTGTCAACCTAAATCACCTAGAGGGGGGTGAATAGGTGAATTTCGTGTCAAATGTGGAATAAAAAATATAACACAGCACAGATCCGTAATCAAGCAATCACACAGACGACAAGAGATTTATAGTGGTTCCCCAATCTTGGGTACGTCCACTTTCTCACCGATCTAGCAAATCATTAGACTCGGCTACTCCACTATCTCGGATTGCAAAAATAATCCTACACCTCGGATCCACGTTCCTACAAAACTCGATCCCAAACGGATCTACACTCGGAAGATAAAACTTCCTACCACTCGGAGAAAGATCTCCTACAATGAAATTTGTTTAAATAAAGTTTACAAACAAGAATATCACAGATCTGGATCTTTGACGTAATCTTCTTCTTGAGAGCTTTTCGGTTTGAACAGAAACAGTTGAAGAAGACTTGACTGAGATCCACGATTCTGAGATCTGGAATCACCACGACCAAGAAAGTAAATCAGAGACGATGAAGCACGGAGAGATCGGATGATTCTTCTTGAGTCTGGATCGCTAGAGAATCAGAGATCGATAGTTGCGGCTGAGAGAAGATGATCCAGAGCTTCTTCCGAAAACGATAATGGCGGCGGATGAGAAAATTAGGGTTTTCGAGATTTTCTCTTTCTTAAAAGATAATCTCTGTAAACGCGTATTTAGTCAAATCTGAAAAGACCTATTTATAGGCTATCTCCAACGGTCATAATCGTAAATAAGATTGACACGTGGACCAATCAGAAAAAGGATAATTTCAAATCTCCGTCAATTCTGGACTTAACGATTTTTGGAATTCTGAGCCGACATACTCGGGTTAGATAAGATACTCGAGTATAAAGGTCTGCTACTCGAGTAGACAAGAGAAACATGTACTCGAGTAAAAGAAATGACTACTCGAGTGCCTTGGAAGAACTACCCGAGTTACTCTAGACAGATTACTCGAGTAAGTAGAAATATCTACTCGAGTACTAATCCAAACTACTCGAGTATAAGAAAAATCTACTCGAGTGCTAAGCCAGTCTACTCGAGTATAAGAAGGATCTACTCGAGTGCTAAGCCACTTACTCGAGTATATGAGCGAAGTTACTCAAGTATGTGGACTTAAAAATATCTAGACTGAACAGATAGCCCTACTCAAGTATAACTAAGAGACTACTCGAGTATGACTAAGGCTCTACTCGAGTACACAAACACCTACTCGAGTAAGGAAAAGAGGTACTCGAGTATATGAATGGATTTACTCGAGTATATGGACTTAGAAACTTTCTGAGATGAGAAGTCCAGATCAACTCGAGTATGATCAGAACACTTACTTGAGTAACTTGAGAACTACTCGAGTATGTAATCCAATCTACTCGAGTACTAAGTCACTTACTCGAGTATATAGAAGATACTACTCGAGTATGTGGACTTAGAAAAAAATTTCTTCTGAGAAAGTCTTCAATACTCCAGAGTCCAGTAGTCCAAGTGCATGGAAACAAAGTGTACCCCAATAGAGAGGCTATACATGAGTCAACACCTTGGATCACACAATGAGGAATTACATTGTATGGTCCTGTGTTTGATGACCCACTATAGACTGACATTGGTTTACACTTGGCAATAGAGTCCTGCATGCACAACTTAAACACAACATCAAATACAACTTAATTCATCTTAGTTTCAGGTCTGACTTCCCACAAATCTGGGGTATTGTGAAGACAATTCCCAACACCCCTACACCTGATGCCTTATTTTAGGTAAAGTCCTTGGAGGAATGTTTGTATCTGGAGCATCACTTTGATCTGAACTGGAACTTCCTGGAGTTTCAGAATAACTGGAGGATTTGCTTTCCACCACCACTACCTCTTTCTTCTTCTTCTCTTTCTTATTTTAAACTACAGAAGACTCTCTTGATAGAACTCTATCCCATCTGGACAAAATCCTCATATCCATTTTTCTCATATGATTTATCTTTGTGCCAAGTTTTTTATTTAGATATGTAGGAAAGGCTTTAAGTAAATACAAACTTAGTATCCTGCCCATGTTGGGCTTCTTGATACTCTAAGAAATCTTATCAAATAATAAACTACTCCAGTAAATCTTAAGTTTGAAGATTATTGTTGTCATTAGCTCGAACATATGAGCAGAAATTCTGTCATGTGCACCTATCTTACACAACAACACCTTTCCAACGATTTTTGACAGAAATTTACCTTGGGTATTCATACCCTTCCGATTCAGAGAACTTCCTATCTTTTTGACTGAATCCAATCCACACCATAACAATCCTGCAATAGTCTTGGTTGAATCTACTACATCCTCTTGATTAATTCGAGGTATATGAAATACCTTAGTCAGTATTTTGCTTGTTATTTTAACTTTTGTCCCATTCACAGTGGATTTAATCTTTGTTGACCTGGAATCCAATGTTGCATTGGTGAAGAACTCCAAAACCTCCCGTTTCCAGATGCTTGTAGGGTATGACAGTAGATATTCAAGGCCTGCTTCTTGGATTAGGACAATGACATTCCTAATCTCTTCTTCTATGGAGCCGAATCCATTTCACACAAGTTCGCATCCTTCATTGATGTTTTCATCGTTCTTTGGAGCCATTGTTGTCGTCGTTCTTGATTTTGTCGAACAAAAGGAGTGATGAATGTCGACTAATAGGAATTAGAGGTCTTGACACTTAGCAAGAGATCAAGAAGTTATAGTCGATTCTTAAACTCAATTCCCTTTATATAGGCAAATCTTCCTAGAAGGGAAAGGCGCGCTGCATATAGGCTTATTCTAAATTTTGTAAAATACCTAGAGTCGACACAAGGGAATTGTCGACTGTCAAGATGTGTCCACTTGAGTCGACATACCTACATGTATAACGACATGCAGTGTTGACACTCTTTCCCGAGTCTCGACACAAGACTATATATAGTGTCGACACACATAAATTATGTCTCGACAGAATTTTTACTTAGTCAAAATTCTGTTTTCAGAACTGTTACTTTCTGATATTTGAGATGTCTATATCTAATAGAGTAAACTGTATTGTTGACTATTATTTAATTAATTAATATTTAATAATTTTTTAATTATTCTTATATTAGCTACTCAAGATTTAAAATCCCAAGTTCAAATTTAAATAAATTAAATGTCTCTTCTTCTAGTGGTTTGGTAAAGATGTCAGCAATTTGTTTATTTGTAGGAACAAATTCTAAGATAATATTTTTATTTTTTACATGCTCCCTAATGAAGTCATATCTAATTTATATATGTTTTGTTCTACTGTTAGACACAAGATTGTTTGCAGTAAAAATAACACTTGTAGAATCACAGAATAAGGGAGTTTCACTTAGCTGTTACTTATAGTCTTTTAGCTGATGCTGAATCCAAAGCAGTTGAGCACAACAACTTCCAGCTGTAATGTATTCAAATTCAGCATTTGATATTGCCACACTTGTCTGCTTTTTACTACTCCATGAAACCAGTCTTCTTCTAAGAAATTGACATGACCCTGATGTGCTTTTCATGTCTTCTTTGCATCCTCCATAATCTGCATCTGAAAAGCCAATAAGTTCAAAATCACTATTTCTAGGATACCAAAGGCCAAGATTAGGTGTGCCCTTTAGATATCTCAATATCCTTTTGACTGCTGTATAATGGGATTCTTTAGGGCATGCTTGATACCTAGCATAGATGCAAGTGGCATACATTATATCTGGTCTACTGGCTGTTAGATAAAGTAGTTATCCAACTATGCCCCTATACAAGGTTATATCAACTGGCTTGCCAGCAACATCCTTGTCTAAAGACATAGTGGATCCCATAGGAGTTCTCATTGAAGTGGTTGTTTCCATGCCATACTTCTTGATTAACTCCTTAGTGAACTTAGAATAACTAATGAAAAGTCCATCTATAGTTTGTTTAACTTGGAGACCCATGAAAAACTTGAGTTCACCCATGCTACTCATCTCAAACTTACTTTGCATTTATTTGGCAAACTTACTGCAAAGTGACTCATCAGTAGAACCAAATATAATGTCATCTACATATATTTGTCCCAGGATGGTCTTGAGTTTGACTTCCCTTAGGAATAGTGTATTGTTTATTTTCCCTCTTGAGAATTTATTCTCCAGAAAGAACTTAGACAGAGTCTCATACCAAGCCCTTGGGGCTTGTTTTAAACTATAAAGATCCCTTGAAAGCAAATAAACATGAGTTGGTTTAGTTGAATCAACAAAACCTGATGGTTGCTCTACATAAACTCTTTCTTTGAGGTTGCCATTTGGAAAGGCTTACTTAACATCCATTTGGTAAACTTTGAAACCCTTGTAGACTGCATATGCTAGGAAGAGTCTTATAGCTTCCAACCTAGCACCTGGTGCAAAGGTTTGGTCAAAGTCTACTCCCTCTTCTTGTCTATATCCCTTTGTAACCAGTCTAGCTTTATTTCTTTTTATCACACCATTCTCATCTAGTTTGTTTCTATATATCCATTTGGTTCCTATGATGTTGCAATAATCTGGCAAGGGAGCCAACTTCCAGACTTTGCATCTATTGAACTGGTTCAATTCTTCCTACATTGCTCCTATCCAAAATAGATCCACATTAGCTTCTTCAAACTTCTTTGGTTCTGTTTTTGAGAAGAAACTTGAATACATCACAATATTGTGATGTCTGCTTCTTATGGTCACTCCATGAGCAGCATCTCCTATGATCAATTCCCTTGGATGATCCCTTAGATGCCTGACAACAATAGGTAGTATGACTTCTTCACCTGGACCATCTTGATCAAATTGCTAAGTTGCTTCTCCTGGCTCTTCCAGAGCAAGCACTTCCTCAATAATGTTGATTTCATCTTCCATATTCTGCTTTGCTATTACTGTATCTTCTATAGTCAGCTCCTTTAGCTTCAAGTCTACACCTGTTGTGCTTAATGTACCTGACTTATTATTATAAAGCATAGAACTTTCATCAAATACAATATGTACAGACTCCTCTACAACTTGATCCTTCAAGGTGTAGACCCTATAGGACTTGTTGTGGTTACTATAACCAACAAATATCCCATCATATGAGTTTTCAGCAAACTTGGTAATGTATGTTTTCCCATTATTTATGACATAGCATCTACATCCAAAAATTCTGAAATAGGCTATATTTGGTTTTTTGCCTTTCATAAGTTCATAAGGAGTTTTATTTAGTCTTTTGTTAATTGAAGCCCTATTAAGAACATGACATGCAGTGTTAATTTCCTTGGCCCAGAAATATTTTGGGAGTGAAGAATCACACAACATGGTTCTTCTAGCTTCAATGAGAGTCCCGTTCTTCCTCTCAGCAACTCCATTTTACTTGGGTATTCTTGGTGAAGAAAATTCTTGTTGAATCCCCAATTCTTCACAAAACTTTGTCATATAATAAGATTGAAATTCAGTTCCATGGTAACTTCTAATTCTGACCACAGTACTGTTTAATTCATTCTGAATTTGTTTGACAAAAGTCTTGAAGTCATCAGAAGTTTCAGACTTTTTCCTTAAGAAGAAAACCCAAGTGTATCTGGAATAATCATCAAAAATTACAAAGGTGCAGACTCTCCTTCCTAACTATGAACTGACATAGGACCAAATAAGTCCATATACAGGAGCTCACTAAGTCTTTGGATTTGTAACTCTTGAATGAAGCTTTAGTCTGCTTGCCTTTTTTGCATGATGAGCAGATGCTCTCCTTAGAGCATTTAAGGTTAGGACCATTCCTAACAAGCTCTTTGCTGTAGAGTTTGCCTATGGCCTTATAGTTCAAATGAGCTAGCCTTTTGTGCCATTTGACATAATTTGAGGCTTTCTCACTTGTAACTAGACATAAGGGAGAGTCTGACTTTATATATAGAAAATTCAAACAGTACACATACCCACATCTAGTTCCTATCAAGACGACCTCTTAGTCACTTGACCTTTTTATTAGGCACTCATCTTTATAGAAAGATATGTCATAGTCCAGATCACAAAGTTGGATTATGCTTATAAGGTTGTGTTGCAACCCTTCCACATAAGCTACTTTGGTGAGTGTGACTAAGCCATTTATGATCTTACCATAACCTTTGGTTATACCTTTGTCAGCTCCTCCAAAGATCAACTTTGGGCCATTATCCAGAGGGATGTATTCCCTCAGATTTCCTCTTGTTCCATTCATATGTCAGGAACATCCACTATCCAAGTACCAGATTGGTCTATCTCTCGAACTTGGCCATTCTTGCAAAATAAGAATTTACTTTACCTTAGGAACCCAAATTATTTTGGGTCCTAGGTTTTTGTTAGTTGTGTCTCTATTAAGCCACCAGTAAAATTCTTGACTGGATATCTTTTCTGAATATGAGACACTGATTAATTGAACCAGCAATCTAAGGCAAAGTGTCCTATGTAACGACCCCATCCGTTACATGACGTATAGTAGAAGGTCCTGCCGGGGCCCCACACTATATGCCACAAACAGATGGTGAGGTCACAGGATAATACCAAACCATACACGAATCCTAACTCAGAGCATTTTAGCGGAAGCTTTAAGTTGTAATTTGAACTCTAACCAGGAATGTCCAATATATATAAACCACAGTTATATATACAACCACGAAATGTACAACAAAGGTTTGGCCTTAAGGTCTTACAGTTCCTCTTTCCACACCGTATGGTTTACAAACCTCGGCGCGCAGGCCGGCCATACATGAGTAAAAGAAAACAAGCAAAAACATTCGCTTAGCCTTCAAGGGCTAGCCGCAGCAGCAGCAGCAACAACAGTAGGGCTTCAGCCCTTCATTTACCACTTGGCTCTCCAGCACCTGCATATGGACAATCCACCCAAACGGTGGCAAACAATGCAACGGTCAGCATTCAGGTGACCCAATTATAACAATCCTATCCCTTTCTCGGGGCATTAGCATTCTTTCCCTGCATAGCATGGCATCATCATATAGCAACTATGTGCGCGCAGGCACATTCAAGCCATCACAACTATCGGCCACACGGCCCGACAGTCCGTGCACTCAGGGCACATTCTTGGTGTACCGGAATACCAGGGTCAACACCACCGTCTACACGGTATTTGAGCATTCTAGTCTTTTCGGCGCGCGGGCCTAAGACTCTCATTAGGCGCTCCAACAAAACCCATAACCAGGCTTCCAAGTCGGACGGACCTAACGCAGGTACGGATCAGCCACCCCCCGTTGCTCAAGTCGCCGTGCCACCTCGAATACGGAAGTATCCATGACAATTTATAGGCGCGGGTCGGTTTCACCTTTCCTGTTCGGCAATCTGCCTTTCATCGAGTTGCAGCCCAACGGCTCAACTGCACACAAAGTGGCAACGCACTGCGACAAGAGTTGCATCCAACCCTCTTCATTTCCTGGACATCGTCCAGTACTTCCTGCTACACCAAGCAACAGGTAGGCACAAGGCAACACAAGCCATAATCACGGAGCCTTCTCCGATATGCAAACAAGCATCACCAATCCAGACTAGCATGTCCAGATGGGCTTCACACAGCATGCCTAGATCCGTACTCCAATTCCGGACTCTAACAAGGGGGACTTCACATATCTACCCCAAGGGACACCACAACCCACCACACACTCGCAGGGAAGGGTTTTCCCTATGCAATGCAGAAAAGAAGGACTTCACATGTCTAAGAAGGGAGATCGTTACCCTTGTCGATCTCTTGGGAGCCATCGAAAACTAGCCGGTGAGAAAGAACCGCAGCAGCTTTGCCTTCACAACGCTGGCCTCGGATCACGAATCGGACCACGGGAGCTCCACCGGTGGCTTGATCTCCTCCTCCTTCTTCTTCCTCCTCTCTCTTTCTCTCTTCCTTAACCAAATGAAGAATGACTTTCTTCATCAGCCTCTGCTGTTTTAATCCATCCAGGAATCACCTGAGCCCTTGGATCCAAAGAGAGAAAAATGAACGGCCACGATTTCCCAAAATCACATTTTTTTGGCCGACACGGCCTGTGACACGCCCGTGTCACAGGCCGTGTACCCTTAAGCGGCACACGCGGTATCGTACCGACTGATATTTACCAGAACACGGGCATCAACACGCCCGTGTCGAACCTGACATGCCCGTGTCAGTCAGGAGACACGCCCGTGCCACCCCTGCCTCATCGAGCTCCAAACTCAACCAGCAGTACACGGGTAGGCACACGGCATCGGACACGCCCGTGTCCAATCTGACACGGCCGTGTTCAAGGCTTGGTTCCAGGCCGTGTAATCTTCTGACTCAGAACGCCTATTATTTGAGTGACATGCCCTGGGACACGCCCGTGTCCCAGACCGTGTACCCCCGACACGCCCTGGGACACGCCCGTATCCCAGGCCGTGTAAACCATCCTGCACCTCAAATCCATATTTGAGACTTTTTGGGGTGTTACAATCCTCCCCCCCCCCTTAACAAAATTTCGTCCCGAAATTTGCACGGTAAGGAAACAAGGAAAAACAATGCTATAACTTGATAACTCTGTTATCACACAAGGTACACGGTCTACAGTTTATACAAACAGTTCGGGAAATTCAGCTCGCATGGTCTGCTCTCGCTCCCATGTTAGCTCTTCACGACCACAATTGTCCCATCGGACCTTGACCATCCCGATCACTTTGTTCCGCAACTGTTTCTCGGCTCGATCCTCGATCCGAATGGGTCTAACCCTCGTCGTTAGCCCATACTCGACCGGTACCCGATCATTCTCCACTACTTGAGCTGGATCCTTGACAGCCTTACGAAGTACTGAGATGTGAAATACATCATGTAATCCACCCAAGTCTGCTGAAAGTGCTAGTCGATAAGCAGCTTCCCCAACTCGCTCCACCACCTCAAATGGACCAAGATACCTCGGACTTAGCTTTTTCAAACGTCGAATCCTGGACACGCCTTTGAAGGGTGTGATCTTCAAATATACCCAATCACCCACCGCAAACTCCACGTTCCGATGTTTGGCATTGTAGAACTTTGCTTGACGATCTTGGGCTATCAATAGCCTCTCCCGAATAGAGCGTATGAGCGAGGTAGCTTCTTCGACTTCCTTTTTCCCACTCAGCTTAGATTCGCCTGCTTCTGCCCAAGCTAACGGTGTACGGCATTTACGACCATATAAAGCCTCAAATGGTGCCATACCGAGGCTCGTTTGGTAGCTATTATTATAGGCACATTCGACAAGAAATATATAATCTTCCCATCTCTTACCAAAGTCTAGGGCGCACATGCGGAGCATGTCCTCCATCGTCCTGTTGGTTCGTTCAGTCTGGCCATCCGTTTGGGGATGAAAGGCCGTACTAAATGCTAACTTTGTACCCAACATTTGATGAACTAGCCGCCAATCATTCGATGTGAACCGCCCATCACGGTCACTAACGATGCTCCGAGGAACACCGTGCAGTCAAACAACCTGCTCCACATAAAGCTTGGCCAAGGTTTCCACTAAATCATCTCTTCTGTTTGGAAGGAAGTGCGCCACTTTTGTCAACCGGTCCACAATCACCCAGATTGAATCATGACCGCGTTGAGATCTCGGCAACCCGTGCACGAAATCCATCGAAATGTCATCGAACTTCCACTCCGGAATGGGTAACGACTTCAGGAAACCGCCAGGCTTTTGGCATTCTGCTTTCACCAATGCACAAGTATGGCATTCCGCCACATAACGTGCTACATCTTTCTTTAGTCCGGGCCACCAGAATAGCTTTTTCAGATTTCTGTACATCTTTGTGCTCCCTGGGTGAACTGAGTACTTTGCAAAGTGAGCTTCGTACATCAACTCTTCCCTCAATTTACCCACACTTGGGACGCACACTCGACCATTTCTTCGTAACAAACCGTTATCCCAAGAGAATTGGTCATCCGGCCCATCTTTAGCATAGCGCTGGAGACTTTCATCAAGCTCCGTTGCTCGCCGAACTCTGTCCGTAAGGTCATATTGAACCTCCGTCCAGTTCAAGCATGCATCGGTTGACGAACCCTTGTCAACACAAGATATCTCCAATGCTTCCAATTCCCGGATTAAATGCTGATCATGCCTCTGCAACCAGCTTGCCCGTACCGGAGTCTTCCGACTCAAAGCATCAGCGACCACATTTCCCTTCCCGGGAGTATAGTGAATCTCGAAGGTGTAGTACCCAAGGAACTCCATCCATCTTCGTTGTCGCATATTCAGATCCTTCTGATCCAACAAGTACTTTAGGCTTTTGTGATCTGTATAGATGTCCACTTTAACGCCATAAAGATAGTGCCGACACAACTTGAGCGCAAAGATTACCGCCGCCAACTCTAAATCATGGACGGGGTAATTCCGCTCATGCACTTTCAACTGGCGCGAGCCATAAGCAATCACTTTACAAAACTGCAGAAGAACGCACCCTAAGCCCCTCCCGGAGGCATCACTATAGATCTCATACCCATCCGTACCACATGGCGATGTCAACACAGGCGCCGTGGTCAAACGACTCTTCAAGTCTTCAAAAGCTCGCGCGCACTCCGGCGTCCAAATGAACTTTTGATCTTTTCTCGTCAGCGTGGTCAGAGGTAAAGCAATCCGTGAGAAGTTTTCCACAAACCGTCTATAGTAGCCCGCAAGTCCAAGGAAGCTCCTGACCTCGGCCACTGAAGACATCACTGGCCAATCTCGAATGGCACTTATCTTCAACGGATCCACCGCGATACCTTCTCCACTTACCACATGGCCTAAAAAGGCTACTGAAGAGAGCCAGAACTCACACTTTGAGAACTTGGCATAAAGCTTATTCCTCCGCAGGGTATGCAAGACCAACCACAAATGGTTTGCATGATCCTCTTCCGACTAAGAGTATACTAAGATGTCATCGATAAACACAATCACAAACAAATCCAAGTACTCTCGGAACGTTCGATGCAATAGGTCCATAAATACCGAAGGCGCATTACATAGGCCAAACGACATTACCGTGAACTCATAATGACCGTAGCATGTTCCAAACGCCGTCTTGGGAATGTCACCTTCCCGAATTCACAGCTGATAATATCCCGATTTCAAATCCAACTTGGAATAGACCGTTGATCCTGCCAGCTGATCAAATAGGTCATCAATCCGGGGAATCGGATATTTGTTTTTCTCTGTCAGCTTATTCAATTCGCGGTAGTCAATACATAACCGTAAACTACCGTCTTTCTTTTTCACAAATAGAACAGGCGCGCTCCAAGGTGACATACTTGGGCGTATGTATCCCTGCTCCAACAACTCTTGCAATTGGACTTTCAACTCAGCCATCTCTTTTGGCGCGACGCGATATGGTGAGCGGGCCACAGGTTTCACACCTAGCACCAACTCAATAGAGAAGTCAATCTCCCGCTGGGGTGGTAACCCAGGAAGATCTTTAGGAAACACATCGGCAAACTCTGACACAACCAGAACTTCACCGACACTGGCCTTTGGCTCAACAGCCTGAATTAGCGTGAAGAATAACTCCGCGCCCTTCCGAACAGCATTGACGACTTGGAGTGCAGACAACAGAGTCCCGCCAACTCCTCGCATACCAGCGAACTTCGTCACAAGTCCGGTATTTTGGCACAGTGTAATCTCCTTGGAGTTGCAATCAATAAAGGCACGCTGCTTCGAGAGCCAGTCCATACCAAAGATCACATCAAACTCCGATAACGGTAGCACAGCTGCACTCAAACCGAAATCCCGACTTCCTATTTGAACATCCACATCGCAAGCCCTATCCGCAAGCATCACACAGCCATTCGGCAATAGCACCCTTGTACTATCCACCGTCACATGACTCGGTACCCCAATACGAGATACGAAATCCTCAGACAGAAAAGAATGCGAAGCACCCGTATCAAACAGGGCTCTCGCCAAATTATTCCGAATCAGGACAAAGCCTGCAGCACACACATCATGCACAAGCTATACATAACAAAAACAATAGCACTTAAGCAAGTAAGCTATATCAACTCGTACCTGTGACGACATCACTTTGCTTAATCGCTTCCTGCTGGCCAAGCTGATAGATTCGGGGCTGTGCCTGGGACGCAGAGGAATCAACCACCGCTTTGCCCTTCTCAGCATAAGACGCACCCGTCTTCTTTTCCCCTTTGGGCTGAACAACCCGACAATCACGGGCTATATGCCCCACCAGGCCACAGTTATAGCATGTACGAGAATCCGGCCTTGATGTCACCCCCGACACAACGGTCGTAGTCACTTGCCCAGACGGCTTGGACCTCTTGCCCCCTCTCTTTTGGTAGAACGATTTGCTAGGGCGAGGTGCTTGAACCTCTGGCTTTGACACAACCAAGCCCTTGTTCCCTTGCACCCGCCGCATGTCCTTCTCCAACGCACGCGCAGTATCAACCAATGCCTAAAACCCTTGGTTCACTGAACTCGAAAGCAGGAACCTCAACTCATCCCGCAATCCTTCATAGAACCTATTCGTTTTCCTTTGGTCATCCGTGAAGATTGTTCCCGCATACCGTCCCAACCTGGTAAACTCATGCAAGTAGATATCCACGCTATCTTCTCCTTGCTTTAACCGTTGGAACTCATTTTCCATGGCAATGCGTTGCGCCGCTGGGACATGCTTCGCCAGAAATATTCGAGAGAACTCCTCAATCGATACTTGCGTTAATTGCCTGCCCGCCAAATGGTGTACCTCAACCTCATCCCACCACAACCGCGCCTCTCCTTCAAGTATGAAGGTGGCCAAGGTGACCTTTAGAGTTTCCTCCGCCCTGATCGCTGTCATTATCCGCTTGACACGCGATAACCAATCCTCTGCCTGCGTTGGGGATCCCAGTCCCGTAAACGTAGGCGGACTGAAGCTCATGAATTGCTTCAACTGTCAGTCAGCTGCTCGTGGATCTACAGCCTCAACCGGCTCGGGTCTTACATCAACACGAACTGGCACTACTGCAGGCTGCGCTTGCCCGGTCGGTTGAATCATGGCAAATAGAGCCTCAGCAACTAAGCGGACAGTTTCCACAGATGAAGGAGGTATTGAAACCTCAGCTGGTGCCGCACTCTCATCAGAGCGCTGGGGCTCATACTGCCCAGCACCACTACGCGTCACCTATAGGTGGACAAGACACACATTAGCGAACGTATGCAAGCAAAACAACACAAGAAGGAACGCGCAGATTCCTCAAACAAGATTTTGTACATTCCTTAGTGGACATTCTAGAGTTCATTAGCGTTACAGCAGGGCACATAAACACGCGCTCGCCACCCCATAAAAGAATTCGTCCACGAATTCGATAGAGGAAGACCGAACGAAGCTGATACCAAAATGTAACGACCCCATCCGTTACATGACGTATAGTAGAAGGTCCGGCCGGGGCCCCACACTATATGCCACAAACAGATGGTGAGGTCACAGGATAATACCAAACCATACACGAATCCTAACTCAGAGCATTCTAGCGGAAGCTTTAAGTTGTAATTTGAACTCTAACCAGGAATGTCCAATATATATAAACCACAGTTATATATACAACCACAGAATGTACAACAAAGGTTTGGCCTTAAGGCCTTACAGTTCCTCTTTCCACACCGTATGGTTTACAAACCTCGGCGCGCAGGCTGGCCATACATGAGTAAAAGAAAACAAGCAAAAACATTCGCTTAGCCTTCAAGGGCTAGCCGCAGCAGCAGCAGCAACAGCAGTAGGGCTTCAGCCCTTCATTTACCACTTGGCTCTCCAGCACCTGCATAGGGACAATCCACCCAAACGGTGGCAAACAATGCAACGGTCAGCATTCAGCTGACCCAATTATAACAATCCTACCCCTTTCTCGGGTCATTAGCATTCTTTCCCTGCATAGCATGGCATCATCATATAGCAACTATGTGTGCGCAGGCACATTCAAGCCATCACAACTATCGGCAACACGACCCGACAGTCCGTGCACTCAGGGCACATTCTTGGTGTACCGGAATACCAGGGTCAACACCACCGTCTACACGGTATTTGAGCATTCTAGTCTTTTCGGCACGCGGGCCTAAGACTCTCATTAGGCGCTCCAACAAAACCCATAACTAGGCTTCCAAGTCGGACGGACCTAACGCAAGTACGGATCAGCCACCCCCCGTTGCTCAAGTCGCCGTGCCACCTCGAATACGGAAGTATCCATGGCAATTTATAGGCGCGGGTCGGTTTCACCTTTCCTGTTCGGCAATCTGCCTTTCATCGTGTTGCAGCCCAACGGCTCAACTGCACACAAAGTGGCAACGCACTGCCACAAGAGTTGCATCCAACCCTCTTCATTTCCTGGACATCGTCCAGTACTTCCTGCTGCACCAAGCAACAGGTAGGCACAAGGCAACACAAGCCATAATCACGGAGCCTTCTCCGATATGCAAACAAGCATCACCAATCCAGACTAGCATGTCCAGATGGGCTTCACACAGCATGCCTAGATCCGTACTCCAATTCTGGACTCTAACAAGGGGGACTTCACATATCTACCCCAAGGGACACCACAACCCACCGCACACTCGCGGGGAAGGGTTTTCCCTATGCAATGCAGAAAAGAAGGACTTCACATGTCCAAGAAGGGAGATCGTTACCCTTGTCGATCTCTTGGGAGCCATTGAAAACTAGCCGGTGAGAAAGAACCGCAGCAGCTTTGCCTTCACAACGCTGGCCTCAGATCACGAATCGGACCACGGGAGCTCCACCGGTGGCTTGATCTCCTCCTCCTTCTTCTTCCTCCTCTCTCTTTCTCTCTTCCTTAACCAAATGAAGAATGACTTTCTTCATCAGCCTCTGCTGTTTTAATCCAGCCAGGAATCACCTGAGCCCTTGGATCCAAAGAGAGAAAAATGAACGGCCACGATTTCCCAAAATCACATTTTTTGGCTGACACGGCCTGTGACACGCCCGTGTCACAGGCCGTGTACCCTTATGCGGCACACGCGATATCGTACCGACTGATATTTACCATAACACGGGCATCGACACGCCCATGTCGAACCTGACACGCCCGTGTCAGTCAGGAGACACGCCCGTGCCACCCCTGCCTCATCGAGCTCCAAACTCAACCAGCAGTACACGGGTAGGCACACGGCATCGGACACGCCCGTGTCCAATTTGACATGGCCGTGTTCAAGGCTTGGTTCCAGGACGTGTAATCTTCTAACTCAGAACGCCTATTATTTGAGTGACACGCCCTGGGACACGCCCGTGTCCCAGGCCGTGTACCCCCGACACGCCCTGGGACACGCCCATGTCCCAGGCCGTGTAAACCAACCTGCACCTCAAATCCATATTTGAGACTTTTTGGGGTGTTACATCCTATCTTTCCACAACACCAGCATTCATATCTGTTATACCTCCTCTTTAGAGGAACATAAGGATCTTTGTGATGACATTCCTTTGGGCAGGAGTCAGCAAACTTAACAGTTTTATTGTGACTGGGAGCACAATACTTGTTTTGTCTCTCAGCTGCAAGATTTATCCTTGGAGCCTTAGTCTAGAACACTGGTTGTGGAATGATTTGACCCTTTGGTCCTTTTGGCTTTTCCCCTTTTTCTTTTGGGTTTAACAAACCCAAGACCACTTCCAGGTGTTCCTGATAAGGTGTCTATTATGGGTAGTACAGTTTTGGGTTTTGAAAATTGGTGTACTAGTCTTCTCTCATTCAGGAGTTTGAATTCCAGCTCCTGATTGGTTGCATCCTTTTTTCTTAATTAATATTATTTGGTCATCAATGATCTTAGTCAATTTTGTCAACTTAGAACTTTGAAGACCAATCTTCTAAGTATCTATCTTATGATGATACTCAAAACTTTATAGAGATGTAATTTCTACAGCTTGTTCTTTAATAAGCTTCTTGCTGTTTACTAAAGCTACCTGTAATTCACCAAATTTAACTGTGAGATGATGTATTTCAGTCACTGAGTTAATCTCATGTGAATCAACTATTGAGTCACATGAGTTTAGCTCAACTTCAGTCTCATAAACAGAAGTTTTAGAGCAGGAAGAGTTGTCATTGATTACCTATCTACTTTTAAAGTCATGTGCTTCTATTTATTGGTCATCATATATTACCATCAAGTTGATCTCCATGTCTTCTTTAGAATCACCATAGTTTGATGAAGTTGTGGGGCTCTTCCCTTTGTATATAGCTCTTCTGATAAACTCTTCTTCATAGGAGAACAATCCTAAAAGTTCTTCTTCTGATTCTGTTGAATCAGTATCACTAACAGACAAGGTCTTTAACTTCATTGCCATTAGACCCTTCTCTGATTTCTTGTCCTTATTGAACTTCTTTTCTTTTGACTTCCTGTTCTCCTTTCTTTTTACTAGACAGTCAGTAATGACATGCCCAGGCCTATTATAACAAAAATAAATAATCTCAGTCTTAAATTATTTGTTCTGTTGTGAATCATACTTGAACATAGATTTTTCTCTGTGCTTGTTTTTGTTTTTATTAGAGCTTGATCTAGAAGGTTTCCTATTGCTCCACAGCTACCTCCTTCTAAACATGTTCTTGAATTGCCTGGTAAACAGTGCCAGTTCATCATCTAATATTTCTTCTGAAGAAGAACATGTTCCAGTGCTGTCTGTATCTTCATCCCTTCTAGGTGATGATGGGATTTCAATTCTAGATTTCTTAGAAGTATCTGCTTTGAAGGCCACAGATTTAGACTGAGTTGAGTGTCTTGCAGATTCAACTTCAGCTTTCCTAGAATTTAGCTGAAGTTCATGTGATATTAACTTCCCATATAAGTCTTGGGGTAACATATTTCTTAGATTCCCTGTCTCTCTTACAAAACAAATCTTGATGTCTCATTCTTTATTCACGGATCTCAGAAATTTGTCATTTAGTTCATGGTTTGAGATGTTTCTGCCATAGTTTCTCAAGTCATTAACTATTCTAAAGAACTTTTCATAACATTGTTCAATAGAATCAGTTTTTCCTTGTTTAAAGGCCTCATACTACTGGTTGAGGAGAGATTTTCTGTCATCTCTTATCTCTTATGTGCCTTCCATGTATACTATGAGGGTATCCCACATCTCCTTTGATGTATTACAGTGCACCAGATTCTGAAAGGTTGAGTTGTTTATTGCACTACCATAGTAGCAAGTATCACCTCATCCTTTGTCATTTCTGATAGTTTCTTTTGGGTTTGATCATTTGCATCTAAGACTGATATTTTCATGGGCACATATGGTCCTTCTTGTACTGTGACAAATATTATTAGATCTGAGGCTTCCATGAATAGTCTCACTATCTATTTCCATATTACAAAGTTATCCTTAGTACAAATTGGCAATTTCATATAACTGAGTTCTCTGTGTGATTCAGAAGCGATAGATCTGATAATCTTCAAATACCCTTAGGATCTTTTCAGACTATTAGGTCTTTCTTTGAATAACCATCCTCTGATACCACTTTAAATTCAAGCCTATGGGTAGATAGTCACCTAGGGGGGGTGAATAGGTGACCTTTTAAGATTCCTTTGTAATTCTTTGTCCCTTATTAAATATCAATAATACTATTACAGTTTATAGCACACTCAGTACAAGTAAAGAACAGTTCACAGCACACAACACACACAGAATTTATAATGGTTCCCCTATCTAGGGTACACCACTTTCCCCCTTCTTCCTCTCTTGCAATATGCTAGATAAGGTAATAACTCCTCCTTTTCAACTCGGATCCAAAGATCCTATAGGCTCAGTTTCTATCAAGAAACCTACACTCAGACCAACTGATCCTACCTCAGAGATTCCCTCACTCTCCTACCTCAGGCCCACTCAAGAACCCTACCTCAGTCTTTATAGAATTGGCCTACAATTTAGTGATTTACCCAAACTACCAACCTAAAGTCCCTCCAGAACCCTACTTCAGTCTTTATAATTTAGGCTTATAATCTTAGAGAAAATATTCTCGTACCCACTCAAATCTCGAGGAGATCTTACAATTTAAAGTGATAAAATTAAACACAGATTACAGAAAACTCTGATATATCTGTTTACATAGATTCTTCAAATCAGCTGCAATTGGATTTCTTCTTGATAGATCTGCAGACTGAAAAGTTCCTTCTCCGAATCAACAATCTTCTTGATGTTGATCGGCGTGAATACCTTGAAGATATTGTTAATTAGATACAAATAGATTTTCATATCAACCTAGTAAAAGGGATCTAAAAACTTTCTTGAAGACCTTCGTCTTCTTCTTCTTTCTCAGTAATGTCGCCTGGTTAGGACTTGGAAGAAATTAGAACGAGAAATTCTGTCTGATTGATTTGATCTGTCAGTTGTTCTTTTTGATTCGATTCTTTCTTATATCATTTTGTGAAGGCATCACCTTCTACTTATAAACTTTGCAGATGGCTGGATTCTGTTAGATGACGTCAGCAACATACTTCAAATCCTTCCTTGACCAATTTCTGTTGAAGTATGAGTTTTCTGCAACTGACTTGACAGTTCTGACATGTCTTGACATGTTTGGTGTCGACTCAGCATATTCTTAAACATAAGCATTGAGATGTTCTAGATGTATCAACATATGTGTTGAGATATCTTAGTATCCTCGACACATTCTAACTTGGAATAATATTAGTCAAAAGCTGAAAGTGTCAAGACAGTTGACTTGTCTCAACACATCCGTTATCTGTATCAACATCTCTTAATACTGCCTTATGTTGAGACAGTTAGATTGTTTCGACACAACTGTCTGTTGTGTCGACATCTTCTAATTCTGCCTTGTGTCAGGACAGTGAGATTGTCTCGACACAACTTGTCTGCTGTATCGACATCTTCTGATTCTGCCTTGTGTCGAGACAGTGAGATTGTCTTACATAATCTGTCTGCTGTGCCGACAACTATACTTAACATGCATTGTGTCGAGACAGTTGGTTTATCTCGACTCAATTTTATTCAACATAATTATCCTCTTTATTTTGTCAAGTATACTGACTTAGTCTTCAAGGTGTCGAGATAACTGATTTGTTTTGACACAGCTTCTACAGAGGTGCCGACACAGTTGAACTGTGTCGACACATTTGTGCTTAGATAAATTTCTTCTCTTTAACTCCTACACATGTAAACTTAACATACATCAAATACAACCTTATGTATATCATTGAGTTGACAAGGGGCTTCTCAAAATCAAGTACATAATTCCCAATGTACCCAACACAATGCAATATTGTTCAACTAAAGTTCATCACAAAAGGACTCATAGAAATCTAAAAGGAAATTTGCAACATAAAAATAACATTAAACCAAAGTATGAATGGTGTCCCATCATTCAAAATAACGCACCCACTCCATTCAAAATGGCCCACTCACCGTCATCTCCCTAAGGTGTATTATGCTATGTTTGGGTACCCAAAGGAACCGTGACCCTTGACTCTGTTTGGATACCTAAATATCTTATTTATTAGCATCCCCAATCTGCGTGAAGTAAGTACCAAAAGAACTACACAATATCTTACTTCATGATATGCCTAATAGATTGATTTGTACTCTAATTTTTTCTTTCTTTTTCTTTTTAATATGCTCATCTTAGTGCGTGTTGTATTTCTGTTTTATGTTTGTTGAACTAGCACGATAAATAGTTTTATCAAACTAAGAGGAATACAAAAAATATCACGGCAAGCATGGTATTAACACAAAGACAATCGCATCATAAATAATAACTACTAGTGGTTCTGTTCCACCTGTATTATTACAGCACAAGATAAAAAAGATAAAACGTAAAAACAAAAACTACACCTCTGAAGAAGTAGGAGAAATATTTAGCTTGCTCATTATTTTTTTAGCATCTTCTTCACCCCTTTCACCTCTTTCGCAGTATGCTTGATTTTCCGCCCCTATTCCTCCACCATACTATAAATGTCTCGGCTGGTCTCCCGAAGGGATCCCGCACGGGGTAATGGAGGCTGTGCTGCAGGTGGCCGCACACGTGAAGAAGTAGGAATCTCACCCACTGAGTAGAGCTGAGGGTAGCTGTCCACCAGGTACGCCGACCAATCGATGGATGAATACTTCTCCATGAGAATCTCCTGGATCACCCCGCCCAAAGGCAAGGTGTTCATCTTCTGGCGGTCGGGGGATTTGAGGCGGAAGGTATAGCGCATCATCGATGGGATGAGATCGAAAACGTTGAAGTCCCTCCCAGCCATTATAAAAAATGTCACCATGGAAAGCTGGGCAGTTATTTTCTTGGTATCCATAGCCTTGAACATTAGGGAGTGATTGAGAACATCCTGAATTACGCGAGCGTTTGGAGTAAGTGTGTCCACGAAAGTGATGAGGTCTCAGCGGTTCTCAATACAATGGTGAACATCATTGATCTTTCTCCAGTCTCGGCTAGTCCGAAAGGACTCCACGATGTCGAGGTATAGAGAGTTGTGTAATAAGTTATACTTCCAATTGAGGTCCTCATGGAGTATCATCACGAGTCAGTCCCTATACAGGACTGGACTCCTCCACTTAGTTGAGCGCGGGCCGGATCTTGAAGATTATTGTAGAATTCCCGTGTAAGCGCTGACGAGAATATGTGACTGGATGAGATCATAGACATAACTACTGAATGGTCAAGGTGGTTGTATATGTGAGTGTAACAGTCATCGATAATGATGACCATGGGCACGCTCACAGTTGCCTCCTCAATTGTGGGAAAAGTGGAGGGAGGCACACGAGGACGTTTAGAGGAGCTGCGGCGAGGAGGCTGGGAGCTGGAAGAAGCCATAACTTGAAAAAAAAAACACGAAATCCTTCAGTCAAAAATAAAAAAAAACAAAGAATTAAGGTTCTGGATCCTACCGCGGAGCGGTAATCTGTTACCGCCGCTCAATAGCGTGACAGATTGCTATTCATCTTCCTCCGCCGGATGGTTTCCAAAACTCCACTTTTGTAATTTTTTTACTCAAAACAGGTAGAAGGCTTAGATCTAAGCTCATGCAAGATAGATCAGTGAGAATAACCAAGATCTGTGAAGGAAAATCACAAATCAAAAATGGAAAATCATTGAAATCTACCCGACCTATATTCCAATTCCGGATCTCACACAAAAAACTTAATTTTTAAGTAGATCAGTCACTTGAAAACATCAAGGATACGAGATGCAAGCTTACATTAGCTAGATCCGTGAAAAAGACAATGATCCGTAGAAAAAATTCACTTATCAAACTTAAAATCATCGCAAAACTGCCACAGATCGCGTAAAAAATGACTTGACATCTACAACCTACACCTTAAAAACTCATAACACTAGGAATTAGAGAGAGAGAGAGGGAGAAGAGACTACCTTAAACTATAGACGAAAGCACTAGTGAAGGAATCTGTCGGTAAAGGCGAGAAAGCAAGGGAGCAGAAGTACGGAACTGGATCTAAACCCGTATTATATATATTATGAATCTACCGCCGCACGATAATGATACCGCCGGTGGTAGCACTTGTTTTCGTTCTATTTTCTGAAAATTTGAGCTATTGTCTTCATTATCCCTGAGGTTGATACCAACGACAACACAAGACTCACTGTGTTGTGTCTCACAATAGCAGTGGCGTAGGTGTGTCATCCTTAGGATCGCTAACCTGTAATCCACGTCTTGTCCTTAACCGGGGATGGGTTCTAGTGGGTCCTTGTGTGATGTTGGGGGGAACTAGTGTTAGGTTAAGCGGGTTCTTGCAAGGGCATATGGGATTAACACCCCACCCTACGACACGTATGCAGCTATTCATGCCCATCTATCACTTAGTACAGGGCTAGTGTGATGACATAAAATGCTTGGGTGAACTATGTCTTGAGCATTCTCATGGTTGCTCCTTCATTGCACAAACGCTAGTTCATGCCTCGTAATACTCAGTCTCATGCATAATACTCTATCGTGTTGTTTCTATTTCTTCTTGCTTTTGTTTTCATTATTTTTTGCTTGATATGTTGATTATTTTTGTTTCTTTTGTTGCTACATCCGAAAATACAAAAAATTATAAACCCAAACATCAAAAAAAGGAGGTTGTGGATTGTTAACTATTAGGGCACACATGACATGAACTTGGACCATAACTTTTATATAAAATGTATGAGTTAGGCCTGTTAATCCCTGTGAACATTGTCCAACTGTCATGATGTGTCAAATCTATAGCTGTCTAGCTATTAAGCGTTCTTAGACATGTTAGTGTGTGTTGACTATACCTCTAGGTATGTGTGAAGATTTAGATAGGGGAATGACTTTACACTGTTCACACATCCCTAGATGGAGCACTTTTGTAGAAACAATATGCTTACATGTTATAACTCGTAATATTGGATCTAACACGCCAGAAATAACTTGAAAAATCAATGTCACGATATCTCAGCATTTGTATAAAAGTTAGAACTTTGGGCCACATCTCTAATGGGCGAGTCTTGTGTATACAAGTAAAAGTGAATCTATCTATGTGGGTAGATTTTGATTGACTTGGGGTTCTCGCAATCAAAACTCTAAAAGTGATAGCTCACAACAATCAAATAAAAAAATGTATGCATGTTATCAAATCACACATCAAGGATACCCCCCAAGCACTACTCACTCCTCCTGATAAGTCTTTATGAGCATTGTGATGTTGAGCACCTTGGTTCAAAGAATCATTTCAATCTTATGCAAAGACTCAACTTTAAGATTCGCCCCCCTAGCTCTAGTCTTGGTATGATGAAGATAGACACGTGACATGTTTTTTTCACTTTATTTCTCTCGTGTTCTCATATTGAATTCTCGAGATAAACCACGTAATACATAATATTTCTACTTGGTGTTTTTCTCTTTTGATGCTATACCTACACATGTCATTGCTCTATCCAACGCTTCCATGCATAAGAATTGGACTGAAACTGCATTATATGTCTTTAGCACATAGGTACTAGCATATGATTTCTACTCTTGACGTTTACAATGTTCCACTGTAATTAACTCAATAACTCTCGTAGCATTGTATTCTAAATTATTGTGAGCTTAGTTCAATCTATGCTGTCCAATCTCGGTAAACTCTGATAACTCATTTACTCCCCTTTTGTGTACTCCACTCAGTTGTTTGACCTATGTGCTTTATATTCTCTGATTTGGGTTTTTTGGTCACCCCTATGCATTTTCATTTCTCTCTTTACTGTGTGTGTGCACTATCGGCTCTCTTTATCATGCTCATCGTATACTATTTTTCATCTCGCATGTGTGTTTGGTTTGGCCTGCCCCTTTTGATACTATCAAAGGGGGAGAATAGATTGTTCATGAGTCATGGGTTAGGGAAAATCACATGTAGGGGGAACTTAGTACAATGTGTGCACATCGATAGGGGGAGTGCGTAGAACATGTATATAGGGGGAGTGCATGTCTAGGGAGAGCTATATGTAACCTACAACCTGACTTTATATTTTTAACGCTTATCTCTTATATGCGCTCTATCATGCACCTCATTGGTATATCTCATGAACGAGATTTGATATTATCAAAAGGGTTAGTTTGTTAGAACCGACGGTTCACATATCCTTAGTTTGATAATATCAATTCCTATTTTGTATTTGGTCACATAGTGTGTTTGATAGAGTGTGTATGTTTACAGGTTCAAACATAGCAAAAAATTCTCCTCAGGATCCTACCGCCGGGTGATAGGAGTTAACGGAAGGGGGTAGCTAAAATTTATTCGACAGAGCTCTCAAGAACCTACCGTGCAGGAGTCAACTTTGTTCCGCGCCGCGCTAGCTTGATTAACGTCGGGCGGTAGCTTGAATTTATTCAACAGAGCTCTCAAGAACCTACTACGCAGGAGTAAACTTTGTTTCGCACCGCGCTAGCATGATTTATGTCGGGACTAACGCCAGGCAATACCGCACGCAATAGCTGAAGGAATTAATTCAGCCAAGCTCTCGGGAACCTACCGTGCCGTGCTAGTCCTACCGCTCGCACTAACGCACTAAACACGCGTTGAGACCGTCGAGATGGAGGCGTCGAGTGCGTCGAGACAGAACTATCGCCATAAATTATCTACCTACCGCACCGCGCTAGCTTTGAAAAATGGGAAATATTCATTTAGAATATTTTTTCTAAATTTGGAGGACCACTGTCACATCAAGCACGCGAACCTATCGCCGGGCACTAGTCTTACAACCGGAGATTGCCTATTTTCTCAAATACATATATAAATGTGCCTCATTTTCTATGTTCATAACTTAAGACGAAAAGAGACAGATCTATAACTTCTAGGGTTCGGTCGCCTCTCTGTGGTCCTTTCCATCGTCTTCGTCAAAGGAAAAGAAAACCACCTCCCTCCTGTTTGTGCACGAAGAACTCCGACGAGCCAAGAACTACATCAACTACGAAGAGTAGACCGGTTCCAAGGACACGAAGATCTCAAGAACTTTCCGCGGATCACTCGGCAGAGGAATCGTCAAAATGGTGATTTTAATATTTTAAACTCTTTGAACTCTTTATTGTAATCTTTTTCTTTCTTTATATTATTGTTGTGAGGAAAATTGACCGGTGAAGGTCGTCGGAATCCGAGGTAGGATTCCGTGGGAAATTGACCGGTGAAGGTCGTCAGAATTCGGGGTAGGATTCCGTGAGAAATCATCCCTGGGATGGGACGTCTAGATCGGGTGATCTAGCGGGGCTCTAAGACCCTTCGTTGCATGGAGGTGAAGAGCCGGCTCGAAGACCTTTCTTGGAGGGAAATGGAGAGGGTCAACCGGTCAGTGGAGAGGGTCGGTATAGAAAACCAAAAGTTGTTTTTATTGACCGCCTTTGATCTCCGACGTCATGAAGATCATAATTTAGTAATTGTTTTAAACATTTTTTATTTAGTTTTCAATAAAGTTATTTTGTTGGTTCTGTTTATTATCTGTTGCATTGAAAGTGTTAGACGGTAAACCTCCAAAGGGTGCATAGATTTCCTAGAAGGAGTCTATCCATGAAAATGAGCCCAGTAATCTACCGCTGCAAGATAGCTTCCTAACGCCTCGTTGTAGCTTCCAAAACATGGTTTCCTGGGACAAAATAATTTGAATTGTTGGTCACTAGATCCAATAGTATCTACTGCCTCCAAGACTGGCGATGACGGTCAGTCCCATCAGATAACCATGGATGCACTCCAATGGTGGTTTACACCTGGTCTGTGACTTATCAAACGTAAAGCGATAAGACTTTTTATACTCACATCCTGTGTAAACATGACCGTCGTTGAAGGATGAAAACCTATTCAAGCCATTCACAAGGCTTCTTACCGCCATGGCTTTCAACTTGTCCATCCTGACGTGCCCTAGTCTCTCGTGCCAGATAGCTGCACTATCATTGACCCTCATCTGATCAACAAAAGAACTTGTTGATAAAACAAACAAGTCCTTAACCCTTCTCTTTACATGAGCAACGTCAGCCTTCACTGCTCACACGTTACGGAGAAACATCACTTCTGTCGGGCCAATCAAAATGTGATAGCCTGCGTCCACCGCATTGGTCACCTAGAAGAGGTTCTTCTTCATGACCGGTATGTGATAAACACTCCTCAAGGTTGGTGGACCCTTATCACTACCTAAATAAACGACACCCTCCTTCTCGACTGCATGAACTATATCATGAACAGTTATGATAGCTTCGTTACCTGAGAACATTTGCAGAGAGGAGAACTTTGACTCATCCCCGGTGAGGTGGTGACTACACCTTGAGTACACTATCCAATCATCTTGGTATTCGATGGTGGATAAGGCACTGACACATGTACCCGAGAAGAATGCGCTCCCCCCTTCTAGTTTCCTCAGCATTGGAACCATCTCACTCTTTATCTGCAATGTGCCCTGGCTGCATCTTGACCTTGCAATCCTTCTTGAAGTGACCCAGCTGGTCACATCTATAACACCTTAGCCCTTTCTTCTTCTTCTTCTTCTAATCCTACATAGGAGTAGTGCTCCTCTATTGCTAATAAGGAGTTGAAGGGCCATCACAAACAATATGTTTCTTCTTTTTCTCCCATCTCTTCTTCTTCCCTGAGAAGAGTGCATCACTACCTCCTTCAGAGATTGTGACCCCAGCCATCTTGTTTAGCTAACCTCTCTTGCAAAGCCAGCAGGTTCTCCAGCTCCAGCAAAGATGTCTGAGTAGCCTGGTCTTGAATAGAAGTAACAAATGCCACATATTCCTTTCGCAAACCTCGGATTATGTGCCTCTTCAGCTTTGCTTCCCAAATAAGCTCGTTAGGGTTCAATGCTGAAATCTTAGTTCACAAGTTATTAATCTTCAGGAAGAACTTTGAGATGGGCAGATCTCCTTGAGTGACACTCACCAACTCATTTTCCAGGAATTGTAGTCGAGCTATATTCTTCCTATTAAACAACCCATTGAGGGAATTACAAATCTTCGCAGCTGACCGACATCCGATTATGTCGTCGAAGAGTTCCGGTGAGATAGCCCTCTTGAGAGTAAACTCAGCTTTCACATTTGTCTTCCTCCAAGCTCTCATCACTTCAGAATTGCCAGCAACGGCAGTAACTTCTTGCTTGTCGTCTCCACAGATGACCTCCCACAGGTCCTCACCCAAAAGATAGCTATCTATATATGACTTACCCTTCTTAAAGTTGGTCGATGTAAGAAGCTTAATTCCAAGGCCTCTTGCGAATCCATCTTCCATTGTACTAACCCTAGTTCACTTAGACTTCTAGAAGTAATAAAGCAAACTGCCGGATGATCGATGCTCAAGCCCTTGTTAGCGCTGATAGTATGTAAAAATTTGTGAATAGCGTAAAACGAGAAACTTGGCGCAAGAACACTCCAACCAAAGCCAAGCCAAGTAAACTAGATGCAAATAGAAGAGCAAGAATCTTGTACTATCAAAAATCGTTACAGGGCAAGCCATACATGGCGGGACATGATTCGTTGATGTACCCGAAGGAAGAAAAAAGTACAAGTAATAAACAAGCCATACAGACTCAAGGAGTAACTGCCGACTCTGCCGAGCTACTCTACGGAGTCCGCTGAAGTCGCTTAGTCTCCAAACAACAACCTAGCATCGTGAATAGCCTGTTATTCTAATGCCAAAGAACTCTATCCACTGATCTGTTAGCTTCCTAATCGCGAGGTCTCCTAGCCACTAGATCACCGTAAACTGCTGCTACCAAACTAAATAAGTTGCAAGAAGTGGATAGCTTATTGAACTAGGAAAGAGTTTCCAAAGAGAAGACCGTCTGGTCGCAAGCCGCGACCTGCTGCAAACCGTCGATTGCTAACCGCAAAGTCAACACTGATCCCTGACCAAAGTCAGAACCAAGTCCCTGGCTTCTCAGCGCTATCTACACAACCCGCACAACAAAAAACGGTCAACTCTTCAAACCACGCGAACACAAAATCCTGTCCACAGCAACCACCCGAGCTCACTTACTGTTCATTCGGTTATACTATTGATGTGATTGGGGGTCATATTTATAAGCGCGGAGAGGAGTGTGATAACCACCCTAGCAGATAGGATAACCACCCTATCTCACAGCGAGCACTGAGTGTATCCGCAAAGCCGCGGATACAAAGCCAGTCTATCGCGATTAGGCCGGACAGAGTTCGCTAAGGTCGCACCGTAAAGGCCGGACATCAATTCTATCCGCCTTGTCACTATAAGGCCAAGCCAGGACTTGTCCTCCACACCTGCAAACATTATAGATACTCCACTAGTACGCACACATGCGAACACAACTCTAGTCCACATGCCCCTACGGACTGCTCCAGTCCGCACAACCCGAGCCCGCAACCAGAGCACACAAGGCTGATAGCTGCCAAACTCGGCGGACACATAAAATAGTCCGCGTAAACCGCGCGACCTCCCGGACTGAGCACACCTGAACTTGGTACAGATCCAAACCAAGTCCACGCAACCAGCCATCCCTGGTGTGAACACAACACCAACGGATAGAGAGGCCAGTCCGTACAAACCGACGGACTCCTGCACTAGGCCGCACTAACTGGCGAACTCCGGTACCAGTCCGCACTAACCGGAGAACTCTGCGATTATCACCAACCATACAACTAGAGCAAGACCAAGTCACAAACCATGTCGATCTCCTGAGCTCTAGTCTAGTCCATAACCTAGACTCAGTGTTGGGTCCATTGCCCACAATGTCCTGGATTTGAGTGAAGTCAATCTTATCAATGATATACATATGTCTATAGATGACTATGATAGGTCAGGTAGCCTAAGTGGCTAAGTCAGGTAAACACTTTCTTAAGGTGTGGGATGACAATAATCTGTCTGTTCACAAGTGTTGAGTGAAGCAACATCACTCAATGCTAGATGACTTATAACGCTGAGTGTAGCCTATACTGTCATAGCCTAAGTTTGAATGAGCTAAAATGTGGCTAAGTACACAAGCGTTGAGTGAAGTCAACTCACTCAACGCCATGCCACTAAAGAGAAAGTTAGCTAAGTGTTTTGGCATTGAGTGATGAATACACACTCAAAGCCATAAAATAAAAGGCTCTAAGTCGAGCAAAGTTCAGAGCTTGAGATTCTGAGTTCGTCGAGCTTGGTTTAGAGTTCGTCGAATTGAGTTTAGAGTTCGTCGTGCTCAGCTCACCTTTCATCAAGCTAACTTCAGAGCTTTAGATTCTGAGTTCGTCAAGCTCAATTGAGAGTTCATCGAACTGAGTTTAAAGTTTGTCGAGCTCATAATTCACCATTCGTCGAACTCAGAAAGACAGTCTATGCCCAATGCTTATTAAATACATAAAATTGGTTAAGGCTGAAAGCGTTGAGTGAGGCGTATTCACTCAACACTCTCAAAGCTTAAGTTGCTGAAGAAGCATAAATTTGGTTAAGGCAAAAGACGTTGAGTGGAGGTTAATGACTCAACACTAAAGCGCCTAGTGAAGACAGAATTTTGTCTAAGGGGTTTGGCGTTGAGTAATGCTTACTTACTTAACGCCAAGCAGCTGAAAGCTGATAAAGCAAGTTGGTGTTGAGTGGAGCTGAATCACTCAACTCCTAGAACTAGACTTCATATTCTAAGTAGTTTGGTGTTGAGTGAAGGATACTCACTCAATGCCAAGAGACAGTAAATCTGTCTAAGTGTTTTTATATTGAGTGATGCTTACTCACTCAACGCATATTCTCTGATGCTCGATTTTTGATAAGTCCACATGTGCTGACGTCAGCAAAATCGACAAAGTCAACAAAGGTCAAATCAGACACGGGGAAGCTACACTACGTGACAAAACTTGTCGTGAAGCTACTCTACATCTTCTTCCGTAAAGCAATGTGCAGCTGGAAGTTGTAGGAGAAGCCCACCGATCTCTAAGAGTCGTTTATCGGCGAACTACAAAAGGAAGAGATATGGCCAAGACAAAGATAACTTTTAGGACATACATTATTCAAAAAGGAGAGCAGCCATCTTCATCTTTTTCGCCATTGCTGCATTTGAAAAGCTTGAAGCTCTCCAGCAAAAAAAGTTCAGTTAGCTGTGCAAGTCTCCATCTGCCACAGCAAATACAGAATCTTTTCTGAAGAAAGAAGAACCTTAATCCTTTGGTAGGTTCAGTGAGCTATTTGAAGACTCAAGATCAAAAGATCTTTAGCCTTCAACAACAAGTTCAGAAGGTATCTTTGAGTTCCTCCAGCAAATCCTTTCCCTGTTGTGAGGAGAGTTGGAGTAGAAAGTTTTCTGCTCAAGTGGTTGACACAGTGAAAATTCTCTGTGTCAAAGTTAATTAAACTATTTATTTTTTTAGAATCCTTCTGGATCTAAGCTGTAGGACCTTTGGGTCTGAGGATGGGCAAATTTTCCTGAGCTATAGGAGAGTGCTGCTCTCTGAGGTAGGTGTGTTTTACTCACTGAGAAGTATGGCATTTTTGCTTGAACTATAGGAGAGTGTATCTCTCTGGGTTGTAGGAGCAAGCTTGCTCTGAGGTTGGGCTAACCTCCATATCCTGAGTGATAGGGCTTAAGTGCCTGAGGTAGGTGATACTTGTATCACTGAGTGTAGGCCTTTGCGGCTGAGGTGTAAGTCTTGGAGGAGACTGAAAGATCCTGAGGTATAAGCTCCTTGGAGCATTGGTTTGGAGCAGTTCCTTGACTAACATGAAGTTAACATGATGGGAGGAGAGTGGGTGTACCTATAATTTTGGGGAACCACTATAAAATACTTGTGTACTTTTTTGTGTTTGCTTTTATTTTCTTAATTGCAAGTGCTAAGGACAATTTGTAGATCACTCTAAGCTATAAGCTAAAAGAAATAATCAAGTGATTTAAAAAGACTAACAAAAGATCTAATCAGACCTATTCACCCCCTCTAGGTTACTAGCTACCTTGAAAATTATATCTTTCAAGTGGTATCAGAGGGAGGTTTCTCAAAAAGGATTTCACAATCTGAGTGATCCTCCAAGGTAGCTGCTGCTAAGTTGTCATGGGCTCAGGAGAGAGATAAGGAGAGCTGAGTTCCATAAAACTCACCATCTGCAGAAAGGAGTAGTTTGGAATATGGAAGGAGAGGGTGAGGCTATTCATGGAAGTCTATGATCCAAGAATTTTGGCAACTGTTAGGGAGGGACCTGTCATCCCTATGAAGGTCTCTGTTCTGGATTCCAACATCAAGACACCAAAGACACTCTCTGAAATGATAAAAGATGAGGTCATACTAGCTGGGCTGGACAATAGAGCACAAAACATCATTGCCAGTGCTATAGATGACTCAACCTTCCTGAACTTAGTTCACTGCCAGACCTCTAAGGAGATGTAGGACACCCTTGTGGTCTATGTGGAGGGTACTGATGAGGTACAAGATTATAGGAAGTCTCTACTCAACCAAGAGTTTGAGGCTCTCAGGAAAATCCTGAAGGAGAAAAAACTAACTGTTATGAAAGTTTCTTTAGGATCATAAATGAGTTGAAGACCTATGTATGGGTCTTCAATAATTATGAAATTAATGACAAGTTTCTCAGATCTCTCACTAGAATCAGCCTGGTTAGAGCATGGTACATTTATCACCTAACTCTGCTTATCTGTATGAGTTTGAGACTATTCCTTACTCAGAAGACTCTTCACCCTGTGGTGAAGAAGATTTTGGATCTAAAGGAGATGTCAATCAACTGATTGACAAGTATGGAGAACTTCTGAATGCCTTCAAGAAGGTCAATAAGTTGTCTAAGAAGAAAGCTAAAGAGATCTCATCTCTTAAGCTTGCAGTTGCTGTAACAACAAATTTGTTGGACCAAAAGTTAGGGAAATTAGCCAACTGAAGTCCCTCTTGGACATTCAAGTAGCCTCCATCAAGAACAAGAACTATCTCATCAGGGAGCTTGAAGATAAGCTTCAGAATGAGAAACGAATAGTGGCTAGCTATTCGAAGCCAAGTACTGTCCTCCCCTCGATAGACTCCTTCTCCTCTTAAAAGGTCAAGAAGGGGTTGGGATTCAAGGGAAGCAGAAGAGTTGCTCCTTCCAAAAGGAAGGACACAACTCCAGCTCCACCTCAGCCTATTGATTCTAAGCCTCCTATTCTTTTCAGAAAAGTTTTAATACCTTCTAACATGTATAACCAAGAAAGCTCTTATGGTCACTAGGAGAGGGGTTATTCATCTAGAGTGAACAAAGATGTTCACTGTCATGGTGAAATTTTTGGCAGGGTGTGTTTAGTCAAGGCTGACAATGAGAAATTTCAAATGGCCCAATCTGGACCATTTGTCTTTCGTGCTTCTGCACAAACTCTCAAGAATGTTGATGTAGCCAAGGCTCAAAATCTGACAGCAAAGGTTTTGACTAAGGGCAAGTCGAAGAATCAGGCTGATCTTGGCATATCTGAAGCCATCAGAAGCATGCTTTCTGAAAAAAAGCTAGCTATAGCTGGCACTCAGGCCAGACCAAATCAGCCAGCTATAAGACTTATCTTCAGTCAAATTCTTGCTGAAAGAAATAAGAAAAAGGCTGCAACACATCATCCTCCTATCAAGGTTGCTGCTCATCAAGCTGCAGGGCCTTCACAGAAAAGAAGATATAACATACATGATTATTGGTGATGTGGTAAGATAGGGTATTTTTTAATTAACTGCTAGCACAATCCCAATATGGACAGAGCTTGGGTCAGTCAACAAGTCAAAAATTCTGCTGGTGGACATATTCAGTTTCATGCTAACATGCACCTAGGATCCAATAGATATTGGGGTCCTAAGGTTAAGTATTTTGTATATTGCAGGATAGTTCATGGTGCATACCCGTATATGACACTTGGACAGTGGTTGTTCGAGGCACATGACTGGAATAAGGAGCAACTTAAAGGAGTTTACTCTAGTAAAAGATGGACCCATAGTCATCTTTGGAGGTTCAGATAGAGGTGTAACTAGAGGATTTGGTAAGATCACCAATGGCATAGTCACCATCACCAAGGTGGCTTATGTTGAAGGGTTGCAGCACAACCTTATAAGCATAAGCTAGCTTTCAGATCTTGGCAATATAATTGTCTTCCACAAGGATGAGTGCCTAATTAGGAGGTCAAATGACTAAGAGGTCATCTTAAAAGGCACTATGATAGTTTTACTTTCAAGACAACCTAAACACCTAGAGGGGGGGGGGGGTGAATAGGTTCTAATGCTTGTTGACACTTTTTGGCAGAATTAAATTAAAGAATTAAAACACACAGCACATCAGTCACAAAAATTTAACCATCACAGATTGCACACTGTTTTATAGTGGTTCCCCAAGGTCTGGGTACATCCACTTCCCCCTTCACCTATCTAACAGTATGCTAGATTCGGCCAAACTTCCTCTTTACTCAGATCCATAGATCCTACAGCTCAGAACCTGAAAAGGTTCCTACAACTCAGGCTCAACAGCCCTACCTCAGCCTTATCACAAAGCCTACAACTCAGAGAAAAACCTTCTCCTACCTCAGGCAAACATCCCTACCACTCAGAGATCAACTCTCCTACACTCAGCCTTTATAACACAGGCTTACAACTCAGATCTGTATTGACAGATCCTACAGAAATTAGAAAAGAAGTTTTTAATGTCTTTCCTTTGTTGAGAGAGAAAAGAACAAGACAATTCTTGATCAGCTGATGAAATCAACTGAATCTGAGCTTTCTTCAAAGCTTCTTGAATCTGAACTTAGCTGAGTTGATTTCCAAACTGCTTCTTGAGAAACCAATGATGGCTTCCTTCTTCTTCTTCAAGTGGCTGGATCCCTCTCTATCCAACACCTTTGATGATACTTCTGAATTCTTGAAAGAACTCTACTTAGACTGATCCTGAGATCGTCTTCTTAGATCTTCTGATGAAGATCTTCTTTAATGCCTTGCACTTTCTTGAAGAGAGGACTTGTCTCTTAACTGATGTGTTGATTAAGAATTAATTTCCTCTTGTGTGTTGTATATGTGTATCTTTCTTCTTCTGAATCTATCTATTTATAGATCTTCTTCATGGTAACCAGCTGATCCGGTTTCTAACTGACTTCTGACAAGTCTGACAGCTTCAGTTAACCTGTCATAACCCACAGCTGTCAAGTCTTCAAACAGATCCTGTGCCTTAGTCTTGGACAGCAAAGTGTTGAGACAGACTGTCAGAAAGTGTCGAGACCAACTGTCTATATGTGTCGACACAAGTGACTTTGGTGTCGACATAGTCTTTGATGATGTCGACTAGTTTGCCTTTAAGTCGACACTGCTTCTTCAGAACTTCATCTTGAGAATGAGTCGACACAGAGAATTTGTGTCGACTCAACACTTCATCTTTCTTTAGAAAATAACTTGGTCTTGACTTTGCAGTGTGTCGACACAAGTCCTGTGTGTCGACACAGTTGTTGTAGATTCAGAACTCAGTATGTGTCGACTCTGCCTTCAGGTGTCGACATAGTTGAGGTCGACTATCTTTCTGTGAGTAGACACTGCTTCCCAGTGTCGACACAAATGTGGTCGACTATCTTTCTGTGAGTCGACACTGCTTCCCAGTGTCGACACAAATGTGGTCGACTATCTTTCTGTGTGTCGACACTGCTTCCCAGTGTCGACACAAATGTGGTCGACTATCTTTCTGTGAGTCGACACTGCTTCCCAGTGTCGACACAAATGTGGTCGACTATCTTTCTGTAAGTCGACACTGCTTCCCAGTGTCGACACAAATGTGGTCGACTATCTTTCTCTGTGTCGACACAGCTTCCTTCAAGTGTCGACACAATTATTCTGAAGTGTCGACACAATTTCTTCAGGTGTCGACATATGGACTTAGAATAATTTCATGTATTCTTTAATACTTCTTCACCTGCACATGTCAACTTAAAACAACATCAAATACACCTTGATGTATATCATTAAGCTAAGTTAGGCTTCTTCAAATCAGGTACACATTTTCCAATGTACCCAACAATCTCCCCCTATTTGGAGAAGTCATAACCCTTTTAGTTAATGATATACACCATTTATAACAAATATAATATGATGATGTATGACATTACAGGAATACTTAATATAAACAAAATATTAACAATTCATCACAGAGTGAACATGAATATATGATTCCAAACAAAATTTTGTTTATAACTTGGTAATGTTTGATTACAGATGTTTACATTGAATGATTAAACAAAACATTTCAAAACACTTTTGAAAGAACTTAGAACTAAGACTGATCAGGCTCTTTTATGACAATTCCTTTGCCAGATTGGATCTGAGCCTTCACAGGAGCTTCAGCAACTTCAGCTGGCTTCTTGCCTTTTAGCTCAGCTTTCTTCTGTGCTTCTTCCTTGAGCCTTTGCCTTTCAAAGTAATGAAAGGGCTTTGGAAAGTACTTGCTCGGCTCCTGAGCATCTGGTGGCAGCCTACCCAGCTTGGCTTTTCTCCTGAACTGTACTATGGCTTCCTGCCTAGCTTCATACTTTTGCCATTCCATTTCATTATACCACTTTCCTCTTTCATGTACTTTGTCCTTTACAGCCTTCCATGCAGTTAGTATAATATTTCTTGAAGTAGGGCTCCACTACTCAAAATCTGGCTTAAGTTCAGCCTGCTCTCTAAATCTTTTCTTGGATAGTAGAGCATCTTGCTGTTCTTGCAAGTTGGCATCAGGCTTATCAACTTTTTCAATAACAACCTTGGTAACCTCCTTTGGAGGACTATACATATCCTGAACTTGCTGATTAATCATATCAAAATCAGGAGGAGGGTAAATGACTTGGACAATCTCAGGTTGATTGCCTTCAAGTAGACCTATTTGAATTCCTGACTCAGCCACCATATCATCATCACACAAAGGTGGATATCCCAATGTGGCTCGAATACTATTTGTCACCCATTTGGTGTGTTCTGAGCCAGCATGAACTAACAACTTCTCCCCCTTTATGACTTCTCTGGTAATATGATCTCTTAGATCATCCTTCTAAAATCTGATCTGGCCATCTAGATAATTCACACCTTCTTTAAAATATGGTTTCAATTTTTGAAGTTTGTCAGATATTTCCTTCTGAGATGTAGTGATGGCAGATTGAACTGAAGCTATAGCTTCTTTTAGTTTCTGATCAAAAACTTCCATCTCTTTTGCTCTTGCTTCAGTCATCCCTGCAGTAGCCTTTATGAACTCTTCAAGAATTTCATGGTGAGATTCAGCCAAATTATCATTCATCCTCAGCTGATTCTCCAAAACATAACCTTGCTTTAAAGCAATATCATCCACTTTAGTGAGGATAGACTGCTGTTGTTTAGCCAAAAACACTACAGCATTACCTCCCTTATGGAAGCAATCTGTCATCTCCTTCTTATTCATATTTACTTCAAATCTAATAGACTTAATATCTTGAGCCAAGTCAAATTGAAGGGATTTATTGCTCTCATCAACATACTTTTCAACAGCCAATCTGTGTTCATCCAACTTAACTTGCAAATCTACCATAAACTTGTTATAATTAAATTCAGAAGGAGATTGGAGAGTTGTAGTCTGTAGAGTCTGCTTATAGCTTTTGCTCCTTCTCTTAAAGACCATGAGCTTTTTCTTCTTAGCCAGTAGGGCTTCTTCATTCTCAGAATCAGATGAAATTTCAATTTGAACTCTGTCAGGAGAAGGAGGAGGAATATCTGTCTCAGTGCCATGTTGTTCAGCCTCAACATGCACAGGCTCCCCCTCAACTACTTGCTCCTCCTCAATTTCTTGCTCTTTCTCTATTTCTGGCTCTATCTCCATGTCTAGTACCTTCTCAATGTCTTGCTCCTCCTCTACTATATCAGTAGCAATTTCAACATTAGGAAATAACTCATCTAGAGTGTATTCCTTCTGAGCTGGAACATATGTTGGATCATCCAGATCTGCAATATTCAAATCTTTTGATAAATCAATTTGTTCTTCCTCTTGCACTTGTGCAGACATTTGCACCTCCTGCACTTGTTCAGTATGTGGAATTTCCTGGGTAGGAAAATGCACTTGCTCCCCCTGTACCTGTTCAGAAGTAAAAATATTAGGAATGACCTTGGCAGGAAAACTCACTTGCTCTCCCTTTACCTGTTCAGAAGTAGATAAATTCTGGGCAGGAGAGGTTTCATTCTGAACTTGAACAGTCTCAGGCTGATCTTCAACCTGCTTTGTCACTTGCTCTTCTTGATGCTGGGCAGTGCCTAGATCACGTGCAGGGGATCTCACAGGGGGTGTCCTGCCTGTTGTCATCAGGCACATCTTTAGACAGCACCCTATCCCACCTTGAAAATAATCTTATATCCATTTTCCTCATGTGATTAATCTTTGTCCCAGGCAGTTGTTGCATAACCTCAGGGATCACTCCAGTCAGGTATAAACTCACAATTCTAGCCAGATTTGGCTTCTTGATTCCTTCCTTGATCTTATCAAATACTACAGCTGACTAGTCAGTTGGAATTGTAAACACAATTCTGGTCATTAGGCTGAACATATAGGCTGAAATCCTATCATGTCCACCTGGTTTGCACAAAATTACCTTCCCAACTACTTCTGACAGAAACTTGCCCTGTTGATTCATGCCCTTCCTGTTGATAGCTGCTCCAATCTTCAGGGTTGGATCCAATCCACACCATTGGAGATCCTCCCTGGTCTTAGAGGCTGGAACCTCTTCTTCATTCTCAATGTTTGATAATTGAAGTATTTTTCTTAAATTTCTTGGTGTCAGTTTCACCTTCATCCCATGAACTGTGGATTTTATCTTGAGACCAGCTGAATCCACTGATGCAGAGGTAAAGAATTCAATCACCTCCTTCTTCCAGATCTTTGATGGTTCAGAGACTAGAAATTCTAATCCAGATTCAGAAATTAGAGTGACAACCCTTTGAACATCTGTCGGGGCATCCGCAAAGGCATTGCGCACCAACTCATATCCTTCGTTGACGTTATCTGCAACCTTTGGCGCCATTGATCAGACGAGAAATCTTGAGAGAGAATAGAGAGAGAGAATGTCGACACAGGGTTTCAGTCTCGAAAACCTTGTTAGCGTGTCGACAGAATAATTTCTTGACCTATTTATACCTTCTATTGAAAGAAGATCAAAAGGCGGGCAAAAACAGTCTATATGTGTCGACACAGATGGAGTGTGTCGACACAAACTTCAATTGTCTTGACAGCAAGTCTGTCTACTATGTGTCGACACCAATTGTGGATATGTCGACACCTGAGTGACATAGTAGAGCATCAGAAATTCTGTGTCGACTCTTAGGATAAGTGTCGACACAAAATCAGTAAGTGTCGACACCACTATTCTGGTGAAGTCGACACTACATTCCTTGATGAGTCGACTATTTGATTCGTAAGTATCGACACAAATTCTCTGTGTCGACACATATTCTCTGACTAGTCGACATGACTTCACAGAGTCGACACATTATCACTGAATGTGTCGACACTATTTTACTTAGCCAATTTCTGTTTTTGTCAATACCACTTGATAATCTAATATCACTTGTAAGTTTGTTGATAAACTAATCAATGGTCAGCATGCCTAATTCAATTTTAAATTTATTGATTTTTGTTTCATCCAGTGGCTTAGTAAATACATCTAATATTTGATAATCTGTTTTAACAAATTCCAATGAGATGTTTTCTCTTTCTACATGTTCTCTAAGAAAATGGTATTTAATTTATATATGCTTAGTTCTACTATGAGAAACAGGATTATTAGCAATAGAAATTGCACTCTTAGAATCACACAAAAGAGGTGTTCTACTTACTTGAATACCATAATCTTTAAGCTGATGTTGTATCCACAATAGCTGTGCACAGCAGCTGCCAGCAGCAACATATTCTGACTCAAGTGTGGATATTGCCACACTGGTCTGCTTCTTACTACTCCATGATATCAATCTTCCTCCCAAGAATTGACAAGTACCTGTTGTACTCTTTCTATCCTCTCTACAGCCTGCAAAGTCTGCATCTGAATAACCTGTTAGTATAAAATCTCTATTCCTAGGGTATCAAAGGCCTAGATTAGGTGTGCCCTTAAGATATCTCAGAATCCTTTTGACTGCAATATAAAGAGATTCTTTAGAGCAGGCTTGGTACCTAGCACAGACACATGTAGCATACATAATATCTGGTCTACTAGCAGTGAGATATAGTAGAGAGCCAACTATTCCTCTATACAAAGATTCATCAACAGGTTTACCTGCATCATCTTTGCATATAGGCATACTTGTTCCCATAGGAGTTCTCATAGTGGAGGATGAATCCATACCATACTTCTTAATTAATTCTTTGGTGAACTTAGACTGGGATATGGACAGACCATCATCAGTCTGTCTTACTTGGAGTCCCAAGAAGAACTTAAGTTCCCCCATACTGCTCATCTCAAACTTCCCTTGCATAAGTTTGGCAAACTTTTTACAAAGGTTGTTTTCAGTAGATCCAAAGATTATGTCATCAACATAGATCTGAACTAAGATGATCTTACCTTTGGATTCCCTAAGGAATAGAGTTTTGTCTATTTTTCCTCTTGAGAATTTATTCTCAATAAGGAAAGTAGATAGGGTTTCATACCAAGCCCTTGGGGCTTGCTTTAACCCATATAAAGCTTTCCTAAGCTTATAAACATAATCAGGTTTAAGAGGATCTACAAAACCTGATGGCTGCTCTACATAGACTTCCTCTTTTAAATCACCATTCAGGAATGCTGATTTCACATCCATCTGGTACACTTTGAAGTCTTGATATGCTGCATAGGCAAGGAACATTCTGATTGCCTCCAGCCTTGCTACTGGGGCAAAGGTTTGATCAAAGTCAATCCCTTCTTCCTGCCTGTATCCTTTTGCAACCAATCTTGCTTTATTCTTCACTATTATTCCACTCTCATCCAATTTGTTCCTATAAATCCACTTTGTGCCAATTATATTGTGGCCTCTTAGTTTAGGAACAAGCTCCCAGACATTGTACCTTCTGAATTGATTCAGATCCTCTTGCATAGTATCAGTCCAGTGCTGGTCTTGGATGGCTTCTTCAAACTTCTTAGGCTCCATTTGAGACAGGAAACTTGAATGCAGGTCTGTGCTTTGATTTCTGCTTCTAGTCTGCACTCCCTGTCTTGGATCACCTATAATCTGATCAGTTGGATGATCTCTTAAATGTCTTGTAGCTGGAGGAAGATTCCTTTCTGGTTGAATATCTCCAGCTCCTTCTTCATGTTGAACCTCTTGGTTTTCATCAGCTTCTATTGAGTCTTGTACTCCCCCTGGACAGTAGCCTTCATTTTCCAATGCTCCATCTTCCTTTAATTCTTCAGCAATGGATAGCTTGTCCATTCTTTTACTTATACCTGTTGAATCATTTGATCTACAAGACAACTCACAGTTGATTAATCTTGTTTCATCAAATACAACATGAACAGACTCCTCTACAACTTGAGTAGTCAAGTTGAAGACTCTATAGGCCTTACTATTTGAGCTGTATCCAACAAATATCCCATCCTGAGATTTGGCAGCAAACTTAGTCAAATCTGACTTGCCATTGTTAAGTATATAACACTTGCAACCAAAGATCCTAAAGTAGGATAGATTTGGTTTTCTGCCTTTCATAATCTTATAGGGAGTCATTTTGTGGCTTTTGGTGATAGAAGCCCTATTGATTACATGACAAGCAGTGTTTACTGCCTCAGCCCAAAAATATTCTGGAAGAGAGGTGTCACTCAATAGTGTTCTACCAGCTTCAATTAATGTTCTATTCTTTCTTTCAGCAATGCCATTTTGCTGTGGTGTTCTAGGTGAGGAGAACTCTTGGAAAATCCCAAAGTCTTCACATAACTTTGTCATGCTTTCAGATTGAAACTCAGTACCATGGTCACTTCTGATTTTGACCACTGTACTATTCAGTTCATTCTGAATCTGCTTCACAAAATTAAGTAAGACACTTGGGGTTTCTGATTTTTGTCTCAAAAAGAACACCCATGTAAATCTAGAATAGTCATCTACAACCACAAAAGTGTAGACCTTCCTACCTAGACTATGAACTGGCATAGGACTAAAAAGATCCATATGCAAGAGGTATAAGCACCTCACAGAATCCTTGTTTTCAAGGCTATGAAAGGAGGATTTTGTCTGCTTGCCCTTTTGACAAGTTGAGCATATCCCATCCTTTATACACTTAACTTGAGGACCATTCCTCACTAACTCTTTGCTAAAGAGTTGGCCAATTGTCTTGTAGTTAAGATGAGCCAATCTCTTGTGCCACTTGACACAATGAGAAGCATTATCATCAGCTACAAGACAGATGGAAGAAGCCTTGTTCTCACATACAAAATTAAGACAATATACATTTCTCTTCCTATACCCAGTCAATATGATCTCTTGATCACTTGACCTTTTGATATGACATCCATCCTTAACAAATGAAATTTCATATCCTAAATCACTCAGCTATCTTATGCTTATTAGATTGTGTTTCAAACCTTTTACATAAGCCACTTGGGTGATAGTAATTAGGTTAGAAGAAATGTTACCAAACCCTTTGATGATTCCTTTTTCAGATCCACCAAAGATCACTTTAGGTCCATCTTTGACAGATGTATACTCCTTCAGCAGCCCCTTTGTTCCAGTCATGTGCCTGGAACAACCACTATCCAAGTACCATATAGGGGCATGGCCACTTGGACTTACCTGCAACACAGATTTACTTACCCTTAGAACCCAAGAAAGTCTTGGGTCCTTGGTTCAGGTTAGCATTAACAAAGCTACCATTATCTCTTCTAACAGGTAGACTATTGTTCTTTCTAACACTTGTGTTATGCCAGCAGTCTAATGCAAAATGGCCTCTCTTTCCACAGCACCAACATTCAAACTTATTGTATCTAGTTCTAGATACACCCTTGACAGAAGAATTTCTGTCCATTGCTGGTGCTGCAGCAGCTTCACACACTGATTTCTCATAACCATTGGGTTTATGAACATGGATAGGCCTGTTGGCATTTACACCCTTGTTTATTAGAACATTAGTCTTAAAATGACCATGAATATCTTCATGATCATATTGGTTAGAAGGCACTTGCACCTTTCTAAACTTAATAGGGACTGAAAGGTTCAGTGGCTTGACAGGAGCTTTGCCTTTCCTCTTGAATTGGGTTGCCCTGGGGTTACCTTTGAATCCTAATCCCGCCTTACCCTTTTGAGTCACAAATTCATCTATCAAGGGTAAGACAGACTTTGGCTTAGAGTAACTAGCCACTAACTCCTTTTCTATTCTTAGTCTAGCCTCCAGACTCTTCACTTGATCATTAGTATAATTGATTGTACCCATTTGAATAATAGTTATATTCTTCAGTTTGGCAATTTCATTTAACTTCTGATCAATTACTTTTTCAAACTCAGTTGCAGCTACCTTTAGATTAGCAATTTCCTGAGCCTGAGATTTAATCAGGTTCTTGCTTTTCTTAAGGGCCTGCAACAAGTCCCCATACTTATCTATCAATTGATAGACATCTCCTTCAGATTCAGATGCATCTACATCACTTGATGCAGATGTAGCTGATTCTGCACTTGTACTATAAACAGAATTTATTGAAGGATATAGTACCTTACTAGGACCAGATTGATTCTGGTACATGTCTTCTTCTAATCCTGCCATCAGTCCCATGCACTGATGATCTTCTTGTTCATAGATGGAGTCTAGCAATTGCATGAACTCCTCTTCTTCAATAGCAGCATACAGTCCAATATATGCTTCAGCTTCAGATTCTGATTCTGAAGTTGATTGATCTGTTAGGCTCTTTTCCTTCTTTGCAACAAAGGATTTTTCCTTCTTGCCCTTTTGATAAGTCTTCTTTTTGTCTGATGACTCCTTTCTCTTATCAGGACAGTCAGCCACTACATGTCCAGGCCTATTGCAATAATAGCAGACAATCTTTGAAGTAGTTGCCTTGCTGGGCTTTGTTCTGCTCTTCTCTTTCCTTGATGACTTTTTCTTCTGATAATAGTCATCAACTTGCTGTGATGAGGAGGGCCTAGACTTCCACTTCTTCTTCTTTAAGAATCTCTGGAATTGCCTTGTAAATGCAGCAAAATCTGCATCTGACTCACAGCTTTCTGAACCCTGATTATCTGAATTTTCAGAACTAACTTCTGCAACTTCCTTAGGAGGAGATGATGATATCCTCCTATTCTTTCTAGTGGCTTCTGCCTTGAAGGCCACTGTCTTCTCTCTATGCTCTCCTTTTGAATTCTTTTCCTCCTCCCTCACCATAAGTTGCATTTCATAGGAGAGCAACTTTCCAAACAAGGTTGGAGGAGAAATCTCTGCCAGTTTAGCCACTTCTCTTATGGCATAGATCTTTGTGTCCCAATCCTTTATCAAGGATCTTAAGAATTTGTCATTCAGTTCATAGGTACTGAAGACTCTTCCATAGGACATTAACTCATTCACAATTCTATAGAATTTCTTATAGCATTCAGTTATGCTATCAGTTTTTCCTTGTCTAAAACTTTCATATTTCTTGTTGAGCATAGACTTCCTATCCTGTCTTACTTCTTCAGATCCCTCCATGTAGACAATCAAGGTGTCCCACATTTATTTGGAGGTCTTGCAGTGAATCAGATTCTGAAATGTAGAATCATCTATGGCACTCACGATAATATTCTGAACTCTCTTGTCCATGGTTGCCAAAATGATTTCATCCTTGGTCATTTCAGAATAACTCTTTGGAGTTTGAATATTAGCATCAAGAACTGATATTCATTGGAATAAAAGGTCCTTCCTGAACTGTGATGTAAATCCTTGGGTCAGATGCTTCCATGAACAATCTGACTCTTTCTTTCCAAATTCCAAAGATTTCCTTCCTGCAGATGGGTAACTTCATTGACCCTAACTCCTTGTGATTTTCTCCAGAACCCATCTTCTTGAATCTTGATTCTGCCTTTCAGATCTACCTCAGACTGTTAAGTCCTTTTTGAGGAACCTCGCTCTGATACCACTTGATAGTTTTACTTTCAAGAAAACCTAAACACCTAGAGGGGGGGGGGGTGAATAGGTTCTAATGCTTGTTGACACTTTTTGGCAGAATTCAATTACAGAATTAAAACACACAGCACAACAGTCACAGAAATTTAACCATCACATATTGCACACTGTTTTATAGTGGTTTCCCCAAGGTCTGGGTACATCCACTTTCCCCCTTCACCTATCTAGCAGTATGCTAGATTCGGCCAAACTTCCTTTTACTCAGATTCACAGATCCTACAGCTCAGAACCTGAAAAGGTTCCTACAACTCAGGCTCAACAGCCCTACCTCAGCCTTATCACAAAGCCTACAACTCAGAGAAGAACCTTCTCCTACACTCAGGCAAACATCCCTGCCACTCAGAGATCAACTCTCCTACACTCAGCCTTTATAACACAGGCTTACAACTCAGATCTGTATTGACAGATCCTACAGAAATTAGAAAAGAAGTTTTTAATGTCTTGCCTTTGTTGAGAGAGAAAAGAACAAGACAATTCTTGATCAGCTGATGAAATCAACTGAATCTGAGCTTTCTTCAAAGCTTCTTGAATCTGAACTTAGCTGAGTTGATTTCCAAACAGCTTCTTGAGAAACCAATGATGGCTTCCTTCTTCTTCTTCAAGTGGCTGGATCCCTCTCTATCCAACACCTTTGATGATACTTCTGAATTCTTGAAAGAACTCTACTTAGACTGATCCTGAGATCGTCTTCTTAGATCTTCTGATGAAGATCTTCTTTAATGCCTTGCACTTTCTTGAAGAGAGGACTTGTCTCTTAACTGATGTGTTGATTAAGAATTAATTTCCTCTTGTGTGTTGTATATGTGTATCTTTCTTCTTCTGAATCTGTCTATTTATAGATCTTCTTCATGGTAACTGGCTGATCCGGTTTCTAACTGACTTCTAACAAGTCTGACAGCTTCAGTTAACCTGTCATAACCCACAGCTGTCAAGTCTTCAAACAGATCATGTGCCTTAGTCTTGGACAGCAAAGTGTTGAGACAGACTGTCAGAAAGTGTCGAGACCAACTGTCTATATGTGTCGACACAAGTGACTTTGGTGTCGACACAGCATTTGATGATGTCGACTAGTTTGCCTTTAAGTCGACACTGCTTCTTCAGAACTTCATCTTGAGAATGAGTCGACACAGAGAATTTGTGTCGACTCAACACTTCATCTTTCTTCAGAAAATAGCTTGGTCTTGACTTTGCAGTGTGTCGACACAAGTCCTGTGTGTCGACACAGTTGTTGTAGATTCAGAACTCAGTATGTGTCAACTCTGCCTTCAGGTGTCGACATAGTTGAGGTCGACTATCTTTCTGTGAGTCGACACTGCTTCCCAGTGTCGACACAAATGTGGTCGACTATCTTTCTGTGAGTCGACACTGCTTCCCAGTGTCGACACAAATGTGGTCGACTATCTTTCTGTGAGTCGACACTGCTTCCCAGTGTCGACACAAATGTGGTCGACTATCTTTTTGTGAGTCGACACTGCTTCCCAGTGTCGACACAAATGTGGTCGACTATCTTTCTGTGAGTCGGCACTGCTTCCCAGTGTCGACACAAATGTGGTCGACTATCTTTCTCTGTGTCGACACAGCTTCCTTCAAGTGTCGACACAATTATTCTGAAGTGTCGACACAATTTCTTCAGGTGTCGACATATGGACTTAGAATAATTTCCTGTATTTTTTAATACTTCTTCACCTACACATGTCAACTTAAAACAACATCAAATACACCTTGATGTATATCATTAAGCTAAGTTAGGCTTCTTCAAATCAGGTACACATTTTCCAATGTACCCAATACACTAGGAGTGGAAATGTTTATTTCTTGAACTTTCTATATGTAGACACAGATTCTTCTATCTATTTTGTGGCAAATGAGAAAGTCTCCTACAGTGTCCAGTGACACAATAGAATGGCCCATTTGAATTACATAACTATTGGCAAGATCTTCAGTCAAGAGCTAGTTAGGATTGGCCCCATTGTGAAGTGCTATAAGGAGGGCATTTGCTCAGCTTGCCAAAAGGGTAAGCAGACAAAAGTCTCCTTCAAGGTTATTGGGACCAAAGTCTCTGTGAAGTGCTTATACCTCTTGCACTTGGACCATTTGGTCCAATGCCAGTTCACAGTCTTGGTAGGAAAGTCTATACCCATATGGTAGTTGATGACTATTCCAAGTTTACTTGGGTGTTCTTTCTTAAGAAGAATGATGAAACCCTTGATGTCTTCATGAGGTTTGTCAAGCAAATTCAGAATGAGCTTGGCTGTTCTGTGGTCAAAATAAAGAAGTGACCATAGGACAAAATTTCAGTCTGATAGCATGACAAAGTTCTGTGAAGAGCATGGGATTAATCAAGAATTCTCTTCTCCTATAATACCCCAGCAAAATGGGTTAGTTGAGAGGAAAAATAGGACTCTCATAGAGGCTGGTAGAACACTATTGAGTGACACATCTCTCCCAGAATATTTCTAGGCTTAGGCAGTAAATACTGCATGTCATGTCCTCAATAGAGCCTCTATCACCAAAGGCCACAAGAAGACTCCCTATGAGATCTTGAAGGGCAGAAAACCAAATTTGGGTATCTCAGAATCTTGGGTTATAAATGCTTTGTGCTTCATAATGGCAAGTCCTATGTGATTAAGTTTGCTGCCAAATCCTATGATGGAATATTTGTTGGGTACATCAATCATATCAAAGCCTATAGGATCTACAACTTAAAAAGCCAATTTGTAGAAGAATCAGTTCATATAGTTTTTGATGAGTCTACCATGGTTAACAATGGACTGCCTAGTTCCTCTTATAGTATTGCAGGTACAGAACAGATGATACACAAGCTGACCATCAAGGAAGCATTACCAATCATCCAAGATGATATGGATACTCCAGAAGATCTACCTAGCACACTGGGAGTGGATGAAGATCAACAAAAAGAAGACCCTATTACTGAAAAAAGACTACCACCTACTGTCACAACCCACATTTTCTCCAATTATAAGAATTATCAGAGTATGAGAAAACACGCGTCGTGATGCCACGTCAAGCAGGGGATAACCGCTGACGCTCAGGCAAAACCAACTACAAACTTTATGCAAGAAAATTCTGTGTTTTATGAATGGAAAATCAGTTATATTTTAGAGACCGTATCCCTCGGCTCAGTGTATCACCTAGTCCACAAAAGAAAAACTATATTTATACGCTGCGGAAAGAAAAATACTTTAATTAGGTTTTACACCCTAAACAGCGCATAAGGGTCCCAAGAGAACCACTCATGCTATGCAAGACACTACATTTAATTTATATAATATATATAAGAAAACGGTTTTCATACGTGATTTGGAAAATAGTGATTAAGCTTATAAAACATGCTGATTGGGAGCTTCATTTATAATAATATTTATAGTTTAAAAGTAACTAGCAACCTAGCATAAATCTTTCTCAAAGCAAGTAGACTATCTCCAGAAAATGGTAGCAGCATAAGTAAATATATCCAGTACAAAGGTAAGAAAAACTACCAGTGGGCGCCAACAACCTGACACGAACCCACTGGCACATATGTATGTCTGCAAGAAGGTATAGAAAACTATCTCACTAACAAGGTAAACGGAACTCCAAAGTCCGGGAGTCCACCAGCAACACCACTGCCTCAGCTAGCCACCAGACCGGCTACAACTCAGAACCTGAGGCATTCCAAAAGAAAACAGAATACCTCAGCAAGCAACAAGGTAAAAACAACTGCATGCAAGAGTCAACCAAAAGGAAGAAGTAACTGAAAACATGCAGTAGAAAGAGCCACAACTGTCCAAAATAGGACAACAAGAAAAGCACAACAAGCAAAGGAAATAGCAACAACCCGACTCAGGAACAACATCCTGCCGGGCCTACTAGGCTACCAAGAGCCAAAAGTGTTGCAAGCTACCAAGGAAGAAACTTCTAACACCCTAAACTGTGGGAGGTGGTAGTAGCAAAAACAAACAACGAGGAACCGGATCGAAGGAAAACGCAGTCCCCCAATCCACCATGTCCAAGTCAGCAAGCTCAAGGGTCTACACGTGAAAGCACAAGGGACCTTCCACCCACACATGCCCAGCCCGTACCCGGAGCAAGAAAAACAAGAGTGGCCTTGGCTATATCACACAACTCCACCCTCTTGAAGAGCTACAAACCACCACTACTAACCACGACCCACGATTCGGCCTTTAAGAAGGTAAAGGAAACGGCCGACAAGGAAATAGCAGAAATATAACAAGAAAACCACTCGGGAACGAAAAACAAGGTAAAGGAAGAGTGTTGAAAAGAATCAACACGACAAGGCGCTGAGTGAGACCCACTCAGTGCCTACCTAAACCTTGGCGTTGAGTGAGCTAGCCTCACTTAAAGCCAAAACCAAACTCTAACCACAATCCCACCAAGATAAAACGGAGCTCGACGATTGTCGACCGGAGGTCGACGATAGTCGAACGATTCTAAGACAGAAGAAAAGGCAGGGAATTTCCAGTACTCGAGTAGTTACCAACTACTCGTATACCTCATCCCTCTACTCGAGTAGTCGCCTACTACTCGAGTACCTCAACCCTCTACTCGAGTAGTCGCCTACTACTCGAGTACCTCAACCCTCTACTCGAGTAGTTGCCGACTACTCAAGTATGCTAAAGCCACTACTCGCGTATCTACAAACCTGCACTCGAGTAGATGCCTACTACTCGAGTAAACCAAACCACTTACTCGAGTATCTCGAGTCCACTACTCGAGTAACCCAAAGCCCCTACTCGAGTAGTTACCTACTACTCGAGTAACTCAAATCCCCTACTCGAGTAGTTACCTACTACTCGAGTAAACCGAAAACCCTACTCGAGTAGTTACCTTCTACTCGAGTAAGCCAAAGCACCTACTCGAGTATCTTCAAACCACTACTCGAGTAACTCAGATCCCCTACTCGAGTAGTTACCTACTACTCGAGTATACCAAAACCCCTACTCGAGTAGTTACCTTCTACTCGAGTAAGCCAAGGCTAATACTCGAGTATCTTAACCCACTACTCGAGTATCTCAAAGCCACCACTCGATTATCTACCGCCTACTCGAGTACTCCAGAACTAATACCTGAGTAGACCACTACTACCTCACGAGTAACGTACTCCAATACTCGAGTAACACACTCAACAAATTTGGGAAAAACACCCCCCTCCTAACTCTTCCTCTCGGCTACACCCAAACCAGAGCAAATCTGAACAAAGAAAAACGGCATTATGCTGGCAAAGTTGGGTTCCACCAGCACAAGTAGGGGGGGTCAATAGGAAGAACTAATTCCTATAGATAGCAATAAATATGAGAACAACAAGGCCTCTAACCTAGGCAAACAGGGATTTCAATTTCAGCAAAAATAATCAAAAAGAAACTTGGCAAGGGCAAGAATACCACTTGCCTCAACTTTCAGCGAAGCCTGGATGGCTCTCCTCCTCTTCACACGGAACAAACAGCCGCAGCACCTAGAATAAATCTCACGGCCATTAATGGCTGAAAACTCCAAAACCGAAACCCAAATCTCATCAAAACTCCACGAAAATCGAATATCTTACCGTCGAAACGAAGATCTCGGAGAGAGCAAGCCAACGCCGTTTTCGGAATCGAATTTCGTTCACGAACAAGCCCGGAATCGCCGACCAAAGGAGGTACAGGACGGGCGGTTTTCTCCTCTGATTTCCGCGAAAAAGGCAGCGACGGCTTCTCTCTCAGGAAAAGAAGAAGAAGAAGTGGGCCGTCACTTCTTAAACAGAGCTTTTATACTAAAAGCTAAACACCGGTTCATCCATAACCGAACCCTAAAACGCCTAATTACTTAATTTCATTAAGTAAATACCAAAATAGGTATAAGCCAAAAATATGGCTGCCACCAAGGCGAGGCAATAACTGCCCAAATAAATTCTCCCGCAGAATTTATTAATCGGTCATAACTGAAGGACTACAGAACAAGTCAAATCAATTTAATTAATTGATCACAAATACTAATAACACACCAAACGACAGGAAAACCGAATCACCTCGGAATTCGACGAAATTCGCACCGTAGCTAAATACCCACGCTACGAACACAACGGCGAAGTCGAAATTAACTTTCGACGAACAGAACTCGAGTTATACCCAAACAAAGACAAACACAAACATCCCCCCGAGAGGCCACACCGGGTCACCCAAAACGACTCGGATTGCTAGGGAGATCTTGCTAACAGGCTACAAAACGGGGCACTGAGTTCTAAGGAGCTAAACCATACTCCACACATGGCACAAGCCACGGAAATGCGTCATCGTAACGCCAACGAGAATACAAATGAACGCAGGAAAATCAGGGGCGTTACAGTCACTCCCCCTAAAAGAAAGTTTCGTCCCGAAACTTTACGCACAACACTCCTACTAAAGAAGGAGAAACAACTAATAGGAGTTACAAGAAGGAAAACATACCGATTAAATCAACGAAACAGGTGAGGGTAAGCCCTCCTCATAGCCGACTCTAACTCCCAAGTCGCGCTTTCCAAATCCTGATTCTTCCATAGAACCTTAACCATCGGTATGGACTTCTTTCGCAGCACACGCTCCTGAGTATCCAAAATACGAACCGGCACCTCAACAAAAGAGAGGTTGGGCTCCAACTAGGGCACAACATCTAAGAGCTGTCCACTGCTACGAACACACTTCCGCAAATGGCTAACATGAAAAACATTATGCACACCTGGGAAGTTCGCTGGCAAATCCAATCTATATGCTAACACGCCAACCCGTTCCAAAATCTCAAACGGGCCCACATACCTTGGGTCTAACTTCCGATTCTTACCAAATCTCTTAACACCTACCATCGGGCGAACTTTGAGGAATACAAGGTCCCCGACGGAAAACTCTAAAGCAGACCTACGCCGATTGGCGTTCTTTTCATATCTTTCCTGGGCTATACGAAGCTTCTCCCGAATAAGCTTCACTGCGACTTCCATTTCCTCAAGCGCATCGGGACCCAACAAATGCCTCTCACCAGCCTCAGCCCAAAACAACGGAGTCCTACAACGCCTCCCATACAAGGCTTCGAACGGAGCCATCTGCAAACTTTCCTTATAACTGTTGTTGTAGGCAAATTCCATGAGTCGCAACCGCTCATCCCACGCTCCACCGTGGTCTAAAATATAGCACCGGATCATATCCTCAACAATTTGGTTCACCCTCTCCGTCTGCCCATTGGTCTGCGGGTGGTAGGCAGTAGAATACCTCAGATCCGTACCCAAACCCTCCTGCAGACTCTGCCAAAAACGAGAAGTGAACCGGGAGTCTCGATCAGAAATGATGCTAACCGGCACACCGTGGAGTCGGATGACTTCATTCATGTATAACTCCGCTATCTTCTTCATCGGGTAATCAATCTTATAAGGTATGAAGTGAGCGCACTTCGTCAATCTATCTACTATAACCCAAACAGAATCAAATCCTCTCGGGGATTTTGGTAAACCCGTAATGAAATCCATAGATATACTTTCCCACTTCCAAGTCGGGATCTCTAGCGGAGTCAACTTACCACCAGGCCTTCCATGATCGGCCTTCACACGTTTACAAGTGTGACACTCGGCAACAAATCAGGCTATATCTCCTTTCATGCCATACCACCAGGCAATTTGCCTTAAGTCACGGTACATCTTCGTAGATCCTGGATGGTAGGAAATGCTGGAACCATGAGCCTCACTGCAAATCATCCTCCTAATATCCCCAACCGCGGGAACGCAAAACCTGTCGCGGTACTTCAAAGTACCCGCATCATCGATAGCAAAATTGGGCAACTCACCCTTCTCAGTCCTGGTGAAAAGGTGCATAAGATCAGGATCGTCCTTCTGGTGCAGCCTAGTCAAAGAAATCTAGGACGGCTCTGCCACTGACAAACTACTCTGCAAACTACAGCATCCCACTGATATATCCATAAGGAGGAACTCCTCCACTAAACGATCGACGGTGAGGTTAAAGATCCTTCCCGTCTTTTGGCTCAGGGCGTCGGCCACCACGTTGGCCTTTCCCGGATGATACTGGATTTCTACATCATAATCAGCCACATACTCCAGCCACCGCCGCTGACGCAGATTCAACTCCTTCTGCGTGAACACGTACTTTAGGCTCTTATGGTCAGTGAAGATCTTGCATTGAGCTCCATAAAGTAGGTGCCTCCACAACTTCAAAGCATAAATAACCGCTGCAAACTCGAGGTCATGCGTGGGATAATTCTTCTCATGAGTCTTTAGTTGCCTTGACACATAGGCAATTACTTTTCCATCTTGCATTAATACGCATCCCAGACCTACAAGCGAAGCATCCACATAAACATCATAATCTACTCCCTCGATAGGCAGGGTCAGGACGGGAGCAGTGCACAATCTCTTCTTTAGCTCTAGAAAAGCTTCTTCACACTTCTCACTCCAAACAAAAGCCACATTCTTCTGAGTCAGCTTGGTCAAAGGTGCGGCTAGGGAAGAGAAACCCTCCACAAATCTCCTGTAATAACCAGCCAACCCTAAGAAACTCCTGATCTCTTTAGGCAAACTCGGTCTACTCCAATCCATCACTGCTACAATCTTTTCTGGATCGACCGAGATCCCCTCCTTGTTCACCACGTGGCCTAGAAAAGAAACTTGAGGCAACCAAAATTCGCACTTGCTCAACTTGGCGAATAACTTGTGGCTCCTCAACTCCGATAGGACCAAACGCAAATGCTGCTCATGCTCCTCAGCACTGCGTGAATAAACTAACACGTCATCAATGAAGACCACAACGAACTTATCGAGAAAATCCTTGAACACCCGGTTTATCATATCCATGAAGGCTGAAGGTGCGTTGGTCAGACCAAACGACATCACCAAAAACTCAAAGTGTCCATGCCTCGACCTAAACGCAGTCCGCGGAATATCCGCCTCACGGATCCTAAGCTGATGATAACCAGAATGAAGATCGATCTTGGAGAACACCGTGCTACCACGCAACTGGTCAAATAAATCATCGATCCTCGGCAGAGGGTACCTATTCTTGATAGTGACCTTGTTCAACTCTCTATAATCGATGCATAGCCGCATCGACCCATCTTTCTTCTTCACAAACAAAACAGGAGTACCCCAAGGCGACGAACTCTGCCTAATAAACCCCTTAGCTAACAGCTCATCCAACTGAACTCGCAACTCCTCTAACTCACGAGGGGCCATCCGGTACGGCGCCTTAGCAATAGGACGCGTACCCGGCTCTAAATCGATCACAAACTCAACATTCCGATCAGGAGGAAGACCAGGAAGATCATCAGGAAAAACATCGGCGAAACCACGAACAATAGGAATCTCTTCCAAGCGTAGCACGCTAACAGCGGCTCTAATCGCCGAGACTAAACAAACACAACAATCAGAAAGAAACAATCTCTGAGCACATACCGCAGAGATGACAGGAAAGTCCTGACACAGATCAGCATACACGCTGCCGGGCTGACCGTCGTCCCTGATGAAGTCCAAGCGCTTTCCTTTGCACTGAATGACCGCATCATACCGAGAGAGCCAGTCCATGCCCAAAAAGACATCGAAGTCCTCCAGATCAATCATTTTTAGGTCCGCCTTCGCAAGAAAGTCCCCCAACAAAACCGGGCAATCCAAAATGCCCAAATCTGACAACACAGATTCACCAGAAGGAAACTTGACACAGAAGGAATCCCGAACACGATCTAGAGTCAATCGATGACGCTCTACAAAGGCTCTAGCCACGAACGAGTGGGTAGCGCCGGAGTCAAACAGAACACGCGCCCAGCGGTTCTTTACCTTAAACTTCCCTATAGGAACACACAAACTAAGGAACTACCATAGCAATACCGCAACACTCTAGCAAATAAAACTACCAGGCTAGAAAAACAACAATCAACTAACCTGAAATAACCTGGGTCGAAGTCTGAGCCTCCTCAGAAGAAACCACGTTCAGCTTCCCTTTTCCCTTGTCCACACGCAGAGGTGGAGCTAAAGCCTACAACGGAACTGCAGGAAGAGCTGTATGAACCTGAGGACACCTCGACTTGATGTGACCCCTCTGCCCACACTGAAAGCAGACTCTATCCTTGGTCCAACACTGGGCCGCATTATGCCCGGACCGCTTGCAAACAGAACAGAAGACATCCCTCCTAGGAGCACCCTGGATCGCATGAACCTGCTCCTTCTTCTGAACTGCTGACCTCTTAAAACATTTCTCGACAGGATGGCATGACCGGCCACAGAAACTGCACACTACTCGGCTCCTCTTTCCCGGAACAGCATCGGGTACCAAGGGCTTCTTCCCCTCCACAGACTTTCTCTTGTCCTTTCTCATCTGCTGGCCTCTGCTCTTTGCTGTTTCAATAGCCTCAACCTTAAGAGCAGCCTCTACGACTCCAGCATAAGTCACTGACCCATAAGCACTGGTCAACTGCTGCACTTCGCTCCTCAAACCACCAAGAAATCTATTAACTCGATCAGCCTCAACGCTGACCAAGGCAGGGGCAAAACGGCTCAACTTACTAAATTCTATTTCATACTCACCCACCGTGAGTTGCCTTTGCTTCAGATAGAGAAAGTCATTCATGAGGCGGTCACGCTCGACCGAAGGCAAGAACTTCATCAACAACATCTCCTTAAACATTTCCCAAGAGCATCCAGCTACTAAGCTCTCCTTCTCTCTCAGCCACCAACTCTTAGCCAATCCTTTAAGCTGATAGGTGGCTAGCATCACCCTCTGGTCACCTGCGATCCCTGAATACGAAAACATCTCCTCTGGAGATCAGCCAATCATCTATAACCATGAAATCTGCCTTCCCGTCATAAGTGGGAGGGCTCAGTCTCTGAAATTGCGAGATGAAGGCCATCTCCGCTGGCACCACCACTGGAGGTCTCACGAGCGTAGGGGGAGGAGGAACAGCTAAACCCCTAGCAGGAACTTGTGCACCCTGAGCCTGTCCTGCCACAACTGCCACCAAAGACTGAATCTGGGCTTGCACCTCCCCCAACTGTCTGCCCATAGCTTCGCTACTCTGACGCAGACTCTCGATTACCGCATCACGCTGAGCCCCAGATGACTCACCTTCAAACAGGGGAGTCGAACGCATCGCAGGTCGCCTAGCCATCCTATAATCATAACCACCCCAAATCAGATCCCCTAACAACAACTAGAACCCAAACACAAGTACAGACCATACATATATAGATATAGGCTTAAAGCTGCTAAACTTGCTCTGGGAGTTTATCTTTTTAACAAAAATTTGATGACATGCCCTAACCTAGGATGGTTAACCACCACCTTACTAACTCCTGTGCCTAGATCGGGAATGCATGACTTTAAATTAATTTGAAAACTTATGTGTGTACATATGTCATCCTGCAAATCTTTAGCTTGGCACGTTGTGCTTATGTAATGGTATGCTATGCATGTTTGTGCTATGCATTATAAAAAGGCCCTAATGCATGTTATGAGCGGCGTACACATGAAAATGTTATGCATCCCATACTACATAACATTTTCATGCAACGAAAAAGAAACGTGCTAGTCGCAGTCATGTGGTGAGGTTATGCATCCCATACTACATAACCCTCACATGTAGCCCCTATGGTGGATCCATATACGAACACATATTATGCATCTCATACTACATAATATGTCTCGTATACTTCATGTTATTCCATGAGTGTAGTGTTCGTGCTTTTGCCAAGACGTGCTGATGACATATCGATGTGTGAATGACATGATGCTGAACTACCAAAAACAAACAAAGGAAGGTTGCTCAACTAACTTGTCAAGCAACCTCCCTCTGATACCAACTGTCACAACCCGCATTTTCTCCAATTATAAGAATTATCAGAGTATGAGAAAACACGCGTCGTGATGCCACGTCAAGTAGGGGATAACCGCTGACGCTCAGGCAAAACCAACTACAAACTTTATGCAAGAAAATCCTGTGTTGTATGAATGGAAAATCAGTTATATTTTAGAGACCGTATCCCTCGGCTCAGTGGATCACCTAGTCCACAAAAGAAAAACTATATTTATACGCTGCGGAAAGAAAAATACTTTAATTAGGTTTTACACCCTAAAGAGCGCATAAGGGTCCCAAGAGAACCACTCATGCTATGCAAGACACTACATTTAATTTATATAATATATATAAGAAAACGGTTTTCATACGTGATTTGGAAAATAGTGATTAAGCTTATAAAACATGCTGATCAGGAGCTTCATTTATAATAATATTTATAGTTTAAAAGTAACTAGCAACCTAGCATAAATCTTTCTCAAAGCAAGTAGACTATCTCCAGAAAATGGTAACAGCATAAGTAAATATATCCAGTACAAAGGTAAGAAAAACTACCAGTGGGCGCCAACAACCTGACACGAACCCACTGGCACATATGTATGTCTGCAAGAAGGTACAGAAAACTATCTCACTAACAAGGTAAACGGAACTCCAAAGTCTGGGAGTCCACCAGCAACACCACTGCCTCAGCTAGCCAACAGACCGGCTACAACTCAGAACCTGAGGCATTCCAAAAGAAAACAGAATACCTCAGCAAGCAACAAGGTAAAAACAACTACATGCAAGAGTCAACCAAAAGGAAGAAGTAACTGAAAACATGCAGTAGAAAGAGCCACAACTGTCCAAAACAGGACAACAAGAAAAGCACAACGAGCAAAGGAAACAACAACAACCCGACTCAGGAACAACATCCTGCCGGGCCTACTAGGCTACCAAGAGCCAAAAGTGCTGCAAGCTACCAAGGAAGAAACTTCTAACACCCTAAACTGTGGGAGGTGGTAGTAGCAAAAACAAACAACGAGGAACCGGATCGAAGGCAAACGCAGTCCCCCAATCCACCATGTCCAAGTCAGCAAGCTCAAGGGTCTACACGTGAAAGCACAAGGGACCTTCCACCCACACATGCCCAGCCCGTACCCGGAGCAAGAAAAACAAGAGTGGCCTTGGCTATATCACACAACTCCACCCTCTTGAAGAGCTACAAACCACCACTACTAACCACGACCCACGATTCAGCCTTTAAGAAGGTAAAGGAAACGACCGGCAAGGAAATACCAGAAATATAACAAGAAAACCACTCGGGAATGAAAAACAAGGTAAAGGAAGAGTGTTGAAAAGAATCAACACGACAAGGCGCTGAGTGAGACCCACTCAGTGCCTACCTAAACCTTGGCTTTGAGTGAGCTAGCCTCACTTAAAGCCAAAACCAAACTCTAACCACAATCCCACTAAGGTAAAACGGAGCTCGACGATTGTCGACCGGAGGTCGACGATAGTCGAACGATTCTAAGACAGAAGAAAAGGCAGGGAATTTCCAGTACTCGAGTAGTTACCAACTACTCGTGTACCTCATCCCTCTACTCGAGTAGTCGCTTACTACTCGAGTACCTCAACCCTCTACTCGAGTAGTCGCCTACTACTCGAGTACCTCAACCCTCTACTCGAGTAGTTGCCGACTACTCGAGTATGCTAAAGCCACTACTCGCGTATCTACAAACCTGCACTCGAGTAGATGCCTACTACTCGAGTAAACCAAACCACTTACTCGAGTATCTTGAGTCCACTACTCGAGTAACCCAAAACCCTTACTCGAGTAGTTACCTACTACTCAAGTAACTCAAATCCCCTACTCGAGTAGTTACCTACTACTCGAGTAAACCGAAACCCCTACTCGAGTAGTTACCTTCTACTCGAGTAAGCCAAAGCACCTACTCGAGTATCTCGAAACCACTACTCGAGTAACTCAGATCCCCTACTCGAGTAGTTACCTACTACTCGAGTATACCAAAACCCCTACTCGAGTAGTTACCTTCTACTCGAGTAAGCCAAGGCTAATACTCGAGTATCTTAACCCACTACTCGAGTATCTAAAAGCCACCACTCGAGTATCTACTGCCTACTCGAGTACTCCAGAACTAATACCTGAGTAGACCACTACTACCTCACGAGTAACATACTCCAATACTCGAGTAACACACTCAACAAATTTGGGAAAAACACCCCCCCCCCCTCCTAACACTCCCTCTCGGCTACACCCAAACCAGAACAAATCTGAACAAAGAAAAACGGCATTATGCCGGCAAAGTTGGGTTCCACCAGCACAAGTAGGGGGGTCAATAGGAAGAACTTATTCCTATAGATAGCAATAAATATGAGAACAATAAGGCCTCTAACCTGGGCTAACAGGGATTTCAATTTCAGCAAAAATAATTAAAAAGAAACTTTGCAAGGGCAAGAATACCACTTGCCTCAACTTTCAGCGAAGCCTGGATGGCTCTCCTCCTCTTCACACGGAACAAACAGCCACAGCACCTAGAATAAATCTCACGGCCATTAATGGCTGAAAACACCAAAACCGAAACCCAAATCTCATCAAAACTCCACGAAAATCGAATATCTTACCGTCGAAACGAAGATCTCGGAGAGAGCAAGCCAACGCCGTTTTCGGAATCGAATTTCGTTCACGAACAAGCCCGGAATCGCCGACCAAAGGAGGTACAGGACGGGCGGTTTTCTCCTCTGATTTCCGCGAAAAAGGCAGCGACGGCTTCTCTCTCCGGAAAAGAAGAAGAAGAAGTGGGCCGTCACTTCTTAAACAGAGCTTTTATACGAAAAGCTAAACACCGGTTCATCCATAACCGAACCCTAAAACGCCTAATTACTTAATTTCATTAAGTAAATACCAAAATAGGTATAAGCCAAAAATATGGCTGCCACCAAGGCGAGGCAATAACTGCCCAAATAAATTCTCCCGTAGAATTTATTAATCGGTCAAAACCGAAGGGCTACAGAACAAGTCAAATCAATTTAATTAATTGATCACAAATACTAATAACAACCAAACGACACGAAAACCGAATCACCTCGGAATTCGACGAAATTCGCACCGTAGCTAAATACCCACGGTACGAACAAAACGGCGAAGTCGAAATTAACTTTCGACGAACAGAACTCGAGTTATATCCAAACAAAGCCAAACACAAACATCCCTCCGAGAGGCCACACCGGGTCACCCAAAACAACTCGGCTTGCTAGGGAGATCTTGCCAACAGGCTACAAAACGGGGCACTGAGTTCTAAGGAGCTAAACCATACTCCACACATGGCACAAGCCACGGAAACGCGTCATCGTAACGCCAACGAGAATACAAATGAACGTAGGAAAATCGGGGGCGTTTCACCTACAGTCTAACATATGAGAGATCTTCCAACACACCAGATCATTAGTGAGGCAAGTCATGGAGTAGTGACAAGGAGAAAAAGTCAGAACACAACCATGTATTCAAGCTTTCTATCCCAAGTGGAGCCCAAGAAGTTTGAAGAGGCCAACATAGAACAATATTGGATTGGAGCTATGCAGGAGGAACTGAACCAGTTCAAGAGGTGTAGGGTATGGAAGCTGGTTCCCAGACCTCATGGTTATAATGTCATTGGAGTCAAGTGGATCTACAGAAATAAGCTTGATGAAAATGATATTGTAATAAAGAACAAGGCCAGACTAGTAGTTTAGGGGTACAAGCAAGAAGAAGGGATTGATTTTGATCAATCCTTTGCCCCTATAGCAAGATTGGAGGCCATCAGATTATTCCTTGTATATGCAGCACACAAGGGATTCAAGGTCTACCAAATGGATGTGAAGTTAGCCTTCCTAAATGGTGACTTAAAAGAAGAAGTCTATGTTGAGCAGCCTCTAGGTTTTGTAGTTTCTAACTCACCTGATTTTATTTATAGACTTAGGAAAGCTCTATATGGGCTGAAGTAAGTCTCTAAAGCATGGTATGAGACATTTTCTAGTTTCCTCATTGAGAACAAAGTATCAAGGGGGAAAATAGACAAGACCCTATTCCTAAGGGAATCTAAGGGTAAGATCATCCTAGTTCAAATCTATGTAGATGACATCATCTTTGAATCTACTGATGACAACCTCTACAAAAAGTTTGCTAAACTCATGTAGGGGAAGTTTGAGATTAGCAGTATGGGTGAACTTAAGTTCTTCTTAGGCCTCCAAGTAAGACAGACTGATGGTAGCTTGTCTATATCCTAGTCTAAGTTCACTAGGGAGTTAATCAAGAAATTTGGAATGGAGAATTCCTCCACCATGAGAACTCCTATGGGGTAAAGTATGCCTATAGGCAAAGATGAAGCAGGAAGACCTGTTGATGAAACTTTGTATAGAGGGATAATTGACTCCCTTCTATATCTGACTGCAAGTAGGCCAGACATCATGTATGCTACATGTGTTTGTGCTAAGTATCATGCTTTCCCTAAAGAATCTCACTACTCTGCAACAAAGAGAATCTTGAGATATCTTAAGGTCACTCCAGATCTTGTCCTTTGGTACCATAAGAATGGGGAGTTTGAACTAACTGGCTATTCAGATGCAGATTTTACAGGCTATAAAGAGGATAGGAAGAGCACATCTGGCACCTGTCAGTTCTTGGGAGGGAGACTTGTATCTTGGAGCAACAAGAAACAAACCAGTATGGTAATATCAACTACAGAGTCAGAGTACATCTCAGCAGGAAGATGTTGTGCTCAATTGTTGTTGATCCAGCACCGGCTTCAAGACTACAAGCTCTAAATAAGTAGAAATTCTTTATTTTGTGATTCTACTAGTGTAATCTCTATTGCTAGGAATCCTATCTCCCATAGAAGGACTAAGCACATAGATATTAGATATCATTTCATTAGGGAGCATGTGGAATGTCAAGACATAACCCTTGAGTTTGTCCCAATAGACAAGCAAGTGGATGGCATCTTCACTAAGCCATTAGATGAAGCCAAGTTTTACACCATCAAATTTGAGTTGGGTATGCTAAACTTAGTATAGCTTCTATTGCTCCTCATCTGGTTGCAAACTATTTGGCATTATGCAGATAGCATGGTTTCTTAAAGAAATGAAGGTTCTCCAATTGAGGGGGAGCACGTACAACACAACTCCAACATTTCACTGCTGCCTAATTGAGGGGGAGTAGGTTATAAGATAATCAGTTGATCTGGTGCATCCTACCATCTATTTGCTACAGTAAAAAAGGGGGAGAGGATAAGATGATCAGATGATTAGATAAGCAAGGCAGCAGTAAGGCAGCAGAAATTAAGGTTAAGCAGATGGCAGATGCCGTAATGTTCCATTCTACAAGCAGGGAAGTGTGGTAACTATAGATCACATCTCAATTATTTAGTTTTCTTTTATTATGCCTTGTGCTTTTTGGTTCTGTGTATGTCATTGACTTTGCTTAAGAGTTTTGACTTCCTCAAATAGGGGGAGATTGTTAGGTCCATTGCCCACAATGTCCTTAATTTGAGTGAAGTCAATCTTATTAATGATATACACATGTCTGTAGATGACTATGATAGGTCAGTTAGCCTAAGTGGCTAAGTTAGGTAAACACTTACCTAAGGTGTGGGATGACAGAAATCTATCTGTCCATCGGTATTGAGTGAAGGAACATCACTCAACTCCAGATGACTTATAGCGCTGAGTGTAGCCTATACTATCATAGCCTAAGTTGGAATGAGCTAAAATGTGGCTAAGTCCACAGGCATTGAGTGAAGTCAACTCACTCAACGCCATGCCACTAAAGAGAAAGTTGGCTAAGTGTTTTGGCGTTGAGTGATTAATACACAGTCAACGCCATACAGCATAAAGGTTGTAAGTCGAGCAAAGTTCAGAGCTTGAGATTCTGAGTTCGTCGAGCTAAATTTAGAGTTTGTCGAACTGAGTTCGGAGTTTCTTGAGCTTAGCTCACCTTTCATCGAGCTAAGTTCAGAGTTTGAGATTCTGAGTTCGTCGAGCTCAGTTGAGAGTTCATCAAACTGAGTTCAAAGTTCGTCGAGCTCATAATTCACTATTCGTCGAACTCAAAAAGACAGTCTATGCTCTGTGCTTATTAAATAAAGAAAATTGGCTAAGGCAAAAGGCGTTAAGTGAGGCGTGTTCACTCAACGCTCTCAAAGCTTAAGGTTCTGAAGAAGCAGAAATTTTGTTAAGGCAAAAAGCTTTGAGTGGAGGTTACTGACTCAACGCTGTCAGCACCTAGTGAAGACATAATTTTGTCTAAGGGGTTTGGCGTTGAGTGATGCTTACTCACTCAACGCCAAGCAGCTGAAAGCTGATAAAGTAAGTTGGCGTTGAGTGGAGCTGAATTACTCAATGCCTAGAATCAGACTTCATATTCTAAGTAGTTTGGCGTTAAGTGAAGGTTACTCACTCAATGCCAAGAGACAGTAAATCTGTCTAAGTGTTTTGGCGTTGAGTGATGCTTACTCACTCAACACCTATTCTCTGATGCTCGATTTTGGCTAAGTCCATAGGTGCTGATGTTAGCAAAATCGAGAAAGTCAACAATGGTCAAATCAGAAACGGGGAAGATATACTACACGACAAAACTTGTCGTGAAGCTACTGTACGTCTTCTTCCGTTAAAGCAAGGCACAGCTGGAAGTTGTAAGTGGGGCCCACCGATCTCTAAGAGCCGTTGATCGGCGAACTACAAAAGGAAGAGATAGGGCAAAGACAAAGATAACTTTTAGGGCATACATTATTCAAAAAGGAGAGTATCCATCTTCATCTTCTTCGCCATTACTGCATGTGAAAAGCTTGAAGATCTCCATAAAGAAAAGTTAAGTTAGCTATGCAATTCTCCATCTGCCACAGTAGATTCAAAATCAGTTCTGAAGACAGAAGAACCTTCATCCTTTGCCAGGCTCAGTGAGCTGTTTGAAGACTCAAGATCAAAAGATATTTAGCCTTCAGCAGCAAGTTTAGAAGTTATTTTCTGAGTTCCTCCAGCAAATCCTTTCCCTGCTGTGAGGAAAGTTGGAGTAGAAAGTTTTCTGCCCAAGTGGTTGACACAGAAATTTCTGTGTCAAAGTTAATTAATCTATTTCTTTTTGTAGGATCCTTCTATATCTGAGCTGCAGGACCTTTGGTTCTGAGGTAGGTAAAATTTCCCTTAGCTGTAGGAGAGTGTTGCTCTGTAAGACCCCACGTTTTTTCTTTTTAAACCATAAGGGTCTTATGCCCAGAATTGCCATTTTTCGGAGACACCAACACTCGGGAAGGTCGCCACTACAAAACGCTGATCCTGTCTGCCTTTACGATCACCAAAGAGGAAGAAGCTTATACACAGTTCAGATAAAACTAAGTCCACAATCACATATAATATGAAACCACGATTAGTCCACAAGATAATAAAGTACCGAAGTAAAACATTACAAAGAAATATAAACGTTCTCAAGCCCGGTACATCAATCCTCACTACAAACCCTCGCGGATGCTAAGTAAACTAATCACTCATGGAGCCAGTAACTGGTGCACCTGTGCTAGACTAGCCCACCTCCATGTGCACCATACTACGCTGGTGCTATATCCCCTGCTGCTGCTCCCTGTCTCCCATCTGGAGTCCCTGAAATGTTGTGGTCGTCGACCATCGTCAAAAAGACTAAGTCCTATCATCCCCCCTATGGCTCCTAGGCACCAAGCGGGGAGAAGGAAATGGAAGGTAATGAAGATGGAGAGTACAAAGAAAGCAGGTGACGGCGGAACTAGTCTATCATGAGTATAAAGCCACAATAATTATAAGTAAGCAAATAGTGTAAACAAGTAGATAATCAATAAGTACATAAAAGTTAAACTATGAAACAAGAAACCTTAACTTATATGAATGCCCATACAAACTTATAAGTTAAGGGGTCTTTTGCAAGGCTCCCATCATATATAAAGTCTCATACCGATTTATACGATGTGGTGTAAGGTTTATATGCAAGTATGAGTGTAGTGCTATGTTATGTCATGATTCTTGCAAGTTCAACACACACACACGACTCTATGCACACAAACCTTTAGTTCTAACATTTTGGGTATCTAGCTTCACTGCCAGGAACCTCTGTAGTGGTAATCGGAGACAGTGGGTTGGGCCCCCTACTCCTAGGTGGGTATCCACACTACCAGTCCTAGCCCTTACGTACTCCTCTGGAAGGACACAACCCAGAGTACGTCACCACGTACTAATGCTGGCCATATCCACAAGACTTCCTTTGGCTAAGTGTAAACCACACCCGTCGAGTCAGCGTATCGAAATCGGTGTGAACAACAGTCCAATACCGAAGACCCACCACCTTTTATCTTATACACATGCAAAATTATTATATTCTCCCACCAAGCCAAAGCTTCCCCGACTATCCCGTCCGTGATAATTATCTACTGATCCATCGGCTCGCCGGGCTAAACTTCCCACCACTAAAACCACCGAGCCTACCGCTCGTGAGACCAAACCTAACTCCCACAACACCGTGGAGTGTGAGTGTAAGTGTATTCTTAGTTATACTAGTTACTCTTAACATTGATTATTCTTACGGTTTAGGTTAGCCCAGGACTGCCCTATATATTCCCGGTGAAGGGCTCTCACAGGGCACTAGGAACTATGATGGTAGCTGACACCCATCATTCCCTTTTACAAGACACTTACTATTATTTGTTATTACCCAGATTCATGATCCCTTTTAATATTATACTGGATCTAACAGTAGTGTATTAGACTCTTCCTCTCCACAGGAAAGACGATCTTTCGTCGATCCCGGGTACTACATGACACTAGACAAACCAACAGTCTCCTCATCATGACACCTAATGATGAACTCATTTCCACTCAGCGAAACAAGTAAACTACTAACCCCAACTCCCTATGCTCATTTCAAATGGTATACATAATTTCTGTAGTTTTACTATACGCGGACCAACCTAAGCTATATGATGTACATGATAGAAGGTACTCCAAATTCTCATCCAACAACCTTGAGATTTTTAATGGTGGTCTATCATGATAAGTTTAGCCTAAATCCAGAAAATTATAATTTTCCTAATTAATTTGACATTTATTTAATTTTCCCAAACACAGACTACGACACCATTGCCGACCTGGCAAGCCGCCAGTCTTGTCTGCATAGGCTATATGATGTACATGATAGAAAGTACTCCAAATTCTCATCCAACAACCTTGAGATATTTAATGGTGGTCTATCATGATAAGTTTAGCCTAAATCAAGAAAATTATAATTTTCCTAATTAATTTTACATTTATTTAATTTTCCCCAACGTTAGGCCATGGGAAATTGTGAACATGAAGTACTAGATTTTCTTAAGTTATGGTTACCCAAAATTTATGAACACTAGATAATAGAGAGATAACAGTACATACCAAATTTCACAGATATTTTTGAATGTATTAACCTCTAAATATTTAATTCAAGATAATCCAAGTAAATGAAGTTAATGAAGGAAGTATCATAAATCACAGTCCAAAAATTATTTAAAATTTACCAGAGACTTGTAATGATCCTAAAACAACACTGACTAATTTGCATGTATCTCTAAGGTTAGTGAGCTATCTACAAAAATACTTCTAATAATTCCATTAAAGTGCACTTGTGAAGGAACAACACTATAAACTCATCCAATCAACATGTAATAATTATCTAAGCTATACTATGCCCTAAAAAGTTCTCTGGCCAAGTAACACAATTTTCTAGCAAGACATGATATTTAATATCTATTTATAAAAATAAGGTGCACTAGCTTTCCTAACACATGAAGTTCTAATAGTAAATGCTCAAATAATCCAAATAATTTACTAGTGCATTAAAAAGATCTTTAATTAACCTAGCCAGAGTTTCATGCCATCCTAAGATATTTTAACCATGGTTACTTCAAAATTATCACAAGGGGCCAGATAATGGTTATAACTACAAGTATAAGTTAATGTCTTCCAAACATTCCACAATAATTTCTAGAGACTTATAATGTTATAAAAACCTTCCTGCCAAAATTACTTAAGGATCCAAGGTCATATGACCCATCAATATTTTCCTAAAAGGTAAAGGCCTAAACTAACCCTAATTGGTTTTAGTTGTGTGCCTAAGTCTAAATGCCACCAAATTCCTCACTAGGGCATTTCACCACCCTAGAATCACATAGACTAAACACCAAGTCCATACAAGGACATATCACCCTATTTCCTTCACAAACCCCCAAAGTTCAACCTTAGGGTTTTAACTAGGGTCCAAGGGCAAATCCACCATAATCCACCCCATAATACATGGGAGGGTGTTTACTGACATAACACATCAGTGGACCAAGTATCAACCTCTGTTGAGGTGATTTGTCCCCTTAAGCCCACAAGGGACACTTTGACCTAATTACCCCTTTTGGGTCAAGGCTAGGGTTTACTAAAATCCAAACCAAATCATCTCCTAATGAGATGAAATTTTATACAGAGACCTATATTGACCCCAAGAACCTCTCACCAAAATTTTGGAGAATTTGTAGGTTATTAAGTTCCCTAATTATATTATTTTAGTTTTATTAAATAATTACAAAAACTATAGAAAAAGTATATTCAAAAATTCCCATTTTTTATAGGTTGTTGGTATACATAAGAGTGACCCCTAGTACAAAATTTAGGTAATTTTGATGGCTGGATTGACGGGTGGAACTCAAATCAACCTCTGCTCAACCCTATGTATAGACCTCACCAAAATGAGTGCTGAGGTCTAACCTGAACTCTAAATTGACTCAAATTAATTTTAAAATAAACTAGACTCACAGATCTAGAAATTTCATGTTGACAACCATTTTTAGGGGAAATCAGGTATTTTTAATATTTAATTTAAAAACAGCCCAGTAATGGGAAAAAAATTAATAAATCAGGAATTAATAATTCAACACTAGCACGAATCTTGAAGCACGATCGGACGATCCCTGGCCTTCTTCTTCCTCCAGCCAACAGCCAAAATTCACCCGACCTGGAGTATCTTTCAAGCAAATTTACCGCCCACCCATCGACCTCCCTGGCCGGCCACCACCACCACCACCTTTGTTGAGGTGGGGGCTACCGCCGGGCGGCGGACGACCGTCGGAGGGGCCGATTCCGGCGAACCCGCAAGCCTATTTTTTCATGGAAAATCCATGGAAATCTCCACCCGATCGGGCTCAATTGAGCCCGATTCATATCCCTATTGAATCCTAAGATCTACCCATAGAAGAAGTAGTAGGGGAGGACCTGTAACCGGGCTTGCCGGCGAGTGTGGTGGTGGTGCGCCATGGCCAGTGGTGGTGCCGTCGGGTATGTTGCAACCGCACAGAGGGAGGGCTCGATTCCTTCAGAAAAAATGTTGAAACTCCTCCCCTCTGCCTGGTGAAGCTTTTAAAACACTCAAATGGGGGAGGGGAAGGGCCTAAGCTTCAATGGTCATTAATGGCGAATAAAGGCTATTTTCGGCCATGGTTTGGGGGGTGAACCTGGGCTCAACCTAGCCGGTAAACGGCTGGAAACTCCTCTTCCCCAGAGGAGTTTATTCCAGCAATAAACGGTGGCCCTTGGCCTCCCTATGCCATGGATGGCCTTCTCCCTCATTTTCTCTCTCCTCCATTAAAGGGGAAAAATGGAGCATTCTCTCTCCTGATCGTTAAGGCTGAATTTGATGACTAATCCAGCCTATTGGCAGTCCACTAACTCATAATATTAGATAATTAACATGAGGTTAGCCCAAGTGGATAGGGCTTAGGCTTGGGTTAGCCCATTTAGGCTAGTTTTACCTAAAACTATACTAGGTTGACCTTGGTCAATTTGCCATTTTGGTTACCCTCTATTGGTCCTTTGTGACCCATTGGCCTCCCCTAGGGTCTAGGTAGGGGTGGGAAAGGTTGACTTGGCACTTTGGAGGTCACCTGCCCCTTAGTTAGGGCACTTTGGCCATTATAGGGCTAGGGTTGACTTAAGTCAACTTAGCCTCTTAGGTTGACCCCAATGGGTCCTTAGTGACCCATTGAACTTACTTTAGGATTAGTAAGGCCACTGTAGGGGTCCACTTAGCTAGGGGAAGGTCAATTGACCCTAAGTAGGCCAGTTTGACAAATTTAGGGTTCGGGTGGACTTATGTCAACTTAACCACTTTGATTTCCCCCAATGGGTCCTTAGTGACCCTATGAACCACCCAAGGGGTTAGGGGTGTTGTGGTGGGGTCATGAAGTCAAGTTGAAGCCCTAAGGTAAAATCCTAAGTCTGGTGGTCAGGCTGTGTTATAGGCAAACCAAGGTGATTTTCACCTTGGCCCTTGTTCACTTGGTCTTTTGAGCTTCTTACGGTTTTGTCATGACCTAGTCATGACAAAACCACTCCTGGGTCTAGTTGTTTGAGGGATGTTACAAATCACAATATATAAAAATAAAAATTTCATCCCCAAAATTAAGGTTAGGCCTACGTGAATTCTACTGAAGTAAAAATATGTAACATCCCTAGGAGTTAAAGGTATACCTGACTCGAAGAGATCAGGGTACTTTTGCTGCATCAAGTCCTGTGGCTCCCAAGTGTGAACCTCCTGCCCATGGTTTATCCATAGGACCTTGAGTAGCAGAACCTTCTTGCATCACAAGACCCGCACTACCGTATCATAGATCCTGACTGGCTCCATGCTGACTGATTGATCTGAGGCCACTAGGCCGTCTGTGGTGAAATTAACTTCTTAGGGCGTAGTAGAGCCCCCCTAAGTGAAAATACGTGGAAGACGTCATGCAACCCCGCTAACTCTGGCGGTAGCTCGAGTTTGTAAGCTAGGGGGCCGATCTGCTCCAGGATCCTGTAAGGCCCCATATATCTCAGACAGAGCTTCTTTTGCCCCTGAACCGGCGAGACTTCATGCATCAGCCGTATCTTCAAGAAAACCTGGTCTCCCACCTGGAACTCTACCTTATAATATCGCGCATCGTAGTATTTGGCCTTCCTGCTCTGGGCTTCCAACATCCTTTCCCGGATCAATCTCACCTGAGCATCTGTGTCCTCCATGAACTCCAAGCCGAGTGCCTTCGGATCCTCATCCTGGATCCAAGATAGTGGGGTCCTGCACCTCCGTCCATATAATGCATCTTAAGGGGCCATGCTTATGATGGATTGATGGCTATTATTATACGAGAACTCGATCTGCGGCAACTATCTCTTCCAGGGCTCGCCACGATCCAAAATGCATAGGCATAGAAGATCCTCCAGTGTCCGGTTGGTGCGTTCCATCTTCCCATCTGTCTGAGGGTGGAAAGTCGCGATGAACGTCAACCGAGAACCCAAATAACTTTGAACCGACCTCCACTCCTTGGACATAAACCGTCCATCCTGATCTGGCATGATCGTCCTTGGCACTCCATGATAACGAACAAATTGTTTGACAAACCTCTGCACTAGAACACTGACCGGAGCGTCCTTCGCAACTGGAATAAATTTGACCACTTTCGTCAGTCTATCGACGATCACCCAAATCGAATCATTCCCCGCATGAGATCGGGTTAGCCCATGTATAAAATCCATGGCTATGTACTCAAACTTCCATTCCGACACTAGAAGTGGTTATAGTAATCCGACCGGGCACTTGCACTCTGCCTTTACGAGATGATAAGCCTCGCAATGGTTCACAAAGTATGTAATATCCTTCTTCATTCCCAGCCAATACATCGTCCTCTTTAGGTCTGCTTCCATCTTCGTGATCCCTGGGTGCACTGAATATCTGCTACCGTGTGACTCTGCCATAATATCCTCCCGAATTCTGCCTCCTGCCGGTATATAAACCCTACATCTAAAGCATAACAGTCCATCTCTCAGAGAGTAATCCCCTATCGTGCCTTCCTCCAAGGACCTAAATATTGGCTCTGTCCTCGCATCCAGCCTATGCCCGTCCCTGATGCGATCTCGAATGTCGTCGGTGGCAATCATCGATGACAGGTACTCTACATATAACTTTGGATCATCCTCGGGCACCAGAGTTATCTACATCTCCTCCAACATCTGCACCCACTCCATAGCCATCAGCTGAGGCCCTGCTCCAGATATAGTTGCTCTCCGGCTCAGAGCGTATGCTACCATGTTTGCCTTCCCGGGATGATAGTGCATGGTATACTGATAGTCCGACAAAAACTCTACCCAGTATTTCTATCTGATGTTTAGCTCCTTCTGCGTGTGCACGTACTTCAGGTTCTTATGGTCTGAGAATATATCACAGTGGACTGCGTAAAGGTAGTGCCGCCAGATCTTCAGGGCAAAGATAACCACTCCCATCTCAAAGTCATACACCGGGTAATTTTGCCCGTGTTTCTTTAACTGGCGGGAGGCATAAGCTATCATGTGACCGTTCTGCATCAGAAAGAAACCCATCCCCTTATATGATGCATCAGTATAGACATGAAATCCTTCCTTCCCAGATGAAAGAGAAAGGATAGGGGCCATGGTAAGCTAACCCTTCAGCTCTAGAAAGGCAGCCTCACACTATGGCGTCCAAATAAATGGAGTCTCCTTCTTCGTTAGAGATGTGAGAGGGAGATCAATCCGAGAGAATCCCTCCATGAACTTTCGGTAGTAACCGACATGCCCTAGGAAACTCCTCACATTAGTGGTCATCTTCAGCGGTGGCCAATCCCGTACTGCCTGAACCTTCGTCTGATCTACTGCCAATCCCGCTCCACTGATAATATGTCACAGAAAGGCCACCTCCTTCAGCCAAAACCGGCACTTAATGAAGTTAGCATATAACTTGTGCTCTTGGAGCTTCTCTAGGGTCAGAGCAAAATGACGCGCATGCTCCTCCTCAGTCCTCAAATAGATGAGGATGTCGTCAATAAACACGATGACAAAGACATCTAGATGTGGCTCGAATACCCGGTTCATCAAACTCATAAATGTGGATGGTGCATTCGTAAGTCCGAAGGGCATCACGATAAAATCAAACAGCCCGTATCTACTACTGAAAGCTGTCTTCAGGATATCCTCCTCCTGAATGCGCAGCTGGTAGTAACTTGACCTCAGATCCAGCTTTGAGAACTAATGAGCTCCTTCCAACTGGTCAAACAGCTCGTCAATCCTCGGCAGAGGATACATGTTCCAGACCGTCAGCCTATTCAAAGCCCTATAGTCAATGCATAATCGGAGTGTCCCATCCTTCTTCTTGACAAACAACACCGGAGCTCCCCAAGGTGAAGAGCTTGGCCGGACAAATCCGGCTTCCACTAGCTCCTGCAGTTGGCTTTTAAACTCGACCAACTCCTTCGGGGCCATCCGATAAGGAGCTCAGGATGCCGGCTTAGCCCCCGACATGAGCTGTATCTTGAAATCCTTCTCCCAATACGGGGGTAGCCCATGCAACTTCTCAGGGAATACATCAGATAAATCTTGTACCACCGGGATATTAGGAATGGAATCCTTGGCCTCGGCGATCTCGAACAGCACTTGGTAGTCCTTGTCTCCCTGCAGATGGGCCTTGACGGCCTGTACGGATGATAGTATGAGGTGGGAGGTAGATCTAATACCTTCGATGACAACGTAGGAGTCCCCATTCCTCAAGGTGATCCTCCTCGATAGACAATCGATCTGGGCATGGTTCTAATGCAACCATTTCATGCCTAGGACAGGTCGAAGTATGGCATCCTTAGGATCGTCGCTGGTGCTTCAAATTCCTTTTCGCCGATTTCTGCCTCCATGTTGCAATGGGCAGAGGTTAATAGATCTGATCTGTCGGCTAGATGCACCCTCATCATCAAGCATGTGAATTGTTCCACGCCTTCTAGTCCTTCCATAAAGGATTCTGAAATGAACGAGTGTGAAGCACTCATATCGAACAGTGTATGAGCGGGCTTGCCGCTGATGAAGACTATGTTTGAGGTGGTTAAATGTCTTATAAATCTAATTATAGTTTTCTTTCCTATTTCTAACAATTCTATATCCATGAGTCTAGCTTTTAAGAAAGAAAAAAACTTAAAATCACTGGCGTACCTGCTATCACCTGCTACAGGTTTCGGGATTGAGCTAGGTCCAAGGCATACACTTGCCCTCTATCCTGCCTTCGGTCTCTGCCCTGAAATGCACATCCTCGGTCGCGTCCTCGACCACCAAACTACCGAGCAGGTGGGGCATCCTGAAGTGTTGGTAGGGGTGCTTACCTCATGGGGAAGTTGCTCTTGAAGTTCCCTGGCTAGTTGCATCGAAAACATACCTGTACTCATGCCCCTGTCCTTGGCATCTCCCGTATCTGTAAAGGCTGAGGAGCCAATACCACCGGGTCCCTCTGTTCCTACATGTCCTCCCAGCGGGGTTGATCCCAATTCCTCCTTTCTTCGATGACATGACCTCTGGGATGGTCCCTCCTGCCACCAATCACTGCATCGTTAGCCGGTCTCTTCTGGCCCCGGACTGTGAGCTGATCCGCCTCTCGCTTCTTGGCCATCTCCAAGATCCTGGTCATGCTCCCATTATAGATGAAGAGGAGGGCCTGTCTCATGTCATCATATAGGCCTTTGTAGAACCTCTTAGCATATCCCGCGTCATCCAACTGATATGAGTCTGCACAGCGGGCTAGATGTGTAAACTCCTGGTAGTACTCTAACACTGTCCTATTTCCCTACCTCAACTGTAGGAACCTATCTTCCAACTCATCCCTCGCCGACTGAGGTACAAAATGCTCCAATAGTGCTGCTCCAAACTCCTCCCAGGAGATGTCTGCGAAATCCACTCCATAAAAGGTGGTGTCTAGCTATGACTTCCACCATCTCTTCCCATGTGACTCTAAGCATGAAACTGCCAAAACAACTGCCTCCTCCATTGGGCATCGAATTCCATCCAGCATCTCATAGATTATGTCCAACCACTCCTCCGTATGGACTGCTGACTCCATCCCAAAGTAGGATGGAGGAGAGATCCCCCGAAAGGCACTCATCCAGTTGTCCCTGTGATTTGGCTGTGGAGCCGGGGCCTGCTGAGTCCTGAAGGCCTCTAGAATTGTCGTCAGTGTCTGCCCCATCTCCTTCTACTGGAATGGAATCGGAGCCGATGGGGGTGGAAGCACATTCTGTGTCTGAGGTGTACCCTGATGTGGAGTAAGGTTCGTCGCAGGCTAGAAAGGAAAAATTCCAATTGTTAGATAATGTACAAGTGGACTTTTACATGTGATTCCCCTTATGGGAACACCATTGCTTCCGCTACTATTTTGTCCGCAAACTAAGCTCGCGTGGGGTGGCCTAGGGTTTTTTTTGTGGACTATTTCTTTTTGTATCGATGTTTCCTCTGATACCAGTTTGTAAGACCCCATTTTTTTTCTTTTTAAACCACCAGGGTCTTAAGCCCAAAATCGTCGTTTTGCGATGACACCGACACTCGGGATGGTCACCACAACAAAAAACCAATCCTGCCAGCCTTTACGATCACTAAAGAGGAAGAAGCTTATACACAGTTCAGATAAAACAAAGTCCACAATCACATATAATATGAAACCATGATAAGTCAACAAGATAATAAAAGTACTGAAGTAAAACAATACAAAGAAATATAAACAGGCTCAAGCCCGGTACATCAATCCTCACTACAAACACTCGTGAAAGCTAAGTAAACTAATGACTCACAGTGCCAGTAGCTGGTTCTCCTGTGCTAGACTAGCCTACCTCCATGTGCACCGTACTCCGCTGGTGCTGTATCCCCTGCAGCTACTCCCTTTATCCCATCCGGAGTCCCTGAAATGTTGTGGCGTCAACCGTTAGTCAAAAATACTAAATCCTATCATCCCCCACCCCTCCCCATGGCTCTTAGGCACCGAGCGGGGAGAAGGAAAGTGAAGGTAACGATGGTGGAGAGTACAAAGAAAGCAGGTGACGGCGGAACATGTCTATCATAAGTATAAAGCTAAAACAATTATAAGTAAGCAAATAGTGTAAACAAGTAGATAAACAATAAGTACAAGAAAGGTAAACTAAGAAACAAGAAACCTTAACTTATATGAATGCCCATACAAACTTTTAAGTCAAGGGGTCTTTTGCAAGACTCCCATCGTATAAAAAGTACTATACCGATTTATACGATGGGGTGTCAGGTTTACATGCAAGTATGAGTGTAGTGCTCTGTTATGCCATGATTCATGCAAGTGCAACACACACACACGACTCTATGTGCACATACCTTTAGTTCCCCCCTTTTGGGCAGCTAGCTTCAATCCTAGGAACCTCCATAGTGGAAAACAGAGATTGTGGGTCGGGCCCCCCACTCCTAGGCGGGTATCCACACTTCCAGTCATAGACCTTACGTATGACTCTGGAAGGACACAACCCAGATTCACCACGTACTAATGCTGGTCATATCCACCAGACTTCCTTTGGCTAAGTGTAAACCACACCTGCCGAGTCAGCGTATCGACGTCGGTGTGAACGATAGTCCAATACCGAAGACCCATCACCTTTTATCTTATGCACATGCAATTGTATTATATTCTCCCACCGAGCCAAAGCTCCCCGGACTATCCCGCCCGTCATAATTATCTACTGAGCCATCGACTCACCGGGCTAACCTGGCAACCACTAAAACCACTAAGCCTACCGCTCGTGAGACCCAACCTAACTCTCACAATACCGTGGAGTGTGAGTGTAAGTGTAATCCTAGTTATACTAGTTACTCTTAACATTGATCATTCTTATGGTTTAGGTTAGCCCAGGACTTCCATAGGTATTCCCGGTGAAGAGCTCTCTGATGCAAGAAGATCACGGCAGTGAACCGGTCGCACAAGTAATATAAAATGGGCGAGTTTTCCCAAGTATCGATCTCACAAGGAACACAGTAAGGTGGAGTTAATTTCGAGGAGGACTTGAGATTGAAATCCTCGGGTTGGAGGTAATGAAATGGGGGGTTTTGATGGTTGCGGAAACAGAAAATAAATGTTACAAACTACTCCTATGCAATGCCTCTATGCAAAGCTTCGCTTGGCGGGATGAAGACTAGTCGAGCCGCTATGCACCGAATCGCTAGGCGGATGGGCGAGTATGCTAGCGGATGAGGTGGGGAGAACAGCGGAATGAGGGTCGTAAGCACCTCTTCGCTACGCACGCCACTAGCAATTGCTAGTGCGGCAAGGATGGATGGTGATGGACGGAATATGGCGCACCTCAAGCAATAAATAACGAAAATACAAATCACATAGACATGATTTAGCACAAGCGTTTTACAAATAAACACACATCATCAATAAATGAAGTTTACAAAAGCACATAAACAACAATAAAGGAAGAACAAGGCAAGAGATCGACCGAATCCGAAGCCTTATTGAGGATTCACGGTTGGAGTCGTCGGGTTGTCAATCCGCACCCAAGCTCGGTCCTCAACTGCGTCCGGGGTAGAGAAGGGCTGTCACCACCTTCCAATGGCCCGTCTTCTTCGTCTCACGATAGCGGAAGAAAGTTGCAAGCTTCCCTTTGCTTGATGGCCATGGCATTGAAGCTTCAAATAAGCCCAAGAGATGATGGAGGATGCCGAGGGGGTGCTCCGGCTTTGATTTGGCGGAGAAAGCTTGCCCGAAACCCCTCCCTAAGGTGGAGGATGAAGGGAAATGGCAGAACCCTTCGTCGGGGACGAAAAACGGCGGAAAAATCGGGCTCCCCCAAATAGGGCGAGACCTGCGCTATTTATAGAAAACAGAATTAAATACTTCGCACGATCACAGGCGCACGACCAGTGGTCGTGCGTGCTATGGCCTGTGACCGTGCGATATGGCGGCAGAACTTGCACAAAAGAGGTCATGACTGCGCACGATCGGCAACGCACGAGCAGTGATCGTGCGCGGTATAGCAAGTGATCGTGCGATATGGCAGGACAGAACTATCGTAAAGAGGGCACGACTGCGCACGACCGATGATCGTGCGCCAAAGAGGTCGATGGTCGTGCGTGGGTAAAAACGCACGACCATTGACTCCTTTGCCAAAAATGGTGAAAGTCCTACCCCGGACGCCCACACGATCCCCGAACCTGCATGAAAACTGGATTGGTTGTCGAACATGGCAGTCACGGATATCAAAAAAATGCACAGCAAGAGGGAAATACACACACGCACAGAAATAGGCTAATATAGTGCACAAGACGTGGAATGTCGCAGCGAACCAAAAGGAGTGCTAATGGCGCTGAATGGTAGTGCAAAGACATGCAAATGAGCCCAGATGAGTCCGAAATTAAGTATAAAATATGGACTCATCACACCCCCAGACTTAACTATTTGCGCGTCCCGAGCAAACACAACCTAAGCAGACAAGGAAAAAGAACTAGCTAACAAAGAAATTGCACAACAGAGTACCATGCGAAGTCGCATGCCCGCGTGCATAGAAATACAATAGAAGAAATTTCTAAGTATGCAAAATAGTTTATATTTTCCACAATGTGTATCAACAAGTTATTATTACTCAAAAATAGAATCACGGTGAATCATCCGGTCACGCATAGGAAGGAAGTAGACTGGCCACTAAGGTGAGCTTTGCCAAAGATCGGGGCTCAGGATCACCTCCAAAGGAATCCACCAATGTCGGGGACCATACGCTTGCCCGTTCACACTCTCTCCATGACACTAGTTCGACTCAAGCGTGAATCCGTAGGACTTTAGGATAATCACAGGGCTTGGGTTACGGTGAGGTAAACAAAGATAAACAGAAAGGATATGCACCTAACCCAAATTAGCTATCCAAAAACGAAAGAATCCAACCGCTAACCCCAAAATATAAACGAGTACACCACACCCCCAGACTTAATTTTTACAACATGGGTGTGTGCACCGCCTACTCCAAATCAAAATCATCCCCTAAAAGATTTTCAATTAAACTCGTACTTTTCACTTTTCCTTTTCACATTTTTTTTTACAAACAATTTTCTTTTCTTTAACAATTTTTCTTTTCTTTATCAAAATCAGCAAATATGACTTTGGAGCACAACCACATATTCACCTGAAATATCACCACATCAACACCCCAATCATGAAAATATAAAATACTAAAGCTCGACTTGAGTGTGCGACTAGGATCGGCTATGAGGCTTTGGGGAAATAATGGTGGAGCTGAATCAAAAGAAGGGTAGGCACAACGGGGCTTAGCGAGGATAAGACGTTCGGAGCGGTACAAAGCTCAACCGGGCCAAAATGATGGCCTACATCATGCTCACGCTAGACTAACCATGTACCAATGCTTCGAGAGTAGCTTGGGGCAAGTTCTTAGCCACCGAGAAAGATAATCCTTCCTCCCGACTCGAGCAAAACGAGTCTAGTGACGGCTACACACATTCCTACACTACTGTTTGATTCACACCGGATTCACCAACTTTTGAGTAGAATAAAAGGTCTTTACACAAATAGAAAAATATAAAACTATAAGCATACAGAAAAATTAAATCTACACATATTTCTACACAAAACGAGAGCAATTGACTAGGAACACAGCAAGGCCAACATTTTACTCTATCGTGCAATCCTAAACTAGCACAATAATTTTTACAAATCAAACAAAAGAAATGAGTTTAACTCGCGGCACGCTAACAGCTAAGCACGCGCTCATGTGGGTGCAGTGGTGTGCAATGCAATGAACTAATCAAAATAAAACTATAAAAGCTTCTAGTATGCACATGAAATGTGCACGCACAAAAGGCAACAACTAATAGCTCTCTCCCAGACTTAGACTAAACAACACATCAAATGATAGAGAAAGTAAAATCAGAATGATCTAAGGGAAGAGGTTACCCAATGCTCAGCTAGTGAGCATACCAGAAGACGCGTGGAAAGTAGCAGCAGGCTCGCCAAACAAAGAATAACAACCCCGCCAATGCGTAGTTTCCATGAATACCTGCAGGGGTGAGCTCCGCAAAAACAAAAGAAAAATATACAAAAAGAAAGAAAATGCAGAAAATATAATATAACTACTGGGGTTACTGTCATCCCAGCACGACTTCTTAAATTCTATACAGTTCTAGCTAATGGGCCTATGAAAAGAAAAGTGCACAGGCAACTGTCCTAATATCCGTGTCGGTAACGGGTACCGATACGGTGATAGAACAGTTACCCCTCTACCTGAATAATAATACCTGCGACGCACAGGTAGAGGAAATAGGAAGTAAGATGAGGAGGAGCACTGGCCCTCACTCATCGCACCACAAAACAAATCCTTGCCTAGCAAGGTATTGTCCACCGCAAGTTCGCTAGGGGCGAAGGTGAAGGTAGAGGCTTCAACTGCAAAAGGAGTAGGAAACTCCTCACACAAGCTGAAACACCCGTCGTCAGCCTGAGCACAAGGCTCATCGTCACCCAAGCTCACCCACGGGGATTCAACCCGCATAGGCTTAGATAGAGAAAGGGGATCAAGAAATAAAGGAGACGAAGAACATAAGGAACTAATCGGGGGAGTGGTCCCGGTCTCACTCCCAGTAGGCTCCGAACAATGATCCTCGTCGGCGTCATATGAGTCATGACGATGGGGATCTGAGAATAGGAGGTCCTCGGTGGTGGTTTGGATCCCCTCATCCAACAAGGAAGTGGAAACTTCCTCATCAGAAAGGATCTCCTCATCAACACACCCTAGTGCGCCATTATGTTCCAAGACGTAATACTCTCCATTAAAGAGAATAATGTCCTCATCACACCATGGCGCATCCTCATATTCCCAATCTCCAAAGGGCACAACATCATCAACCAACTCACTAAAAAGAGGAGTAGATGATTCTTGCAAAGAAAGCGGAGGAACAACAACATCAGAGAAAGTAGGTGCAGGTTCCTCCGGGGGTGAATCAAGAAGAGGGGAAGAAGGTATAGAGGGCGACGGTACCGCAATGTCGTTACATCGATCAGTAGAAAGTCTGATGGGTGTATCCACAGCAGTCCCCCATAGACAAGGTGGTACTGCGGATACATCATCAGAATCAGAAGGAGCAGCCCTTTGAGAGGTGGATGAGATAATCCGGATATCCAGCTCATCATCCGCCTCCAACTGGCGCTGAAATTCTGCGCAATCTTTCAACACATGGTCGGTGCTACGACAACACAAACACCGTTTTCCATTACTCCTTGGTCCAGGTGGGACCGAAGAGGAATATGAAAAAGGTGAAGGCGGAGAAGAGTAGTGACCATAAGACTGGGGTACGGTGTATGAAGTACCATAAGACAACGGTGCTCCATACACTGAACCACGAGAATTATTCTCCCATTCTTCAGTTGGGCACTCATCACTGCTATGCCTATAATCCCTGCACCAATGGCAACAGATATTCGCATAAGAATACATGGTGCACCAAGAAAGAATTCACCACGAGAATTTTCTAAGCAGAAATTAACTACACACAAGCAGATAAATAAAAAGGAATACCTGCTATTGAAATATCAAAATTAGAAAAGGAATAAAGAAAAATAAGCAACAAATTATAAAACTAAAGCAAAGAAAAATAAAACATGGAATGAACAGATGGAAAAGGGCTTCAATCTATAATCTCCCTCTCCAAAAACTCACACGACTGTGTTCCCCGGCAACGGCGCCAAAAACTTGATGCAAGAAGATCACGGCAGTGAACCAGTTCGCACAAGTAATATAAAATGGGCGAGTTTTCCCAAGTATCGATCTCACAAGGAACACAGTAAGGTGGAGTTAATTTCGAGGAGGACTTGAGATTGAAGTCCTTGGGTCGGAGGTAATGAAATGGGGGGTTTTGATGGTTGCGGAAACAGAAAATAAATGTTACAAACTACTCCTATGCAATGCCGCTATGCAAAGCTTCGCTTGGCGGGATGAAGACTAGTCGGGCCGCTTTGCACCGAATCGCTAGGCGGACGGGCGAGTAGGCTAGCGGATGAGGTGGGGAGAACGGCGGAATGAGGGTCGTAAGCACCTCTTCGCTACGCACGCCACTAGCAATTGCTAGTGCGGCAAGGATGGATGGTGGTGGACGGAATATGGCGCACCTCAAGCAATAAATAATGAAAATACAAATCACATAGACATCATTTAGCACAAGAATTTTACAAATAAACACACATCATCAATAAATGAAGTTTGCAACAGCACATAAACAATAATAAAGGAAGAACAAGGCAAGAGATCGACCGAATCCGAAGCCTTATTGAGGATTCACGGTTGGAGTCGTCGGGTTATCAATCCGCGCCCAAGCTCGGTCCTCAACTGCGTCCGGGGTAGAGAAGGGCTGTCACCACCTTCCAATGGCCCGTCTTCTTCATCTCACGATAGCGGAAGAAAGTTGCAAGCTTCCCTTTGCTTGATGTCCATGGCGTTGAAGCTTGAAATAAGCCCAAGAGATGATGGAGGAGGCCGAGGGGGTGCTCCGGCTTTGATTTGGCGGAGAAAGCTTGCCCGGAACCCCTCCCTAAGGTGGAGGATGAAGGGAAATGGCGGAACCCTTCGTCGGGGATGAAAAACGGCAGAAACATCGGGCTCCCCCAGTTAGGGTGAGACCTGTGCTATTTATAGAAAACAGAATTAAATACTGCGCACGATCACAGGCGCACGACCAGTGGTCGTGCGCGCTATGGCCTGTGACCGTGCGATATGGCGGCAGAACTTGCACAAAAGAGGTCATGACTGCGCACGATCGGCAACGCACGAGCAGTGATCGTGCGCGGTATAGCAGGTGATCTTGCGATATGGTAGGACAGAACTTTCAAAAAGAGGGCACGACTGCGCACGACCGATGATCGTGCGCCAAAGAGGTCGATGGTCGTGCGTGGGTAAAAACGCACGACCATTGACTCCTTTGCCAAAAATGGTGAAAGTCCTACCCCGGACGCCCACACGATCCCCGAACCTGCAGGAAAACTGGACGGGTTGTCGAACATGGCAGTCACGGATATCAATAAAATGCACAGCAAGAGGGAAATACACACATGCATAGAAATAGGCCTAATAAAGTGCACAAGACGTGGAATGTTGCAGCGAACCAAAAGGAGTGCTAATGGCGCTGAATGGTAGTGCAAAGACATGCAAATGAGCCCAGATGAGTCCGAAATTAAGTATAAAATATGGACTCATCACTCTCACAGGGCCCACTACAACAAATATGGACATTAGCGACATTTTTAGGTGGCGTTGGCAATGTCTTTCAAACGTCGCTAATGTTTTCGCCACATTTTTATAAACGTCGTGCAGGCCGCAGGCGTCGCGAATACAATCGTCACCAAAAGTTTTTGCGACATTAGTGGCATTTACGTTAACAAACGTTGCACGCTTTGCCCACGTTTCGTAGTGTAAATGTGGCAAGCCTTAGCAATTTCAAACTGAAAAATTGGTAATTCTTGAGAGGAAAAATATCTAGACTTAATTCTAATTATATCAAGATTACCAATCATCATGAAAATATATATTTTAGAATAATCTCTTTTCTTTTTACAATAAGAAAACAAAATTGTCCATAAAATGCAAAATTTTAGAGGTGCGCATTTTTTTAATTAGGGTAGCAAATTTAGAGGCATTTTTTTAAACGTGTCTAAAAGAATGTTACGAAAACACTTACATAACAAGTGTGGTTATAGTTAACAGTTTTCGCCGTGTTTTATAAAGCGTTGCAAAAAAATGTCGTCGTAAATATATTTTCTTGTAGTGGCACTAGGAACTATGATGGTAGCTGAAGCTCATCGTTCCCTTTCGTAAGAAACTTACTATTATTGGTTATTACCCAGATTCCCGATCCCTTTTAATATTATACTGGATCTAACCCTAGTGTATTTGACTCTTCCTCTCTACAGGAAAGACGATCTTTCGTCGATCCTGCGTACCACATGACACTAGACAAAACAACACTCTCCTCATCATGACACCTAATGATGAACTCATTTCCACTCACCAAAACCAGTAAAAAACTAACCCCAACTCCCTATGCTCATTTGAAACACTATACATAATTTCTGTAGTTTTACTATACGCAGACCAACCTAAGCTATATGATGTATATGATGGAAGGTACTCCAAATTCTAGTCCAATAATCTTGAGATATTTCATGGGGGTCTATCATGATAAGTTTAGCCTAAATCCAGAAAATTATAAATTTCTTAATTAATTTGGCATTTATTTAATTTTCCCAAACGTTAGGCCATGAGTAAATTTGAACATGAAGTACTAGATTTTCTTAAGTTATGGCAACCCAAAAATTATGAACACTAGATAATAGAGAGATATCAGAACATACTAAATTTCACAGATATTTTGAATGTATTAACCTTTAAATATTTTATTCAAGATAATCCAAGTAAATGAAGTTAATGATGGAAGTATCATAAATCATAGTCCAAATATTATATAAAAATTACTAGAGACTTATAATGATCCTAAAACACCACTGATTAATTTTCATGAAACTCTAAGGTCAGTTAGCTATCTACAAAAAACCTACTAATAATTCCATTAAAGTGCTCTTGTGAAGGAACAATGATATAAACTCATCCAATCAATATGTAATAATTATCTAAGCTATACTATGCCCTAAAAAGATCTCTGACCAAGTAACACAATTTTCTAGCAAGACCTAATATTTAATATCTATTTATCAAAATAAAGTGAACTAGCTTTCCTAACACATGAAGTACTAATAGTAAATGCCCAAATAATCCAAATAATCTACTAGTGCATCAAAAGGATCTTTAATTAACCTAGCCAGAGTTTCACGTCATACTAAGATATTTTAACCATGGTTACTTCATAATTATCACAAGGGGAAAGATAATTGTTATAATTACAAATATAAGCTACTGTCTTCCAAACATTCTACAATAATTTCTAAAGACTCATAATGTTATAAAAACCTTCCTGCCAAACATTTCCTAAGGATCCAAGGTCATATGACCCATCAATAATTTCCTAAAAGGTAAAGGCTTAAACTAACCCTAATTGTTTTAAGTTGTGTGCCTAAGTCTAAATGTCACCAAATTCCTCCCTAGGGAATTTCACCACCCTAGAATCACATGGACTAAACACCAAGTCCATACAAGGACATATCAACCTATGTCCTTCACAAACCCCCAAAGTTCAACCTTAGGGTTTGAATTAGGGTCCAAGGGCAAATCCACCCTAATCCACCCCATAATCCATGGGAGGGTGTTTACTGACATAACACATCAGTGGACCAAGTATCAACCTCTGTTGAGGTGATTTGGCCCCTTAAGCCCACAAGGGACACTTTGACCTAATTACCTCTTTTGGGTAAAGGCTAGGGTTTACAAAAATCCAAACCAAATCATCTCTTAATGAGATGAAATTTTATACAGATACATATATTGACCCCACGAATCTCTCACCAAAATTTGGGAGAATTTGGAGGTCATTAAGTCCCCTAATTAAATTATTCTAGGTTTATTAAATAATTTCAAAAACTATAGAAAAAGTACATCCAAAATTTCCCATTTTTGGATAGGTTGTTGGTATAGGTAAGAGTGACCCCCAGTACAAACTTCAGGTCATTTGGATGGCTGGATTGATGAGGGCACTCAAGTCAACCTCTGCTCAACCCTATGTATAGACCTCACCAAAATGAGTGCTGAGGTCTAACTTGAACTCCAACTCACCAAAATGAGTGATGTGGTCTAACCTAAACTCCAAATTGACTCAAATCAATTTTAAAATAAACTAGACTCACAGATCTACAAAGTTCATGTTGACAACTTTTTTTAGGGAACCTAGGTATTTTAAATATTTAATTTTAAAACAGCCCAGTAATGGGACAGAAAATAATAAATCAGGAATTAATAATTCATCACTAGCACAAATCTTGAAGCATGATCGGACAATCCCTGGCCTTCTTATTCCTCCAGCCAACAACCAGGATTCACCCAACCCTGAGCATCTTTCATGCCAATTTCCCGGCCACACATTCATCTCCTTAGCCAGCCACCACCGCCACCACCTTCATTGAGGTGGGGGCTATTGCCGGGCGGCGGCACGGCCGTCGGAGGGGCCGATTCCGGCGTACCCGCAAGCCTAATTTTTTACGGAAAATCCATGGAATTCTCCACCCAATTCTTATCCCTATTGAAACCTAAGATCTACCTATAGAAGAAGGAGTAGGGGAGGACCTGTAACCGGGCTTGCAGGCGAGTGTGGTGGTGGTGCGCCATGGTCGGGGGTGGTGTCGTCGTGTATGTTGCAACCGTATAGTGAAAGGGCTCGATTCCTTCAGAAAAAATGTGGAAACTCCTCCCCTCTGTCTTGTGAATCTTTTAAAACACTCAAATGGGGGAGGGGAAGGGCCTAAGCTTCAATGGCCATTAATGGCCATTAAAGGCTATTTTAGGCCATGGCTTGGGGGATGAACCTGGGCTCAACCCGGCTGGGAAACGGCTGGAAACTCCTCCTCTTCCCCAGATGAGTTGAATCCAGCAATACAGGTGGCCCTTGGCCTTCCTATGCTATGGATGGCCTTCTCCCTAATTTTCTCTCTCCTCCATTAAAGGGGAAAAATGGAGCTTTCTCTTTCCTGATCATTAAGGCTGAATTTGATGACAAATGTAGCCTATTGGCAGCCCAATAACTCATAATATTAGATAATTAACATGAGGTTAGCCCAAGTGGATAGGGTTTGAGCTTGGGTTAGCCCATTTAGGCTAGTTTGACCTAAACTTAGACTAGGGTTGACCTTAGTCAATTTGCCCTTTGAGCTACCCTCAATGGGTCCTTGATGACCCATTGGCCTCCCCTAGTGTCTAGGTAGGGTTGGGTAGGGTTGACTTAGCACTTTGGAGGTCACCTGCCCCTTAGTTAGGACACTTTGGCCATTTTAGGGCTAGGGTTGACTTGGGTCAACTTAGCCTCTTGGGTTGACCCCAATGGATCCATAGTGACCCATTGACCTCACTTTAGGATTAGGAAGGCATGTGTGGGGTCCACTTAACTAGGGGAAGGTCGATTGACCCTAAGTAGGCTAGTTTGACCCATTTAGGGTTTGGGTTGACTTAGGTCAACTAAACCACTTTGATTGCACCCAATGGGTCCTTAGTGATCCTATGGACAACCCAAGGGGTTAGGGGTGTTGTGGTGAGGTCATGAAGTCAAGTTGAAGCCCTAAGATCAAACCCTAAGTCTGGTGATGAGGCTGTGCTATAGGCAGACTAAGGTGATTTTCACCTTGGCCCTTGTTCACTTGGTCCTTTGAGCTTCTTATGGTTTTATCATGACCTAGTCATGACAAAACCACTCCTAGGGGTCTAGTTGTTTGAGAGATGTTTCATGTTCTCTGAGGTAGGTGAGTTTTACTCATTGAGAAGTAGGGCAGTTTTGCCTGAACTATAGGAGAGTGTATCTCTCTGAGTCGTAGGAGCAAGCTATCTCTAAGGTAGGGATAACCTCCATAACCTGAGTGGTAGGGCTAACCTCCATAACCGCATAGTCAGCTGTGACCGGGCGGGTTGCCTGTTGGTCATGGACAGGTTGCGGGCTACTTTGGTGTTCGTAGAGTCCGCTGTGATCAGGCGGTTTGGTTGTTAGTCGTGGACTTATGCTTGCTGACTGGTGTAGTGTCCGCTACTTTGTGCTGACTGTCATCTCACCTTGGTGCTTGTCAGTTTCGGCTATTTTCCGGCCTTTTCCTTGCGTATTGGGTGGACTGCCTTGTGCAGACTAGCTTCTAGCTAGCAGGTCTGCTTTGGCGGAATCTTGTGCCTGGTGTATGACAGACAGTTCGGGAGTCCGACATTGTTGATTTGGTCAATGCGGACTCGACAGACTTATTGTGCTAGCTGCGATCAAGGGGCGGTTAGCCTATCTCATAGGGTGATGACCACACTCCTCACCCCGCCTATAAATAGGATGCCCCGACACTTCATTTGTAACAGAGTGAACAGTAAGTTGAACTTGGATTAAGTGCTACGGACTCAGTTTTCCTATCCGCGCGATTTGAGCAGACTTAACCGGTTGCTGTTTGCAGGTGGCGCGGCTATCACTGTGGAGCAAGAAGTTTCGTTTTTACTTTGGTCAGGCTCAGTGAAGTTTGCAGACTGCGTTCAGCAGTTTACCAGTTTTCTCTCTGCTTCATCTTTCCAAGTTCAATAACCTATCCGCCGGACTCGGCGGTTAGGCGGTCTTTTCTCCAGTTCGGCAGCAGTAGTAGTTCAGTGAATAATGGTGTGTCCGCGCGACCTCGCAGTCTCGGCAGACTCTGTTGTTAAGTTCGGCTTCAGCAGTAGTTTGGGCGGTCTCTACAACTTCTGTGGACAGGCGGTCTCGGCGGGCTCTAGTGTTCTATCCGCCCGAAATGATAATTTTTTTTTGCTTTCCCTCGTGTACTGGAGAAAACATTTCTCGCCACGTATACCTTATTCTATAAATAAGATTGATATATACATGATCTTCTTGTCTCTGTCTTTGCATCTGGTTGATTGAGTTTCTTCCTGGTTTCCGCTTGGTCAATTTGTGATCTGGATAGTTCTGAAGATATTAATTTGGTTTTTAGACTATCTTGCTTAGCTTCTTGAGAAAATTCAACATGGTATTAAGGAAGGTTCAGTTGCTTGAGTGGTGATCAAAGTCGGATTGAGTGGTGATCAACGTTTGATTATGCTCTGTGTTTCTGAGAACTTAATTAGATTTACTGCAATGGAAAGAGGTTTTGCAAGGGGTCTGGGAATTGAGCTTTTGACACAGACTAACTTCAAGAAGTGGAAGTCGTGCATGAAAAGCTATCTTCTGGGCGAGGAGCTGTGGGAGGTCGTCGGTGGTCATAACCAGGTGGAAATTACAGCTGAGTTTGGAACTGCTGAGCAGGTGAGAGTTTGGCGGAAGACTAATGTAAAGGCGGAGTTTACTCTCAAACGGTCTATCTCACCGGAGCTGTTTGATTACTTCATTTGATGTGAATCTACTGTCGAAATTTGGACTTCCCTTGATGGGTTGTTCAACAGGAAGAATGTAACTAGGCTACAGTTCCTGGATAATGAGTTGGCTAAAGCAACTCAAGGAGACCTTTCCATCTCAAAGTTTTTCTTGAAAATGAAGAGCTTGTGTACTGAGCTATCAGCACTTGATCCTGATGAGCCTGTCTCTGAGGCTAAGCTGAAAAGGCACATAATCCGCTGCTTGCGGAAGGAGTATGTGTCCTTTGTAACTTCAGTTCAAGGCTGGGAAACTCAACCATCTTTGCTGGAACTTTAGAACCTGCTTGCTTCGCAGGAATGTTTTGCAAGGCAGATGGCTGGAGTTAAAATTTCTGATAGTGGCAATGAAGCTCTGTTTACTGGGAAGAAGAAGAAGAGATGGGAAGGGAAGACGAAGAAGACCGTGGCTGGAGATGAGCCTTCAACCTCAAATCAGTAAGAGAGGAGCTCTGCTCCTAAGAAGGACTGTAAGGTCAAGCTGCAGCCTGGGCATACTGCAGGCAAGGAGGAAGCTTGCTCTCGTAGTGAGGAAGCTGGATGGGGTGGAGCCTTCATGACAGGCACTTGTGTCCGTGCCTTATCATCCATCGACTTTGAAGACAACTGGATCGTGGACTCCAGGTGTGGTCATCACCTCACAGGATACAAGTCGAAGTTCTCCTCGCTACAAACTTACTCTGGTAACGAAGCCATCATTACTGCTTATAATACTGTACATACTGTAGAGAAGGAAGGTGCAGTGTCCGTAGGTAGTGATTAGGTTCCACTCACATTAAGGAGTGTCTATCACGTACCGGGCATGAAGAAGAATCTTTTCTCGGTTACCAACGCAGTAGATACAGGATATCAGGTTCTGTTTGATAAAACAGAAGAGAAGTTTTTTCGCAATGTATCAGTGGTTAAAGCTGATGTTGCTCACATTGGAAGGAGAGTAAAGAACTTGTTTGTTAATTGGATGAGGGCTAACGATAGCGCTGCTATCAGGAATGAGAGGTTGGGGCATGTTGGGATGGATAAACTGAAAGCTATGGCAAGCAGAAGCCTTGTGAAAGGCTTGCCTAAGCTGTCATCCTTTGGCGATGGTCACGTTTGTGCAGGTTGTTAGTTCGGCAAGTCTCATCGTCTTTCGTTTGATACATCTCAAACAAGGAGTAAGAAACCATTGGAGTGTATCCATGGTGACTTGATAGGACCAACCGCCACTGCTAGCCTTGGTGGGAGCAGATATATGTTGGTTTTGATTGATGACTACTGAAGGTACACTTGGGTGTATTTAATGAAGGAGAAGTCAGCTACTTTCCAGTTGTTTGTGGAGTTCAAGGAGCTGGTGGAGGGTCGGCTTAACCTGCGAATCAAGAAGTTTAGAACTGACAACGACGAAGAATTTCTTTCCTCCGAGTTTTCTAATTTTTGCAGGAAGCACGGGATCTAGAGAGAGCTTACTTGTGCTCACACTCAACAACAAAATGGAGTATCGGAGAGAAAGATCCGTCATCTGACGGAGACCTGCAAATGTGGCTTCATGTCAAGAGTATCCCAAGGTCCTTTTGGGCAGAGGTAATGTCATGTGCATCTTATGTCATCAATCGGATATCTCTCAGTCCGATCAATATGAAGTTTCCCTTCGAGATGTTGCTGAAGGAGAAGCCAACCGTGGAAAACCTTCGAGTGTTTGGATCAACTTGCTATGTGCATATCTTGGATGCCTTAAGGACAAAGCTTGATGCAAAGGCAAGGAAGCTTGTCCTTGTAGACTATGATGAGGGGAAGAAGTTATGGAAGTGCATGGATCCTGCGACGAAGAAGTTTGTTGTATCAAGAGATGTGGTCTTTGATGAACTGACGTTGTATGGAGGAAGCTCGGTTGATCTACCAGAGAGCAAGGTTGATGAAGAACAGGTGATTGCTGAAGTTCTTCAAGAGGAGCTTGTTGTTTCTCCAGCAGCTCCTGTTGCTTCAAGCTCTATGGCAGAAGCTTATGGGTCAGGAAACAGGGGGAGCTTTGCTCAGGTTTTGCCTGAGAATGAAGCTGAGCCTGAAGAAGCAGCGGAGGTGGTGAGCAAGTAGCAGACTGTAAGACCCCATTTTTTTCTTTTTAAAACCCCGAGATCTTAGGCCAAGAACTGCCGCTTCGCGGTGACACCTTCACGCCCGGAAAGGTCATCACTATAAAATGTCGATCCTGCCAACCGATTCGATCACAAGACAGTAGCAAAATAAAGAAGAAAGAAAGTCCACATCAATCACATGTAAAGTAAATAGTCTCCACGAAGGGAGTGTCCACAGATATAATAAAAGTACAGAAAGTAGGGCTCATGCCCGGTACATCAAAATCCTCACTACGTATCTCTCATAGCAGAAGTAAAACTAAATAACTACTAGCGATCGGGACTAGACTGTCCAATCTCCAAGTGTGTCGACCTCTAGGGCTGCCCATATTGGGCTCCGCAGTACCCTAAAATGATGTCGTTCGAAAACCGTTAGTCTAAAAGACTAAGCTCTATCATCCCCCGCCCCTTCCCCCATGGCTCCTAGGCACCAAGCGGGGAGGAAGAAAGGAGAGGACATGATATTGGTGAATAGCTGAAAGTTATCTAGTGTCAACTAACTTCACCTATGGGGGGATAGGTGATTTGCAGTCTTTTGCGGAATAAAAATAACCTGCACAAGAAAACAACCACAACACAGAAAAACACAAAAGCAATTATAGTGGTTCCCCGATTTGGGTACATCCACTCTCCCCCTTCGACCTATCTCCCAACAAGGGATGACTCGGTCACTTCACCAACCAGATTGAAATCCAATCCTCACACTATGGAAGAACCCTTCCACCCGATGGAGTCACTACTCCTCCACCTCGGGTTTCACCATACCCTTACAACGAGGAATCACTAATCCTTTACAACAACACGAAAATTAGAATGTATAAAAAATGCAAACTTCAAGTATGGAGAACCCGATGTCCCTCTTCGTTCGTGGATGCGTTCTTGATATAGACAAAGAGTCCACGGCCGAAGCACTCTCTTGGAGAGGATCTTCCCGAGATCGGTGGCGGCAAATGAATGCTACGGCGATGCTTTGTAGATCCAAACTTCTTAACGAGTCAAGCAAGGTCTACCAACGATCTCAATCGGATCGGTCGTCTCAATGATTCGAAATGAAGATCTAACTTCTTTCAACAAATCGAGAGACAAGGGATCTCGAGAGAGAAGCGTGAGACACACTACTTAGCCTCAGTTTTGTCGTCGGAAGATCACTCAAGATCAACGATCTGCAGCGATGATTACATTGTGAGCGACGACGGCTTGCGAGCGGCGATGACGACGGGAGGAAGTCTGCTATCGGCTAGGTCACGCTTGTCGGCCGTAATCCTTTCTCGTTTTCTTCATTCTCTTTTAAGTTCAAATTACATGGGTATTTATACTGTAGATCAACCCTACAGGACCGTTGTGGGCCCCACAAGAAGAAACCCTAAGCCCGGTCTAATTAGCGTCTGTTATCTTTGTTCGGTCCAGCGAGCAGATAAAAATCGCCTAAGGCAAATTCGGCGGGAATCATTGGTGATTCTCGTCGAGGTCGGCGGGAATCACTCATGATTCTCATTGAATTATCCTTGGTAGAGTTTTAGTTGAAAAGCTTGCCATCCGGAGGGAATCAGCGAGAATCAAGACAATTCTCAATGAATCGGCGAGAATGCAAAGTCATTCTCGACGATTCGGCGAGAATCACTTAATTATTCTCGTCGATTCTGACTTAGCAGAATTCTTTAAGGCAAACTGTCAGCCGGATGCAGTCGGTGGGAATCGGCGAGTGATTCTCGACGATTCGACGAGAATCACTAGTGATTCCCGTCGAATCGGCGAGAATCACTTAGTGATTCCCGTCGAATTTTCCTTAGAAGATTTTTCTTCTTTCTTCCCATGACTTGGTCTTTGACCCATCTTTGCTCCTTTTCTGCTCTTGATCTATCTAAACCCTGTACTTGAAAAAAAGTACACTCCAATAGAGAGAGCACACATGAGTAAACACACTGATCTGCTCAACGAGGGATTACGTTGCGCAGACCCGTGTATATTAACCCACTGCACCCTGACATTGGTGTGTACTTAGCACGGAATAGATGCAAGCACAATCTTGAAGAAATATCGTCAAATACATTGTGAATTCATCTTAGCTTGACCGGAGGCTTCTTCAAATCCAGGTAATTGTGGATACAATACCCAACAATAGCAAATGCGGGTGAATACGGAACTAGACTAGCAGTTCTTTGAGTACATAAGGCAATAATAAAAGTACGAAGAACTGAACAAGAAATAAGTAACCTTAATTTATATGGAGACACATAAGCTAAGGGGTCTTTTGCAAGGCTCCTATCGTATAAAAAGTCTCATACTAATTTATACGATAGGGTGTCAGTTTTCTAGCAAACATACATATATATTTACTGAATAAAAACCTTCACTTATAAGCACGATCGCGCGAACCTATAAACCAAGAGATCATTTTGCAGGGCCTATTATATAAAACATTTCATACCACTTTATACAATAGGTGTTAGGGTTATATGCAATGGTTATGCTATGACATGCAATTATGCCATGATGTGAACATGCAAATGCAACTCACCCACTCGACTTTGTGTACATAGACCTTTAGTTCCCCATTTCTGGAGCCGAACTTCCAAGGATACCTCTGTAGTGGCAAACGAAAGCGGTGGGTTCGGCCTCGCCCACCTCTAAACCTGTAATTGCACTACCAGTCAGACCTATCGTACGCCTCAATGCTGGTGCACTAAGCGGAGCTCCTGCGTACTCAAGCCCGCTGGAACACTAGACTTTTATGGCGAAGTGCTAAACCACACTTTTCGAGTCGACGTATTGGCGTCGGTGCATCGACCCTCCAATACCGAAGACCCACCACCTTATACCTTATGCACATGTAACCTTATGTATCACCTACCGAGCCAAAGCTCCTCGTACCATCCAATCCATCACAATCAACAACCGAGCCAATGCTCGCCGGACCATCTGTCAGTCACAATCAACAACCGAGCTAAAGCTCGCCGAGCCAACCTGCCCATCCCCAAAATCCCCGGGCATATAGCCCGTGTGAACCAACCTAACATCCCGAGACATCGAGGTGAGTGAAAGTGAACCCCTAATTATACTAGTTACTCTTGCAATTCAGTTTTACCTAAAATTTAGGTTAGCCCAGGACTGCCCCCGGCATGCTCCGTGAAGGGCTCTCAAAGGGCACTAGGAACTACGATGGGCTGAAGCCCAAAGCTCCCTTTCGCAAGGCACTTATTATTATTAGTTGGTACCCAACTCTCAATCGCTTTAATGTTGTACTGGATCTAACCCTAATGCGTTTTGATCTTTCTCTCTCTCCACGGGAAAGACGATGTTTCGTCGATCCCGAGCACCACCTAGGCTTAGACGACTTCACTACCTACTCTTCCCAACTTCCAATGGTATCCCATATCCACTTACCAAGTCAATACACTAACATCCCAACTCTCTGGATTCATCTTGAACCATATCATGATTTCTGCAGTTTTTACTAAACGCAGACCATCCTAAGCTATATGATGTATACAATGGGAGGCACTCAAAATTATCATCTAATATCACTATAATAATTATAGTGATAATTTATTTAATTTCTTATGAAATCCAAATACATTGGTTTGAACATAAAGTACCATTTTCAGACATGCAAAATGCCCAAACAATTTATGATAAATACAAGATGACTATTTAACAGTAAATTCAAAGTCTCCAAATTTTTCTCAGCAAGATTTAGGCCTCTAATCATAATTTTGAACATAGCCAATTTATATTAATTTAAAGAATCAAGTGCTGCAAATACACTTCCAAAAATTCTGAGAAACTTCAAGTATGAACAAAATGATATATAAACACTCTAGATCAAGTTTCTTAATTTTCTAGTGAACAAAGAACTCTAAACTTAATTTTTGAACAATAATCAAAATTGGTAATTTAATGCACTAAGTATAGAAATTATTACTCTAAAAATTATAATAGAAATTCCACAAGTGCATGTTGACCTAGAATCACTACCGATCAAGTTTCAAAATTTTTCAACAAGTGTGGAGTCCTAAATTTATTATTGATCATAAAATTATTCTCAAAAGCTTGTGCACTATGTACTGAAAATATAACTATAAAAATTATAATAAAATTCATGTAAGAGTATATTTATATAAAATACCCTCTGCCCAATTCTCATAACTTCCTACTTAATAGGGTGATCATAATAATTGAAAGATTATCAAGGGCAATTTTCATGTACTCTAAAGAAGGTGCTAATGTTGAAGCCAAAAATGACCCCAACGAATGTTCACAAACCAAAGTACAGCCGACGCCTACTTCTCTCTTATCTCGACCCTTGACTGGCTGCTAAGGTCAAAAGACTGACCCAAAGCCTCAGCTGGGAGGTCCCACCACACACCCGGAAGATCTCTGAGAGCTTCCCCTCCAAAGCCAAATGCTGGGCTGGGAGCTCCTCAGAAGGCACTAGAGTTGGAGAATAATGAAAGCCCTTGCCTTCCAAAGAGCCCCTATGGGTCTTTTTATAGTCTTCCTTTGACCTGAAAATACTGAAATACCCCTGAGGGGTCTGCCAATAGCCAAATCCCGATGTCATCCCAAGGGCATTTGGATAATTTTACCTTGGGATAATAATAAAATAATCCCCTTTACGAGCGCCGGGCCCTACCACGTGGGCCCACTTGGAGAGAACCCCGGCCGTGAAGGCTCTCGCTGGACCCCCAACTGGGCCAACCTTGGCGAGACCCCTTGCTAGGGAGGTTTGCGCCCTTCACGGTCTTGAAACTATCGCGACTGAAGGCTTACTTAGGGCCTTCTCGCCTGCCCTGGGCGGGAGCTTTCCCTAAGGCGGAAGCTTCCGTGGTCGAGCCATCTGCTTCGGTCGGTCGACGATCTCTCCTGCCGAGAGCTCGACTATCTGCCTTGGTCGGTCGACGATCTCTCCTGTCGAGAGCTCGACCATCTGCTTTGGCCGGTCGACGATCTCTCCTGCCGAGAGCTCGACTATCTGCCTTGGCCTCTCCATCTTTTACCTGCCCTTGGCGGGAGCTCCTACAGGACGAGAACTCCACAAGTATGCCTTAGGGTTAACCCGAGGCTAGCCTGAGACTAGTCCAATCCTGACCACTGAAGCCTCTGGGTCCCTCCCAGCGAATATGGGGTTGTACACAATCCCCGCTCTTTTCGAGCTAGCCCTGCGCTCGATAAGACAAGTCCAACCCCCAAAATATTCGCTGGACACGTGCCAGCTAACCAGGGGAATCTTTTGGTGGGTCCTACTGTTGCTATAAATACGCACCGATAGGCGACCATATGCCTCGCCCTTGGAATACTGTTTTACAACTGAGCTCTCGCCTCAGGGATTTTTGCGCGAGCTTACCATGCATCCCAAACGTGCTGTCAAACCACTTCCGCAAGACCTCCAAGACCGGTTAGCCGCTGCCCAAGCGCGGGCCTTGGCTAACTGTGCGGCGGTGGCTCCATGGTTCGCGAGAAAGACTTCAACCGCCGGGCCTTCCGAGCCGAAGAAGAAGGAAAAGAAAAGGGCGAAGGTGGTCCGGCGGGACCTTTCTCGCGAGAACAGGGATCCTCCTTATCCCACTCCCAACCCTGCGGGGGATCCTTCCCCGCAGAATGTAAGCCTTTCAACCGTGCCTACCGAGCTGATTGTGCACTAGATCCGATGGTTAAAGTAAGCTTTCGCAGGAATCCGCTCCTAATGATGACGCCGAGATCCCGCCAAGTTCTTCGAACCTGCCCGCTCATTCACCCAAGGACCGAACGCGGGTCTCGGAGAGGATTCCTCCGGCCGAAACCGGAACGATAGGTACATTTTCCCTTGTCAATATTTCAACCCGACCCTTTCTTTTCTGAACCGTCTTCTCGCAGTGCCAACTCCCGCCGACCCGGGTCTAACCACCCAGGAAGATGAAGCGAGAACCGTTGAAGTGCCTCCTACGGTGGCCACTCCTATCCTGCAGGCGGGAGGGGCGGCTTCTGAACCTTCCGCTACTCTCAAGGATGTTGATCGTCCCTTGAGAGGAGACAACTCCCCTCGTGCTTCAGGCCAGGCCGGGATCATCGTGCGCGAGCCCTTCCGCCCGGGGCTGGGCAAGCCTCTTCACCTCCTTTATGGAACCAATGGAGGGGCCAGGCCTTCTCGTCCAACTTTGGTTGACGGTTCTCGCCCAGCCGCAGGTATGCGAAAACTTTTCTGGACTGTTGATTGTCATGCCTTGACCAAAATTCTCGTGTGTTTCTTTCGCAGGTGATCCTGGCTTGCGGTCGGGAGTCAACGAGGAAGGAGAAGAAGAGGAAGAAGAAGAAGAAGAAGAGGATGAAGAGTCCCCCCTCCCCTCGTCTGGCGAGATAGAAGAAACCTTGAACAGCGCTGGGAGCGCGAAGGGGAGAAGGAGGAAGATCTCGGTCATTTTGGCCAAGCTTGTCCGGCGAGACCGTGCCCATACTGTCGCGGCAAAAGCATTCCGCGAATCCGTGGAGTGAAGGCTGGAGGCTCTGGAGCGGGATTTCTTCTTGGGCGAGACTGATTGCCCGGGAGGGCCTTCTGCCGGGTCTTCGCCAGGGAGGTGCATCTCGCAGATCCGGGATCACGCCAGGCGGATCAACCTTGGGTGTACCACCCTATCGTCCTACTTCAACCCGTTGGCGCCCCCAAGAACTAGGCGGCGAGAACGAGGACGATGGAGCTGGAAGCCCTATTAGCCTTCCCGCTTTGAATCTCAATGTATCTCTTTTATCAGTGTCTTTTTTCATCGATGTATCTGTAATAAAAATTACTGTTAATTAGGTTTATCCAGCTTGCGCTAGCGAGGATCTCGCTTCTACCCATGTCTCTCTTCTCTTTTTTCTTTTTGTTGCTCTGCGAGGCTTTTAAATTAAGACGCTTACACCAATCTAGGATGCTTACGCCAATCTAGGAGGCTTGCGCCAATCTAGGAGGCTTATGCCAATCTAGGAGGCTTGCGCCAATCCAGATAGTTGCGTCGAAACCAGGAACGACCGTTGACCGCTGCCATCCTGAGGGGTAAAATCGAGGCGCCGTTAGCCCGGATTCTGACAGCTGTACTCCGCTGTCACTTTCTCTCTTTGTTCGGATGGATCCATGATGATTACGATTCTCTATAAATAGAGAAGTCTACCAACCGCATTTACTTCTTCGATCCGGAACCTCAGCCTTCCTTCCTTGCTCTCGCGTTCTTGCTTCCGCTTCGACCTCTTTTCAGCTCTCGCTCTCACTCGCAAACCCACCATGCCTGGCGAGAACAAGGGTCGCGCCCACTGCGCGGAAGCTTTCCAAAAACATCTCTTCCCTTCCTGCAAGCTCACCCTCGACGAATATAACATGATCGTTGACCGCTACATCCCCGCCGGCTTCTCGGCGCGGAACTCGGGAAATCACGATAAGGTGAATACTCCGGAGGCGGGAGAACTCGCCATCCCCCTCGAGCATTTTGAGGTGGGCTTCCGCCTTCCCCTTTGGCCGGAGGTTCGGCTTGCTCTTCGTTATTATGGGGTGGTTCCCGCCCAACTGAACCCGAACTCGGTCGCGATCCTTATAGCATTCATATGCTATATGCGATCCGAGAGGATCGAGTTCAGTTTGCCCATCTTCCGAAAACTATTCAACTTCCGCGCCAAGGGAGGGGTGGTTTTCTTCTCCGGGCAACTGCTCGAGGTTACCGGTCTCGCCAACAAGCACCACCACTGGGGCGAGAAATTCGTTTATGTCAGCGGAGACTTCGGCAACGTCCCGCTTCAGCCCGTTCAGTACGAGGACGCTGCCTACAAGCCGCCTACTCTGGGGTCGCGCGAGAGCGCAATCCTGGAATTCTTTGGGACCAAGGAGTTTGATGTTCCCTACCTCAGGCGAGACGTCGACTCCCTCCCACTCGTTCACTCGGGCGAAGGTATGGTCTCTCCTCGGATTCCCTCTTTTATCAAAGATCTTCTCGCGCTAAAGCGTTTTAACTTTGCAGGAAAGCGGGAGGTCCCTCTGCGCCAACCCTTTGCTGAAGGCCGGAGTGTCGAGGGTCTGGCCGCGAGAGGCTCCCTTGCGCTCGCGGAAGCTAGCGCCAGCGCCTGCCGAAACGATCCAGCCCCTCCTTTGCCGCCACCAGCCAAGAAGCGGAAGGTCACCCTTCCTCCTCTCCGAACGCTGAAGAGGCCCAAACCTTCTGCTCTTGAGAAGGGGAAAGCCCCGGCCGTCTCGCTTGTCCAACCCCTTCCCGCAGGAAGCTCCTTCGAAGCGATCCTCCAAAGGGCCAGCGAGATGGATGCCGCCGCCAAGAGCCGCGTTGAGGTTTCCTCCGGGAACCCACCGGCCGCAAGCGAGGCTGGGGGAGAAGTGCTCGCCGCCGAAACCTCCACTCGAGCTCCGCCCCGGGAGGTGCCGAAAGGGAACAGGAACTTTGGCTTCGGCGTGAAGTACGTCGACGCGGAGGGGAAGCCTCAGATGGAATGGGACCCCGAGTCAAACTTAATCAAGGTTACGACGCTCCTTCCCAGCTGGGCGGAGGGGGAAGATGTGACTGGCGAGGCCTTCTCGCTTGGATACGGCCTTTACAGCCGAGAGGATGCCAGCGTGTTTGACCAGATGTCCACCCGCCTTATAGCCTTCGATGCCATCCGGGCTCTATTGCGCGGGTTCGAGCTTGCGCATATGTGTGCGCGCCGAAGCATCACCCTTGACAAGAATTTCACCGATATGCGCAAGGCAAGGGAGGACGCGATGGCTCGAGCGCACACCGCGGGAGAAGAACTCGCGAAAGCTCAGCAAGAGCTTGCGGATGCTCGACTGGCGCTGTCTCTACGCCCCGCGACTGAGGTAAGCGAGACCCTCCTGAACCCTTGCTTTCGTTTTTCAAAGTTACGATGGTGCGATGTTTCCATACTGAATTCTTTTTTCACAGGATTCTGCCCAAGTCAAGGAGCTTCGCGCAGAGCTGGCCAACGCGCGCTGCGAGAGCATCCTCTTGAGGGAACAGCTTCGCGCAGAGCTGGCGAAGGTCCCGCCTCCGGAGCTAGATGCGAGGCTGCGGAGTCGTTACCTCTCGGAGTACGACGTTGACAAGCTGCTGCAAGCCAACGCTCAGGCAACCGTCAAGCTGACGCTCGAGACGCTGCGAGACGTCAAGCTACTTCGGGAGGACAACGCGACCATCGACGCTCGCCAACTTCTTCCTTGGCTCTATGATCCAGTTCCCAAACCTCCGGGCGCGCCGGACTTGCCTCCCTCAGACATCCCGAGGACTTCTACCACCGCTGGCGAGACATCTGAAGAGAGCTCTGGCGATGGTTCAAGCGAGAGCACCAGCGGGAGTTACAGCGCATCCCCCTAAGCTTCTTCTTTCTTTTTGTTTCTTTTGTAATGAGCGAGAGGCTCCAACTTTTGTAATTAATTTTATGTAAAGTAATGTTTCATCTTTCATTTTCAGTGTGTGCTTGAAAGTATATTATTCTGCCGAATGGCTTCTGCGCGAGCTTCCGCCGAGACACCTAGTCTCTTTTAGGATAACCTTTCTCAGAGATCCGTTAGGCGGGAACCTCGCGTCGTCGATTAAGTCATCCTGCTCAAGTCCGCCGGGAGCCTCCTTTTGCGAGAACACCCCTTTGACCGAGACCTTTTCTGGCCGAGACCTTTGAGCCGAGACCCTTACTGGCCGAGACCTCCTAATCGAGGCCATTACTGGCTGAGACCTCTGAGCCGAGGCCTTTGGGGCCTTGCCTCCGGTCTAGGTCAGGGCCCTGCCCGCATATTTTTTCCAACCAATTAAACCCTCACCCCACCGGCGAGCCGTCGGACCTGCTAGCTTACATGAGAGCCTGCGCAGCGGGTCTACTGGGGTTCGAGCCGAGCTCGTTGTAACGTAGTAACTACCAACCAAGAGCCAAGGATCAAGGACTCCACCTATCCCCCACAGGCGAGCCTTCGGACCTGCCAGCTTGATGGGAGCCTGCGCGGCGGGTCAACCTAGGGTCGAGCCGAGCTCGGGGTATCGTAGAAGTGGCTAAGAACAAAGTATCACAAGAGCCAACCTTTCCCCCACAGGCGAGCCTTCGGACCTGCCAGCTTGATGAGAGCCTGCGCAGCGGGTCTACCTGGGGCCGAGCCGAGCTCGGGGTGTCGTAGAAGTGACTAAGAACAAAGTATCACAAGAGCCAACCTTTCCCCCACAGGCGAGCCTTCGGACCTGCAAGCTTGATGAGAGCCTGCGCAGCGGGTCTACCTGGGGCCGAGCCGAGCTCGGGGTGTCGTAGAAGTGGCTAAGAACAAAGTATCACAAGAGCCAACCTTTACTCCACAGGCGAGCCTTCGGACCTGCCAGCTTGATGAGAGCCTGCGCAGCGGGTCTACCTGGGGCCGAGCCGAGCTCGGGGTGTCGTATAAGTGGCTAAGAACAAAGTATTACAAGAGCCAACCTTTCCCCCACAGGCGAGCCTTCGGACCTGCCAGCTTGATGAGAGCCTGCGCAGCGGGTCTACCTGGGGCCGAGCCGAGCTCGGGGTGTTGATGAAGATAACCAAACCTCTCCCCCACAGGCGAGCCTTCGGACCTGCCAGCTAGATGAGAGCCTACGCAGCGGGTCTACCTGGGGCCGAGCCGAGCTCGGGGTGTTGATGAAGATAACCAAACCTCTCCCCCACAGGTGAGCCTTCGGACCTGCCAGCTAGATGAGAGCCTAAGCAGCGGGTCTACCTGGGGCCGAGCCGAGCTCGGGGTGTTGATGAAGATAACCAAACCTCTCCCCCACAGGCGAGCCTTCGGACCTGCCAGCTAGATGAGAGCCTGCGCAGCGGGTCTACCTGGGGCCGAGCCGAGCTCGGGGTGTTGATGAAGATAACCAAACCTCTCCCCCACAGGCGAGCCTTCGGACCTGCAAGCTAGATGAGAGCCTGCGCAGCGGGTCTACCTGGGGCCGAGACGAGCTCGGGGTGTTGATGAAGATAACCAAACCTCTCCCCCAAAGGCGAGCCTTCGGACCTGCCAGCTAGATGAGAGCCTGCGCAGCGGGTCTACCTGGGGCCGAGCCGAGCTCGGGGTGTTGATGAAGATAACCAAACCTCTCCCCCACAGGCGAGCCTTCGGACCTGCCAGCTAGATGAGAGCCTGCGCAGCGGGTCTACCTAGGGCCGAGCCGAGCTCGGGGTGTTGATGAAGATAACCAAACCTCTCCCCTACAGGCGAGCCTTCGGACCTGCCAGCTAGATGAGAGCCTGCGCAGCGGGTCTACCTGGGGCCGAGCCGAGCTCGAGGTGTTGATGAAGATAACCAAACCTCTCCCCCACAAGCGAGCCTTCGGACCTGCCAGCTAGATGAGAGCCTGCGCAGCGGGTCTACCTGGGGCCGAGCCGAGCTCGGGGTGTTGATGAAGATTCCTTCAACCAGGCCTATTCCGTCATTGAGATGAGGAGTCATAGCCAGTTAAAACAAAAAACATAAAGATTGCATACTCAGAGATAGTCAACATTCTCGAATAAACTTATTGAAAATACAAAGGTTGTTTACAACATTATAATCCTTCTTTCCCTCTTACGGGTAGAAGCGCTTCAGATCGTCACCATTCCAGGTGTGACTCAAGGTCCTTCCCTCCGCATCTTGGAGGTAGTAACCTCCGTTAACCAGGGCCTTCTCTACTATATAAGGCCCTTCCCAGCTAGGGTTGAGCTTACCAACTGCGGCCGACCTTCCTGCAGCGTCGACCTTTTTCAGTACTAGATCCCCTGTTGGAACACCCTTTTTATATTTGGGTCAGGATAACTATGCTAAGGATGTTGACCTAATTGTATAGCATAGGTCATTGAGTGTGAGTTTAGAACTTAGGTTATTTGAGATTTAGTTCTGCTCAGCTCGACGGAGAGTCGACCCCAGCTCGACGTAGAGTCGTCCTCAGCTCGACGCATAGTCGACCGCTGCTCGACGCACAGTCGATCGCAGCTCGACGCAGCGTCGTTCTCAGTTCGACGTAACGTCGAGTTCTGCTCGACGTTTTGGCGTGTATCTCTCTGCTTCAATTTTACTCTCTGATCGACGGTCAGTCGAGCTCAGATCGACGCTTCAGGATGAGTTCGACATTTTAAGTTCTCCCGTCTGTCGACATTTGAAATTCAAATGAGAGATTTTTCAAGCAGTTATTGCAAGAGATCCCCTGGCCGTTTCAAGACTTAATTGCTCCATATCTCAAGGAATTTTCAATGGAAATCAATTAAGGCTTTCCTTCTAGGCATGGACAGTTATGGAATACATTAAATGCCCTGCCAACGGCTATCAATCAAAAAGAGGTAATAATCCCATTACTCAGAGATCTATTCGAGAGAGACAAGGAGAACAGGAAGAACATTCATTCTGAGAACACAGAGAACATCTATCTTCATCTCTCTCTCAAGAAATCGGTCTGCAGAGAATTTACAGAGAAGAACTACACTCAGAGAAACATCTTGATCAACATTCTCTGAAACCTCTTCTGCCTCTGCATTCAACTCTTCTCAATTTGCTTTCTACCTTCAGACATCAAACACTCAGTTTCTGAGTCATCTATTGCTGAAGAAGGACAAGCAGTGAAGAGCCTGTCACCCTTGTGCAAAGCTTCTTCTACCTGAACTTCTACATCTCAGGGGGAGCTTTGACAACATCTACATCCACTAGCTTCTCTCTGATTGTTGACAGAGAAGCAAACTCAACCCTTCTTACCTTACCTCTTCTGTACAGGGTTTTAACTCCCTTCAAAAGTTACCTTTTGGTTAGCTGAGACCTTGTCAAAATCAGTGGTGGCAAGACACCTTATCAAAAAATCTGGTGGTGCCCAGGACACCTGATCAAGCATCCTGCAGTGGATTCCTATCAAGGGGTGATAGAAGAGTGGACTACCCAAGTTTGGGGAACCACTATAAATTTCCTTGTGTCTTCTGTGGATTGCTTTTCTTCTTGCTTGTGTGCTGTGTGATTTTACTTTAAATATATTTATCTGTTTGCATCACTCACTACCTACACTAAGTAAATCTAAAGGTTTTAAATATATCAATTTATTTGAACTTACTCTATTCACCCCCCCTCTAGAGGCTGTTAGATCTTATCACCTAACTTTCAATTGGTATCAGAGGCAGGTTGGTCTTTACTTCAGGCTAACACCTGGACCACAAAGATCTTTGATAAGATCAAACCCTATAGAGTGGTTACTTTATTTTGTTTTGTTATAAATTGTTTTTATAAAACTCATGGCACAAAATAAGGAGTATGCAAGCACAAGACCTCCAGTGTGCAATCTTTCCAAGTTTGGACTCTGGAAAGCAAGGATAAAACTTTACATGAATTCTTTTGATGAAGATATCTTTAATTGTGTCTTAACAGAATGTCCAAGACCTCCTACTTCAACAAGTACTTCAGCTGTTCCACCTCCTGCAGGAACAGACACTGATATAAAGAAGTGGAAAGTTGCTGATGCAAAAGCAATGAACATATTGGCACAAACTATGTCTGATGACATATTCCAAAAAGTTGCTGAATGCAATTCTGCCAAGGAAATCTGGGACAAATTAACTGAAATAGTCTCAGGTTCAGCTGATGAAAGAAAGGATAGAAGAGCTCAACTGATAACACAGTATGAGAACTTCAAAATGGCTCCAGCTGAATCTGTGACTGACATGTACAACAGATTCAGTCTCATTGTCAGTGAGTTGAAAACTCTGGACAAGGATATATCTCTCACTGAGATAAATGATAAAATTCTCATGTGCCTACCTGGCACTTGGGATTCAAGAATCTGGCCAATCAAAGATGGCAGAAGTCAAATTGAGCTATCCACTGAAGCTCTCTTAGGCAAGCTCAAGTCCTATGAGCAATTTGTCAAGACAAGAGAAGGGGAGCAAAACACATCTTCTCCTGCACCCAAAGTGGAGAAGACAATAGCTCTCAAAGCTTCAGAGGAAGTACCTAAAGAGAAGGAGATAGTCAATGAAGAACTTCTAAGCCTACTAGCCAAAAGATTCAACAAGATGGCTAGGAAGAATTTCAGAAAATGGTCTTCTAAGGACCAAGACAAGCCAAGGTATGATAGATCTAATAATAAAGAAATTACTTGCTATGGCTGCAGGAAACCAGGACACATTGCACCAAACTGTCCTGAGAATCAAGGCAAAGACAAGAAAGATAAGAGAGAAAGAAAAGACAAGAAAAGAGAGAAAGATTCAAAGAAATATTATGAGAAATCCTCTTCCAGCAACACCAAAAATACAAGGAAAGGATTTGTTGCAGAAACTTGGAGTGATACTGAAGATTCTGAAGAATCATCCAGCACAAGTGATGATGAGGATGATGCCACAGAAAAAGGATTCTGCATGATGGCAATCAATGCATCACAAAGCAGCTCAGATTCAGAGCATGAATCTGAATATGTGACTGATCAGGAATTGAGTGAAGATCAGGTACTTGACTCATTTGATTTTTCTTCTGATGATTTCAAGTTTAGATTTAAATCAATGTGCATAGACTTGCTGACAGCAGAGAAGACAAATGATTCTCTTAGAAGTCAACTGTCTGATTACAGCACATTAAGTGCAAATAATCTCAAGCTCTCTGATGAGTTAGAGTGCTGTAGGGAGGAGATAGCTTCACTAAAGAGTGAGCTATCCAAGGCTAAACAGCTAGAGGAAACTCTCAATGGGAGGAGCCTCAAGCTAATAGACATCACAAGCACAGTGAACTCAAGAATGAGTGGTTCACTAGGTTTGGGTGCCTCTCCAAGCCAACCTATAGTGCTAACAACTCCCATAAAATTTACCAGTAACAAGGGTAAAGGAATTATGGTAGTAGCCAGAAAAAATTCTGATCTACCTAAGCAACTTCAAGTTCAACAGAAAACGTCGAACAGAGCTCGACGTCCTTCGACCAGAGCTCGACGCCGTTCTAACAAGAATCAGCAACACCTTGCTAAAGCGTCGAACTCAGGTCGACACACGTCGAACTCAGGTCGACTTGCTGTTGTCCCTGAAAGTAGGCCTGTTCAAGCGTCGAATGGAGCTCGACGTCCTGAAACTTCAGCGTCGAACTTAGGTCGACGTGCGTCGAACAGAGCTCAGAGTTCTGGGTTGTCTGCACAGGATAAATCTAAATTGAATATCAAGTATCCTACATCTCAGCCTAACCCTTATGCTGAATGGGTGATTCCTCCTAGGAGATATCATCCTGAAGGCTATAAGAGTCAGCCTGAAATGTCATTCATTTCTGATTTCATTGGTTATCAACCTCAACCCAAGGTGAACTGGGTGAAAAACAACTAAGCTGTTACATGTGCAGATGAAGAGCTATCCAGTGGTGAACCAGCATTGGTACCTGGATAGTGGTTGCTCCAAACATATGACAGGAACCAAAAGCAATCTTTCATCCTTCAAAGCAAAGCTTGGACCAAGAGTAATCTTTGGTGACTCCAATTTTGGACAAACCAAGGGATATGGTCAAGTCAAAATAGGCTCAATCACTTTCAAGAAGGTAGCCTATGTGGAAGGACTGAAGCACAACTTAATCAGCATCAGTCAACTTTGTGATGCTGGTTATCAGGTTTGGTTCACTGATCTAGTATGTAATATTGCTCTAGATAATAATATTATGTTGATTGGAAATAGGCAAGATAACATATACCTAGTAGATTTTAATTCTTCTAAAGTAGACATATGCCTTTTTAATTCCCTTAGTAAGCCAAATGAGCTTTGGCATAAAAGATTAGGACATGTTAACCTTAGAACTATTGCTAGGTTGTCTAAACTCAACCTTGTTAGAGGACTACCTTCTGGTCCCTACAAGAAGGAAGGACTCTGCAAGACTTGCCAACTAGGAAAGCAAACTAAAAATAGTTTCAAATCACTTAACAAGAGTGATTCACCTAGGGTTTTGTATCTGTTGCACATGGACCTTTTTGGACCTACTACAGTACAAAGTCTAGGGGGGAAATCTTATGCCTTAGTGATTGTAGATGACTTCTCAAGATTCACTTGGGTGTTCTTCCTAAGAAAGAAGTCTGATAACTTCAAAATTTTGACAGATTTTCTCAAGAGCATACAGATTGAGTTCAATACTCATATAGCCCTGATCAGAAGTGATCATGGGACAGAGTTTGATTCTCTTCTTATGCAAGAGTTCTGTCAGAATGAAGGGATCAGGCACACTTTCTCAGCTCCTAGAACTCCTCAACAAAATGGGGTAGTTGAAAGGAAAAATAGAACCTTAATTGAATCAGCCACAACATTATTGACAGATGCTCATCTTCCTCTAACCTTTTGGGCAGAGGCTGTGAACACCTCCAATTATGTTTTGAATAGAAGCCTGATACATAAACTAAAGGATAAGACTCCTTATGAATTGCTCAAAGGGAAGAAACCTAAAGTTAGCTTTTTCAAAATTTTTGGTTGCATTTGTTTCATTCACAATAATGACAAGAGATATTTAGCAAAATTTGAAGCTAAGGCTGATGAAGGAGTGTTTCTGGGATACTCTTTGAACAGCAAAGCTTATAGGGTGTATAACAAATCATCTCATAAAATTGAAGAGTCCATGCATATTACCTTTGATGAATCTAATATGTCTTATAAGGAGAAGAATTCTTCTACCATAGATCACTTACAGGTACAATCATTAGCTGAAAATATTAATCAGTTAACCATCATGGATGAGGGAAATCTATCTTCAACAACTCAACAAGAAGCTGCTAGCAATAAGAGTGAAGATACAGATCAAATTTCAGAACCAAATGGAGAGCCAGTTGTTGTTCTACAAGAGGAAACAACAACACAGGTTGGTGAACAATCAACACCCACTGTTGATTTAGTAACAATAAGAGATCATCCAATCTCCCAAGTGATTGGAGAAATTTCAGAAGGTGTGCAAACCAGAAATCAGATAAATCAACATCTGATGCACACCTGTTTTCTCTCCCAAATAGAGCCTCAAACTATTCAAGATGCAGAGCAAGATCCAAACTGGATCATTGCAATGCAAGAGGAACTAAACCAGTTTGAAAGGAACAAAGTATGGGAATTGGTTCCAAAACCAAGAAACCATCAAATTGTTGGAACTAAGTGGGTTTTCAGGAATAAGCTAGATGATCAAGGGATCATTGTGAGAAACAAGGCAAGGCTTGTTGCTCAAGGCTATTGTCAAGAAGAAGGGATTGATTATGACCAAACCTTTGCACCAGTTGCAAGGTTGGAGGCCATAAGAATTTTCCTTGCTTATGCTGCACACAAGAAGTTCAAAGTTTTCCAAATGGATGTTAAAAGTGCATTTCTCAATGGAGACATCAAGGAAGAAGTCTATGTCAAGCAACCTCCAGGTTTTATCTCTTCAACCCTTCCTGAACATGTTTTCAAATTACATAAGGCTTTATATGGCCTCAAGCAAGCTCCAAGAGCATGGTATGAGACCTTAGCCTCCTTTTTGCTTGAGAATGATTTTAAAAGGGGTAGAGTAGACCAAACTCTTTTTATTAGAACCCATAAGTCCCATATCCTACTAGTACAAATATATGTAGATGATATAATATTTGGGTCTACTGATACAAGCTTATGCAAAAAGTTCTCACAACTTATGCACTCAAAGTTTGAAATGAGTAGCATGGGTGAGCTTTCCTTTTTCTTAGGATTGCAAATCAAACAACATGCTGATGGCATATTCATCTCTCAAACCAAGTATGCAAACGAATTGGTTAAGAAATTTGGTATGTCAGATGCATCTTCTATGAAAACACCTATGCCTACTAATGTTGTCTTAGATGCTGATGAATCTGGTAAACCAGTTGATCAGACTAATTTTAGAGCAATCATTGGCTCTCTTTTATATCTTACAGCTAGCAGACCATATATTATGTTTGCTACATGTGTATGTGCTAGGTTCCAAGTGAGCCCTAGAGAGTCACACCTCACATTAGTTAAGAGAATTCTTAGATATGTAAAAAGTTGTCCAAATCTAGGTCTCTGGTATCCACATGATTCAGGATTTGATCTCACTGGATTTTCAGATGCTGATTATGCTGGATGTAGAGTAGACAGGAAAAGCACCAGTGGAACTTGTCAATTCCTGGGTGATAGACTTGTCTCCTAGTTTTGCAAAAAGCAAACATCTGTGTCTACATCAACTGCTGAAGCTGAATACATGGCTGCAGGAAGTTGCTGCTCACAGATATTGTGGATTCAAAACCAGCTCCTAGACTATGGTTACAACTTAGAGAAGTCAAAAATTCTTTGTGATAATACTAGTGCAATTTGTATTGCTCAAAATCCAGTTCTCCATAGTAGGACAAAGCACATAGAGATCAGACATCATTTCTTAAGGGATAATGTAGAAAAGAATAAAATAGCACTAGAGTATATTTCTACTGATTTACAAAGGGGAGATATTTTCACCAAACCTTTGGATGAAAAGAAACACTTCTTCTTCCTTAATCAGTTGGGAATGATAGATGGAGATAGCATAAATTAATTTACAAGATTTTGAAACCATAAAAATAACAAAATCTAGGCAAATGTATCTCTTCCTTAAGGATCTAGAGGCTGTTAGATCTTATCACCTAACTTTCAATTGGTATCAGAGGGAGGTTCTGTCTGAACTCTGCTCGACGCTCGACGCTTTTCACTTGAAAACGTCGACCGGAGATCGACTGACCGTCGACCGCTAAATAGCGTCGACCGTCGACCTCATCTTTTGCGTCGACCAGAGATCGACTCTGTCTAGAGTTTGTTAAGTTTCTGTTTCGGTCGACGACGTTAATTGACGTCGACCAGAGCTCGACGTTCAGCATCCCTAATAGCATCGACCGTCGACCTTCAAAACGTCGAACGTCGAACTCAGCTGAACGCCATCGAGTCTCTTCGTTTCCCCTAGAGCCTCTTAGCGTCGAACTAAGCTCGACGTTATTTCCTTTTCTGCGTCGAACCCTAGTATAAAATCATCTTCTCGGCGTCGATGTCATTTGCGCTTTCGTATTTCCTGCAACTACATTCTCCCTCCAAAGCTTTTACACTTGTTCTTGAGAGGTATTCTGCAGATAATGGCGATTCCAGCAAACATATTGACGGCAATGTAGTTCGATTATGGTTTCGACATCGACTTGGATTCCTTTGAAGGTTCCTCACAGAATTTTCTGGATATCCTGGAGCTATTTAAAGAACAGAAACTAGTGAAGTTTATGTCAACAAGAATGCCCATGGCAGAGACTGAAATTAAAGAGTGGATATATACAGCAGCTAATACAGATGAGAGCACTATTACTGGTTCTATTTCTGGAACTCAGGTATCAATATCTCCTGCTACTTTTACTGAAGCTTTTGAATTAGAGAATGGAAATGACAGCTTGGAATTGTCAAATGAGGAGTATGCTACAATGCTAGACAGAATGGGTCATTCTTCTGAGAATGCCTCCAAATTGCTGAAAGTGGATCTTGCCATTGAATTTAGGCTTTTAGCTGATGTGGTAGGCAAGGTCATCTGTGCTAAGAGGACAGCACATGATGCTATTACCAGGCAACAATTCTGCATCATGGCTGCCCTCCTAGATAAAAAGCACCTAAATTGGGGAGAATTACTATTTGATTTAGTGAAGAAAAAGGTCAATAAGACCTATGTTCATTTTGGAAGGACTTTGGGATTGTTGCTTCATCATGTCTGCCCACAGCTTCTGGTAACCTCCAAGCACATTAATGCTTCAAAGAGGTTGACCTGTGCCCTGATTGGAAAATGGGACAGGAAGATTGTAAATCCCAAGGCTACTGCAGCAATGAAATCCTCTACTGAAACAAGGGCTGTTGTGGCCACTCACCCTCAGTCAACTGACCTAGTAGAAGAAGCCAGGCCATCAATCACCATCTCTCCTTCATTCAGCTTTCAAACCACCTTCACTCCATCAACTTCTCAGCTCTCATCCCCTTTGCAAACATCATCCATTGACACTATTGCATCTTCTCTTCGTCCATCCATTACCACCACTTCTGAAGTATTTGATCCTCTTCATTACTTCCCTCCAATGGACATTGAGATCAATCAAGATGATTCCTTCTTGGATGATTCACATGATAACATTGCTGAGCCCTCATTCTCAGACCTCATCATGTCCTCCATTATTGAACCCTCCATTCCTCTTCCTTCTATACCATCATCTTCTCCTGCTGCATCTGTTTCTCTCCCCTCTACCTCTGCTCAACAGTCTGAGCAAGTAGATCTGCTTCCCTTGGCTAATAAGCTCTATGAGCTCTTGGCTCCAAGGTTGTCCTCCTTATTGGATGCTTCCCTAGCTCCAATAATCAGATCTTTGGACTCTATTTCTTCAAAGCTCTCTTCCCTCTCTCCTGCTGTGGCTGGCCCTTCTTCTAGGGGCCTAGAATCAGTTGCTACTGAATCTAGGCAGGGGGAGATTTTGGTAGAAGAAGAGCTGCCTTCTGTTGATTGTGAAGAGATGCTTGTTTCAGATGTTCAGATTGCAGATAGAGAATTCAGTCCACCTCCAGTTGAAGATTCTATTGTGACAGTACCAGCATCATTTTTCAGAAGATCCTTCAGCTCTCACAAGTTACTGCTTGCTGAAGATCTGTCCAGGGCCATCATTCCCTTTGCTGCTGCTGTTGTTGGTTGTGATAAGATGATTCTTGAAGATGATGCAGTGGTAGCTGATGCTCCTGCAAATGAGTCTGTTGCTCATATTTGTTCTGATTCTGTTGATATTATTGATGATGATCAGTCTGTTGATAACATGACTGTTGATAAGGTTCTTAACACTTCTGATGCAGTGGAAGCCCTTGCTCCTGCTGAAGTTGTTGTTTCTGAGGCAGTGGTAGCTGTTGCTCCTGCCAGTTCTTTTGTTTCTTCTGTTTCTGATGCAGTGGTAGCCTCAGCTCCTGCTAGTGAAAGTTATCCAGCCATTTCTGTTGAGGCTGTGATTTCTGAAGTCTTGAGTGACTTAGCTGATTCAGTGCCTGCTGCTCCTGAAACCATTTCTTTCTCTGCAGTGCTAGATAAGTCATCTACACTGGCAGATGCTCCTCCTTCTGTTTCAGAAAGTGCATCAAAAGATGATTATTATGATCCCTATGATCATATCCAAAGCAGCTCCTCTGATGAGTTTGCAACTAGCTCTGATGACTCTTCTGCAACTATTGCTAAAAAGAGGAAAGCTAGAAGCAAAGCTCTAAAGAGAGTTCCAATGGAAAGGGCTACTGACCATGACATCCCTTATTACATACAGCACAAATGCAAGATTACTGAGCCATGGATGCAGTTCTCTAAAAATCAGATCAAGGCAATGAGAAAGAAAAAGAAGTTCAAGAAAGGAGATTCCAAGTCTTTTGACTTTCCTCCTCCTCCACCTCCTCCTTCTCCAGGTGCAGGAGGCAGTGCTAACCCAGTAAGCAAACCTCCAACATCCTCCTTCCAAGGCAAGACTTATCAGTCAAGGAGAGGACAAGGAGGTGGCCAATCTAGAGGTTATCAATCAAGAGGAAATCAATCCAAAGGATCTTCTAGAGGTAATCAAGCTAGAGGTCAAGCCAGACCCCAACCTTATCAAAGGGAAGGAAAGACCATTGCTTCAACCACTGGTCCCTTTCCCTTTAAGCTCAATGAGGGTGTAAGGCAGAAACCTATTCCTTCAGATCAAAGTAATAAGTATGAGCCTCCTATTCCATATGATGATCCAGTTAACAACCCTACTGCATGGAAGGCTAGGATGACTGAGCTTGCTGCCCTAGACCTAATTAAGAAGAACAAAGAAAGGGGACTGGACACATCCAACATAAGCACAATGTCAGACCAAAGAAGACAGGAATTAGACAAATATCATTCTAGCAAATTCTTTGATGCTGATAGATACATGGAGTTACATCCTGCTGCTGTTCCTCCCTCTGGAAAGAGCATAACTTCATTGGGGACTTCTGAAGATTACAGATCAAAGAAAGACATTGCCAACCCTCAAAGGGAAATCAAATTCAAGAAAGGCTTTGAAGAAGAGCCTAAGAAGAAGTAAATGTAAGATGGCTTATCTTCTATGCTACTGCCATAAACATTTGTGATAGTTGCTTATCTGCTCCTGCTTCCATCTGTGTTCTTGATTTTCAGTATTTCAAATGTCTGTATGCATTTTTAATTTCCTTAAATTCATGTGAATAGTAATCCTAATCCAAATAGGGGGAGATTGTTGGAACACCCTTTTTATATTTGGGTCAGGATAACTATGCTAAGGATGTTGACCTAATTGTATAGCATAGGTCATTGAGTGTGAGTTTAGAACTTAGGTTATTTGAGATTTAGTTCTGCTCAGCTCGACGGAGAGTCGACCCCAGCTCGACGTAGAGTCGTCCTCAGCTCGACGCATAGTCGACCGCTGCTCGACGCACAGTCGATCGCAGCTCGACGCAGCGTCGTTCTCAGTTCGACGTAACGTCGAGTTCTGCTCGACGTTTTGGCGTGTATCTCTCTGCTTCAATTTTACTCTCTGATCGACGGTCAGTCGAGCTCAGATCGACGCTTCAGGATGAGTTCGACGTTTTAAGTTCTCCCGTCTGTCGACATTTGAAATTCAAATGAGAGATTTTTCAAGCAGTTATTGCAAGAGATCCCCTGGCCGTTTCAAGACTTAATTGCTCCATATCTCAAGGAATTTTCAATGGAAATCAATTAAGGCTTTCCTTCTAGGCATGGACATTTATGGAATACATTAAATGCCCTGCCAACGGCTATCAATCAAAAAGAGGTAATAATCCCATTACTCAGAGATCTATTCGAGAGAGACAAGGAGAACAGGAAGAACATTCATTCTGAGAACACAGAGAACATCTATCTTCATCTCTCTCTCAAGAAATCGGTCTGCAGAGAATTTACAGAGAAGAACTACACTCAGAGAAACATCTTGATCAACATTCTCTGAAACCTCTTCTGCCTCTGCATTCAACTCTTCTCAATTTGCTTTCTACCTTCAGACATCAAACACTCAGTTTCTGAGTCATCTATTGCTGAAGAAGGACAAGCAGTGAAGAGCCTGTCACCCTTGTGCAAAGCTTCTTCTACCTGAACTTCTACATCTCAGGGGGAGCTTTGACAACATCTACATCCACTAGCTTCTCTCTGATTGTTGACAGAGAAGCAAACTCAACCCTTCTTACCTTACCTCTTCTGTACAGGGTTTTAACTCCCTTCAAAAGTTACCTTTTGGTTAGCTGAGACCTTGTCAAAATCAGTGGTGGCAAGACACCTTATCAAAAAATCTGGTGGTGCCCAGGACACCTGATCAAGCATCCTGCAGTGGATTCCTATCAAGGGGTGATAGAAGAGTGGACTACCCAAGTTTGGGGAACCACTATAAATTTCCTTGTGTCTTCTGTGGATTGCTTTTCTTCTTGCTTGTGTGCTGTGTGATTTTACTTTAAATATATTTATCTGTTTGCATCACTCACTACCTACACTAAGTAAATCTAAAGGTTTTAAATATATCAATTTATTTGAACTTACTCTATTCACCCCCCCTCTAGAGGCTGTTAGATCTTATCACCTAACTTTCATCCCCCTCGGCGAATTGCTTGACTCTGATGTGTTTATCGAAGTACCGAGCCATTCGCCGTTTTACTTCCTCTTGCCTGATGGCGGCAAGCTCCCGCAGCTCTTCCACCATATCTAATGAGAGGCGCAACCCCTCCTCATTCTCCAACCTCCAAGCTTCGCTTCCCTTAGCCGCGGCCGCAACCCTTGAGGACCGAACCTCGAATTCCACCGGGAGGACAGCCTCACACCCATGAGAGAGCTTGAAGGGGGTCTCCCCTGTGGCCGTGTTCGGAGTCGTTCGCAAGGCCCACAGAACGGACGGGAGCTGTTCCACCCAGTTACCCTTCAGGTTCTCCACCTTCTTTTTGAGCAAGCTGACAATGATATTGTTGGCCGCCTCCACCTGGCCATTGCTCCGAGGATGATGGACAGAGGCGAACCTGAGGTCAATCCCCAATTGGGTGCAGAAACTGATGAATTCTTCACTGGCAAACTGAGGACCGTTGTCTGTCACTATCGCTTGGGGCAATCCGGCCTGCAAACGATTTCCCCCCAAACGAAGTTCCTGATGACCTGGGAGGTTACCTTGGCTAACGGCTTGATCTCCAACCACTTGGAGAAGTAGTCAATCATAACTAGGAGGAATCTCCTCTGCCCGCTAGCTGGAGGAAAGGGTCCAACCAGGTCCATTCCCCAAATGGCGAAGGGCCATGGCGCCGTGATGCTTCGAAGCCTTTGGGCGGGCAAGAGCTGGAGGGGAGCATGTACTTGGCACTTCCGACACCTCCTTGCGAACTCAGCTGTATCTTTCCTCAAAGTCCGCCAGAAATATCCTTGCCTTATCACCCTTGCTTCCAATGTCCTTCCCCCTGAATGACTGCCGCATTCTCCAGAATGCACCTCTTCCAGGATCCCTGGGGCTTCCTCCTCGGTCACGCATCTCGCGAGGAGTCCTGACAACATCTTCCGATGCAAGCTCCCTTCCAGCATCAGGTAATGAGCCGCCTTATGCCTGAAGCTCTTGGCATCCTTGACTTCTTCCGACAGTTCTCCTGTGGTCAAGAAGGTCACCAACGGATCTACCCATGAGGACCGCCGGTTCACCTCCATCACTTCCCCCTCTTCAATGGCTGGCCGAAATAGTTCGATTAGGGTACCTCCACCCCGAGGCCCGAACTTTGCTAATCGGTCAGCTGCCATGCTTTCCTCCCTGGGAATATGTTGAATAGAAAAAGAACGGAAACCTCCAATGATAGTTCTTACCTTTGATAGATATCTCGCGAGGGTAGGCTCCCGGGCCTCGAACTCCCCTCGGATCTGCGATGCCACCACCATTGAGTCTGTGAAGGCCTCCACATCCTGAATTTCCAACTCCTTTGCCAGTCGGAGACCGGCTATCACGGCTTCGTACTCCGCCTGATTATTGGTCACAGGGAAGTGGAAGGCCACTGCTTGTTCTATGATAACCCCTTGGGGACTTACCAGCACCATACCTCCTCCAGGGAGTGCCTTCCTGAGGCTCCATCGACCATCATCTTCCACGCCTCCGATGGCCTCGGCTCTTCTTCCTCGGCTTCGGTGACATAATCCGCCAAGAAGTCCGCTACGGCTTGGGCTTTGATGGAGAGCCTTGGGACGAAAGAAATGTCAAACTCGCTTAGCTCGATGGACCACTTTGCCAACCTTCCTGAATGCTCCACCCCCTCAAAGACCTTGCGAAGAGGATGGTCGGTTACCACCCTAATCGAGTGCGCCTGAAAGTAAGGGCGAAGCTTCCTAGCTGAGATGACCAAAGCATACGCTAGCTTCTCCAGGATGGGGTATCGGAGCTCCGCCTTTTTTAAGATTCGGCTTACATAATAGACGGGCAACTGTTTCTTCCCCTCCTCCCTAACCAAGACGGAGCTCACTGCCTCTATCCCCACTCCGAGATATAAGGCTAGGTCCTCCCCTTCCTTCGGGCTTTGAAGTAACGGAGCTTGGGAGAGTTGCCTCTTCAGCCCCTGGAATGCCTCTTCACATTCGGCCGTCCATTCGAATACTTGGTTACTACGAAGTACTTTAAAGAAAGAGGAACACCTATCCCCTGACCGAGAGAGGAACCTGCTTAGCCCGGCCAACTTCCCGGTCAAGCGCTGGACCTCTTTGGCACTGCGAGGTGATTCCAGGTCTAGAATAGCCTTAACCTTATCGGGGTTAGTTTCTACCCCCGCGGGAGTCAAGAGGTGTCCGAGCAATTTCCCGCGACTAGCCCCGAAGACGCACTTCAAGGGATTCAACCTCATCTTGAACCTTCGCAGGGTGGCAAACGTTTCCTCCAAGTCCCGCAAGTGGGAATCAACACACTTACTCTTGACCATGAGGTCGTCCACATAGACCTCCAGGTTCCTTCCCCTTTGATCTCGAAAGACTCGATCCATCATGCGCTGGTACGTTGCCCCTGCGTTCTTCAACCCGAAGGGCATCATCTTATAGCAGAAGCATCCCTCTCTTGTGATGAAGGAAACATCCTTGAAATCAGGAGGGTGCATCCGGATCTGATGGTAACCTGAAAATGCATCTAAAAAACTCATAAGAGAAAAACCGACGCCTGAGTCAACCAGCGCGTCGATTCGAGGCAAGGGGTAGCAATCCTTGAGACATGATTTATTTAATAAAGAAAAATCAATACACATGCGCCATTTTCCTCCTCCCTTCTTGACCATTACCACGTTGGAGATCCAGCCTGGATATTGGATCTCGGAGATGAAGCCTGCGTCCAGGAGCTTTTTGACCTCCTCTCGGATGGGGGCTTCTAGCTTGGTGGCGATGGCCCTCATCTTTTGGCGTATGGGGCGGGCTCTGGGATCCAGGTTCAAGCGATGACAGGCCACGTCCGCGTCAATGCCTGGCATGTCTGCCGCGTTCCAAGCGAAGATGTCGACGTTGCTTTGGATGCAGGCTCGCATCCGCTCCTGATCCTCGAGGCTCAAGCCTCCGCTGATCCGAATCCTTTGCACCTCCCCCGCTCTTGTAAGCACCTCCATATCCACCACTTCTTCGGCCGGCTCCAGCCCCGACCGCTCCCAACTTACCCTTGCCTCTTCCTGCTCAAACTCGAGCTCCTCTCCCCCAACCTCAACAACTTCCATCGCCTCCTCCAGGCTCTCCTCCTGCCTCTGCTCTTCTTCATCCATCACTACTCTCGCCTCTTCTAGGCTGATCTCCTCCACCTCTGCCATCTCCTCAACAACCTCCATCGCCTCTCCCAGGCTTATCTCCCCTTTCTCAACCCCTTACTGCTCAGCCATATCCTTCTCCAACTTCTCTGCCTCCGCCATCCACGACACGGTATTAACCGCCGTCACATAGCATTGCCTTGCCATCTTCGGATCCCCCCTGATCCTAACCTGCACCCCTCTATTGTTGAACTTGAGGCATTGGTGGTATGAGGAGGGTACGCAGCGAAAGGCGATGATGAGGGGACGTCCAAAGATGGCATTGTAACTACTCGGGGCGTCCACGATCACGAACCGACAGTTTCGTGAGACGCCCCCAAGCCTCACATGCAGGCCCACTCCCCCTTCCACTTCTTTCCTTTCTCCGGAGAAGCCAAAAAGCGGTCCATCAGAAGCCAGGACCCTTTTTCCTTCCACCCTCATCTCATCGAAGGCCTTCTTGAAGATCACATTCACCGAGCTCCCATTGTCCACCAGTATCCGGGAGACGGTGTAGTTTTCTATAGCTGTCTGGATCACAAGCGCGTCGCAGAACGGATCCTTGTAGTCTGGCATATCCGTGGATGAGAAGGTGATCTTCTCCTCTGGGGGGAGCCAGGGAGGTTGAGGCGACCCCTCGGCGGAACATGGTTTGAAGACTCCCCTTGCGGGTTGCCTCGATCCCCACTCCCCCATGGATCACTCCGATCCCTCCTCGGGTCCCCACGTCTACCCTGTCCTCACTCCTGTCCTCAGCCTCTTCTCGCTGTACTTCGACGATCCTTACAGGCGGGTCTTGCCTTCCGGCCCCTCTGGCCCCTCTTATCTCCAGAAACTCTGGGCAGGTGGCCGTTGCGTGACCTTCCTCCTGATGGAAGTCACAATAGGGCAACGCCACCCTGCCCCCTCTTCCTTCTCCTCCTCCCCTTCTTCTGGCTCCCCGAATTCTTCCTCCTCTTCCTCTTCCCACCTCCATGGCCTCCTGCGGCGGTGGGAAATGACCCCTTGGTCCTTGTCGCCATCCTCCCTGCTCCAGCCTTCTTTGCTCCCGGAAGTTATCTCTTCCCTGAAGCCCTCCTTGGCCCTGTGGGCGATCCTCCTGAGGCCTCCAACCCAGTCGGTTGTTTGGCTCCCTGGCCCCCCCCCCCCCCATGCTGCTGTCCCTGCCCTCGGGGCTCTTCTCTTCTCCTATCTTCCCTCGGCTCCGTCTGCTCCCTCTGCTCCCTCTGCCCTCTCTGCCTTCCCACTACCGGCTCCTTCACATCATCCTCGGCCAACCTGGCCAGCTTCCTCGCAAACGCAGGGTTTGCCCTTTCAAAGTCTATCTCCTTCGCCGCCCTCTCCATGAGCTCCTCAAAAGAGAGAGGGGGCACCCTCTTCAACTCCATGCTGAAAAACCCTGGTCTCAGCCCCAGGGTGAAGGCAAGCATCAGCGCGTACCCCGGGACCTCCTGGACCAGGAGAATCTCCTCTTGGAACCGGTCAACATAATGACCCAACGTCTCCTCCGGCCCTTGCCTCACTGCAAACAGGCACTCAGCCTCCTTCTTCCTTTTCTTCGAAGTTGAGAACCTCAACAGAAAACCCCTGCGCAGATCCTCAAAGCTGTAGATGGAACTTGCCGGCAACTGGTGGAACCAGTCCCTGGACTTTTCTTTCAGAGTGATGGCAAAAAGCCTACACTTGAAGGCATCCGACATTTGTCTGATGGACACCACGTCCTCAAACCATTGCACGTGCTGAACCGGGTCATCCTTCCCGGTGTAGTAGGTCATGTCCGGCTCCCGGAACCCATCCGGCACTGGAGCCGAGACAATGTGCTCACTAAAGGGGGTCTCGCCTCCCGCCTGGCGAGAAGGCCCGTCTCGCGACCTCGGTTGGCTGGACCGATCCGCGAGACCATGCCCGGGGAAGAGTTCCCGCACCGCCGCCTCCTTCTCGCCCAGATCCGCCGGAAGCTCCTTCTCGGGACGCTGGCCTGGGAAAAGCTCCCGCGCGACTATGTCCCTCTCGCCTGCCTCCACCGGGACTTCCTTCCCGGGGCGCTGCCCTGGAGCGTTCTCGCCTAACAGCGGAACCACCTCCACCGGAACCTGCGGCGTCTCCCACTCATTCCTTGCCGAGAAGGCCAAGCTGATCGTCTGCATGACTTCTCGCCTGAAGTCCTCGAACATCTTCTTCGTCGCATCGTCCACCCGGGTGGGGGATCCTCCTGCGCCTGATCCTTCACCTTCGCCTCCTGCCATGGGACTTTAACTCGAGATTTTCTTACGCCGACTGCTTCCACGCTCACTGCACCAGAACTGTTGAAGCCAAAAATGACCACAACGAATGTTCACAAACCAAAGTGCAGCCGACGCCTACTTCTCTCTTATCTCGACCCTTGACTGGCTGCTAAGGTCAAAAGACTGACCCAAAGCCTCAGCTGGGAGGTCCCACCACACACCCGGAAGATCTCTGAGAGCTTCCCCTCCAAAGCCAAATGCTGGGCTGGGAGCTCCTCAGAAGGCACTAGAGTTGGAGAATAATGAAAGCCCTTGCCTTCCAAAGAGCCCCTATGGGTCTTTTTATAGTCTTCCTTTGACCTGAAAATACTGAAATACCCCTGAGGGGTCTGCCAATAGCCAAATCCCGATGTCATCCCAAGGGCATTTGGATAATTTTACCTTGGGATAATAATAAAATAATCCCCTTTACGAGCGCCGGGCCCTACCACGTGGGCCCACTTGGCGAGAACCCCGGCCGTGAAGGCTCTCGCTGGACCCCCAACTGGGCCAACCTTGGCGAGACCCCTTGCCAGGGAGGTTCGCGCCCTTCACGGTCTTGAAACTATCGCGACTGAAGGCTTACTTAGGGCCTTCTCGCCTGCCCTGGGCGGGAGCTTTCCCTAAGGCGGAAGCTTCCGTGGTCGAGCCATCTGCTTCGGTCGGTCGACGATCTCTCCTGCCGAGAGCTCGACTATCTGCCTTGGTCGGTCGACGATCTCTCCTGCCGAGAGCTCGACCATCTGCTTTGGCCGGTCGACGATCTCTCCTGCCGAGAGCTCGACTATCTGCCTTGGCCTCTCCATCTTTTCCCTGCCCTTGGCGGGAGCTCCTACAGGACGAGAACTCCACAAGTATGCCTTAGGGTTAACCCGAGGCTAGCCTGAGACTAGCCCAATCCTGACCACTGAAGCCTCTGTGTCCCTCCCAGCGAATATGGGGTTGTACAGCTAAATGTATTGATCCAAAATTACCAATAAAATCACCAAATGGCCTTATTGACCCTATGACTATACTACCCAAGTTTCATGGCTTTTCATTAAATTTTAGTGGCTTATCTTGCATGTACAAGTGTTGTGCCCTAAACTAGGGTTAGGGTTTTGAGGGGTCTATCCATCTACAAATCCTCTAAGATTTTTATCAGAGGACTTTAGCTACCCTAAAATCCTCTCCACCAAATTTCAAATCATTTCAAGGTCATTTGACCACATGCCCTTCTCAAACCCCCCAAAGTCCTAACATAGGGTTTGAACTTGGGTCCTAAGGCAATTCAATCCCAAACCACTCCATATTCCATATGAGGGTGCTACAGGTCATAACCAACCAGTGGTCCAAATTTCAACCTCTGTTGAGGGGATTTGGCCACTCAAAACTCAAAGTGCACTTTTGACTTAAATACCCCCTTTTGGGCAAGTCTAGGGTTGCTTGATTCCAACCTAAATCATCTCCAAATGAGATAAAAATTTATACAAAGCCTCATGATGACCTAATGGACCACTCACCAAAATTTGGGAGAGTTTGGAGGTCATTTGGTTCCTTAATGAATTTACCCTAGAGTAATTAAATCATTGCAAAGACTATAGAAATATTGTCCCCAAAAATTCTCATTTTTGGGCATGACCTAGGTATAGATAAGGGCGACTCCCTGTCCAAATTTAAAGTCATTTGGACAAGGGATGAAGTGGAAGAACTCATTTTAATTCCTGTCTAGCCCTAGGTATAGACCCCACAAAAATGGGTGCCCTGGTAAAACCAATTGACCACATTGACCAAAATTAATTTTAAAATAAAGTAGACTCATAGGGCTACAAATTATATGTTGACCATTTTCTCATATAGAGCCACTAAGTATTTTTCATTAATTTTCTAAAGTGATTGTTATCATAATACAAAAAAATCACTTAAAAAGAAAAGGATTTAAATGATCAGCACAGATCTTGATGCAAGATCCGACGGTTGCTGGATCGTCTTCTTCCTCCATCCGAGGGACATGATTGGAAAACCTGGAGCTTATTCCAAGACATTTTTCCGGCCACCCGACCACCTCCCTAGCTGGCCACCGCCACCACCACCTCCGTCGAGGTGGTGGCCATCGTTGGGCGGCGGCACGGCCGCCGGAGGGGCGGATTCCAGCGAACCCAATCTGGCTCATTTGAGCCCGATCTGGCTCATTTGAGCCCGATTATCATCCTAAAAGATTCCTAAGATCTATCCATTGAAGAAGGAGCAGAGGAGGACCTTGCTTGCGGCCTGGAGACACGTCGATCGCCGGGAAGCCATTGGTCGGTGGTGGCGCCGCTCGATTTCTGCAACAACATAGTAAAGTCCTTCGACGCCTTCAGGTAATGGGTGGAAATGAATCCTAATAGTCTTGTGATGCTTTTAAAATGATAAAATTGGGGAGGGGAGGGGTCTAGCTGGCGGCGGCCATTAATGAGAGATTTCGGTAACTGCAATTCTCCTCCTCTAGTTGTTGTTATGGCCGGAAAGACTCTTGGCCTTCTCCTTACTGGCCGGGAGGTGATTTCAGCAAGAAGAGTGGGACCTTAGCCTTCCAGGAAATGAATGACATTTACTCATATCTTTCTCTCTCTCCATTAACATGGAATTCAGGTTAAACCGTCTGCCACGTGGCATTCTACCATTGGACTGCTATTATTGTTTAAATAAGTCTTAATGAAAGGACCGAGACCAATTAATTCAGCTTGGCGCAATTCCCGAAAAGGTCTGGTTTAGCCTATTCATACGAACCAGCAAATAGGGCTGAAAATTTCTCTAAGGCAAAAGCGTTGAGACAAGCCTCCACACTCAATGCCAAAATCGCCAGGAATTTTCTAGGTACAATGGCGTTGAGTGAGTAGCTCACTCGACGCCATTCAGTCTTTGGCGTTGAGTGAGCTCAACTCACTCAACGCCAAAGTTCAAGAAAATCCTTTCTCAGTATGATGGCGTTGAGTGCACTCAATGCCATTCAGCCCATGGCGTTGAGTGGACTTAGCGCACTCAATGCCCCAAACTCAAAATTCTTTCCAAGTAAGATGGCGTTGAGTGCCCTCAACATACACAACTCCATTCATCCCATGGAGGTTAGTGGACTCGACACACTCAATGCCCCGAGCTCAACATTCTTCCCAAGTAAGATGGCGTTGAGTGCACTCAACGCACTAAATGCCATTCAGCCTATGGCATTGAGTGCACTCGACGCACTCAATGCCCGAGCCTAAGATTCTTCCTAAGTAAGATGGCGTTGACTGCACTCAACGCACTCAACGCCATTCAGCCCATGGCGTTGAGTGCACTCCACGCACTCAATGCCCGAGCCCAAAAACCTGTCTAAGTAGATACCTGATCTACTCATCGAGTCTTGTCGACTCACTCGATGTTTCCCAAACTTGAGTCATCTTGGCCTCTTTTTGGTTGACCCCAATGGGTCCGTAGCGACATATTGGCCTCCCTTAGGGTTTGAGGTGCCATGATGGGATCATGAAACCAAGTTAAAACCCTAAGGTCATGCCTAGGATTGTAATTGGGATTCTACTACTTACAGACCAAGGTGATTTCCAACTTCATGCCTAAGCTCACTTGGTCTTCTTGGCTTCCTAGGATTTTGTCCTGACCTAGTCATGAAAAAACCACTTTTAGGGGTCTAGTTGGAAATGAGATGTTACACAGACTCTTCAGTGATCAAAGAGGGTTATCAAGCCTCCATCTCGCTACTGCGAAGGGAATGCAGTAAGCTTTGTCTCATGTTTATTTGCATGTCCTCTTGATGAGTGAGAGCCTTCAAGCTTCAATGAGCCCACTGGAGTCAAGGAGTGGGAAGATTTTATGGGAAAGGAGATGCCTGCTCTCAAGAAGAATGAAACATGGGACCTTGTGCCCAGGGTTGATGGCGTTACTCCGGTGACTTGCAAGTGGGTGTACAAGTTAAAGAAAAAGGCTGATGGGAGTTTTGAAAGGAACAAGGCTCGCCTTGTTGCTCGAGGAATCTCGCAACAATATGGAGAAGACTATGAGGAGACATTTAGTCCGGTTACGAAGATGACTTCTGTTCGGGTGGTGATCATATTGGCTGCTTGCCATGGGTGGAAGATGTGGCAACTTGACGTGAAGAATGCTTTTCTCTACGGGGAGATTGACAAGGACATATTCATAGATCAGCCACTTGGTTTTATCTCTGAAGATCATCCGGACTATGTCTGCAAGCTCAGGAAGGCTTTCTACGGGTTGAAGCAGGCTCCAAGAGCTTGGTATGGGAAGATAGCAGAATACCTGCAATTCTGCGGTTATCTTGCTTCCAACTCGGATTCAAGCTTGTTCTTCAAGAAGAAGGGGGAGCTTCTTATCTTGGTCCTGCTGTATGTTGATGACATGATCATCATAGGGAATTCTGAGGAGGAGGTAGCTAGGCTAAGGGCTGAGCTAGCTATTCGCTTCGAGATGAAAGATTTGGGGGAGTTTCATCACTTTCTCGGTCTCGAAGTGGAGAGGAAGGAGAGCGGTATTCTTGTTTCTCAAAAATGTTATGCAAATCGGATTGTGAAACTATTCGGCATGGAAGGGGGAAAGAGTTGCTCTACTCCCCTGGATTGTGGCCTGAAGTTTCGGCGATATGAAGGAAGGATTCTTCCTGATCCTTTGGTGTTCAGAGCTCTTGTAGGGAGCTTGATCTACCTGACGATTACGAGATCAGACATTGTTTATGTTATTGGTCGAGTAAGTTGGTTTATGGCAGAGCCAAGGAAGTCTCACCTGGTGGCGGCAAAGAATATCTTGAAGTATGTCAAGGTGACTTCTGATATGGGACTCCTTTATAGGAGGGACTCAGGCTTTTCTTTGCTAGGATATAAAGATACTGATTATGGTAGTGATTCAGATGATAGAAGGTCAACTTCTGGTTATGTGTTCACTTATGGATCAACGAGCATCTCGTGGTGTAGCAAGAAGCAGGACTCGGTTTACGTATCTACTACAGAAGCGGAGTATAAGGCTTCGGCCTTGGCTGCTCGAGAAGCCATTTGGCTGAGGAGGCTAGTAGAGGACGTCCATGAGGAAGTGCAATGTCCTACTTTGCTCCGAGGAGACAATGAGAGTGCTATCAAACTAGTGAACAATCCAGTTTGTCACGCAAAGACCAAGCATATTGAGATCGAGCACCACTTCATAAGGGAGAATGTGTTGGAGGGATCTCTTGTGGTCGGGCATGTTCGGAGTGAAGATAACCTTGTTGACATCTTCACGAAGCCGTTATCGAAGGGGCCTTTCTAGCGACTTCGAGGACTACTGGGGTTGATCACCACTTCTCACTTCAAGGGGGAGTGTTGAAATTTGTGAAGTGAAAGTGGGTGATCGGGCAGTCCGGGCGGCTTGGGTGGACTAACCTCGTGGACTGATGTTGTAGTCTGGCGGTCTGGTGTTGGCGACCTGTGGAGTTTTGGTGGCTGCTGTGCGGGTTGAAATCCGCGGACTGCGCGGAATGTAATTTTGGAGTCCGCGAGATAGGCATTGGCCTTGTCTCGAGTTGCGGTGGTGAGCCGCATTCTTTGTGGCAGACTGACCTTGGAGCTGGCGAACTGACTTGGTGTCCGCTGAGCTCGCGCCATTTGTTGGCGGGTTGATGGACTTGGTCACACACTGTGACAAGTCCAGGGTGTCCGCGTAGTCCGCTGTGACCGGGCGGTTTGCATGTTGGTCGTGGACTTGTGCTTGCGGACTGGTGCAGTGTCCGCTACTTTGTGCGGACTGTCATCTCATCTTGGTGCTTGTCGGTTTCAGCTGTTGTTCAGCCATGTCCTTGCGGACTGGGTGGACTGCCTTGTGCTGACTAGCTTTTTGCTAGCAGGTCTGCTATGGCGGCATCTTGCGCCTGGTGTTTGGCATACTATTCGCGAGTTCGACATTGTTGATTTGTTCAATACGGACTCGGCGGACTGGCTGTGCTAGCTGCGATCAGGGGTGGTAAGCTTATCTCATAGAGCGGTGACCACACTCCTCACCCCGCCTATAAATAGGACACCCCGACACTTCATTTGTAACAGAGTGAATAGTAAGTTGAACTTGGATTAAGTGCTGCGGACTCAGTTTTCCTATCCGCGTGGTTGGAGCAGACTTAATCGGTTGCTGTTTGCAGGTGGCGCGGCTAGCACTGTGGAGCCAGGAGTTTGGTTTTGACTTCGGTCAGGCTCAATAAAGTTTGCGGACTGCATTCAGCAGTTTACCAGTTTTCTCTCTACTTCATCTTTCCAAGTTAGATAACCTGTCCGTCGGACTTGGCAGTTAGGCGGCCTGTTCTCCAGTTCGCTAGCAACAGTAGTTCAACGAATAACGGTGTGTCCGCGCGACCTCGCGGTCTCGGCGGACTCCGTTGTTCAGTTCGGCTTCAGCAGAAGTTCGGGCGGTCTCTGCGACTTCTGTGGACAGACGGTCTCGGCAGGCTCCAGTGTTCTGTCTGCCCGAATTGATATTTGTATTTTTTTTCTGCTTTCCCTAGTGTACTGGCAAAATCATGTCTCGTCATGTATACCTTGTTCTGTAAAGAACATTGATATATACATGATCTGCTTGTCTCTGTCTTTGCATCTGGTTGATTGAGTTTCTTCCTGATTTCTGCTTGGTCAAGTTGTGATCTGGATAGTTCTGAAGATATTAATTTGGTGTTTACATTATCTTGCTGAGCTTCTTGAGAAAATTCAAAAGCGCTTTGAGGTCCTTGGAGGAGGATGGAGGAAAGGAGGGCCACATAAGATGTCGGGTAATTTTCCCCATATCGTAAGACTACTGATTGGCGACCAAAATCAGGGGCCGTGACGGTGGATGTCGCCCCACTTATTGAGTCTGAAGCTAGGTTTAGGGCCTAGCATGGGGAGGAAGGAAGAGACCGACTTGTGTCGGACCAATCCGGGTCAAGTCGGGCCAGGCCGGTTTTTCCTTAAATATCAATTCGGTGGTCATTTGACTTATACGGACTCGAAATTGTGCGAAATTGGGCCAGTTTGAATCATCTAGTCAAGCCGATCATGTTCTTGTTGGCCCAATCCAACCACTTTAATATTTTTTCGGAAGCCCATCAATTTTAAAATATATTATATAATAAGAATAAAAAATAGTTTAAAATTGCCAATTTGTTAATCAATGACTAATTAAATTAGTAATAATAATCCAAGAAATCTTCAAAAATTTTAACTCATTTTCAATTTTATTCATTTTGATCTTCTGATACTTTAATGGTTTTGTGCGCGAGGGAATTAATTGGACCTTTTATTCCATTACAGCTGATTAGCTTATTTTAATCGTTAACTTATATATATGTTGGACTCATTTTTATTTTTGTTAAAAATGTTAATGGATTCTTATGCATTTTATTTAATAATTTTAATTTTTATGAGGCAACGGTAGTGGGAACAATTGGAGATCAGGTTGGAGGTGGACAGAGAAGCTATGTCAGATCCAGAAATTTTTTCTAATGTAGCAGGACTTAAAAATAAATAATTATTCGAATAATATGACAAAAGTATATTAATATCGCAAAATTTATACAAAAGTCGTACATATAGGTAGAAAAATGTAAATAATTCCTTGGTACAAAATTCATTTTCGAACTTTCATGTTTTGAAAGGATTTCATGATAAATGAACAATTCGGAGAGGAATTTGCAAAAGAAAAGAGGGGAAAAACGTGATCAACCATTAGCCACGATTTTATGCTGTGGCTAATACTATTAAGACAATCACTATTAGCCACGGGTTAAATTCGTGACTAATACTATCAATTTTTTTAAAAATAAATGAGCTTGAGCAACCACCCACACTAGCCCCAAGGTAAGTACGCCACTGCATAGAAGGCGACACAAAGGAGTTGGAGGCAATTAATTATGAGCGACAACCAACAATATGTGATATTGAGCGTCATCAAGGATTTCGGGGAGCAACCTAGAGGGTGCATTGACTGGCAGTCGCGTTTTGCAATTTATGTGATTAACTAGCATTCATTTGTCGCAAGGCAAATTATTGATCGAGCATGTCTAATTATTTCAAAATTGATCCGGTGGTTTACAATCGAGCCCGATGATTGGTCACGACACAATAACATAATCCTATGAGGGCAAACATCATAATGATATTACTCATCTTGTTGTTAGGTTTGTCTATTCTCTACCGACCGAGTGGGCAAAAGCAGAAGAGACAGACGCATTGCGCCACTTTATCCTGAAGAATTGATGTCAATTCGTTGTTTTCAATACTGAAAAGCCAAGAAGAACATCTCTGCAAATCATAATTAGCATTTCGTGCAGAGAAAATCAATCATCTTCAGCCTGAGTTTGTTGGTCGGATCGCGATGTGTTTTTGACGTTCGTGCGGATACCTCTAAAGACGTGAATAATATTCTGTGTTTGGACTCCAACGCCAATCATTCTTCTCAAAATCCGATTTCAATGCACGTATTGTACTTATTTCTTGATTTGTAGTATTTTGTGGATCATGTCGATGATTCATATTTTCCCACTCCGCATTTGCCTTGAAACCCGACGACACCCTTGGGCTTTGATGTTTCATTCTATTCTTACCCTTGTCACACACGGGCAACGGGTCGAGGAGGCTGATGTGAGGCTCAAACGCCTTCGTCGTAATTTTGATTTTGCAAAAATACAACCGAGCACGCTCGTGGGTGGATCTTCAACACATGAGTCCGTCTAGAGGAATTATGTTGGCTTAAGCATGGAAATGAATTTCTAGATCTCTCGGGTTCTGTAGGGTATTAGACTTTAGAATGAATTGAAGATACTTGAATGAGTTATAGAACATCACAATGCATGTATGATTCTTTATTTCTAGAGACCAAGACCTAATTAAGCAGCAATGGATGTTTAAAAAAGGACTTAATTATTAGTTATTTGTTTGTCTTATTTTTTCTTGATTTTCCATCATTTATTAATTTTTTGAATTTTCTTGTCATTTATTAACACAGGAATTCCCTATCAATGTTGGCTTACATCAAGGTTCAACTTTAACTTTACCCTTATCTTAGATGAGCTCACCGGACATATCCAACAAGAAATACCTTTGTGTTTATTATTTGTGGATGATATCGTTTTGGTCGATGAGACACGCAAGGGTGTAAACACAAAACTTTAATCTTGGCGAGACACGCAAGGGTGTAAACACAAAACTTTAATCTTGGCGAGACACTTTAGAAAAGAAGGGTTTTCGGTTGAGTAGGACAAAGATAGAGTATTTGGAGCTTAAATTTAGCAGTGCAAGAAGGTCAGATGATTTTTTTATTAAGTTGGGTGATTAAGATATTTCCTGAAGTGAAAGTTTTAAATATCTTGGATCGATAGTTCAAAAAGACGGAGGTATTGATATTGATGTGACACATAGAATCCAAGTAGGCTGGTTGAAGTGGAGAGTCGGGTCAGGGATCTTGTGTGATCGTAAAGTACCATTAAAACTTAAGGGAAAGTTCTACTGTACTGCGATTAGACCAGCGATGCTCTATGGTTCTGAGTGTTGGGCAGTGAATTGTGTACATGATCAAAAAATGGGAGTTGCGGAGATGAGAATGCTTAGGTGGATGTGTGGACAAACGAGACTAGATAGAATTAGGAATGAATGTATCAGGGATAAGACAAGAGTAGCACCAATTGCAGAGAAGATGCGAGAAGCTCGACTAAGATGGTTTGGACACGTGCAAAGGAGGCCATTTGAGGCACCAGTTAGGCGTTGTGAGTGTCTAGTCACTAGGCATGTTAAACGAGGGAGGAGTAGATCAATAAAGACTTGGAATGAAACTATAAGGAAAGACATGATGTACTTAGGCATAAGTGATATTTGACAAAAGATAGGGCACAATGACGACAAAAGATCCATATAGCCAACCCCACCATAGTAGGATAAAGGCTTGAGTGTTTTTGTTATGTTCCTGTCATTTATTATTGTTTTTAATTGAATATTATGATCTATTTATAAAACTTGGTTCTCTCGTGCGGCTGTGATAGTACCTCGGCCACAATAATGCATCAAAAATTTAAATACTTAGTGTTTACCCAGAATCTTGCGACCGCGGCTTGCAAGTCCAGTTAAGGCAAAGCAAGACAATAGTGCTCAATGGTAGGGACAATTAAGATACTTGTAACTACCGTCCCTCCTCATTCACAGTAGGGTGGGCGGTTACGTCCTAAGTAATTGTGCCCCTTCTACAACATCAGCAGCCGACCAACCCGATCAACTCTCAGCAGCAGCCAAGTCTCGAGGGGTTCGGGTGAACACCATGGGTGTCTACCATTGCTCCCATCTCTCCTTAGTTGGTAGATGTTTGTGCGGTTACATCCTGTTGTAACCGAACATCCTCTCCCTCTCTATTTTTTTCCTAGATTCTCCTATACCCCAGACAACTTGCATTTAATGTAACATTTATTGTACTCAACCATCTGGGCAACCCTCCCTTATGTTTAAATAGGGGGTCATGGGTGCTTGGAAGGGACAAGAACTTTAGCCAAAATTTGCCCAATAGTATGCGTGGTTACATGTTCTGAGTCATCATCAATTGCCTATTTCTCTAGTGCTTTTTGCATGTAATAGAGTTGTAATATCTCTTTAAAGAAATAAAATGTTCTCAATGAGTGGCATTTGTCGTTGCGGGTTAATCTTGTGTAGACGTTCGCAACAAGCTCATTTTTTCTTTATTCTATTCGTTCTACCCTCAATGGTTATTAAAGGATCTTATTGTCCCTCATTCCTCTGTCTCCTTCAAGTTTCGTAACTGAGTTTGGAAGTTAAAGATATTTTTGGCTAAAATAGTTCAAACATGCGGGCTTCAAATAAAGTGATTGGTGAAATTGCCTCATGGTTGGACGAATGCAACAGAGTTTGGCCTGACATGGAGCTCCCTAGGTCGGATGATTACATGCGGATGAGCCCACCCCTCGGGAGGATGCCTATGTAGAAACAACGATTACTCCAGTGCAGTTAGTAGCAGTATCAGATGGAACCCTCCTAGAGGCCTCTCAAGAAGTGCAATAGATCCTGATCCCCACGGGGCAGTGATATGAATATGTCCTTAAATGTGAAATTAATTTATAGTGGAGGAAAATGAGTTGTTGGATCGGTACTTCCTCGATAACATCGATGACTTTGCATGGTCAACATCAGACATGTCAGTGGTAAGCACCAATGTCGCATGTCATCGCCTCAACATCAATGCCGACTTCCAACCGATCAGGTAGAAGAAGTGAGAAATAGTCATAATGCTCGTCATGCTGATTTGGGAGGAAGCTAGTTTCTAAGCTCCTCAAAGCAAACTTCGTTAAGGAAATTCAGTACCCGAAATGAGTTTCCAATGTGGTAATGTTTCACAAAGCTAATGAATAGTGGATGCTGTGTGTTGATTTCACAAGACTCAACAAGACGTGTCCAAAAGATTTTTACCCCCTACATCAGATAGAATCTCTAGTTGATTCCGCTGTGGGATTTACCATGTGGAGTGTTTTTGACGCTTTCTCGGGATTCCGCCAGATACAGATACATGCTCCTGACATTCCTCATAAGTCATTCATCTCAAATGATGGTTGTTAGGTCCATTGCCCACAATGTCCTGGATTTGAGTGAAGACAATATTATCAATGACATACACTTGTTTGTAAATGACTATGATAGGTCAGGTAGCCTAAATGATTATGTCAGGTAAACACTTACCTATGGTGTGGGATGAAAGAAAACTGTCTAAGTCAACAAGCGTTGAGTGAAGATCAGTCACTCAACGCCAAATGACTTATAGCACTGAGTGAAGCGTATATAGTCAAAGACAAGGCAGTGGAAGCCGAGAAAATGGCTATGTCCACAAGCGTTGAGTGAAGTCAACTCACTCAACTCCATACAGCGAAAGGTTGTGAGATAGGCTACATCAGTAAAAGTCTGATGTTGGAATGAGCTAAAGTATGCTTAAGTCCACAGGGGTTGAGTGAAGTCAACTCACTAACCGCCATGCTACTAAATATAGAAAAGTGGCTAAGGCAGAAAGCGTTGAGTGAGGCATTTTCACTCAACGCTCTCAACGCTTATGTTGTTGAATAAGCAGAAATTTGGTTAAGGCAAAAAGCGTTGAGTGGAGGTTACTGACTCAACGCTATCATCGCCTAGTGTTGATAGATTTTTTTCTAAGAAGTTTGGCGTTGAGTGATGCTTACTAACTCAACGCCAAGCAGCTAAAAGCTGATAAAGCAAGATTGGCGTTGAGTGGAGCTGAATCACTCAACACCTAGAATCAGATTTATATTCTAAGTTGTTTGGCGTTGATTGAAGGTTACTCACTCAACGCCAAGAGATAGTGAATTTGTCTAAGTGTTTTGGCGTTGAGTGATGCTTACTCACTCAACGCATATTCTCTGATGCTCGATTTTGGCTAAGTCTACAGGAGCTGACATCAATAAAATCGACAAAGTCAACTAAGGTCAAATCAGGTACGGGGAAGCTATACTACACGACAAAACTTATCGTGAAGCTACTGTACGTCTTCTTCCGTTAAAGCAAGGCGCAGCTTGATCCTGCCAGTGGGGCCCACCGATCTCTAAGAGCCGTTAATCGACGAACTACAAAAGGAAGAGAAAGGGGTCAGGACAAAAACCATTTACGACATACATTATTCAAAAAGGGAGAGCAGTCATCTTCATCATGTTCGCCATTGCTGCTAGTGAAAAAGCTTGAAGCTCTCCAGCAAAAAAAGTTCAGTTAGCTGTGCAAGTCTCCAACTGCTACAACAGATTCAGAATCGGTTCTAAAGAAGTAGAACCATCATCTTTTGGTAGGTTCAGTGGGATGTTTGAAGACTCAAGATCAAAAGATCTTTAGCCTTCAGTAGCTAGTTCAGAAGTTTTCTTCTGAGTTCCTCCAACAAATCCTTTCCCTGCTGTGAGGAGAGTAGGAGCAGAAAGTTTTCTGTTTCAAGTGGTTGACATAGAGAAATTTCTTTATGTCAAAGTTAATTAAACTTTTCTCTTTAAAGGATCCTTCTGAACTTGAGCTGTGGGACCTTTGGGTCTGAGATAGGGAAAATTTTCTTGAGCTATAGGAGAATGAATCTCTCTAAGGTAGGTGAGTTTTACTCACTGAGTTTTAGGGCAGTATTGCCTGAAATGTAGGAGAGTGTTTCTCTCTGAGATGTAGGAGCAATTTTGCTCTGAGGTAGGGCTATCCTCCATTGCCTAAGTGGTAGAGCTTAAGTGCCTAAGGTAGGTGATACTTGTATCACTGAATGTATGCCTTTGTGGCTGAGGTGTAAGTCTTGGAGGAGACTGAGTGATCCTGAGGGATCTGTGGTGTAAGCTCCTTGGAGCATTATTTGGAGAAGTGCCTTGACTAATAGGAAGTTAGCAAGGTGGGAGGAGACTGGATGTACCCATAATTTTGGGGAATCACTATAAAATACTTATGTGCTTTTTTGTGTTTGCTTTTGTTTTCTTAATTATAGGTGCTTAGAACAAGCTCTAGATCACTAAACGCTAAAAGCTTAAAGAAACAATCAAGTAATACAAAAAGACTCCTTCTTCTCCCCTTGATAGACTCCTTCTCCTCTCAAAAGGGCAAGAAGGGGTTGGGATTCAAGGGAAGCACAAGAGTTGTTCCTTCCAAAAGGAAGGGAAAAGCTCAAGTTCCACCTCAGCCTATTTCTTCTAAGCCTCCCATTCTTTTTAAGAAAGTTTTGATACCTTCTAATAGGTATGACCAAGAAATTTCTTATGGTCACTGAGAGAGGGGTTGTTCATCTGGAGTGAACAAAGATGTTCACTGTCATGATGAAAATTTTGGCAGGGTGTGTGCAGTCAAGGATGCCAATGAGAAATTTCAAATGACCCAATCTGGACCATTTGTATTTGGTGCTTCTGCACCAACTCTCAAGAATGTTGCTACAGCCAAGGCTCAGAATTTGACAGCAAAGGCTCTGACCAATGGAAAGTTTAAGAATCAGGCTGATCTGGGCATATCTGAAGCCATCAGAAGCATGCTTTCTGAAAAGAAGCTATCTGTTGCTGGCACTCAGGGCAGACCAAATCAGTCAACTATAAGATTTACCTTCAGCCAAATTCTGGCTGAAAGAAATTAGAAAAAGGTTGCAGCACATCTTCCTCCTATCAAGGTTGCAGCTCATCAAGCTGCAGGTCCTTCATAGAAAAGAAGATATAACATACATGAGTGTTGGTGTTGTGGTAAGATAGGGCACTTTTCCATTGACTGCTGACACAATCCCAATGTTGCCAGAGCTAGGGTCAGTCCACCAGTTAGAAATTCTGTTGGTGGACATGTTCAGTTTCATGCTAATATGCACCTAAGACCCAATAGATATTGGGGTCCTAAGGTTTAGTAATTTAAATATTGTAGGATAGTTCAAGGCACCATACCCCTATATGGTACTTGGACGGAGGCTGTTCCAGGCACATGACTGGAATAAGGAGAAACTTGAAGGAGTTTACTCCAGTAAAAGATGGACCCAAAGTCATCTTTGGAGATTTAGATAGAGGTGTAACCAGAGGGTATGGTAAGATAACTAATGGCATAGTCACCATCACAATGGTGGCTTATGTTGAAAGATTGCAACACAACCTTATAAGCAGAAGCCAACTTTCTGATCTTTGCTATGCAATTGTCTTCCACAAGGATGAGTGCCTAATTAGAAGGTCAAGTGACCAAGAGGTCATCTTTACAGGCACTGGGAGTGGAAATGTTTATTGCTTAAATATTCTTTGTCTAGACAAAGATTCTCCTATCTGTTTGGTGGCAAATGAGAAAGTCTCCTACTGTGTCTAGTGGCACAAGAGACTAGCCCATTTGATTTACAAGACTATTGGCAAGCTCTTCAGTCAAGGGCTAGTTAGGAATGACCCAAATGTGAAGTGCTTTAAAGAGGGCATTTGTTCTGCTTGCCAAAAGGGTAAGCAGACAAAAGTCTCCTTCAAGGGTATTGGGACCAAAGACTCTGTGAAGTGCTAATACCTCTTGTACTTGGACCTATTCAGTCCAATGCGAATTCACAGTCTTGCTAGGAAAGTTTACACCCTTGTGGTAGTTGATTACTTTTCCAAGTTTACTTGGGTGTTCTTTCTTAAGAAAAAGGATGAAACCCTTGATGTCCTCATGAGGTTTGTCAAACAAATTCAGAATGAGCTTGGCTGTTCTGTGGTCAAAATTAGAAGTGACCATGGGATAGAATTCTAGTCTGATAGCATGACAAAGTTCTGTGAAGAGCATGAGATTCATCATGAATTCTCCTCTCCTAGAATACCCCAACAAAGTGGGATAGTTGAGAAGAAAAATAGGACTCTCATAGAAGCTGGTAGAACTCTATTGAGTGACACATCTTTCCCAGAATATTTCTAGCTGAGGCAGTAAATACTGCATGTTATGTCCTCAATAGAGCCTCTATCACCAAAGTCCACAAGAAGACTCCTTATGAGATCTTGAAGGGAAGGAAACCATATCTGGGCTATCTCAGAATCTTTGGCAGTAAATGCTTTGTGCTTCACAATGACAAGTCCTATGTGACTAAGTTTGTTGCAAAATCCTATGATGGAATCTTTGTTGGGTATAATAATCATAGCAAAGCATATAGGATCTACAACTTAAAAAGCCAAGTTATAGAAGAATCAGTTCATGTAGTCTTTGATGAGTCTACCATGATTAACAATGGACTGCCTAGGTCCTCTTATAGTACTGTAGGTACAGAATAGATGATGGAAAAGCTGACCATCAAGAAAGCATCACAAGTCATCCAAGATGATATGGATTATCCAGAAGATCTACCTGGCACACTGGGAGAGGATGAAGATCAACAATAAGATGCCCCTACTTTTGAAAGAAGACTTCCATCTGCAGTCAGACATATGAGAGATCATCCGGCACACAAGATCATTGGTGAGGCAAGTCATGGAGTAATGACAAGGAGCAGAAGTCAGAATATAACCATGTATTCAAGCTTTCCTTCCCAAGTGGAGCCTAAGGAGTTTGAAGAGGCCAACATAGACCAGAATTGGATTGGAGCTATGCAGGAGGAACTGAACAAGTTCAAGAGGTACAGGGTCTGGAAGCTGGTTCCCAGGCCTCATGGTCATAATATCATTGGAGTCAAGTGGATCTACAAAAACAAGTTTGATGAAAATGGCATTATAATTAAGAACAAAGCCAGACTAGTAGCTAAGAGGTACAAACAAGAAGAAGGGATTGATTTTAATCAAACCTTTGCACCTATTGCAAGATTGGAGGCCATTAGGTTATTCCTTGTATATGCAACACACAAGGGATTCAAGGTCTACCAAATGGATGTGAAGTCAGCCTTCCTGAATGATGACTTAAAAGAAGAAGTCTATGTTGAGCAGCCTCCAGGTTTTGTAGTTCCTAACTCACCTGATTTTGTTTATAGACTTAGGAAAGCTCTATAAGGGCTGAAGCAAGCCCCTAGAGCATGGTTTTAGACATTGTCTAGTTTCCTTATTGAGAACAAATTCTCAAGGGGGAAAATAGACAATACCCAATTCCTAAGGGAATCTAACGGTAAGATCATCCTAGTCCAGATCTATGTAGATGACATCATCTTTGGATCTACTGATGATAACCTCTGCAAAAAGTTTGCTAAACTTATGCAGAGGAAGTTTGAGATGAGCAGTATGGGTGAACTTAAGTTCTTCTTGGGCCTCCAAGTAAGACAGACTGATGATGGCTTGTCCATATTCCAGTATAAGTTCACTAGGGAGTTAATCAAGAAATTTGGCATGGAGAATTCCTCCACCAAGAGTACTCCCATGGGGTCAAGTATGCATGTATGCAAAGATGAAGCAGGGAAACCTGTTGATGAAAATTTGTACAGAGGGATAATTGGCTCCCTTCTATATTTGACTACAAGTAGGCCAGACATCATGTATGCTATATGTGTTTGTATTAGGTATCAGGCTTGCCCTAAAGAATCTCACTACTCTGTAGCTAAGAGAATCTTGAGGTATCTTAAGGGCACTCCAGATCATGGACTTTGGTACCCTAGGAATGGGGAGTTTGAACTAACTGGCTATTCAGATGCAGATTTTGCAGGTTGTAAAGAGGACAGGAAGAGCACATATATCACCTGTCAGTTCTTGGGAGGGAGACTGGTATCTTGAAGCTGCAAGAAACAAACTAGTGTAGAAATATCAACTGTAGAGTTAGAGTACATCTCAGCAAGAAGTTATTGTGCTCAGTTGCTATGGATCCAGCACCAGCTTCAAGACTACAAGCTCCAGATAAGTAAAACTCCTTTATTTTGTGATTCTACTAGTGAAATCTCTATTGTTAGTAATCCTATCTCCCATAGCAGGACTAAACACATAGAGATTAGATATCATTTCATTAGGGGGCATGTGGAATATGAATACATCACCCTTGAGTTTGTCCCAACAGACAAGCAAGTGACTGACATCTTCACTAAGCCACTAAATAAAGCCAATTTTAACACCTTCAAATTTGAGTTGGGTATGTTAAACTTAGTATAGCTTCAGTTGCTCCTCACCTCTAGTTGCAAACTATGTGGCTTTATGCAGAAAAGATGATCCTTTAAAGAAATGAAGATTCTCATATTGAGGGGGAGCAAATCAAGCAATACTGCCTAATTGAGGGGGAGTAGGTGATAACAAACTCAGTTATCAGGTGCATCCTTCCTGCTATTTGCTGCAGTCAAAAAGGGGGAGAGGATAAGATGATAAGATGATCAGATAAGCAAGACAGCAACAAAGCAGCAGTAATTCAGAGGAAGCTGATGGCAGATGCAGTAATGTTTTCTGCAAGCAGGGAAACACTTACCTATGGTGTGGGATGATAAAAAACTTTCTAAGTCCACATGCATTGAGTGAAGATCAGTCACTCAACGCCAAATGACTTATAGCGCCGAGTGAAGCCTATATAGTCAAAGCCAAGGCAGTGGCAAGCTGAGAAAATTGCTATGTCCACAAGCATTGAGAGAAGTCAACTCACTCAACGCCATACAACGAAAGGTTGTAAGATAGGCTACAACAGTAAAAGCTTGATGTTGGAATGAGCTAAAATATGGCTAAGTCTATAAGAGTTGAGTGAAGTCAACTCACTCAACGCCATGCTACTAAATACAGAAAATTGGCTAAGGCAGAAAGCGTTGAGTGAGTCATGTTCACTCAACACTTATGTTGCTGAATAAGCAAAAATTTGGTTAAGGCAAAAAGCGTTGAGTGGAGGTTACTTACTCAACGCTGTCATCACATAGTGTAGACAGATTTTTGTCTAAGAAGTTTGGCATTGAGTGATGCTTACTCACTCAACACTAAGCAGCTAAAAGCTAATAAAGCAAGATTGACATTGATTGGAGCTGAATCACTCAATGCCTAGAATCAGATTTATATTCTAAGTAGTTTGGCACTGAGTGAAGGTTACTCACTCAACGCCAAGAGACAGTGAATTTGTCTAAGTATTTTCACTTTTAGTGATGCTTACTTACTCAACTCTTATTCTATGATGCTCGATTTTTGCTAAGTCCACAGGTGCTGACGTCAGCAAAATCGACAAAGTCAACTAAGTTCAAATCAGGCATGGGGAAGCTACACTACTCGACAAAACTTGCCGTGAAGCTACTGTACGTCTTCTTCCGTTAAAGCAAGGCGCAGCTGAATGTTGCAGGTGGGGCCCACCGATATCTAAGAGTCGTTGATCGGCAAACTACAAAATGAAGAGAAAGGGGCCAGGACAAACAACTTTTAGGGCATACATTATTCAAAAAGGGAGAGCAGCCGTCTTGATCGTGTTCGCCATTGCTGCTAGTGAAAAATCTTGAAGCTCTCCTTCAAGAAAAGTTCAGTTAGCTGTGCAAGTTTCCAACTGCCACAGTAGATTCAGAATCTATTCTGAAGAAGTAGAATATTCATGTTTTGGTAGGTTCAGTGGGCTGTTTGAAGACTCAAGATCAAAATATCTTTAGCCTTCAACAGCTTGTTCAGAAGTTTTCTTTTGTGTTCCTCCAACAAATCCTTTCCCTACTGTGAGGAGAGTAGGAGCATAAAGTTTTTTGTTTCAAGTGGTTGGCACAGGGAAATTTCTTTGTGTCAAAGTAAATTAAACTTTTTCTCTTTGAAGGATCCTTTTGGATTTGAGCTGTAGGACCTTTGGGTCTGAGGTAAGGCAAATTTTCCTGAGCTGTAGGAGAGTGAATCTCTCTGAGTTAGGTGAGTGTTACTCATTGAGTAGTAGGGTCGTATTTCCTAAAATGTAGGAGAGTGTATCTCTCTGAGCTGTAGGAGCAAGCTTTCTCTGAGGTAGGGCTATTCTCCATATCCTGAGTGGTAGGGCTTCAGTGCCTGAGGTAGGTGATACTTGTATCACTGAGTGTAGGCCTTTGTGGCTGAGGTGTAAGTCTTAGAGGAGACTGATAGATCCTGAGGGATCTGTGGTGTAAGCTCCATGGATTATTGGTTTAAAGAAGTGCCTTGACTAACAGGAAGTTAGCAAGGTGGGAGGAGAGTGGATGTACCCATAATTTTGGGGAACCACTATAAAATACTTGTGTGCTTTTCTGTGTTTGCTTTTGTTTTCTTAATTATAGGTGCTTAGAACAAGCTCTAGATCACTAAACGCTGAAAGCTTAAAGAAACAATCAAGTAATACAAAAAGACTCTCAAAAGACCTAAGATGACCTATTCACCCCCCTCTAGGTTGCTAGCTACCTTGAAATTGAAGACTTTCAATGGTTGTTGCTGCTATCTTGCCATGCCTTTTTGTCTACAGAATGCTGACATGACGTATTAAAGGATGATAGATTATGTATTCAAGCACTAGAATGGCCGCAATCTAGAAATGTATGTTGATGATCTTCTCGTCAAGAACCCAAAGATGGAAGATCACATCCAAGACTTGATGGAAACATTCACCACCTTCCATAACTACAGTATAAGGCTCACCCGACCAAGTGTATCTTTGGAGCCAATAAAGGAAAATTGCTTTGTCACCTGCTAAAACACCAAGGACTAGAGCCTAATCCTGATAAAGTGAAAGTCATTCTAGATATATCACCTCCTAGGAGCCCCAAGGAGGTTCAAATGTTGGTAGGGAGGGTCGCAGGCTTGAGCCTGTTCATCACTCGCTCTGGGGATATGTATGCTCCAATATTCAAAGCCCTTTGGGGGCACCATGTTTGAGTGGACAGAATAGTGCAACATGATGTTTGAGGAGTTGAAGCATTAGCTAATGAAAACCCCCTCCTTCAAAGCCCTCGATAGTCAGAAGATCTTTTCATATATCTCGGGTTGGCACAAAGGATTTCACCTCAGTACTAGTCTGAGATTAAGGGAAGAAATGATTCCTCATCTATTATATTATCCACGTATTGAAGAGATCTAAGATTTGTTATCCTATCATGTAGAAATTAGCCTTGATAATATCAGCGCGAATAATTCTCCTTTACTTCCAAGCTCATTCCATCCATGTAGTCATTGACCACCCACCGAGAGTTGGACTAGAAAAACCCGAACACTCAGAAAGGTTAGTCAAATGGGAAATCGAGATCAGCGAGCTAGATTGATATTTCATATGTTCCAAGAATGTCCATCAAGTCCCAAGTTCTGGAAGACTTACTTACTGAGTTTGTTGAAGGCGCCACCAAAAGGCGAGAGACCCCGATCCGTTGTGTCTGACTATATTTGTAAATGGCACTTTGGGAAAAAGCTCCATCAATGCAGAAGTTGTCCTAATCAGTCATAATGGTTTTTGGATCATACAAGCAGTCAAGTTTCATTTTCCCACCACCAACAATCAAGCGGAGTATGAAGTGCTTATAGACGATTTTGGCTTTGCATAGGATCTCAGTATCGAGGTTATTGTAGTACAAACAGATTCCCTGGTAATAGTGTCATATGTAAATAAGGACTTCAAAACTATGGAACCCTTTCTAAAGAAATACTAGGCCATGGCTAAATAACAGATTTACAATTTTCCTACCTTTAGTATTCGACACATACCACAAGAAGAAAACATTGAGTTCGACGAGTCAGTGAAGCACAACTGACGTGCAGGAGGAACCCTCACAGAGTTGTTCCATACAACATTTGAGGATGTGGAGGTCATAGATATCGAACAGAGTCCATCATGAATGGACCCTTTCATCTATTACATGGGAGAAATCCACCCTTTAGTAATGAATAAAAAGATAATTTGGATCAAGGCCGCACACTACTTACTCCTCTCTGGGTGTTTGGAAAAGTCCCTTTATGATTTGATATATCAGGTTATTAAAGTGATGTAGCAAAATGCCTTAACATATACATTGCATATTCTATTAGTCAATGTTCAGAAAGACTCAGAAGGGTCAACTCATGAATCAATATTATCAACAAACTCAGAGTAAAGCCAAGCAATAAAGTTAACTTTGAGAAGCTATCAACTTACGTCGTCATGTGATAATGGGATATGTCGACATACGTCGAGAAGTTTACATTCAGATATCAGTGTAGTCTGCAAAGTCACACTATATACTTTGACTATCTTCTATCAAAATTATAATAGTGATGTATTAAGGTTCAAGCCTTACAGAAGTGGGAGAATAAGTATATGTTGATATATTCTCTTCACTTTTACATATAAACATATATCTACTTCGAAGTCAAAGTTCATAGCTTGCGTTGCCACATATGAAAGTTCAAGAAATATTGTGTCGATTTTTATGAAGAACAATTTCAAATATAGTACACTCTAATTAAGGCAGCAATACTGATTTGAATATAGTCGTTAAGATCTGATTAAGGAAGGCTATTATTTTCCATCAAAGCAAACCAGATAAGTGATCATTATAACAATTTGTGTCTATATATGGATTTTCCTATTCAGAGAATAACAGGAGATTCATATACAAAGGAAATTATGAATGTGCCAGAGGATCTCTTGTCTTTATTCCTTTTCTCTTCACTCTTCTTCTTCTTCTATCTAGAAGTGTTCTAAACAGATGGAAACAAGTCAATAAGTAGCATTATCTCTAGATTCATAGGCCAATCAATCGAAAAAAATACAAAGGCTTCAATAAGTTCAAATCCTTTATAGATTCAATTTTTATTTATTGAATCTAAGTTTCGAGGAGCAACCAATAAAAAGATCTTGTCAACTGCAACTCAATCCACTAGTGCTGCAAAGAACAAAGTCCTCAAAGATACTGCTAAAGAGGACAACTTTTTTTGAAACAAATTTTCAGATTCATCTTTCTTCTTTCAACATATTTATTGAGTTCTTAGAATCTCCCTTCTAAAAGATTCAATGGTTTTCTGATCCTCCTTATAAAAAGGATTTGTAAATGGTTTGATCCACCTTATCAAAAGGATCATTGTGTGATTCTTGATACACTGAAAGTGAAGTGATAGATACAACTCTAGAGGGGGGGTGAATAGAGTTATCAAAAATTGCACTTAGCAAAGTTGACTTTCTACTCAACTCCCTTGGAGTGAAATGCGGAATGAAAAGATTATAGATATGGAGATAACCCTAAAGCCTAACACAAGTGATGTGCACAGACTCAAGCTAACTGTAATTACAGTTAAGGCTTGGATATCCTAATCAGCAACTAGCAAACCTAGTTATATCTAATCACAGCCACAATGCAAGAATTTAAACAAGGCAATCCAGACGACACAAGGAATTTAAGTGGTTCCCCAAACAACTTGGGTACGTCCACTCTTCTACCAACAAGGTAGGAATCCACACAGGTTTTTGATCAGGTGCCCTGCCACCAACAAGATCTGCTTCAGGTAGATCAAGAGACCCTTTAGACTTTTGATCAGGTGTCTAAAAACCGAACACAGGTTTTTGATCAGGTGCCCTGCCACCAAGGGATACTTTTGAAGGGAGTAATAACCCTGTACAGGAGGGGGAAAGGGGTTAAGGTGTCTTCTCTATTTTACAATAGATTAGAGAAGCACAATAACTTGCACTGAGCTAGAGAGCTCTAAAAGAATCAAGGCTCCCCCTGGATCAAAGAACGTCCAGGTGAAGTCTTGCTTCAGTGCAGAAACTCTTCAGTAAGAACTAAAGGAAGAACTACAAGAAGATATAAAATAATAAAATAGAAAATCTTCTAGCAGCTATCTTCTTCTTCTTCTTCAAAAGATCTCTGAGTTAGAACTTCCTGGAACAGGAGAACTCAGGTTGAAGAAGAGCAGAAGAGCTAACACTTCTCAGTTGAATGAAGATTGCTGAGAGCAGTAAACTTGTTCTTGCTGTAAGCTTGCTGAATGAATTTCTTATCTCTGTGAACTAGTTGATTTCTTCTTTAAAGAAGTCTTTATATATCAGCAGCAGCAACGACTCTAATTGAGTTTGAATCTTGTCGTTTTCTGAACTCTACAAGCTGGGCTGCAAAAAGCATAAAGCAAAAACAAACTACAGCAGGCAGATATCCTATAAAAGGATAAAGCTTTCTAAGAAGCTGCAAATACTTCTGATGAAATAATATAAGATAAAGTCACATCAGAATGAACTCTTTATGGCCAAGGAAGACTTTTTGAGTCTAACGGCTATAAAGGACAGCCTGGCAGATAAAGCAGATTGCATATCTCAGCTACAAGACAAACAACTTTGTCAGAAAAGATTAGCTCATGCATATAGAATAGAACTGATATTGCATGGAAATAATGTTACAAAATATTCAGATAATCTATTATAAAATATGCCAAAATAGTTATTAATTTAGTCACATCACAGAAGATGACAAACTAAATAAGAGCATACAGCAAAACGTCGAACGACCTTCGGAGATCGTCGAATGGCCCACGGAGATCGTCGATCTATCAGACAGATAGTCGAACGATCCAGATAGTCAAACTATCAGAGAAGATAGTCGAACTACCTCGGCAGATAGTCGACCTATCAGAACAGATAGTCGAGCTATCAGATAGTCGATCTGTCCGGACAGATAGTCGAACTACCAAACAAACACAAATAGTCGACCTATCAAGCAGATAGTCGACCTATCCCAGAAAACAGATAGTCGACCTATCAACAGATAGTCGAACTATCAAAACAAAATAAATAGTCGATCTATCAACAGATAGTCGAACTATCAGATAGTTGAACTATCCAAGCAGATAGTCGAACTATCAAGGCAACACAGATAGTCGACCTATCAACAGATAGTCGAACTATCAAAGCAAAACAAATAGTCGATCTATCAACAGATAGTCGAGCTATCAGATAGTTGAACTATCAGGACAGATAGTCGAACTATCAAAGACAAGCAGATAGTCGACCTATCAACAGATAGTCGAACTATCAAGACAAACAGATAGTCGACCTATCAACAGATAGTCGAGCTATCAACGCAGACAGAACGTCGACCAACTGATAGACGATCGTCGATCAACCGATAGACGATGGTCGAGCGACGTTCGACTATAGTCGAACGAACACACAACTTAACCAAATTCTTATCTAGATAAGCTGGGAACTCTACAGCTAGACACCTGACCTTTGACCATAGATAATTCATGGGTCAAGGGACTAAAAAAGATAAGACTAAACTCAAATCAAACTAGGGTACCAACAATCTCCCCCTATTTGAGTTAAGTCTCTCAACAATTAAAACACAGAACTATCTATAGAATAAAAAAAACAATATAGGAAATAGTTAAACAACTAACTAGCAATAAACAATCAATCAGATAAATAAGCATCAGATAATCAAATTTAAGGATCTACAGAATCAGGTTTAGAATCAGAAGATCTAGGAACAAAAGAGATTTTCCTCAAGGGATCTATGGCTTCTTTCTTTGACATCTTCAGATCTTGTACACCAATAATTTTTAGTTCTGATGCCCTTGGGACGACTGCTTCTGGATGCTTTTCCATGTATTTAGAAGGGTCAAAAACTTCAGGGCTAACCTGGATTTTATCAAGTTCCTTCATTCTGAATTTTGACATGGTTGTAAATCTTGCAGAATCTTTTCCTTCAGCCTTAGCTTTCTTAATCTGGGCTGAGCCAACAAGTTCTAGAAAACGAGCCATCCTGAAATCAGGATCTAGCTCTTGATTTTCATACAAATTTTCAGATGTAGTATCTATTGGTTTCACAGCTTTAAACTTAACAGATAAATCTAACATACTGTCAGCTGGTTCCTTAACTTCTTGAATAATAAGAGATGAAGGAGGAGCAAATTCAGCAAATTTCTTACAGGACTTTTCTGAGAAAATGGTTCGTATATCTTTTGAAACATCTTTAGCAGCATGATCTGGTATAGCAGGTGAAACTTTTCTCTTGGGAGAAGGAGGAGGTGAAAAGGTTGGCTTTTGATATACCACCTCCTTTACTTGCTCTTTTGCCTCAGCATCATGTCTTTGATATCCAGAATATGATCTGCCTTGATGGCTTTGAGAACTTCTCCTTGAAGGAGGCGGAGAAGGTGCAGACTTTGCAGAAGGAGCAGATGGATTTTCTGATAAGTTGCCAGAGGCTCCTGCACTGGGAGGTGGAGGAGGAGGACCTCTGGGGATCCATCTAGGAGCAGGACTATCATACCTCTTAGATTTCTTCCTTTCCTTTTGCTGGTTCTTAGAGAACCACATCCAGTGCTGGAAGTCTTTCGACTTTGGATCAATTCCTTTCAGAATGTAATAAGGAATATCATGATCTGAATTTGGAGGAGGAGGAGCTACAGCTTTCCTTTTCTTCTTTGCAGCTTTCTTTCTTTTAGAATTCTCAGACAGATCTGAATCATCTTCATCCTCAGAATGGGATGAGGGAGGATAATCATATGGATCAAGAGCTTCTGATATGGCTTTCTCTTTTTCTTTCAGGGCAGCTTTCTCTTTTTCTTCTTCCATGGCATCCTGTGCCAGGAGAGTATCTAAGTCCAAACCTGGGGAATCATCCCATAAAGTAGACTTTTCAGTTTCAGTTTCAGGATCCTTTTGTTGAAACTCAGGAACTGTCGAGGGGACCAGTTCAGATAGCACTACTTGCTGAGCAGGTTCAGCAGCCTCAGAAACTAGAACAGGCTCTACAGCCTCAGATAGCACTGCTTGCTCTACAACCACTTGGACAGCAGGAGCTGATACAGATTCAGGCTCTACAGCATCTAGAGTTTCTGGAGCAGGTTCAGGTTATGGCTCTAGGACAACTGCCACTACTTCCATTAAATCTGTAGGATTAGGACTAAAATCTTGCTAAATGACATTTAGTCATCCCTTCCAGATATTCCCATACTAACATATCAATTAAGTAATCTACAAATTGGGAAAGAGACATACCTTCAGGATATTCTTCAGGGTGACCTAACTCCCATAAATCATCTAGAAAGGAGGTGATTATTCCTTCTAGGTATTGGACAACTAAGGGAGTTGAGGATTCTTCCAGGTAAACTTTTACAACAAATTCAGTCAACACTACTGCATCAGATATTTCCTTTTCAGATGGAGGAGCTGAAACTTCTGCAAGATGAGCTGCTGGAGGGGAGGCCAAAGGCTGCTCTGAGATATCATCATCGAGCATCTCCCCCTGCCTGATTTCAGTAGAAACTGAAACCAGACCCCTAGTAGAAGAGGGCTCAGTAGACTTTGAGAGTGCCTGAACAGCAACAGTCAAAGAAGAGATAGAAGAGGCAAGGGGAGCAATTGCCACATCAATCATGGTTTTGATTGAGGGGGTAATTAACTCCACAATGCTAGAAATAAATTCTGGAGTAATTTCAAAAGATGGTGGAACTGCAGTGGATGGAGGAGCAGCAGAAATGGTTGATGTGTCTGGATGGAATGTGGTGAGGACTGGAGATCGAACTGGAGAGTTAACTGGAGAGTTAACGGGAGAATGATGTGGAGAGACATGAGTGGATGCAGGGTGATCAAAGTGATCTGAAAGTAGAATTGGAGAGTGAGGAGGAGATGGAATGGGAGAATGAACTGGAGAAGAAATATCAGACGCCAACAAATCAAAGTTGGGTTGAGAAGATGCAGGAGGAGATGCAGAATGTCATACTTCAGTTGAAGTTGAAGGAACTTCAACTGCAGTAGAAGGCATAGCAGAGGAAGAGGATGGAAGGGATGGAAAAGCTGAGCCAGCTTCTAGAGGGCGAGGAGCCACTGAAACAGTCCTGGTGCTCTCAGATGTAGCTGGAGCAGCCCCTGCAGGAGCGGGCTTCAGGAATGTCCTTTTCCATTTGGATAACAGATTGGGATCCATCTTTTTGCTGGCATTTATCGATGTAGCAGCTGAAATCAAAAGGTGGGGATATCTTTCCTTCAGAAAAATCCCAACAACCCTTCCTAGGGTAACTTCCTTCTTGCTATTCTTCTTCCTTATCAAGTCAAACAGAACACCTGCCCAATTGATCCTTTTCTTGTTGACAATTGCACACATTAGTGCAAATTGTAGTCTTGTAATGTTATCGTGGGCAGAGTGTTTGCCTAGCAGCACTTTTCCGACAATCTCAGCAAGAAATTTAATCTTAAAAGGAAAATTTACCTTGAGCAGCTTCGAGGGAATGCCTTCTGCATGTCCCAGCTCAATCAACATTCTTCCAAATTCTGGAGCATCTTGCTCATATTCTTCTTCCCCATTAATTAATCCAAATACATCAGTCAAAACAGCGGGAGTCAAAATTACCTCTTCTCCGCCAATAATTCCTGTCATCGAATCATTAGTAGAAGACGAGGTGAAAGCCCACTCTTTTATCTCTTGAGGGTTTATCTTGATCCTTGTTGACATGAGCCTTTCCAGACCTTGATCTTTGCAGAGCTGAAGAATTTCCACGATATCGGGTTCGCAGCAGCTGAATGCGTCAAAATCCACACTGAATCCTGCGTCAAACTTTACTACTGCTAGAAGCGCTGGAGAAATCGCCATGGAAATGCTAGAGAAGGCGCGAGAGAAACGGAGAAGACGAATCGGCAGAAAATCGCAAGACACGGAGCAAGCGGGAAGACGGAATGCGAAAAGACGCTCTTCATCGACGATATAAGCAAGGATCTTTTAACCTAGGTCGACTATCGGCTTTATATTAGACCGGAGATAATCGATCTATTTAAAAGATACTGGACACGATGGTCGAACGGTCGTTCGACGATCGGTCCTGAAGCAGAGTAGTCGATCAATCGTTCGACTATTTCTGTCTTCACAAACAACAAGCTGTCGTCATCTAGAGATCGACGATGAGCTCGACCTGTTCGACGATCTTCGAACGCCGGTCGACGATCTTCAAGCAGATAAGCTATCATCAACCATAGGTCAACGATAGGCTAGATCCGTTCGACGATCTTCGAGCATCGTTCGACGATCTTCAAATAAGTTTCAACAAGGCAGAAGTCACACTTAGTCTCTTCCATTGATCATGCCTAGTTGAACTAAAAAGAACAGATGCTTCTGTTCATCTAAGGGCTTGGTGAATATATCACCTCTCTGAAACTCAGTGGATATGAACTCAAGACAAATCTTGTTCTTTTCCACACAATCTCTCAGGAAATGGTGCCGAATTTCAATGTGCTTCGTTCTAGAGTGGTGCACAGGATTTTGTGCAATTGAGATAGCACTGGTACTATCACACATGATTTTGGTGTTCTTGTGTGAGTAACCATAATCCACAAGCTGGTTTTGAATCCACAGGATCTGTGAACAACAACTGGCAGCTGCTATATATTCAGCCTCTGCAGTTGAAGTTGAGACAGAAGCCTGTTTCTTACAGAACCAAGAGACCAATCTCTCTCCCAGGAACTGACAAGTTCCTGAGGTGCTCTTCCTGTCAACTCTGCAACCAGCATAATCAGAATCAGTATATCCAATTAATTCAAATTCTGACTCAGCTGGGTACCAAAGTCCTAGATTTGGACATCCCTTCAGGTATCTCAGGATTCTCTTGAGAAGAATCAGATGAGATTCCTTGGGGTTGACCTGGAATCTAGCACAAAGGCATGTAGCAAACATTATATCTGGCCTACTTGCAGTTAAATATAATAGGGAACCAACAATGACCCTATAATTCTTTTGATCAATTGGCTTGCCGTGATCATCAGAATCAATAACTACATTAGTAGCCATAGGTGTAGGCATTGCTGAAGCATCAGCCATCCCAAATTTCTTTACCAATTCCTTGGCATATTTGGATTGGGAGATGAAGATGCCATCAGCATCTTGCTTAACTTGGAGACCAAGAAAGTAAGACAGCACACCCATACTACTCATCTCAAACTTAGAGTGCATCAGGTCAGAAAACCTTTTGCAAAGTTTGGGATCAGTGGAACCAAATATAATATCATCCACATACACTTGAACTAACAGGATTGTGTCCTTGTGGTGCTTGACGAAAAGGGTTCTATCAACTACTCCCCTAGTAAAGTTGTGCTCTAAAAGGAAACTAGCTAGAGTCTCATACCAGGCTCTGGGTGCTTGTTTTAGTCCATAAAGAGCTTTCTGCAACTTGAACACATGTGAGGGTTGAGTTGAAGAAACAAACCCTGGTGGTTGTTCAACAAACACCTCTTCCTTAAGCTCACCATTTAGGAATGCACTTTTGACATCCATCTGAAAGACCTTAAACTTCATGTAGGCTGCATAGGCCAAGAAGATCCTTATTGCTTCTAGCCTTGCAACAGGAGCAAAGGTTTGGTCATAATCTATACCTTCCTCCTGTCTGTAGCCCTGAGCTACAAGCCTTGCTTTATTCCTTACAATAATTCCATTTGCATCTAACTTGTTTCTATACACCCACTTGGTGCCTATGATCAGTTGGCCTTTAGGTCTTGGAACCAAAGTCCAAACTTTACATCTCTCAAACTGATTGAGTTCCTCTTGCATAGCAATGATCCAGTGGGGATCTAGCTCAGCATCTTTAAAGGTGAGGGGCTCAATCTGTGAAAGGAAACAAGCATGCATCACATCCTGTCTTAATTGGTGTCTTGTTTGCACACCAGCTGATATGTCTCCTATCACTTGAGATGTGGGGTGATCTCTAAGTGTGACAATATCAGCAGGTGGGATGTGATCTTCAGCAATAGTTGGGATTAATTCCTCAGGAGGAATTTGATCTACTATTGGTGGTACAGCAGCAACTTCTGCAATGTCTTCATCACTGTCTGATTCAGTGATCTGAAGAGTTGATAGTTGAAGAATCTCTTGAGTAGCATCAGGTACTTGCAATGAACTTGAGGAAGGAGAAGTTTCCTTCTCCTTATAAAACATCTGAGACTCATTAAAAGATACATGCACAGATTCTTCAATTTTACAGGTTGATTTGTTATAAACCCTATAAGCTTTGCTTACTTGGGAATATCCAAGCATAATTCCCATTGAAGCTTTTGCTTCAAATTTTCTAAGGTATTCTTTATTGTTATTATGAATGTACATTACACAACCAAATACTCTAAAATAATTAATTTTAGGTTTCTTTCCTTTAAGCAACTCATAAGGAGTTTTACACTTAAGCTTGTGTATCAGACTTCTATTCAAGACATAATTGGCTGTACTAACAGCTTCTGCCCAATAGGAGAGAGGCATATTAGCATCTGCCAACAATGTACTAGCAGCTTCAATGAGTGTTCGATTTTTCCTTTCAACTACCCCATTTTGTTGGGGAGTTCTAGGAGCTGAGAAGCTATGTTTGATACCTTCTCTCTCACAGAATTCTTGCATGAGAAGAGAGTCAAACTCAGTACCATGATCACTTCTGATCAAAGCCACATGAGTAGAGTACTCAGTCTGCACACATAATAGAAAGTCTATAAGGGCTTTGAAGTTATCAGCCTTAGTCCTCAAAAAGAACACCCAACTGAACCTAGAGAAGTCATCTACAATGACTAGGGTATAATACTTCCCTCCTAAACTCTGTACATTTATTGGGCCAAATAGGTCCAAATGTAATAAATACAAGATTCTAGGAGAATCACTTTTATTTACTGATTTAAAAGAATTCTTGGTTTGCTTGCCTAGTTGACAAGCCTTGCATAAGCTCTCCTTCTTGTAGGGGCAAGAAGGTAAACCTCTAACAAGGTTGTGTTTAGATAACCTAGATATATTTTTAAGGTTAACATGACTAAGCCTCTTATGTCACAAAGAATTGTTATTAAGTGTTACTTCATTAAACAAGCAGATTTTAGAGTGAGTTGAGTTAAAATCTACTAAATAAATATTACCTAATCTAATGCCTACTAAAACAACATTATTATTTATAGTAATATTACAAGAAGAGTTAGAAAATGAAACCTGGTAGCCAGCATCACATAGCTGGCTGACTGAAATCAAATTGTGCTTCAGTCCTGTCACATATGCAACTCTCTTGAAAGTAACAGCTCCAATAGTGATTCTGCCATAGCCTTCTGTCTGACCACAGCTTGAATCTCCAAAGATCACCTTTGGGCCGAGCTTGGCTTTGAACTTTGATAGTTGACCCTTATTTCCTGTCATATGCTTGGAGCATCCACTATCCAAATACCACTTATTTTGAGTGATAGGATAGGCCTTCACCTGCAAGAAATTCATTTAGACATTGTGGACCCAGGTACCCTTGGGTCCCTTGTTTTTCACATAAGAGAAGCTGGAAATAAATGAGAATGCAGGCTGAGGGTGATAACCTAATGGGTAAGATCTCCTAGGTGGTATTCTCCATGCAGATGATGGGTCAACGAACCTAGGGTTTCTATTTTCATTTAGGTTTCTATGGTACTGATGATAATTTTGAAAATCATATTGAAAACGTCGATCGACATTCGACGATGGGCGCTCAGATCGTCGAGCTTCGTTCGACCATTGAGCTTCCGATCGTCAAGCAGCGTTCGACGCTCTTTGTATTTCTTTAAAAAATTTCTTCCTCTTTTCTCTCTTAGCTTTATTTAAAGTTTTATTAACTTGATTTACTTGCTCAGTGTTCTTCATTCCACTAGCTGAAACAAAGTTCACTGGAGTTGAAAGATTATTTTTAAGAATAATGGGTGGTTCACTGGGAGAAGCTCCTAAGCCTAATTTGTTATTACCTGACCTAGTGTTAGTCATGCTGGTTATCTCTAACAGCTTAAGGCTTCTACCATTTAGTGATTCTTCTAACCTTTTAGACTTAGCTAACTCAATTTTAAGAAACTTAATTTCTTCACTATAATTAGTGAGATCTTCCTTTAACTTAATATTTTCAGTAGATATGATTTCTGATTCAGCTAGCCTATGTCTAAGTTCTTTAATTTCTTTTTTAGAACTAATTAAATCTAAGCATAAAGATTTAAAATCTAATTTGAATTCTGCTGAAGTAAAGTCATAAGAAGATAGTACCTCATCTTCTGTTGGCATTTCTTCCTTTGAATCTGAACTCTCTGCAGCTGAATGATTGCTGCAGGCATCTATTGCCATCAGGCAAACTTCCTTTGCATTCTTCTCTTCCTTATCCTCACTGGAGCTAGAGGAGGAAGATTCTTCATCAGAATCACTCCAGGTTTCAGCAATGAAACCTCTCTCCTTCTTTTTGTTCTTGTAGGAGGATGGCTTGGAGTGCTTCCTGTGCTATTCCTTTTCTTTCCTCTTATCTTTGTTCTTCTCCTCTGGACAATCTGGTAAGATATGTCCATGCTTCCTGCAACCATAGCAGATAATTTCTTTACCAGGAGAACGATCATACCTTGGTTTGTCTTCATAGCGTGAAGACTTCTTTCTGAATTCCTTTCTCCCCATCTTGAGAAACCTCTTGGCAAATAATGCCATTAGCTCCTCATTGGATTGGCTGCCTTCAGAAACATCAGCAGCCTTAAGAGCTAGAGATTGCTCTTTTCTTGTTGGAGTAGGGGTCTTTGCTTCAGCTTCTGCTTCCCTTGTCTTCAGCACTTGCTCAAAGGATTTGAGCTTGCCGAGAAGAGCTTCTGTTGAGATCTCTGTTGTACTTCTAGCTTCCTTGATAGGCCAGATCCTTAGATCCCATGTGCTAGGGAAGCACATAAGAATCTTATCATTGACCTCTGTCAATGATATGTCCTTGTCAAGTGTCCTCAGCTCATTGATGATTGAGCTGAGCCTTGTGTACATGGCTTCAACTGATTCAGCATCAGTTTTCTTGAAGTTCTCATATTGTGAGATAAGGTTGGACCTTCTGTCCTTCCTTTCATCAGCTGAACCAGCTACAATCTGGTTCAGTGTATCCCACATAGCTTTTGCTGAGGAGCAGTCAGCAACCTTCTGGAATACTTCATCAGACATTGTCTGAGCCAGAATATTCATTGCCTTGGCAACTGCTATCTTTGCCTTTTTGTACTCATCATTGTAGTATGTAGGAGGCACTGCACTCATATCAGATGATGAGGCAGTAGCGGCAGCAGGTGCTCTTGGGGGTCCTGACAAAATAGAAGCAAAAAAACTTTCATCAATAGAATTCATATATAATTTGATCCTTGCCTTCCAGATGCCAAACTTAGCTAAGTTGCATGCTGGAGGTCTGGTGCTAGAATAATCCTTGGACTTGGCCATGAAGTGAGAATCAATAATCCTTGGTATCTATCAGGATCTTGTGACTTAGGTGTTAGCCTATTCAGTCAGTCAACCTCCCTCTGATACCAATTGAAAGTGAAGTGATAGATACTACTCTAGAGGGGGGGTGAATAGAGTTATCAAAAATTACACTTAGCAAAGTTGACTTTCTACTCAAATCCCTTGGAGTGAAATGCGGAATGAAAAGATTATAGATATGGAGATAACCCTAAAGCCTAACACAAGTGATGTGCACAGACTCAAGCTAACTGTAATTACAGTTAAGGCTTGGATATCCTAATCAGCAACTAGCAAACCTAGTTATATCTAATCACAGCCACAATGCAAGAATTTAAACAAGGCAATCCAGACGACACAAGGAATTTAAGTGGTTCCCCAAACAACTTGGGTACGTCCACTCTTCAACCAACAAGGTAGGAATCCACTCAGGTTTTTGATCAGGTGCCCTGCCACCAACAGGATCTGCTTCAGGTAGATCAAGAGACCCTTTAGACTTTTGATCAGGTGTCTAAAAACCGAACACAGGTTTTTGATCAGGTGCCCTGCCACCAAGGGATACTTTTGAAGTGAGTAATAACCCTGTATAGGAGGGGGAAAGGGGTTAAGGTGTCTTCTCTATTTTACAATAGATTAGAGAAGCACAATAACTTGCACTGAGCTAGAGAGCTCTAAAAGAATCAAGGCTCCCCCTGGATCAAAGAACGTCCAGGTGAAGTCTTGCTTCAGTGCAGAAACTCTTCAGTAAGAACTGAAGGAAGAACTACAAGAAGATATAAAATAATAAAATAGAAAATCTTCTAGCAGCTATCTTCTTCTTCTTCTTCTTCAAAAGATCTCTGAGTTAGAACTTCCTGGAACAGGAGAATTCAGGTTGAAGAAGAGCAGAAGAGCTAACACTTCTCAGTTGAATGAAGATTGCTGAGAGCAGTAAACTTGTTCTTGCTGTAAGCTTGCTGAATGAATTTCTTATCTCTGTGAACTAGTTGATTTCTTCTTTAAAGAAGTCTTTATATATCAGCAGCAGCAACGTCTCTAATTGAGATTGAATCTTGTCATTTTCTGAACTCTGCAAGCTGGGCTGCAAAAAGCATAAAGCAAAAACAAACTACAGCAAACAGATATCCTATAAAAGGATAAAGCTTTCTAAGAAGCTGCAAATACTTCTGATGAAATAATATAAGATAAAGTCACATCAGAAAGAACTCTTTACGGCCAAGGAAGACTTTTTGAGTCTAACGGCTATAAAGGACAGCCTGGCAGATAAAGCAGATTGCATATCTCAGCTACAAGACAAACAACTTTGTCAGAAAAGATTAGCTCATGCATATAGAATAGAACTGATATTGCATGGAAATAATGTTACAAAATATTCAGATAATCTATTATAAAATATGCCAAAATAGATATTAATTTAGTCACATCACAGAAGACGACAAACTAAATAAGAGCATACAGCAAAACGTCGAACGACCTTCGGAGATCGTCGAACGGTGCACGGAGATCGTCGATCTATCAGACAGATAGTCGAACGATCCAGATAGTCGAACTATCAAAGAAGATAGTCGAACTACCTCGGCAGACAGTCGACCTATCAGAACAGATAGTCGAGCTATCAGATAGTCGATCTATCCGGACAGATAGTCGAACTACCAAACAAACACAGATAGTCGACCTACAAGCAGATATCGACCATCCCAGAAAACAGATAGTCGACCTATCAACAGATAGTCGAACTATCAAAACAAAACAGATAGTCGATCTATCAACAGATAGTCGAACTATCAGATAGTTGAACTATCCAAGCAGATAGTCGAACTATCAAGGCAACACAGATAGTCGACCTATCAACAGATATTCGAACTATCAAAGCAAAATAGATAGTCGATCTATCAACAGATAGTCGAGCAATCAGATAGTTGAACTATCAGGACAGATAGTCGAACTATCAAAGACAAGCAGATAGTCGACCTATCAACAGATAGTCGAACTATCAAGACAAACAGATAGTCGACCTATCAACAGATAGTCGAGCTATCAACGCAGACAGAATGTCGACCAACTGATAGACGGTCGTCGATCTGCCGATAGACGATAGTCGAGCGACGTTCGACTATAGTCGAACGAACACACAACTTAACCAAATTCTTATCTGGATAAGCTGGGAACTCTACAGCTAGACACCTGACCTTTAACCATAGATAATTCATGGGTCAAGGGACTAAAAAAGACAAGACTAAACTCAAATCAAACTAGGGTACCAACATACATCCTATTAAAAGGATCTTGAATTGGTTTTTAGATACCTTATCAAAAGGTTGTTGGTTTGAGATACCTTATCAAAATCTCTTTTGGTTCTTAGAATCTGATTAATAAAAGATTATGTTGTAATTGGTTCTAAGAGTCTTCTTATAAAAAGAATCTGCACTGTATAGTGGAATACCTTCCAAGGGGTAGAAGAGGGACGTACCCAACTTTGGAAAACCTCTATAAAATTTCTTGTGTCTTCTAGATTGCATACTTCTCTATTATTTTATTTGTTTCATTTATTTTTATTATTATTATTTCTTATTGGGAATAGTGTCCGCAATGTTCTTAATTTAAAGAAGTACTCACAATATAGATGAACACACTTGTATTTTATGAATGTGTATTCTTGTTGTGATACAAATAGGTACATAATAGTACACAACCATCATAGTGCTAGAAAAAGTGTCATCAGACATAAATTTGCCATTATAATCACTCATTGTGCAAGACACCATGTCGACCTAAGTTTTTGACTAGGTTAGACTTGTTACATACTCAAAAAAACATCATTTAACCAAGTTCAAGAAGTAATTAGGTGTGCAAAGGAAGCAACATCAAAAAATTAAAATTCAGTTAAGTCAAAATTCGACTCGATATAGAGTTTATCAGTTAGATGATTTAGTCGAATGGTTAAATCAATCAAGTTGAATCGTGCTTATCATCAAAACATTAGAATTCTTGTCATGCACTGATTCGACTAGACAGCCAAACCAAATGATCACAGGTTAGAAGACTCGTGTGGAAAATCTTAGTGAATTGGTTCAGTACAAAATCACTAGAAAAGCAAGTCACCCGGTTAGAAAAGTTGAAGATGATTCATGTTGAAGTATCTTGAAGTTGGAAATTAGCTTAAGTGCAAATTTGAGCAGAGATAGAGTCATTCATACAAGATCATCATGTCAACTCTTACCGATGTTCAAGGAATACAAAGTCTGTGAATATTCAATTTATCTTCAAAGTATTTGTGCAGATGTTTCAAGACAATTTGAGTGAAGCTTCTTGAAGGAAGAACTTATAAGCTAACTATGCACCCAATATTTTTGCTAGAATCTTTCAGCTTGACTATAAGAAGAAGAATTATTCTATGTCCAAACTCAACTGTAATAAGTAGTAAAGAAAAATTCGATCAGATTTTCTCAATTCGACTGGAAGAAGAATCTATTCGACTAAATGCCAAGTAGATTAAAGAAGAAGGATTTTTAAAAGTTATTCGACTAGATAAGAAGATAATTCAACAGGATATCGAAGATTCGTCCAAATGGGGATTTGAAGGAGGAATTCGACTGAACAAGTTCAATTCAACTTGACAAGAGCAAATCAACTTAGCAAAGCTTTTTAAGTTGAATTTTTTAGAAAAGGAGGAAATTCAAATATCATAGAGATTTATATTATCGCATTTAATGTCACTCGGAAAGAGCCAATCAGATCTGTCCTTTATGGAAAAAGATTTCTGACAGCTGTAGTCCGATAAACGATTGTTAAAAAGCTATTAGTCCAATAAACTGATCAGTGCGTATTATGAAAACCCTAATAAATCAATTAAGAAATTAAGAAAGAGTTTGTCTTGTCACTTGACCCCGATCGACAATCATTTAGTGAGTTGGTTTTGCGGTTAACACACTAAATACTTATTGAGTGGACCATCTGTGAGATGATTGACCCCCCCCCCCAATATCGCCCATTCAGCATTCCTCAAGCAAGGAGCTCTAGTATTTTTTAGGGGTAGAATGAAAACAATTGAGTTTTAATTTATTTAAAAATAAACTACATTATAAAAAATTTGATTATTTAATACACAGAAATAACACAATTATCACAGGCCCTAACAATGATAGGACATAACACCTCTAAAACTTGGGGGGATAGCAAGCACTGTGTGTATTATTACTGCTATTGCACGGGAGAAGCCCATGCAAAACTGCTCATTATCTCAAAATGAACTTGTTTGAATGGAAGCAAATCATGAGTCAAGATTATGGTGAAGAATAATCATGAATTCTCAATTTATGAGAATCATGAGATGTAAAAAATCTCCATACATATTCATCGCAACCCTTATTTTGATGCATATACTTTTGGATCTATCTTTGTTTCTCAGCTTGAGACAACAACTGTAAATCAGAGTCTGTTAGGATCATTTATTCAGTCCTTGCTTCCGAACTAATGACCTTTCTCTTTACAAAGAGCTTATTGGCCTTGGATTTTCTTTCAACATTATCGCCGCTGTCAACATCTTCATGCTTTTCTTTCTTGTGAGGAATGAAGGAGATGAACCCTGAGGATATCAATAAAGTTTGTCAATAAGCATCTTAAGCCTATATAGGTTATGTGTTACGGTTACACATTCCGATGACATACCAGGAAGAATCTACTCTTGGGGGAAGGAGAAATGAAACGACCCCTAGCATATCGGGATTGGAGGACACGTGAACTATTGCCATATAAATATTTTTGTTTGAATGTTATTTCTATCACACCAGAACTCTAGCTATTCATATCCCGCGATTATAAATGGGTATTGTATGTCTCATTAGGGTTTTTATCCTTGGATAAATGTGTTTTAGAGCTGCTCTCTAAGTTCTTCTCATTTTTCCTTCCCCTCTTCTCTTTTTCCAAGCTGCTGACGCCTACCTTGTTGGATTCCTCTCCAGGATTGTATTAATTTAGTCATACTAGCCTCACCGCCTGTCATCTAACCGTTGGTGCACTATATCATATTTCGTCTGCAAACTTTGTTACGACACCAAATCTCGATCTTGTATGCAATCTTTGGTCGCGTAACTTTTTTCATGTATTGCGTGTTCACCATTTAGCTCGCCTCGCGTCTGCCTGCATGTTGCATTTTTCAATCTCAACCCAATCCACTCACTTACTCATTGAACGATTTTTGTATCTGTGCTATGAATTTTTGTGTGACATGTGCTTGTCTCTCTAACTCTGATTATTTTGAATAAAATTAAAAAAAAGATAATATCACCTATTCACCACCTCTAAGTGAAGAGACATCCAACGACTTACAAGTGCTATTAAAGGGAGGTTGTTTAAAAGTAAGCCTAACAACTTGAATAGATCTTCCAGTGGGATATAAGATTTTACTCACCATGCTTACTCATCAAACTTCAAGAATCAAGCTTTAAAGCGATGTCAATAAGCGGCAAAGAAATTTTCACCATTTAAACGGAAAGAATAAGAATGTTCATGGAATCTTCTAATCCAAGAAGGTATTTTAAAGAAAAGGTACAGAATGATCCTCATTCTATCAATATGAGAATAATACCACTTTTATCAACCTCAGACCGTGAATCTTAATAAGAATGTCTTGGACTCATGACTGCAACCAATAGTGAGAAATAGGATAATTCACATCCTACTCATGTATGCATAAAAGCTAAACTATCTAACTCAAGATTAGATTATGAGATAGGCTCACCCTCAGAATGTGATAGTGAAACTGATCATGACAGTGACACTGACACTGTTGATTAATTTGGTTATATTCTAGAAGCACTAAAAGAAAGCAAATAATTAGCTAAGGCTCAAGCAGAGTAAATTGTTTCACTTAAGCTTGCTGAATCTAATATTCTTAAGAAAACTAAAGAGTTGACTCAAAAAAGAGAAGAAATAAATAAGCTTAGAGAAATATTAATAGCTCAATATATCACACTAAGCCAGAAAAATATAAAAATCAATGATCTTGAAAATATGCTTCTTAGTGAAAGAAATCTTGTGGCAAACTTTTCAAAGCAACACACTGTCCTGCCCATCATAGATACATTTTCTGCACCATATAGAAATGGTGTAGGATATTCTAAATTAACTGGCAGTGGAAAATCATCAAAAGATCTAATCAAAAAGGTTGCATTGTGAACCAACTCCTATGATTTTTAGCTTACCCATGGGCACTTGTATAATGAATATTCCAATAGTAAGACCATTGAGCTCAAAAGTACAAAAGTTAGTGTAAACATTGGTCAGAGTGCCCTTACAGCAATCCATAAGGAAATCCATTGGAAGGGTCAAGGACAACCTGGAGATGGTTTAGCTGCACTCATAAGAGAAGGAAAGAAAAAGGCTGAAACTCAGAAGCCTACTACCAAGAGAGAGCATGCTTCTTTAGCCATCAACACTATCATGCTGGAATCCATCAAATGAACCAGAGGAGAAGATATAAAAAATTGGATTGTTGGGGCTGTGGGAAGATTGAACACTTTGCTATAGAATGTTAGTTTAACCCAATAGTTTTCTAGAGCAAAGAATGTAAAGCTTGCCAATAATATAGCAATAAAAAATTCTATAGATAATGCTAATAAGAATCTAGGGCCCAGAAACACCTAGGATCCTAAGAAAAAGGTAATTTGTTTTGTCGGTATGTCCAGTACCATTTAAAGGTAAAATTGGTATTTGTATATTATGTGGTCTAACGTGTTGTGGTCTCTAATATTTCAAGGGGTATCTATTTTGTCAAGTGGTCTAGGGTGTTGTGGTCAATAAATGTTATATTTGATGAGACGATCTTGATATTCAAGAGCTTGCCTTGTTGCTTTAATGTTGTATATTTAAACTCAAGGCTGAAGGAAATCACCATTGGAGAAAAATGAAGAAATAACAAATCTAATTCAACTAGATGCAATTTTTGAAGATGTTGGTCAAATTTAGAATGAATTTACTAAACAACCTACAATAGTTCAAAGGGAACATGACTTGACTATAGTAGACCAACATGCTAAAGCTAAAGAACCATAAGCAGTGGGAAATCTGCAGACAACCACAATAAACCTAAGAGATCATCCTCCACATCAAATTATTAGAGATCCCTTCCACGGTGTAATAATAAGGGGCAAGTGTATGTTGAGTAACCTTCAGATTCTGGAAGATGAAAAGAAGATAGAAAGAGCACCTGTTGGAACCCTAGTTCTGATTTGGGCAAGGATTACTATTAGGATGCTTAGAATGACCCAATATGTATAGTCTGTGTCATAGGTTTTTTAAGGGTATTGCCTTAGAAGATTTCCAGAATTCAAAAATTCAGATCGACGAAAGTTGAGTGCAGTTCGACGAAAGCCGATATCAACTCGACTAACTCAGAGTTCTAACTCTGAGTTGAGCTCGATGAACTCAGAGTTCTAACTCTGAGTTGGGCTCGACGAAAGCTGAGCTCCGGTCGACGAACTCCGATCTCTTCTTAGAATCTCAGCTCGATGAAAGCCATTCTCAGCTCGACGAAAGCTGATCTCAGGTCGACGAATTACATGCTCAGTTCGACGATTTCTAGCCAGTGTTTTAGGCAGTTATTTTAAGCAGAAGTAGAATATTTCCAGGCTCAATTCCAGGATATTTTATATTCTAAAGGCAGAATATTTAATGGATTAATTTTAGGCAGATATAACTCAGATATTTAATGCTCAATATTCTTATGAATAAAGCGATTTAGAGGCAGCATTAAATATGTACTTAATCACAGAGTTCTTATTTTCTATTCCTAACCTATTTCCAAGGAAGTTACCTTCTCGGGAATTCTCCAGCCGTTTAAGAGTTAATGAATTATAGTATTTGAATTATTTTTCTTTTCATATATTCTTTCAGAAGTTTTCTCTCTCGGATATACATCCACAGAGAAAAACAAAGCTACAGAGTTATAGAAAACTACAGAAATATTTCTACAGAGTTTTAGCTTTCTTCCAGCAACACATCTTGAATCTAAGACAAAAAGCTCACAATCTCTCAGATACAAATACTGGATAGAGAAGCTCTCATCAAGGCCTACATCTTGAAGAGAAAAGCTACCCTCAACTGATCATTAACTTTATTCAAATCAGGGGGAGCTTTTTTGCTTCAACAATCCACTAGTCTTCTCAGAGCTTATTGACAGAGAAGAACACCATCAATTTTTTTGTTTATTTCCATCAATCTGTGTACAAGGTTTTAACTCCCTTCAAAAGTTAACCTTTTGGTTCACAATTCACCTGATCAAAAGACTTGGGATTGGTTTTTGGGCACCTGATCAAAAGCTCAAAGGGTTGCTAGATCTCCCTTAAAAAAATTTATCTTGTGGTGGCAGGGCACCTGAGCAAAAACTAGTGGTGGCAGGGCACCTGATCAAAAACCTATAGTGGATTCCTACCAAAGTGGTATAAGAGTGGATGTACCCAGGTTTATTGGGGAACCACTATAAATTCCTTGTGTCATCTAGTTTGCCTTTACTTTTTTGTTTGTGTGCTGTGTTTTTCTTTTTATACTTATATATATCACTAACTTTTAATCCGCTATAAAAACAAGTTAATAATTTTAAAATATTCTATTCAACTCCCCTCTAGAGTTAAGTTAGATCTATCCCTCACTTTCAATTGGTATCAGAGGGTCATTTCTTTTATTTTACAGGCTAACACCTGAACCAAAAGATTTGATAGATTTTAGTTTACCTAAAAATTTATCATGACACAAAACAAAGAGTTTTAAAGCACCAGACCTCCATTGTGCAATCTAAATAAGTTTGCACTATGGAAGGCAAGTATCATGCTATACATGAATTCTATTGATGAAGATATTTATAACTCTATTTTGACAGGCCCCCCTACTCCATCTACAACAACAAGCACCAGTACATTTTCACCACCTAAGTGGACTGAAGCTCAGAAGAAGGCCAAGATTGTTGTTGCCAAAGTAATGAACATTGCGGCCCAGACTATGTCAGATGACATATTCCATAAAGTTGCTGAATGCACTTTAGCAAAGGCAATCTGGGATTCTCTCAATGCTATGGTAGCAGGATCTACAGATAAAAGAAAAGACAGGAGATCACATCCGATCACTCAGTATGAGAACTTCAAGAAGGAATAAGCAGAAGCAGTTGCAGATATGTACAATTTACTCAGCCTTATAATCAATGAGCTGAAATCATTGGACAAGAATATCACACTGACAGAGATAAATGGCAAGATCCTTATGTGCTTCCCTAGCACATGGGATTCTAGGATCTGGCCAATCAAAGAAGCCAGAAGCCTTTATTAAATTTCTACAGAGACCTTGTTAGGCAAACTCAAATCCTATTAGCAGCTCATCAAGACCAGAGATGCTGAACAAAGAATCTCTTCTTCAGTAAGGAAAGAGCAAAGCATTACTTATAAATCAACTAAAGAGGCAAAAGCCATCCCAGACAATGAAGATCTATTGACTCTCTTTGCTAAGAGATTTTACAAGATGGAAAAGAAGGACTTTAGAAGATCAGCCAGAAATGATGATAAGCCAAGGTATGACAAGACTCCTACTAAAGAGATTGTCTGTTATGGGTGTAGGAAACCTGGACACATACTTCCAGAATGTCCAGAGAACTAGAAGAAAGAAAAGAAGAAGGAGATGCACTCTAAGAAGCATTCACACAAGCCCTCTTCCAGCAAATACAAGAAGAAGGAAAGAGGATTTGTTGCTAAAATATGGAGTGAATCTGAGGATGAATCTTCATCAAGCTCCAGTTAGAATGAAGAAGAAGCTAAGGCCAGAGAGGTCTGCTTGATGGCAATCAATGCATCATGCATCCATTCTGAAGCTAAAATTTCTAAAGCTGAATCTGAATCAGAAGAAGATCAGATAATTCATTCTTTTTGAATTTACTTTAGAATAATTCAAAATTGAATTTAAACTATTATGCATTGATTTAATAAAATCTGAGAAGGAAATCAAACTTCTCAGAGAAAAACTAATTGAATTTGATAATTTTTCTTCTGGAAACTTAAAACTTAAAGAAGATTTAAAAATTGCTAATGAACATATACTATCTTTAGAAAATAAATTAAATAAGGCTAAGTAATTTGAAGAATCCCTTAATGGGAGAAGTATCAAATTGATAGATATCACAAGCATAGTGAATGTCAGGCTAAATGGCAAACTGGGCTTGGGAGCTTCATCTAGTCATCCTCCTTTATTACAGAAAAAAATTATCTACTCTTATTAAGTTTGTTTTTGAAAAATGAAAATAAAAATTAGAAGATATAAATAAAGAAACTGAAGCTTTTCACAAGACTAAACAAAATAAAAAGAAAAATTCACAGAAAAATTATTTTCAAAAAAATTCTTCGAACCGAGCTCGACGAAACAATTATCATTCGTCGAATGGCGATCGATGATCTATGAACCCAAAATTAGGGAAAAATTAATCATCAGCGGGTGCTCGACGAAATCAATATGATTCGTCGAACACAGATCGACGAACGTGGATCACAGATAATGCATATTATCATTCTGTGAATGGAGCTCGACGAAATGACTATCAATCGTCGAACTCAGATCAATGAAACAACTTAAATTCGTAGAACCCAGCTTTCATAACTTAAATTTTAACCCTCCTCAAAACAAAAATCAAAAGAAAAAATTTGTAAATCCTTTTAATCAGTGGATTATTCCTCCTAGGAGATTTCATCCACTAGGTTATAAGGATCAACCAGATTGTTCCTATATTTCTAGTTATCATTATGATAATAAACCAGGACCCAAGGTAACCTAGGTCAAGAACAACTGATCTATTTTTTTTGTTCAGGTAAAGAACTATCCTACCACAGACAAACAGTGGTACTTGGATAGTGGTTGCTGAAAACATATGACAGGATCAAAAGCTAACCTAATTGATTTCAAGGAAAAACTTGGACCTAAAGTTTTCTTTGGAGACTCCAACTATGGACAATCAAAAGGCTTAGAAATGTCAAAGTTGGAGCAGTTACCTTCAAGAAGGTATCTTATGTGAATGGTCTGAAGCATAACCTTATCTCCATCAACCAATTATGTGATGAAGATTATCAGGTAACCTTTAATAAGTCATTATGTTAAATTACATCTAGTTTAAATAAAATTGTTTTAACAGGAACTAGACAAGGAAATATTTATCTAGTTAACTTTAATTCTGCAAAATAAAAAATTTGTTTGTTTAATCAAATTAGTAAAAGTAGTGAACTGTGGCATAAGAGACTAGGTCATGTAAATCTTAGGAAAATAACTAAATTATCTAAGGACAACTTTGTCAGATGACTACCTTCTGGTTCCTACAAGAATGAAGGACTTTGTAGGGCTTGTCAATTAGGCAAGCAAACTAAAAATAGCTTTAAATCCATTAATAAAAGTGATTCACCCAGAATCTTGTACTTGCTACATATGGACCTTTTTGGACCTATTGTAGTAAACAGTTTGGGAGGGAAGTCATATACCTTAGTTATTGTTGATGATTTCTTTAGATTCACTTGGGTTTTCTTTCTGAAAAATAAGTCAGATAACATTAAAGTTCTTACAAATTTTTTAAGAGCATCAAGATTGAGTACTCTACTAAGATTACATTGATCAAAAGTGATCATGGCACTGAGTTTGAATTTTTTCTCATGCAAAAATTCTGTGAGAAGGAAGGTATCAGGAATTTTTCTCTTCTCCTATAACTCCTCAAAAAAATGGGATAGCTGAAAGAAAAAATAGAACCCTTATTAAATCTGCTGGGACATTACTTGCAGATGCTCACTTTCCCCTATTCTTTTGGGAAGAGGCAGTAAACACAGCAAATAATGTCCTTAACAGAAGTCTAATTCAAAAGCTAAAGTGTAAGACCCCCTATGATTTACTTAAATCAAAGAAACCTAAAGTTAAATATTTTAAAGTTTTTGATTGCATGTATTATATTCACAATAATGATAAGAAATACCTTAGAAACTTTGAAGCAAAAGATGCAGAGAGAATTTTTCTTGGATATTCTCAAGTTAGCAAGGCTTATAGGGTTTATAATAAATCAACTCTTAAAATGGAAGAGTCTTTTCATGTATCTTTTGATGAGGCTATTGAAAGTGAGGGTTAGATCTAATATACTCTAGAGGGGGGGGGGGTGAATAGAGTATTTGTGAGTAATTAAAATCTTTTGCTGAATAATAAAACTTGTTACTAAACTTAGATGCTATATCACAACACAGCAGATTAAACTAATAAAAATCACAGAATCCTAACTATCACAGCCATAGCAAGAATAAAAGAAAAAGGAAACCAGACAACACAAGAATTTTATAGTGGTTCCCCAACCTGGGTACATCCACTCTTCTACCACCCTAGTAGAAATCCACTCAGGTTTTTGTTCAGGTGACTTCCACCAATGAGATTTTGGTAAGGTGCTCAAAAACCAAATCTCAAGTATTTTGGTTAGGAGACTTGCAACCAGGAATCACTTTTGAAGGGAGTAGAGAACCCTTTTTACAGAGGGGGTGAGAGAGTCATGATGTCTTCTCTTTCTCAAGTAATCAACTGAGAAGACTCTGTGGATTTGATGGTGGAAAAAGCTCCCCCTGAAATACTGAATTTATTCAAGGTGAAAGGAACTTTGCTTCAGGGTGATAGGCCTTCAAGCTTTCAACTTCAACTAGAAGATCTTCAGGAACTCTTTGACAGATGCAGTAGTTGTTGTCCTTTGAAAGTTCCTGAGAGGATGACAGTAGAAGAAAACTCTTGATTTAAATGGTTGTTCTTCTTCTTCTGAAAGCTATTCTTCTTCTGGTCTAGGAGTTCTTTCTTTCTAGCGCTTTGTTGTCAAGAGAGAGCGAGAGCAGAGAGAATCCTTGTTGCAAGACGATGGTGTTCTACTCTTCCTAACTGGTTTTCTGTGTGTCTGTATCAGTTGTATGTCCTGGAAGAGGAAAAATCCATCTTTTATATTTTCTATGTAAATGACCTTTGGAAATTCGAAATGCTTTCTGCATTCAATGCTGATGGCCTTGGAAAATTTGCATTGATATGTTTCCCAAACTATCCTTTTGGAAAACGGCAAGCAATAATCTTGATGAAGACCATAATTAATGCTCTTGTCTAACGGTAATATTCAAAGAATATTAGAGAATTAATTACTCAGGAATCATTGCAATATAATAGGAATAGAAGAGGGAAACAACAAATTATGGATTCGTCGACCTGAGTCCATAGTTCGTCGAGCTGAGGTCCAAGATCGTCAACCTTTGAATGGCTGACTGCTGCTTGACAACTTTCCTATTCTGTGCACCAAGTTCATCGATCTGATGTCCAAGATCGTCGACCTGAGACCTGAGAACTTAGTTCGTCTAGCTGAGGTCCAAGATCATCGACCTAAGTTTTGATTCTGACTTAGACTGTTTTTGGGTGCTGAGTGTTGAAACATCATTTTGGCATTGAGCGTGATGTTCTCTGTCATTGAGTGTTGAATCATCATTCTGGCGTTGAGTGTGATGTCCTCTGGCGTTGAGTATTGAATCATCATTCTGGCATTGAGTGTGATGTTCTCTAGCATTGAGTGTTGAAACATCTGATTCAGAATTAGTTGATCTGGTACCAGAGAACAGAGTTCGTCTAGCCGATGTTATAAGTTTGTCGACCGAAGTTTGACTTAGAAGTGTTGTCACTTTGTCCAGAGTTCATCGATCTGAGAACCAAGTTCATCTAGCTCATCTCAGAGACTTGCTTTTGAGTTCGTCGAGCTAAGCACGACTTTCGTCGACCTGAGATCAATGAACATAGAGCTCTTTTTCTTAAGTCTTAAATTTTCTCTAAGTCGTGAGTCTCTGGCAGTGTTGGAGGCTGGTCCCTGGCATTATTGACTCTAAGGACTATACCTATACTCTAGGAAACAACCATGACCTTGGCTATACATGTTGGGTCATATCCTAACTTAGTGAACCTAGCCCAAATCCAACTAGGGATCCAACAATCTCCCCCTATTTGGGTGAGGTCACTAAATTACAGACTCAATGATAAAAAGAAATGTACAAAGCAAGAAAATATATATCTGGTAGAGAATGAAATAATATATATGTAGCAGATATATTTACACAGTTAGCTTTGTATCATAGAACACAATTTTTCAAAAGTATACCATACACATAGGAGTTCAGGTTCTATTTCTTCTGTTTCTCTGCTTCTTTGCTCTTATCCCCAGGCTGAGTAAAGATGATTTCCCTATCAGGATTAGCAGCTTCTTTCTTTACATGTACATATTTGCTGCACCAATCACTGTCAGGGTGGAGGTTCTAGGTACTACAGCCTCTAGGTGTATTGTCATGTACTCTGTAGGATCAAACACTTTCTTGCTCAATTGAAGTTTATCCAGTTCTTTTTCTCTGTATGAAGACATAGTTGTGAACTTTGTTGGATCATCACCCTCTTCTCTAGCCTTCTTTATTTGTGACGGACCAATAACCTCTTGGAGCCTAGCCATCCTGAAGTTTGGATCAATATCCTGACTAACAAATGATTGATTATCTTGTGGGGGTAGCAGGGTAACAGGCTTGAATTGAGTGGACTGTGCTTGGAAATTTGTTACTTTTTGGCTTTCATCACTCTGAGTATACAGAGACCTTGGAGGAGCAGTCTCACTATATTTTCTTTAGGGCTTGTGGGATTCTGTGTGCCTTCTTTGTTGAGCTTGCTGTTTGGGAGGTGAGAACTCTGGTTTCTGAAAAACTACCTCCTTTATTTGCTCTGTAGAACTGACATTCCTTTGCTGGCTGCTTCCTTGAGAATGATGTCTAGATGGCCTTTCCTGTCTTTAATATATTCTGGTGAAGGATGTAGACTTGGAAGGTGCATCTGTCCCTTGAGAAGTAGTTCCTAAGGCACCAGCAGGAGGAGGAGGAGGAGGAGGAGGAGGAGGACCTCTCTTGAATTTCTGTGGGGGAGGAGAATATCTTCTGCTCTTCTTCCTTGCCTTTTGTTCATTTTTGGACAGCCATATCCAAGCTGGCATACCCTTGTATGGAGTTATGTTCTGCAGAATGTAATAGGGTGTGTCATTTGCTAGATTTGGTTTTGGGGCAGGAGGTGGAGGAGCTTTCCTTTTCTTTGAAACTTTCTTCCTCTTTGGGTCCTCATCAGAATCATCATCATCATTATCATCAGAAGGCTGAGGATAGTCATACATGGCATCAATCTCTCTCATTGTGTCATCAGAAATTGTTGTCTTTTCTGTCTTTGAAGGAACTGGAGGGGAAACTAGAGAACTGTGTAAATCAGTGCTTTGAGCAGCTAATTTATTTTCTTCCTCAATATCAGCCATGACTAGTGCATCTAGGTCCGGCATTGGAGAATCATCCATAATATAAACTGGTGCTATAGTGGATGTGATGGTGGGGGAAGCAACTATGGGAAGAGGCTCAGGAGCTGCAAAAGTGGCCTTGAGCCAAAAATGGTGTGGTATATGGAATTATAGTCATAGATGGCTTAGTGTTGTCTGTTGGTACATCTTCTGCTATAACTTCTTCTTGTACTTCTACTATTGTTTCTTCTTCTGTTGCTACATCTTCTGCTACTTATACTGTATCCATATCCTTTTCATCTGATTCTGTTGGTGCTACATCTTCTGCTGGTGCTATATCTTCTGCTATAACAACTGTTGCTTCTTCATCAAGTATCTCCCCCTGCCTGGTTTCAGGAGGAATTGAAGCCAGGCCCCCAAATGAAGAGGGAGTAGTAGTTAAGGCAGTAATTTGTGCAACTAGAGAGGGGATGGAGGCAGCAAGATGAGATATAGCCTCTACTATGAGTGTTTTTAGGAGGGGTGTGAGGAGGGTAATGAGTGGGGAGTGAGTGTTTTTAGGAGGGGTGTGAGGAGGGTAATGAGTGGGGAGACAAGGGAGGGATCCAAGTGTGGAGAGGTAGATGTTATGGCAGTGGTTGGTTGAGTGGATATGGTAGGTGCTGGGGGAGTTAGAGGTGGAGGTGGAGGTGGGATTTGAGTCTCTAGGGGAGAGTCATTTGGAGGAGAGGGAGTGTGTAGTGGGGATGATAAGAGGTTGAAGGATAGGAGGGATGATAGGTTGGTTTGGGGGATATCAGAAAGATGATGTGGAAGAGGATATTGGGGTGGTGAGGGTACAAATGTATCAAGCTGGGGGGATGGAGTATTAGAGGGAATGTTTGTTGGAGAGGCAGGAAGGTGGGATGCTGGAAGTGTAGAGGAAGGGACTGTAATGGTAGTGGAAGGCGGTGTTGGTTGTATTGCTGGTTGGGATGGAACCTTAGTAGCTGGAGGTGGTGGAGGGGTTGAAGGGATCTCTTCAATGGGGTGGGGAGTGGCTGGTACAGCCCTGGTACTTTCAGAAGTTGTGGTGGATGAGGAGGGAGCCTTGGTTGGCTTAGTGATTATCCACTCCCACTTGCTAAACAGAGCACAAGTGAGTCTCTTGCTAGCATTAATGAATATGGTCGGGGAGACCAGTGATTATGCAGCCTTCTCCTTGAGGAAGATCCCTAGGATCATTCCAAAGCAAACCTCCTTTTTGTTGTTATTCTTTCTAATCAGATCAAATAAGATCTGTGCCCAGTTCACTGTCCTTTTATTCACTATGGCACACATGAACAGGAACTGATGCCTGGTGATATAGTCATGTGCAGTGTGCTTGCCTAGCAACACCTTCCCCATAATGTCGGCAAGAAACTTGTACTCTGCAGATAAATGTATCTTGAGCAATTTATTGGGGGTTTGTCCCGAATACCCCATCATGTTAAGCATCATATCAAATTCCTTCGAATTGATATATAATTCTTCATCACCATTTCTCAATCAAAAAATTTCAGTTAAAACATCGGGGGTTAGAGAAACAGTAGTACCCGTGATTGTTCAAGTCATCGTATTTTCCTTTGTAGAAGTTGTGTAAACCCATTCCCTGATCTCTGTTCCTGATATCTTCATGAGGGTGGAGAGTAGAGTTTTCAACTGTTGGTCTTCAAGTAACTGTAGAATATTTAGGAAGATGGGATCTGAGTACTGGAAAGATTCGAAGTCCAGGTAGAATCCAGTATCAAACTTCATCGCTCCTAGAGTTCCTGCCGGAATCGCCATGAGAGCACCTGCATGAGAAAGCGAGGATCAAGTGCAAAAGAACTGAAAGCGCGGGACGGAGGTCGAAGAAATCCTAAATATAAGGTTTTCCGAAATATGAATCGACAGACTCCGTTCCACAAGAAAGAAATAGATCTTCGATCTGAGGTCGACGAAATACTTTGGAGTTAAACTATTCGTCGATCTCAGTCTGAAAGGTTGAAGACATTTCGCCGAGCTCCGTTCGACAAAAGTTTTCTGAAGTGGGTTCGTCGATCTCAGGTCGATGAAACTAACTTTACTAACAGGGAGTTCGTCGATCTCTGGTCGACGAAATCTGAAGAGTTCTTCAAGTGTAGACAGAAACTAAACTAAGTCTTCTCCATTGATCATTCCAAGCTGATTTATAAAGAACAAGTGGTTTCTTTCATCCAAGGGTTTGGTGAATATGCTAGCCCTTTATAAATCTTTGTAGATATAAACAAGTTCAATTTTAATTTTGTCTACACACTCTCTAATGAAATGCTGCCTAATGTCTATGTCGGAACACGCTATTACTAATTTGGGCAAGGATCACTATGTTTTTAGGAAATCAGTTTGACCTAGATTTATAGTTGAAAAGGTAAAGTTAGAATGAGTCTAAGGCTTAAAACTTAGGTTTGAAGCTGCCCCCAGGACCATTCAAGGATTCAGACTTAGAGCTGAGGCAAAGACAATTATCGTCGAGCTTAGGTCGACGAAACGTCGAACTCCGTTCGACGCTCTCTGAGCTCAACTTTGCTAAATTGTCGAGCTCAGGTCGACGATCTTCGAGCTCAGATCGACGATCTGTCTTCAGCTTATTCTTCAGGCCGCTGAGCTCCGATCGACGATCTTCGAGCTCAGGTCGACGTTTTCTGTCTGATGTTCATTTCAATCTCTGAGCTCAGGTCAACGATCATAGAGCTCAGATCGACGTTTTTCCTGAGAGATCGACGACTTTGAGGATTCAAATTCAGTCAGCTTTTGGAATGTTTTTCAAATTCTCTCAGCATTTATTTCAAGAGATCTGCTAGCCATTTTCATTTATTCTGGAGCAAGTTTCAAAGGATTTATAAGAGAATGTTTATTGGACTTTCCACCAGAAGACAAAACATTAATGGAAGACATTTATTGACTGCTAACGGCTATCTTGGATAGAGGATCTTCAGAGAATAAATCATATTTTCTAGTCTGACAGATATACAACAAGCAAGAGACTACACAAGAATAGACAATCAACAACAAGAAATTCTCAGTACAGATTCACAGGATAGTGAGATCAATTCAAAAAATCAAGTGATCAATCCTGGAGAATTAGTTGAATATTGACATACTGAAATGTGATCATAGCTTCAACATCAAGGAATCCAGACAATTCATATTTCAGCCTCTGCTGAAACAATCTTCTGCTGGAGATCTGAAGCTTCTAAAGACCTATCACCCTAGCAAAGCTCTCATCTTTCTCAGGGGGAGCTTTGACAACACAATCAATCCACTCAGTCTTCTCTCAGTGATTGAGATAGAGAAGACAACTTCACCTCTTCCTTTTTCTTTTCCTGATGTAAAAGGGTTATCAAAACTCCCTTCAAAAGTCTTGATTCTGGTTCTGAGAGCCTTGTCAAAACTCAGTGGTGGCAAGACACCTGATCAAAAAATCTAGTTTGGTTTTTGAGCACCTTATCAAAAGCTCAATTGTGCCCAGGACACCTGATCAACTCATCCTGCAGTGGATTCCTACCAAGGGTGGTAGAAGAGTGGATGTACTCAGGTTTTTGGGGAACCACTATAATTCCTTGTGTCTTCTGGTTTCTTGTGGATATTCTTTGCTGTGTACTGTGGTTTTTGTTTTACTGCTTTAGTTTTATTTTCTACATCAAAGCACCTTACACCTATACATAAAATAAGCCTTTACTACTATGCATTTTTAAATTGTAAATTTACTTTAAAATACTCTATTCACCCCCCCCCCCCCTCTAGAGTTAAGATAGATCTTACCCTCACTTTCAATTGGTATCAGAGGGAGGTTGGTTGTTCATACAGGCTAACACCTGAACCAAAAGATCCTTGATAAGATCAATCTTTTAAGAGGGTTATTTTCATTATATTTAACTTTATAAAAAGACATGGCACAGAACAAAGATTATGCAAGCATCAGGCCTCCAGTGTGCAATCTATCCAAGTTTGCACTTTGGAAAGCAAGGATTAGACTTTATATGAACTCTATTGATGAAGACATATTTAATTCTGTTTTGACAGTGTGCCCAAGTCCACCAGCAAGCTCATGTACAAATGCTGTTCCACCTCCTTCAGGAACAGATGTTGAAATAAAGAAGTGGAAGACTGCAGATGCCAAGGCCATGAATATCTTAGCTCAGACAATGTCTGATGAGATATTTCAGAAGGTAGCTGAATACAACTCAGCCAAAGGGATTTGGGACAAACTCTCTGAAATTGTCTCAGGATCTGCTGATGAAAGGAAAGATAGGAGATCCCATCTTATAAGCCAATATGAGAATTTCAAAAAGGGAGAAGCTGAATCAGTGGCTGACATGTACAATAGACTAAGTCTGATTGTCAATGAGTTAAAGACTCTGGATCAAGAAATCTCATTGACTGAGTTGAATGACAAAATCCTAATGTGCTTCCCCAGCACTTGGGATTCAAGAATCTGGCCAATCAAAGATGCAAGAAGTCTAAATGAGATTACAACTGAAGCTCTCCTGGGCAAGCTCAAATCTTATGAGCTGCTCATTAAAAATAGAGAAGAAGAACAGAAGGCTGCCTCACCAGCCACAAGGAAGGAGAAGACCATAGCCTTCAAAGCTATAGAAGAGGAGCCTGAAGATAAAGCTACAAAAAATGATGAGCTCCTAAGTCTACTGGCCAAAAGATTCTACAAAATGGCCAGAAAAGACTTCAGAAAGAGATCATACAAGGGACATGATAAGCCAAGGTATGATAAATCAAATAACAACAAAGAAATTATATGTTTTGGTTGCAGGAAACCAGGCCATATTGTGCCTGACTGTCCAGAAAACAAAAACAAGGACAAGAAAGATAGAAGAGAAAGGAGAAAGACTTCAAGAAGAACACCTCAGACAAACCCTCCTACAGCAAGAACACACATACAAGGAAGGGATTTGTTGCTGAGACATGGAGTGAAACTGAAGAGGACTCTGAAGCCTCAACCAGCTCCAGTGATGATGAGGATGATGCTGATGAAAAGGAATTTTGCATGATGGCTATCAACGCCTCTCAAAAAGATTCCGAAGCAGAAGAGTCAGAATCAGATTCAGAAGTTCAACTAGAAGAAGATCAGGAAATCAATTCATTTGATTTCAGTTCTGAGGACTTTAAACATGAGTTTAAAGTACTCTGCCTAGATCTGTTGGAGTCTGAGAAGGAAATCACTTCCCTCAGGAAACAACTGTCTGAGTATAGCACCTTAAAATCAGAGAACCTCAAACTCTCTGAAGAGTTAGAATGCTATAGGGAGGAGATAGCTTCACTGAAGAGTGAACTATCCAAGGCCAAGCAGTTTGAAGAATCCCTTAATGGGAGAAGCATCAAACTAATGGATATCACAAGAACAGTGAACTCTAGACTTAATAGTACACTGGGCTTGGGAGCTTCATCCAGCCAGCCTATATTTCTGACAACTCCAATCAAATTTATCTCTGATAAAGGGAAGGAAGTTGTAGAGGTAGCTAGGAAGAATGCAGATTTGCCAAAGAAAAATATAGTTCAACAGAATGCGTCGAACAGAGCTCGACGATCGTCGAACGACGCTCGTCGATCCAAGAAATGATCGTCGACCTCAGCTCGACGACACCTGAACTCTGAACTCTAGGATAGTCGATCATCGAACAGAGATCGACGATCTGACCCAAGATCGTCGACCTCAGCTCGACGATCATCGAACAGAGATCAGGACTATGAACAATCCTTCAAAGGTACATCTAGATTCAATCCTATAAGTCCTACATCCCAAGGTTTCAACCCCTATACTGAATGGATAGTACCTCCTAGGAGATACCATCCTGAAGGTTATAAGAGTCAACCTGGGATGTCTTTAATTTCTAAATTTAAGGGATATCAACCTAGGCCCAAGGTAAACTGGGTCAAAAACATATAAGCTGTTTATGTGTAGGTGAAGACCTATCCAACATCAAACCAGCCATGGTATCTGGATAGTGGGTGCTCAATGCACATGACAGGGAACAAGGACAACTTCACATCTTTTAAAGCCAAGCTTGGACCCAAAGTAATCTTTGGTGATTCAAACTTTGGAACAACAAAAGGATATGGTGCAGTAAAAATTGGAACAGTCAACTTCAAGAAAGTAGCTTATGTTGAAGGACTCAAGCACAACTTGATAAGTATCAGTCAACTTTGTGATGAAGGATATCAAGTGACTTTCAACAAAGCTATATGCAAGGTCAAGTCAGAGGACAACACAACTGTGTTGACAGGTAACAGGAAAGGTAACATTTACTTAGTAGATTTTCATTCATCTAAAGTAGATATTTGCCTGTTCAATTCCATATCTAGACCTAATATTCTATGGCATAAGAGACTAGGACATATTAACCTTAGAACCATTGCTAGGTTATCCAAAGATAACCTTATTAGAGGACTACCTTCTGGCCCCTACAAGAAGGAAGGACTTTGCAAGGCTTGTCAATTAGGCAAGCAAACTAAAAATAGTTTTAAATCACTTAACAAGAGTGACTCACCTAGGATTTTGTATCTGTTACACATGTATCTTTTTGGACCCATTACAGTATAAAGACTAGGAGGGAAATCCTACACTTTAGTGGTTGTAGATGACTTCTCAAGATTCACATGGGTGTTCTTTCTGAGGAAGAAGTCTGATAACTTCAAGTGTTTGACAGAGTTTCTCAAATGCATACAGATTGAGTTCAACACTCACATTGCCCTGATCAGAAGTGATCATGGGACAGAGTTTGATTCTCTTCTTATGCAAGAGTTCTATCAGAGTGAAGGGATCAGGCATACATTCTCAGCTCCTAGAACTCCTCAACAAAATGGGGTAGCAGAAAGGAAAAATAGAACCCTAATTGAATCTGTAACTACATTATTGACAGATGCTCACCTTCCTCTATCCTTTTGGGCTGAGGCAGTGAACACCTCCAATTATGTGTTGAATAGAAGTCTAATACATAAATTGAAGGGCAAGACTCCCTATGAATTGCTCAAAGGGAAGAAACCTAAAGTAGACTATTTTAAAATCTTTGGTTGCATTTGTTATATTCACAACAATGACAAGAGATATATAGCAAAATTTCAAGCAAAAGCTGATGAAGCAGTGTTTTTGGGATACTCCATGATCAGCAAAGCTTATAGGTTTTATAATAAAACTACTCTAAAAATAGAAGAATCTGTTCATATTTCTTTTGATGAAACTAATATGTCCTTCAAGGAGAAGAATGCTTCCACCATAGAACAATTGCAGGTACATTCTCTAGCTAAAGACTTGGACAGATTACAAGTTACTCAAAAGGATGAAAGTAGTGAAGATGAAGAAGCTGCTCCACATCTGGAAGAAAATCTTCTTGAAGAGCCAGTTGCTGTTCCACAAGAGAAAACATCAACACAGGTTGGTGAACAATCAACACCACCTGTTGATTTAGTAACATCAAGAGATCATCCAATCTCCCAAGTGATTGGAAACATCTCAGCTGGTGTGCAAACCAGAAATCAGGTCAACCAAAACCTGATTCACACTTGCTTTCTCTCTCAAATTGAACCTAATTCCATTCAAGATGCAGAGCAAGATCCACACTGGATCATTACAATGTAAGAGGAGTTGCATCAATTTGAAAGAAACAAAGTCTGGGAACTTGTGCCTAAGCCAAAGGATCATTCCATTGTTGGAACAAAATGGGTGTTCAGAAACAAATTGGATGATCAAGGAATTATTGTAAGGAACAAGGTAAGGCTAGTTGCTTAAGGATATTCTCAAGAATAGGGGATAGACTATGACCAGACCTTTGCACCAGTTGCAAGGTTAGAGGCCATAAGAATCTTCCTGGCTTATGCTACTCACAAGGGATTCAAAGTCTACCAAATGGATGTGAAGAGTGCTTTTATCAATGGGGTGATCAAAGAAGAAGTCTATGTCAGACAACCCCTAGGTTTTGTCTCTCCAACTCTTCCTGATTATGTTTTCAAACTGCATAAAGCATTATATGGTCTAAAGCAAGCTCCTAGAGCATGGTATGAGACCCTAGCATGCTTTATTCTAGAAAATGATTTTATTAGGGGGAGAGTAGACCAAACTCTTTCCATTAGAACCCATAAGTCCCATACCCTACTAGTACAAATCTATGTAGATGATATTATATTTGGTTCTACTGATTCAAACTTGTGCAAAAAGTTTTCCAAGCTTATGCACTCTAAATTTGAAATGAGTAGTATGGGTGAGCTATCCTTCTTCTTAGGATTGCAAGTCAAACAACATGCTGAAGGCATATTTATTTCTCAAACCAAGTATGCAAAAGAACTGGTTAAGAAATTTGGTATGTCTGATGCATCATGTAAGAAAACACCCATGCCTACCAATGCTATATTGGATGCTGATGAACATGGGAAACCAGTTGATCAGACAACATATAGAGCAATGATTGGCTCTCTATTGTACCTTACAGCTGGTAGGCCTGATATAATGTTTGCTATATGTATATGTTCTAGATTCCAAGTTAGCCCTAGAGAGTAACACTTAACTTTAGTAAAGAGGATTCTTAGGTATGTTAAAAGCTGTCCAAATCTAGGTCTCTTGTATCCAAAAGATTCAGCATTTGACTTAACTGGATTTTCAGATGCTGATTATGCTGGATGCAGAATAGACAGGAAAAGCACTAGTGGAACTTGTTTTTTTCTTGGTGATAGACTTGTCTCATGGTATTGTAAGAAACAAACATCTGTGTCAACTTCAACTGCTGAAGCTGAATATATGGCTGCAGGCAGTTGTTGTTCACAAATATTGTGGATATAAAATTAACTCCTAGACTATGGTTACAACTTAGAGAAGTCTAAAATATTTTGTGACAACACCAGTGCTATCTCCATTGCACAAAATCCAGTCCTCCATAGTAAGACAAAACACATAGAAATTAGGCATCATTTTCTAAGGGATAATGTTGAGAAAAATAAAATTGAACTTCAATATATCCCAACTGATTTGCAAAAAGGAGATATTTTCACCAAGCCTTTGGATGAAAAGAAACACAACTTCTTCCTCAATCAGTTAGGCATGTTAGATGGAGGAAGCCTAAAATAAATTACAAGATTTTGAAAAGCTAAAAACAGACCAAGATTAGGCTAAAAACTCATCTCTTTTTGTGTCTGAAGGATAGTTTCCGTCTCTGAACTGCGCTCGACGTTTTCCCCAGAAAGCGTCGAACGGAGATCGACGTTCTCCCGAGAAACGTCGAACGGAGATCGACGTTTTCCCAAAACGTCGACCTGAGTTCAGAGCTTGTTAGATAGTTGTATACTATCTCTTTCAGGCCTTCGATCGTCGAACTGAGCTCGGCGTTCTCTCTAGATCGTCGAACTGAGATCTACGATATTGAAGACCTTTCAGCTTCCTTTAGGAGTCCTGATCGTCGAACGGAGATCGACGATCCTTCCTTTTTCGCGTCGAACCCTGATATAAAATCTTTTTTCGGCCGCCGCTCGTCATTTACGCTTTCATACTCTCTACAAATTTTTCTCTTTCCCTCCAAACTCTCTACACTTGGTCGTGTTTGTTGAATCTTTGCAGGTACAGATGGCAATGTCGGTTGCCGCTCTCTCCAAAATGAAATTTGATACAGGCTTTGACATTGATATGAACTCCTTTGATGTCAGCGATCAGCGATTCAAAGACATTCTGAATCTGTTCCACAAACAGCAGTTAGGTCAGTTGATGACCACAAGAATAAAGATTGCAGCAGATAAAGTAAAAGAATGGGTTTTTACTGCCACCAATGAGAATGAAAACTCTGTAGTCGGCACCATCAATGGAACTCAGGTACCAATGTCCCCCGCTCTTTTGACAGAAGTATTCACATTAAGTACTGGGAATGACTCCATCGATTTGTCTAGAGAGGACTATGATTCATTGTTAGATCGAATGGGTCAATCTGCCGTGAACCCTAATAAACTGTTGAAAAAGAATTTATCTATTGAATTTCAATTCTTGGCTGATGTTGTTGGAAAAGTGCTTCTACACTTGGTCGTGTTTGTTGAATCTTTGCAGGTACAGATGGCAATGTCGGTCGCCGCTCTCTCCATAATGAAATTTGATACAGGCTTGGACATTGATATGAACTCATTCGATGGCAGCGATCAGCGATTCAAAGACATTCTGAATCTATTCCGCGAACAGCAGTTAGTTCAGTTGATGACCACAAGAATAAAGATTGCAGCAGATGAAGTAAAAGAATGGGTTTTTACTGCCACCAATGAGAATGAAAACTCTATAGTCGGCACCATCAATAGAACTCAGGTACCAATGTCCCCCACTCTTTTGACAGAAGTATTCGCATTAAGTACTGGGAATGACTCCATCGATTTGTCTGGAGACGATTATGATTCATTGTTAGATCGAATGGGTCACTCTGCTGTGAACCCTAATAAACTGTTGAAAAAGAATTTATCTATTGAATTTCAATTCTTGGCTGATATTGTTGGAAAAGTGCTTCTGGCAAAGCATTCCGCCCATGATACAATCTCAAGGTATCAGTTATGCTTAATGGGAGCTTTAGTTGATAAGAAACATCTGGATTGGGGATCAATCTTTTTTAATTTGATCAAGAAGAAAATTAGCAAAAGCTGTGTCAGTTTTGGGAGGATTATAGGGGTTTACCTACATTACAGGTGCCCTGATCTGCTGGTTTCAAGTGGGATGCACATCAATGCATCCAAAAGGATCACATGTGCCCTCTTCAGCAGGTGGGACAGGCAGATTATAAACCCCAATAGGGTTTCTGCAGCAAGATCTGCTTCAGGCACATGGACTGCCTTAGTCACTCCTCCTCAGGTCTCTGCCCTAGCAGAAGATTTGCCTGCTTCTCCTCCTCCTCCAACTGTCTCTGCACAAGTCATATCAACCTCACCACTCATCTCAACCATAGCCATATCTTCCCCCATTACAATCTCATCACCCATTTCACCTCCACCAGCCACTACCTCAGAATCATTCCATCCCTTGTACTACTATCCACCTGTCACCACTCCATCATTTCATCTTCTAGATGGCTCCTTCATGGATGATTCTCCTCCCTCTCCTCCTGAGATTTCATCTACATCTTCCTACCAACAACTTCTTCAGGACATAATTTCTCAACCATCCTTCACCCTATCCTTTACCTCTCCCATATCATCCATCTCCACTTCAGTAACATCAATCTCAACAATTCCTTCTACTGAGCCATCCATCCCTATACCTCCTACCTCCACACCATCCATTCCATCAGTCCCAGCCAACATCCTTCTAGCTACATCAACTCCTACCTCTACTCAAGCCCCTCTTGAGCATGTAGATCTTTCAGCTTTGGCAGACAGGTTGTATGAGCTGCTAGCCCCCAGGCTAACCTCATTGCTGGAGACCACCTTGGCTCCACTTCTGAAAAATGTTCAGGAGCTGTCTACTAGGCTATCTTCCTTCCTCTCCTCTCAGGCAATCCCTTCTTTTGGGTGCCTTGATCCAGTTTTCACTGAATCCAGGAAGGGGGAGATGCCTAATGAAGCCCTAATTTTGCCTGAGGCTACTGAAGTTTCAGAACCTGCTCCAGTATTTGCAGTAGATCTTCAGAGCCTGCTGTCAATTTTTGATACTGTGTACTTCAATTCTCTGCCAGTTCTACAAGTTGAAGACCATACTAAGGCCATTGTGCCTGTTTTAGAATGTGATCCCAGCCTGATTGCATCTTATGTAAACTCTTTCAAGGCTGAGGATATTGTTGCTTCTATTTTTACTCCTGCTGCTGCTACTGCTGTTACATCTATTAGATTTTCTGACATTGAAATGTTGTCTGTTGTTGCTGATGCTGCTTCTTATCTGGAAGAACCTGAACCTGCTGCTCCAATTACTTCTGCTCCTATTGCTGCTTCTATAAGTTCTATTTCTACTGTTGCTGCTCATGCTCTGACTTCTTAACAACTGAAACAACAAGAGAAGTACATCAAAAGCATTGATGATCTGTATGATAGACCCCAAAGCTCAGAAAGTGATCAATTTCACACTAACTCTGATGACTCTTCTGGTACCATTGCAAAGAAAAGGAAGGCCAGAAGCAAGACCATGATGAAGGTCCCTCCTACTAAGGCCAAAGATGCTAATGATATACCCAACTATATTCTGCATGATTTCCAAATTACTGAACCATGGATGCAATATTCTAAAAACCAACTAAAGGCCATGAAGAAGAAAAGAAAGTTTGATAAGTATGAGAAAGGTTCATCCCAATTTCAGCCTCCTCCTCCTCCTCCAGATTCAGGATCAGGTGGAGGCTCAGCTTCTCTATCCTCAGCTCCAAAGCAAAGTTCCTCCCAATCCTCTCAAAGATATCATCCCAGGGGGCAATATCAAAGGGGTTATCAGTCCAGAAGGGGACAAAATAGAGGAAATCAAAGAGGACACATATTTCAAGCAAGGGAAGGACAAAGACACATGGACTCAACTACAAGGTCCTTTCCCCTATAAACTCAGAGAAATGGTTGATACAAGAACTCCTACTGCTTCAGAAACTGTCAACAGATATGAGCCTGCAGTTTCTTTTGAAGATCCAGAGAACAATCCATTATCATGGACTGCTAGGATGAAAGAACTTGCTGCTTTAGATCAGCTGAAGAAGGCCAGAGAACAAGGGAAAAACACTTCCAACATTACTACTTTGTAAGATCAAAGAAAGGCAGAACTGGAAAGGTATATATCAAGGAAATTCTTTGACCCAGTGGACTACATGAAACTGCATCCTGAGGCTGTGGTTCCCAGGCCTAGATCTCAAACCTCCTTAGGTGCAGAGGATGATAGAAGGTCAAAGAAAGAAGCTCTAAATCCCAACAGGGAAATCTTATTTAAGAAGGGAAGTGAAAAGAAATGACATTTATAAGCAGATAGTATACTCATTTTGAACATTTGTTGATATTCCATCTGCTTGCTGCTATGTTGCATGATCTGCTCTTTTGTGTTAGATTTTTGTTTTTCTGTATGTTGATTTTATATTTATTACTGAGTTCTGTAAATAGTAATCCCAACCCAAATAGGGGGAGATTGTTGGAACACCCTATTACTAATTTAGGTAAGGATCACTATGTTTTTAGGAAATCAGTTTGACCTAGATGTATAGTTGAAAATGTTAAGTTAGAATGAGTCTAAGGCTTAGAACTTAGGTTTGAAGCTGCCCCCATGACCATTCAAGGATTCAGACTTAGAGCTGAGGCAAAGACAATTATCGTCGAGCTTAGGTCGACGAAACGTCGAACTCCGTTCGACGCTCTCTGAGCTCAACTCTGCTAAATCGTCGAGCTCAGGTCGATGATCTTCGAGCTTAGATCGACGATCTGTCTTCAGCTTATTCTTCAGGTCGCTGAGCTCCGGTTGACGATGTTTGAGCTCAGGTCGACGTTTTCTGTCTGATGTTCATTTCAATCTCTGAGCTCAGCTCGATGATCGTAGAGCTCAGATCGACGTTTTTCCTGAGAGATCGATGACTTTGAGGATTCAAATTCAGTCAGCTTTTGGAATGTTTTTCAAATTCTCTCAGCATTTATTTCAAGAGATCTGCTAGCCGTTTTCATTTATTCTGGAGCAAGTTTCAAGGGATTTATCAGAGAATATTTATTAGACTTTCCTCTAGAAGACAAAACATTAATGGAAGACATTTATTGACTGCTAACAGCTATCTTGGATAGAGGATCTTCAGAGAATAAATCATCTTTTCTAGTCTGACAGATATACAACAAGCAAGAGACTACACAAGAATAGACAATCAACAACAAGAAATTCTCAGTACAGATTCACAGGATAGTGAGATCAATTCAAAAAATCAAGTGATCAATCCTGGAGAATTAGTTGAATATTAGCATACTGAAAAGTGATCATAGCTTCAACATCAAGGACTCCAGACAATTCATATTTCAACCTCTGCTGAAACCATCTTCTGCTGGAGATCTGAAGCTTCTGAAGACCTATCGCCCTAGCAAAGCTCTCATCTTTCTCAGGGGGAGCTTTGATAACACAATCAATCCACTCAGTCTTCTCTCAGTGATTGAGATAGAGAAGACAACTTCACCTCTTCCTTTTTCTTTTCCTGCTGTAAAAGAGTTATCAAAACTCCCTTCAAAAGTCTTGATTCTGGTTCTGAGAGCCTTGTCAAAACTCAGTGGTGCCAAGACACCTGATCAAAAAAATCTAGTTTGGTTTTTGAGCATCTTATCAAAAGCTCATTTGTGCCCAGGACACCTGATCAACTCATCAAGCAGTGGATTCCTACCAAGGGTGGTAGAAGAGTGGATGTACCCAAGTTTTTGGGGAACCACTATAGTTCCTTGTGTCTTCTGGTTTCTTGTGGATATTCTTTGCTGTGTTCTGTGGTTTTGTTTTACTGCTTTAGTTTTATTTTCTACATCAAAGCACCTTACACCTATACATAAATTAAGCCTTTACTGCTATGCATTTTTAAATTATAAATTTACTTTAAAATACTCTATTCACACCCCCCCTCTAGAGTTAAGATAGATCTTACCCTCACTTTCAGTCTATATGCTTAGTCCTACTGTGATGGACTGGATTTTGTGTTATAGCAATAACACTTGTGTTATCACATAGTAGAGTTTAATTATTTAAGTTGAATCCATAGTCCAGGAGTTAGTTTTGAATCCACAGCATCTGAGAACAACAACTGCCAGCTGCAATATATTCTACTTCAGCAGTTGATATGGACACAGATGATTGGTTCTTGCAAAACCAGGACACTAATATCATACAAAGGAACTTGCAAGTTCCTGAGGTACTCTTTCTGTCCACTCTACATCCAGCAAAGTAAGCATCTGAGTGTCCAGTTAACTCAAACTCTGACTCAGTAGGATACCAGAGACCTAGACTAGGAAAACCCTTTATATATCTTACAATCCATTTTAGAAAAATTAGATGAGATTCTTTAGGGTTCACCATGAACCTAGCACAAAGGCATGTGGCAAACATGATATCAGGTCAGCTAGCTGTAAGGTATAGTAGGGATCCAATAATGGCCGTATATAATTTCTGATCCACAGGTTTCCCATGTGCATCAGAGTCTATTACAACATTTGTAGCCATAGGTGTTTTCTTTGCTGAGGCATCAACCATCCCAAACTTCTTAATAAGCTCTTTAGCATATTAGCCTAGGAAATGAAGATGCCATCAGGGAGATGCTTCACTTGGAGACCAAGGAAGTAGGAGAGCTCACCCATGCTACACATCTCAAATTTTGAATGCATGAGGTATGAGAACCTCTTGCATAATTTGGGATCAGTAGACCCAAATATAATGTCATCCACATATATTTGTACTAACAAGGTTTGATCCTTATGATGTATAGTGAACAATATTTTATCTACAATGCCTCTAATGAATTTATGCAAAATCAAAAAGCTAGCTAAAGTCTCATACCAAGCTCTTGGAGCTTGCTTTAGACCATAGAGGGCTTTATGCAATTTAAAAACATGATAAGGATGAGTTGGAGAGATGAAACCTGGAGGTTGTTCAACATAAACCTCTTCCTTTAGCACTCCCTTCAGAAAGGCACTCTTCACATCCATCTGATAGACTTTGAACTTCTTGTAGGCAGCATAGGCAAGAAATATTCTGATTGCCTCCAATCTTGCAACTGGTGCAAATGTTTGGTCATAGTCTATTCTCTCTTCTTGCATATAACCTTGAGCAACAAGCCTAGCCTTCTTTCTCACAATTACACCTTGGGCATCCAGTTTGTTTTTGTATACCCATTTGGTTCCAATAACTGGGTAGTCTTGGGGTCTTGGAACTAAATCCCAAACTCTACATCTCTCAAACTGGTTGAGTTTCTCTTGCATAGTAATGATCCAGTGGGGATCTTGCTCAGCATCTTTTATGGTTTGAGGTTCAACTTGAGAGAGGAAACATGCATGCATCAAGTCTTGGTGTAGTTGATACCTTCTTTGTACACCTGCTGTTATGTTTCCAATCACTTGGGATCTGGGGTGATCCCTTAGTGTGACAAGATCAGTAGGTGGAGTTGGTTCAACAACATTAGTTAGATTTAATTCCTTCTGTGGAATTATGTTTGCTGTTAGTCGAAACTCAACTACTTATGTGCTTTCTTCTTGTGGAGAAGGATGTGTTGGGTCCTCTTTGGTGAGGCTTAGACAATCCAAATTCTCACACAAGTGAGGTACCTGCAAAAGGTTATTGGTAGAAATTTCTTTCTCCTTGCAAGACATGTTAGCTTCATCAAATGTAACATGAACTGATTCCTCAATTTTTAGGGATGATTTATTAAATACCCTATAAGCTTTGCTTACTTGGGAATATCATAGAAAAATTTCCTCTTCAGCCTTAGCTTCAAACTTTCGAATGTATCTCTTTTTATTATTATGTATATAATATACACAGCCAAATACTTTAAAATAAGTGATTTTAGGTTTCTTCCCTTTAAGTAATTCATAGGGAGTCCTATTCTTTAGTTTATGTATCAGGCTTCTATTCAGTACATAGTTTGTTGTGATCACAACCTCTGCCCAAAAGAATAGGGCATGCAAGCATCTGCAACCAATGTACCTGCAGCTTCAATGAGTGTTCTATTTTTCCTTTCAACTACCCCATTTTGTTGAGAAGTTTTAGGAGCTGAGAAGCAGTGCCTGATACCTTCCTTCTCACAGAACTCATGCATAAGAAGAGACTCAAACTCTGTACCATGATAACTTCTGATCAATGCAACATGAGTAGAGTACTCAATCTGTATGGTCTTGAGAAAATCTATAAGAACCTTACAGGTATCTTACTTAGATCTCAGAAAGAACACCCAAGTGAACCTTGAGAAGTCGTCCACTATGACTAAGGTGTGGGATTTCTCTCCCAAGCTTTGTACAGCTATGGGTCCAAAGAGATCCATGTGTAGAAAGTACAATATCCTAGGCGAATCACTTTTATTTACTGATTTAAAACTAGATTTAGTTTGTTTGCCTAGTTGACAAGCCCTGCAGAGGCCTTCCTTCTTGTAGGGACCAGAAGGTAAACCTCTCACAAGGTTGTATTTAGATAGCCTAGCAATGTTTTTCATATTAACATGCCCTAGTCTTTTATGCCATAAATATTTCTGATTACTTATAATGTGAAGTAAGCAGATATCTTAATTGGCAGATAGAAAATTAACTATGTATATGTTTCCTTGTATATTCCCCATTAAAACAGTTTGTTTTTCTTTATTAGAAATAATACAGGCAATTGAGTTGAAGTGTATCTGATAACCTTCATCACATAATTGACTTATGGAGATGAGGTTATGCTTGAGTCCTCTTACATAGGTTACCTTGTTGAATGTGAATGCTCCAATCCTCATTTGTTCATAGCCTTCAGATTGCCCACACATTGAGTCTCCAAAGATTACCTTTGGTCCAAGCTTGGACTTATAGTTGAGTAGACTTTCCTTGTTCCCAGTCATATGCTTGGAGCAACCACTGTCCAGGTACCATACTTGATTTATAGCTGGACTGCTTTTCATCTGCAGACAAAACAGTTAGTTGTTCTTGACCCAGGTAACCTTGGGTCCTGGTTGATTTACATAACAATAACTGGACATATAAGAGCATTCAGGCTAATTTTTGTAACCTTTAGGATGATATCTTCTTAGTTGTATTATCCATTTACTAAAAGGATTAATGTTACTTTTATAATTTAGGTTTTTGTTGTTAGGATCTGGGATCGACGATTTCTGGTTGGATCGTCGACCTAAGCTCGACGATGTTGGATGAGATCGTCGATCTCTGCTCGAAGAATGAAGGTATTAATTCTTGGGGCACCAAAATCGTCAATCTCTGGTCGACAAACCGTACTGATATCATTGATCGTAGATCGAAGATTGATTATTACTGAAATTTACATTCAGAGATCGTCGTTCTGAGGTCGACGATCTGTTCATGTATCGTCGATCTGAGTTCGACGATAATTGCTGAACAATGTTACTTTTCTTATTCTTCTGTTTTTTAAGTTTATTCTTAGTTTCAATTTGTTTAAGGACTTCATTAACCTTATTGACTTGTTTAGTGTTTTTTTTTCCTTTATCAGAAACAAAATTTACAGGTTTAGAAAGATGGTTCTTTTGGATTAGTATTGGTTCACTGGATGAAGCTCCTAACCCTAGTTTGCAGTAATTAGTTCTAGCATTTTGTGTGCTTTTTATATCTAGCAATTTTAAGCTTTTGCCATTTAATGATTCTTCTAACATTTTGGCTTTGCTAAGTTCAGATTTCAAAAAAATAATTTGTTCATTTGCAGATTTTAATTCATTAGATAGATTTGAATTTTCAGAAGTGAGCTTATTTAGAGCATTTAATTTTTCTCTGAGAAGTTGTATTTCTTTCTCGGAGCTTATCAAATCTAAGCATAAATTTTTAAATTCAAATTTGAATTCATAAGATTCAAAATCATAAGAGGCTAATATCTGATCTTTAGCTGACAAGCTTTCTTCATTATCAGATTCATCTGTATCTGATCTGCTACTGTTGGCATCAATTTCCATGAGACAAACTTCCTTTGCCTTTGCCTCCTCTTCTTCTTCACTGGAACCTGAAGATGAAGATTCATCTTCTGTTTCACTCCAGCTTTCAACCACAAACCCTCTGTCTTTCTTTTTGTGCTTGTTGGAAGATGGCTTGCTGTAATGCTTGCTCCTTGAGTCCTTCTCTCTTATGTTCTCCTTCTTCTGATTCTCTGCACATTCTGAGAGGAAATGTCCAGATTTCCTACAACCAAAACATACCACCTCTTTAGTAGGGGTTTTATCATACCTGGGCTTATCATCCTTCCCGGATGACTTCCTCTTGAAATCCTTCCTTGCCATCTTGTAGAATCTTTTGGCAAGCAAGCTCATCAGATCTTCATTTATAGATAGAGTCTCAGTGTCCTCAGCATCCTTGAATGCAAGGTTGTGCTCCTTCCTTGTTGGTGGAGGTGTTCTTTGCTCAGCTGCTTCCCTGGACTTGTTCAGCTGTTCATAGGACTTTAACTTTCCTAAAAGAGATTCAGTGGAAATCTCATTTAGGCTCCTGACCTTCTTGATGGGCCAGATCCTTGAATCCCATGAGCTTGGGAAGAACACGAGGATTTTGTCATTCACCTCTGTGAGGGTGATGTCCTTGTATAAGGTATTTGGCTCATTGATGATTGAGCTTGACCTGTTGTACATATCAGCTACTGTTTCAGCTTCCTCCTTCTTGAAGTTCTCATATTGGGATATGAGGTTTGATCTTCTGTCTTTTCTCTCATCAGCAGATCCAGCCACCATTTGATTCAGGGAATCCCAAATGGCCTTGGCTAATGTGCATTAAACCACCTTCTGGAAAATGTCATCTGATATTATTTGGGCCAATATGTTCATTGCCTTGACATCAACAATTTTGGCCTTCTTCTGAGCCTCAGTCCACTCAGGTGGTGGAACTGCATTAGTGCTGGATGATGTTGTTGTTGTAAGTGCTATAGGGGCAAACTTTATTCTTGCCTTTCAGATGGCAAACTTGTTCAGGTTGTACAATAGAGGTCTTGTGCTTGCATAATCTTTGTTCTGGGTCATGCTGTCTATGTGAATCTACTAGAAATATAAAGAGATCTAACATAGGATCTTTGGTTCAAGGGTTAACTTATACAACCAAAAGAACTTCCCTCTGATACCAATTGAAAGTGAGGGTTAGATCCAATATACTTTAGAGGGGGGGTGAATAGACTATTTGTGAGTAATAAAAATCTTTTGCTGAATAATATAACTTGTTCCTAAACTTTGATTCTATATCACAGCACAGTAGATTAAACTAATAAAAATCTCAGAATCCTAACTATCACAGACACAATAAGAATAAAAGAAAAAGGCAACCAGACAACACAAGAATTTTATAGTTGTTCCCCAACCTGAATACATCCACTCTTCTACCACCCTGGTAGAAATCCACTCAGGTTTTTGTTCAGGTGATTGCCACCAATGAGCTTTTAGTAAGGTGCTCAAAAACCAAACCTCAAGTCTTTTAGTTTGTAGACTTGCTACCAGGAATCACTTTTGAAGGGAGTAGAGAACCCTTTTTATAGAAGGGGTGAGAGAGTGATGATGTCTTCTCTTTCTCAAGTATTCAACTGAGAAGACTCTATGGATTTGATGGTGGCAAAAGCTCCCCCTGAAATACTGAATTTATTCAGGGTGAAAGGAACTTTGCTTTAGGGTGATAGGCCTTCAAGCTTTCAACTTCAACCAGAAGCTCTTCAGGAACTCTTTGACAGATGCAGTAGTTGTTGTCCTTTGAAAGTTCCTGAGAGGATGACAGAAGAAGAAAACTCTTGATTTAAATGGTTCTTCTTCTTCTGAAAGCTATTCTTCTTCTGGTCTAGCAGTTCTTTCTTTCTAGCGCTTTGTTGTCAAGAGAGAGCGAGAGCAGAGAGAATCCTTATTGTGAGATGATGGTGTTCTACTCTTCCTAACTGGTTTTCTGTGTGTCTGTATCAGTTGTATGTCCTGGAAAAGGAAAATCCATCTTTTATATTTTCTATATAAATGTCCTTTTGAATTTCGAAATGCTTTCTGCATTCAATGCTGACGGCCTTGGAAAATTTGAATTGATTAGTTTCCCCAACTATCCTTTTGGAAAACGGCAGACAATATTCCTGATGAAGATCATAATTAATGCTCTTGTCTAACGGTAATATTCAGAGAATATTACAGTATTAATAACTCAGGAATCATTGCAATATAATAGGAACAGAAGAGGGAAACAATCAAGTCTGGATTTGTCGACCTGAGTCCATAGTTCGTCGAGCTGAGGTCCAAGATCATCGACCTCTGAATGGCTGACTGCTGCTTGACAACTTTCCTATTCTGTGCACCAAATTCGTCGATCTGATGTCCAAGATCGTCGACCTGAGACCTGAGAACTGAGTTCGTCTAGCTGAGGTCCAAGATCGTCAACCTGAGTTTTGATTCTAGACTTAGACTATTTTCTGGTGCTGAGTGTTGAAACATCATTTTGGCGTTGAGTGTGATGTTCTCTGTCGTTGAGTGTTGAATCATCATTCTGGCATTGAGTGTGATGTCCTTTGCCGTTGAGTGTTGAATCATCATTCTGGCGTTGAGTGTGATGTTCTCTGGCATTGAGTGTTGAAACATCTGATTCAGAATTAGTCGATCTGGGATAAGAGAATAGAGTTCGTCTAACTGATGTTCTAAGTTTTTCGATCGATGTTTGACTTAGAAGTGTTGTCACATTGTCCAGAGTTCATCAATCTGAGAACCAAGTTCGTCGAGCTCAGCTCAGAGACTTGTCTCTAAGTTCGTCGAGCTGAGCACGACGTTCATCGACCTGAGATCGACAAACATAGAGCTCTTTTTCTAAGTCTTGAATTTTCTCTAAGTCTCGAGTCTCTGGCAGTGTTGGAGGCTGGTCCCTGGCATTGTTGACTCTAAGGACTAGACCTAGACTCTAGGACACAACCATGACCCTGACTATACATGTTGGGTCATATCCTAACTTAGTGAACCTAGCCCAAATCAAACTAGGGATCCAACATAGGCTAACATGTTTTATAAGGAGAAAGAAATTTTTACCATAAATAATTTTCAGGTACCAAATCTGTGTGAGAAATTGGATGATTTAATCCTAATACAACACGATTTATCACATCCTTCTCAACAGATTGCTAATGAAGAATGTGATGAAGATTATGTTGAAATTTGTGAACCAATAACAACAAATGTAATTCCACAAGAGGAATTAGCACCACACGTGGTTGAAGAACCAACTCTACCCACTAATCTTGTCACACTCAGAGGTCACCCTATATCTCAAATGATTGGAGACATATCAGTTAGTGTGCAAACAAGACATCAAATCAACCAAGATCAGATGCATGCTTGTTTCATTTCTCAAATTGAGTCTCAATCCATTAAAGATGCAGGGCAAGATCCCCACTGGATCATTGCAATGCAAGATGAGCTCAATCAATTTTAGAGGTGTAGAGTTTGGGATTTAGTTCCAAGACCCAAAGATCATCCAGTCATTGGAACTAAATGGGTCTTTAGGAACAAGTTGGATGCTCAAGGATTAATTGTAAGGAACAAAGCAAGATTGGTAGCCCAAGGATATTCACAGGAGGAAGGGATAGATTATGACCAGACTTTTTCCCCTATTGCAAGATTAGAGGCTATCAGGATATTTCTTATATATGCAGCATTCAAGAAGTTCAAGGTATATCAAATGGATGTCAAGTGTGCTTTTTTGAATGGAGAACTCAAATATGAAGTTTATGTTGAACAACCTCAAGGTTTTATTTCTCCAACTCACTCCTCTTATGTTTTTAAACTTAATAAAGCTCTTTATGATCTCAAACAAGCTCCAAGAGCTTGGTATGAGACTCTTGCAAGTTTCTTGTTAGAAAATAAGTTTTCTAGAGGCTTAGTAGATAGAACTTTATTTATTAGACATCATAAGCGTAAAATTTTTCTAGTTTAAATTTATGTAGATGATATAATATTTGGATATACTGATTCCAAACATTGCAAAAGGTTTTCTGACCTGATGCACTCAAAGTTTGAAATGAGTAGCATGGGTGAACTATCCTACTTCCTTGGTCTCCAAGTGAAGCAATCCCCTGATGGTATTTTCATATCCCAATCTAAATATGCTAAGGAGCTAATTAAGAAATTTGGGATGTCAGATGCCTCAGCCATGAAAACACCTATGCCCTCAAATACTGTAGTTGATAATGATGAACAGGGCAAGCCTATTGATCATAAAATATATAGAGCCATCATTGGGTCTCTATTATATCTAACAGCAAGTAGGCCTGATATTATATTTGCTACATGTATTTGTGCTAGGTTTGAAATAAATCCTAAAGAATCTCACCTAATTTTAGCTAAAAGAATTTTGAGATATATAAAGGGTTTTCCAAATCAAGGACTTTGGAATCCAACCGAGTCAGAATTTGAATTTATTGGATTCTCAGATGCTGACTATGCTGGATGTAGAGTTGACAAAAAAGCACATCAGGAACTTATCAGTTTCTTGGTGATAGGCTTGTGTAATGGTTTTGCAAGAAGGAAACTTCTGTGTCTACTTCAACTGCTGAAGCTAAATACATGCCAGCTTGTAGTTGTTGCTCACAGATTTTGTGGATTCAAAATCAGCTTCTGGATTATGGATACAACTTAAATAATTCAACTATATTTTGTGATAATACCAGTGCTATTTCAATTGCACAAAATCCAGTTCTGCATAGTAGAACTAAGAATATAGAAATAAGGCATCATTTTCTTAGAAATAATGTAGACAAAAATAAAATTAATCTTGTTTTCATTTCCACTGATTTACAAAGGACAGATATTTTCACTAAACCCTTAGATGAAAAGAAATATCCTTTCTTTATAAACAAGTTAGGCATGATAAATGGAGACCTATTAATTTAATTTTTGGTCTGAGAATGACGAATTGGTCACCTTTCATCGAACAGAGATCGACGATCTGTGAACTCTTCTTGAGATTTTCGTCGAGCGGAGATCGACGACATCTCTTTGTGAAACTTTCATCGAACGGAACCCAACAGATTTAGTTTCTAATAATTTTCGTCGAACGGAGATCGACCAAATTTATTTGTTTCGCAAAACTTTCGTCGACTAGAGATCGACGAAACGCATTTCCTTTAAGATTTTTTCATCGAACAAGGTTCGATGTTTTGTTTTTTATCGGGCAGAGTTCGCCTTTTCAACTTCTGAAAACATATAACTAGGTTTTCATCGAACTCTATCCCGCGCTTTTCCATTTCCCCTTTGCACTTGATCTCTTGTTTTTGCAGAGCAATGACGGTTTCTCCAGCAATCCTCGCATTAATGAAGTTTAACGCCGGGTTTGATATAGACTTTGAATCCTTCAGTCTTTCTGACCAATATTCAAGGACATCTTATAGCTATTTGAGGTTCAGTACCTGCAAACCTTCATGATAACAAGGATAAAGCTTCAAGTGGCTGAGATTAAGGAATGGGTATATATAACAAAGATTCAGGACACTCCAGTTCTTATTGGATCTATCTCAGGAGATCAAGTTCCTCTTTCACCAGAAATCTTAACTGAATTTTTTGGGTTTGTTAATGGTGAAGAAGAAATAGAGTTATCTAGTAGTCAATTTAATAAAATGCTAGATAGGTTGGGTCATGCTGAAGGAAACCCTAACCACCTTCTTAAGAAAAAACTTTCGATAGAATATAGATTTTTAGCCGATATTGTTGGAAAAGTGATGTTGGGCAAGCACTCTGCTCACGATCACATAATCAGGCACCAATTTCATCTGATGTGTGCCTTAGTAAATCAGAAATCTGTTAACTGGGGCTTGATTTTGTTTGAATCAATTAAGAAGAAAATCAGCAAGAAGGATGTTGGTTATGGAAGGGTTCTAGGAATCCTCCTGCAAGCCAAGTGTAACTCCCCCATCCATCGTATGGTATATAATAGAAGGTCCAGCTAGAACCCGACGCCATATACCACGGATAGTCGGAGGGGTTACAGAATAATACCAAATACTCAACTATTCGTCCTAATACAGAGCATTCTAGCGGAAGCTTTTAAACAGTTAATAGAACCCAAAATTTGCACAAGCATGGCATGAATGTCCACTAACCAAAATAGGAATGAAAAAAAACGAATACACAAAATAGTACATGACCTTATGGCCTTACAAAGTTTCTCTTAACAAGGTAATGTCTTACAAACATCGGCTCGCAGGCCGGCCATACATGACAGAAAGTAAAAATAGCAGTTCACTTAGGACTTTGAGTGCCTGCAAAGCAGCTTAGGCTTCAACCCACTACTTGGCACTTGGTTCCGCAGTTCCTGCAAGCAATCATTCCACCGCATGGTGGCAAACAGAGCAACGGTCAACTAAAGCTGACCAAATTATAATGAACCCGTCCCCCTTATTCGGGCGGCGGTGCTCCTTCCCTGCAATACGTTAGCCCAGCTAAATAATAAAGTGCATAAATAGACTTTCACAACAGGTATAGGCTCGCTCGGCCAAACACCCCGTGCACTCAGGGCACCTTCACGGTGAATCCGGTCAATTATGTGGCTTCACCACCATCCTTAGGATGGCAAGCAATGTGAGCATTTTTGAGTGCTTCCGACCGTTGTCCAAGACTCCCGACTATTCTAACGGCCAGTTCCACTTTAGGGCCTCTAGCACCGAACCGCATAGCCCAGGTCCGTATCCACCCGCCTGTTGCTCCCGCCGCCTAGTCACTTTAAGACGTACGCGTGGGAAAAGCTTCACCCGGATCCTATATCATTACCAAACAACACATAACCCAGTTATGTTAAAGGCTGACTCCCCGGCCGTGAAGTTATCAGAATTACATTTCTCCCCAGTTTTCCGGGTGCGCCTTGGAGTTAATCTCAAAGGATCCCTGCCGCAATCTACTGCGTAGAAACCAGAAAACAATGCACGGAGTTTTCTCCGGCTATTCATGTAATGCAACATCACCGATCCAGACAAATAAGTCTGGGTAGGCTTCACACATAATGCCTATGCCCGTACTTCGATTCCGGACTCTAAACAAGGGGGACTTCACATATCTACCCCAAGGAACACCGCACACTCACCGCACACTCGCGTGAGCGGGTTTTCACATGCAAAGGAAGAAAAGCTTCAAGAGGTCAAGTTGAAAATCGTTACACTTGAAGTACGCTTCAGCGCCATGAAAAACTAGTCGGATAGAAAGCTTCGCAAAGGAATTCTCTCCACGGATCCGGTCTCGGTTCTCAGATTGGTGCTTCGATGCTCCGCCGGTGGCCGGATTCCTCCCTTCCATCTTCCTTGATCACTTCTCTCTCTAACTTCTTAGAAAGAGGGAGTTAAGGATGGAATGAGGAAATAAAACCTATAATCCCGGACTAAACACAAACAGGAACTCATCTGGGCCGTTGGATCTTATTTAGAGAAAATGAACGGCTCAGATTAGCCTGAAATCTTTAATCCTGGGCCGAGCACGGCTTTGCACACGGCCGTGTTCTAGGCCGTGTGCCTCGATCCAGCCACCCAAATTGAGCACAGAAAATGACACGGGTTGGGACACGCCCGTGTCGCGTCCTCGACACGCCCGTGTGCAGGGGCCGTGTCACCAATAACCGCCATGCCAACCGTCACGTCGCTTGGTGGACACGGGTGATGACACGACCGCGTCAGATTTGACACGCCCAGTACACGGCCGTGTTCCACAGTCGACACCAAAACCCAAAATATTCCAGAAAAGTACACGGCAATGTGACACGCCCGTGTCCCATGCCGTGTGCACTGACACACCCTTGGACACGCCCGTGTCCCAGGCCGTGTCCTTAACTGGACGACCTGAGCATGACACGACCGTGTGACACGCCCGTGTCACAGGTCGTGTTCACCCTACCAAGGTCCAAACTTGGTACAAATGCCGCCCGATTCAACACTAAATTTCGGGGTGTTACAAATCTCCTCCCCTTAAAGAATTTTGTCCACGAAATTAAGAAATAGGGTACACAAAACAATTTAAATATTACCTGTGTTGAATAGTTCGGGATATTCCTCCAACATAGCCTGCTCTCGCTCCCAAGAAAGCTTCTCACGTCCGCAGTTGTCCCAACGGACCTTAACCATTCGAATTTCCTTGTTGCGGAGCCGTTTGACTTCAAAGTCTTCAATGCAAACTTGCTTGACCTTCGTCGTCAACCCACTATCAATCAACACTTGATCGACAACAACAACTGGTGAAGGCTCTTGAACCACCTTCCGCAACACCGATACGTGGAATACATTGTGTAGTCCACTCTGCTCCACTGACAGCTTCAATTGATACGCTGCTTCGCCAACACGCTTAAGGATCTCAAAGAGTCCAAGGTATCTCGGAATAAGCTTCTTCAAGCGTCGAATCCGCGAGACACCCTTGAACGGCTTTATTTTCAGATACACCCAATCGCCAACACTGAACTCCACATTCCTATGCTTGGCATTATAGTATTTTGCCTGCCTGTCCTGGGCGATCCTTAACCATTCTTGAATCATACGTACCATTGAAGTGGCTTCTTCCACCGCTTGACATTTGAATAAATTTGACTCGCCTGCTTCCAACCAAGTCAATGGTGTGCGGCACCTTCTCCCATAAAGGGCCTCGAAAGGCGTCATTCCAATACTTGATTGAAAACTGTTATTATATGCAAACTCTACCATGAATAGGTGATCCTTCCAATGTTTTCTGAAATCTAGGACGTACATGCGGAGCATGTTCTCCATCGCCCTATTGACCCTCTCGGTCTGACCATCCGTTTGCGGATTGAAGGCTGTGCTGAAACTCAGCTTAGTTCCCAAAAACTTATGCACCAGCCTCTAGTCATTGGACGTGAAGCGCCCATCTCGGTCACTAACAATACTGTGGGGCACACCATGAAACCGTACAATATTATCCACATAGAGCTTGGCTAACTTTTCCACCAGATCTTCCTTCTTATTCGGAATAAAATGCGACACTTTTGTCAATCTATCTACGACTACCCAAATAGCATCATTTCCCTTCTGCGACTTTGGCAAACCGTGCACAAAATCCATGGATATGTCGTCGAACTTCCATTCCAGGATAGGCAAGGACTTTAAGAAACCTCCGGGCTTCTTGCACTTCGCCTTTACTAAGGCACATGTTTGGCACTTTGCCATATACAATGCTACATCCTTCTTCAGCCCTGGCCACCAGAATACCTTCTTCATGTCCCTATACATCTTCATGCTCCCCGGGTGGATTGAGTACTTGGTATGATGAGGCTCGTACATCAACTCCTCCCGAAGACTATCCGCACTAGGAATGCATAGGCGACCGTCCTTCCTTAGCAGTCCATCCACAACTACAAACTGGGAATTTGACCCATCCAACGATTCATCCAATGCCTACTTCATACTGCTATCCTGAACCAAAGCCCGCTGAATCCTATCAGCTAGGTCGTATTGCACCTCCGTCCAACACAATATTGCTTCGGCACTAGACTGCTTGTCGATGCAAGAGATCTCCAATGCCTCCAAATCATGGATTAATCTCTCATCATGAACTGCCAGCCAGTTGGCCTGCGCCGAAGCCCTACGACTCAAAGCATCCGCCACTACATTTTCTTTCCCAGACACATAATGTATCTTGAAAGTGTAGTCCCACAAGAACTCCATCCACCTTCGCTGCCTCATGTTCAGGTCCTTCTGATCTAGTAAGTAATTCAGGATCTTATGATTGGTGAAAATTTCAACCTTTACACCGTACAGATAGTGCCTCTACAACTTTAGAGCAAATATCACGATCGCTAATTCCAAATCATGGACCGGATAATTTCTCTCATGGACCTTCAACTGTCGCGATCCGTACGCTATCACTCTCCTATGCTGCCCAAACCTCTGCCTGAAGCATCACTATAAATTTCAAATCCTTCGGACCAACTCGGTGAACACAAGATAGGTGCCGAGATCAACCGCCTCTTCAACTCTTCAAAAGCCTGCACGCACTCCAGCGTCCACAAAAACTTTTGATCCTTCCTTTTCAACGTCGTGAGTTATAGCACGATCCGTGAGAAATTCTCCATGAAGCACATGTAGTAGCCGGCAAGCCCCAGAAAGCTCCGGACTTCCGCCACCGTAGTCAACTCAGGCCACTCCTGAATTGCCGTTATCTTCGCCGGATCCACCGCAATCCCTTTACCACTAAAAATATGCCCAAGGAACGCTATTGAGGACAACCAAAACTCACACTTGGAGAACTTAGTATACAACTGATTCTTCCTCAACGTCTCCAACACCATATGTAGATGCTTGAAGTTATCATCCTCACACCGTGAGTACACCAAATTGTCGTCAATAAACACTATCACGGTCAAGGTACTCTCTGAACGTCTTGTTCATTAGGTCCATAAACACGGATGGCGCATTGGTCAGCCCAAATGGCATGACAGTAAACTCGTAATGTCCAAACCGTGTGCTGAACGCTGTCTTAGGGATGTCACATTCCCTTATCCTTAACTGGTAGTATCCGGATTTCAGATCTAGCTTCAAATATACTGTTGACCCAACTAACTGATCAAATAGATCATCAATTCTTGGGATTGGATACTTAATCTTTACCGTAAGTTTGTTCAACTCCCGATAATCAATACAAAGTCGCAAACTCCCGTCTTTCTTCTTAACGAAAAGGACCGGTGCGCTCCAAGGCGATGAACTTGGACGCACATACCCTTGCTCTAACAACTCTTATAGTTGTACCTTCAACTCCTCCATCTCCTTAGGCACTATCCGATACGGAGAGCGTGACACCGGTTTGGCACCAGGCACTAGCTCAATTGTAAAATCAATCTCCCATTGAGGAGGGGCTCCCGGGAGATCATCTGGAAATACATCAGGATACTCGAACACCACTGCAATACTGTCTAGACTAGGATTAGGCGTTGAAGCCTGTACTGAAATGACATATAGCTCAGCACCGGACCGAACTGCCTTAATCACCTAAAGAGCCGATATCATAATCTTGCTTGACCCTTTCAAGCCCGCAAACCTAGTCTCCCGCTCAGTATTCAGTCCCAACTTAACCTCTTTTCGGTTACAATCAATGCAGGCTCGCTGCTCCGAAAGCCAATCCATTCCAATGATTACGTCAAACTCCACTAATGGCAGCACCGACGCTTGCAAATCGAACTCCTGATCGCCAATCCACAACTTTACCACGCAGATTCTATCCGCGTGCATTGAGCACCCATTGGGCAACAACACATCCAGCTTGTCCTTTTCCATCGAAGAAGGGACTCCGATGAGCGATACAAATCTTTTGCACAAGAAGGAATGCGATGCTCCCGTATCAAACAGGGCTCTCGCTGGACGATCGAAAATCAAAACAAAGCCTAGCACCAACACAAATAAGCTAACACATACAAAGGTAATAGTTACAAAAAAAAGCTAAACTGTAATAAATTTAACTCATACCTGTCACCATGTCAACTTATTTGATGGCCTCTTGTAGGCTAAGGTTATAAACTCTAGGCTGGGCCGGAGCATGGTGGGATGCGGTCGACTCCGCCGCCTTCCCTTTTTCCTCATAAGTTGCTTCTTGCTTCCTCTCGGACTTTGCACATCCGCTCCAACATTCTCTTGCAAAATGTCCCACCTTTCCATAGTTGTAACAGGATCCTGGGACTTGACTAGGGTTTACCCCGGTCGTACCATGCGAAGGGGCTGAGCTTGAAGTCTTCTGCTTCTTGTTCCACCTGCGGAAACCTGACTTTGAATTTGGCACTTTAAATTCTGACTTATTCTCCACTGGGTCCTTCTTCTCTTGTACTTTCCTTGCAACCCTTTCTAAAGACCGAGTCGCATTTACCAAGGCTAGGAAGCTCTGCGCCTTAGGCCCAGCAAGGAGTAGTTGTAGGTCGCTCCGTAGACCATCATAAAATCGGATGGTCTTCCTCTCTTCTTCAGTAAACATAGCACCAGCATAATGACCTAACCGAGTAAACTCGTGGAGATACTCATCCACTCTACTCTCTCCCTGAGTCAATCCAAGGTACTTATTCTCCATCTCAAGCTCCTGAGCAGAAGGTAGTATCAGGCAAAGAACAACCTTGAGAATTCCTCCATCGGTATGTCAACAAGTTGTCTTCCCACTAAGAGATGAACCTCCAACTCGTCCCACCACATCCTTGCCTCACCGGCAAATAGGAAGGTCACTATTGCAGTCTTCTGCCACTCTGCAGTTTCTGTGGCGGTCATGACCCTCTTCATCGTAGAGAGCCAATCCTCAGCTTGATTTTGCATTCCCAACCCATCGAATACTGAAGGATTAAAGCTCATCACGTGCTTGTGCTGTTTTTCCGTGGCTCTTCTTGGTGCTACCGGATCAACTACCCCACACTCTACTACTCCCGACACTACCACTCTAATCGGTTCTTGCTCATTAACATGTGGTGCGTGCTGCACTTGCTGGGCATTTATCATGGCAAAAACTGCTTCAGCCACCAATCTGATGGTTTATATTGAAGGAGGTGTTGTAGGCACGTTTCTTGGTGCACTACTTTCTGCTGATTGCGGACGCTCTGATTGCCCCGCATCGCTTCTAGACACGTATAATAGCATAAACCCTTTATTAGGCAACACACAAATTGCTAAAAGAAATCATTGGAACACTTAGGTTCCCAAAACAAGTGCATTTTTTCATTCCTAAGTGGACATTCATGGGTTCTTTTATGTTATAACAATGACTCACATACATGTGCTCACCACCCCTTAAAAGAATTCGCCCACGAATTCGATTACAGATGACCAACACCCTAGTATGTTACCAAATTTTAACGCTCACATCCGTCGTATGGTATATAACAAAAGGTCCAGCTGGAACCCGACGCCATATACCACGGACAGTCGGAGGGGTTACAGAATAATACCAAATACTCAACTATTCGTCCTAACACAGAGCATTCTAGCGGAAGCTTTTAAACAATTAATAGAACCCAAAATTTGCACAAGTATGGCATGAATGTCCACTAACCAAAATAAGAATGAAATAAAACGAATACACAGAAGAGTACATGGCCTTATGGCCTTACAAAGTTTCTCTTAACAAGGAAATGTCTTACAAACATCAGCTCGCAGGCCGGCCATACATGACAGAAAGTAAAAAATAGCAGTTCACTTCGGCCTTTGAGGGCCTGCACAACAGCTTAGGCTTCAACCCGCTACTTGGCTCTTGGTTCCGAAGTTCCTGCAAGCAATCATTCCATCGCATGGTGGCAAACAAAGAAACGGTCAGCTAAAGCTGACCAAATTATAACGACCCCGCATCCCTTATTCGGGCGGCGGTGCTCCTTCCCTGCAATACGTTAGCCCAACTAAATAATAAAGTGCATAAATAGACTTTCGCCACAGGTGTAGGCTCGTTCGGCCAAACACCCCGTGCACTCAGGGCACCTTCACGGTTAATCCGGTCAATTCCGTGGCTTCACCACCATCCTTAGGATGGCAAGCAATGTGAGCATTTATGAGTGCTTCCGACCTTTGTCCAAAACTCCCGACTATTCCAACGACCAGTTCCACTTTAGGGCCTCTAGCACCGAACCGCATAGCCCAGGTCCGTATCCACCCGCCCGTTGCTCAAGCCGCATAGTCACTTTAAGACGTACGCGCAGGGCCAAGCTTCACCCGGATCCTAAATCATTACCAAACAACACATAACCAAGTTATGTTCAAGGCTGACTCCCCATCCGCCAAGTTAGCAGAATTACATTTCCGCCCAGCTTTTCGGGTGCTCCTTGGGGTTAATCTCCAAGGATACTTACCGCAATCTACCGCGTAGAAACTCGAAAACAACGCACGGAGTCTTCTCCGGCTATTCATGCAATTCAACATCACCGATCAAGACAAATACGTCCGGGTAGGCTTCACACACAATGCCTATGCCCGTACTTCGATTTCGGACTCTAAACAAGGGGGACTTCACATATCTACCACAAGGAACACCGCACACTCACCGCACACTCGCATGAGCGGGTTTTCCAATGCAAAGGAAGAAAAGCTTCAAGAGCTCATGTTGAAAATCATTACCCTTGAAGTCCGCTTCGGCGCCATGAAAAACTAGTCGGATAGAAAGCTTCGCAAAGGAATTCTCTCCGTGGATCCAGTCTTGGTTCTCAGATTTGTGCTCCGATGCTCCGCCGGTAGACGGATTACTCCCTTCCTTCTTCCTTGATCTCTTCTCTCTCTAACTTCTTAGCGAGAGGGAGTTAAGGATGGAATGAGGAAAAAACCTCTAATCCCGGACTAAAAACAAACAAGAACTCATCTGGGTCGTTGGATCTTATTTAGAGATAACAAACGGCTCAGATTAGCCTGAAATCTTTAATCCTGGACCGAACACGGCTTTGCATGCAGCCATGTTCCAGGCCGTGTGCCTCGATCCAGCCACCCAAATCGAGCACAATAAAGGTCACGGGTTGGGACACGCCCGTGTCCTAACCTGACACGCCCATGTCGGGTCCTCGACACGCCCGTGTCCAGATGCCGTGACACCAATAACCGCCATGCAAACCGTCACGTCGCTTGGTGGACATGGGTGACGACACGCCCGTGTCGAATTTGTCATGCCCGTGTCAACCAGTACACGGCCGTGTTCCAAAGTTGACACCAAAACCCAAAATATTCTAGAGAAGTACCCGGCCATGTGACACGCCTGTGTCCCATGCCGTTTGCACTAACACGCCCTAGGACACGCCCGTGTCCCAGGCCGTGTCCTTCACTGGACGACCTGAGAATGATACGGCCGTTTGACACGCCCGTGTCACAGGCCGTGTTCACCCTACCAAGGTCCAAACTTGTTTAAAACGCTGCTCGATTCAACACTAAATTTCGGGGTGTTACACCAAGTTCCCTAAACTCCTGGTCACCCAGACCATCCACATAAATGCATCCAAGAGGCTGATATCTGCCTTATTTGTAAGATAGGAGGGGGTTATCCCAAAGCCATCCAGGGCTTCCTCTTCTATAATAACTTATGAAGACACCAGGGCTACTCCAGCCACTCACCAAACCCCAGGAGAAGTTTCTTCTCTACCTCATTCTTCTCCTCATCCATCTCTCCATAATTCTCCCAGATAGTCTCCTCTTCCTCAACAACCTATTTTTTCTGAGGAACTTCCTTCATCATCTCTACCATCCATGGCCATTGAAGACATTCTATCATCTCCACTTCCATCATCAACTCCACTTCTTGATGTTTCTCTTCCTCAGTCCCCTTCCACTATTCAAACAGTGGAGATTCCAACCACATTAACTCATCCATAATTACCCATTCATCAGTCACCCTTATCTCCACTTCTCTCTAATTTACCCAACTTCAATCTCCTTCCAATATCTCTATCTCAATCATCTCCAATTCATATATCTCCATCTCCACCTCAATCCCCCATACAAGAAGAAGATATTCCTAATATCACTCCTTCTAACATTCCTTCTTCTTCCATTCCTCAAGCTTTTACCATATGCCCAATGTGTTCCACACCATCTTCTTCTACTACTAATCTACCTTCCTCATCTGCTAATCCTAATGAGCATATATATGTAAATTTTTCTTCTATCTCTGCCAACATTCTTGAATTTATCACTCCTACCCTCAAGAAGCTGATAGAAGAATCAATTGCTCCTCTTGTAGCCACCATATCTGGCCTCTCTTCTAATCTTGCATCTTCCTTCTTTATCCCTTCTTCCGGGGCCTAGATTTAGGTCTCCCTGGATCTAGGAGAGATGTCTAATGAAGAAGCTCTAGTAGTTAATGAACAAGCTCTAGTAGTTCTAGAGGTTGCAGCAGCAGATGCAGAAATGCTTTCATTTTGTTCAGATGAAGAAGTAGAAGATTTTTCAACTCCATAAGTTATCACTATTGGTGATGTTTTTATTAATCCCACAATTGACTTATCTTCCTTATTATCTGTCTTTGAAGTTTAGCCCAGTTTTGCTCCAGTTTTTGATAATTATTCTAAAGCAATAGTTTGTTATACTGCTCCAGTAGTTGCATCAATTTTAGAAGAGATTAGAGCTAGTTTCTATAATATTTCTTTTAGTATTTCTTCAGTCTCTGAGAATATATCAGTTGAGAATACAGTAAATGTTATTGAGCAAGGTTTTTCACCTCCCACTTATGCTTGTGATGAAACTACTATGACAAATCTTGATGAAATCATGTTTCAAGATATGGAACCAGAGATTGACAGTGTTCAGGCTCAAGCTATTACAGATATTGTACTTAAAGAACCAAAAGTTCAAGCTAAGAATCAGGCTGATTTAACTAAACTATTAGACGATTTATATGATCATCCAGAAGATGAATCTGATGATAATGATGTTGATTCAGATGATTCAGAAGATGTTGGTTCAAAGAAAAAAAAAGCCAAGAAGAAGGCTCCAGTAAAAGTGCTCCTAAACCTTCATTAAATGCTGACATTCATAATTAAATTTTGCATGGAATTACTCTCACTCCAGATACTACTAACTGGATGAGGTTTCCTAAAAATGAACAAAAGAACAGGAAAAAGATGAAAAGGTATAGTTCTCCTCCTCAAAGGTCTTAGAGAGGACCTCCTCCTGCAGTATGATCAGCATGAAGTGTTTCTCAAGCTCATAGGTCTACTTCTCATTCACATCAATCAAGACCTACTTAAAGTAGCAAAGACAAACTTTCTAGGTCAGAATCTCAGTCCAGTAGCCAACAAAGAAGATAGCAATAACAAAATAATAATCAAAGCAGCCAGTAGACATCTCAAAGTATTCAGCAAGAAAAATCAAGTCCAGAAAGACCTCCTTCTCTAACCTATGATCCAGAGTTGGATCCTAACTTCAGAATGGCCAGGTTTAATGAGCTGATAGCTCTCTCTCTCAGATTAATAAAGCCAAAGCTGAAGGGATGGATTCTTCTCAATTTTAAACAATGTCATCTTATAGAAAGAAGGAATTAGATAGTATCAAGTAAAGAATCTTTTAAATGTTGATGAATATATGCATCTCCATCCAGAGGCATTTTTGCCTAGCGCTACTTCCTTGAAGATCATTGGCTCTCAAGACTTGAAGATGACTCAGCAAGAAGCTGCAGATCCAACCAGGAAGTTGATTTTCACCAAACCTTCTTCAGGATTATCTTCAGATGCTCCCAAAAAGAACTCTTAGTTTTATGATTTTACTCTTGAACTATTTACTGTTATTTGTTTTGAACTCTCACAGAACTATATTTTATATCTGCTGAGAATTTTAATTTTGTTAGAAATTTACTTTTACTTTATATTTTGTGTAAATTGTATCCTCACCAAAATAGGGGGAGATTGTTGGAACCCTAGTTTGGATTTGGGCAAGGAATACTTTTAGGATGCTTAGAATGACCCAAAGGTTTTTCCAGATTGCCTTAGAAGATTTCAAGAATTTAGAAATTCAGATCTACGAAAGTTGAGTGCAGTTCGATGAAAGCCGATCTCAGCTCGACTTACTCAGAGTTCTAACTCTGAGTTGCGCTCGACGAACTCAGAGTTCTAACTCTGAGTTGAGCTCGATGAAAGCTGAGCTCCGGTCGATGAACTCCGATCTTTTTTCAAAATCTTAGCTCGACGAAAGCCATTCTCAGCTCGATGAAAGCTGATCATAGGTCGACGAATTTCATGCTCAGTTCAACGATTTCCAGGAAGTGTTTTAGGCAGTTATTTTAAGCAAAAGCAGAATATTTCCAGGCTCAATTCCAGGATATTTTATATTCTAAAGGCAGAATATTTAATGGATTAATTTCAGGCAACTATAACTCTGATATTTAATGCTCAATATTCTTATGAATATAGCCATTTAGAGGCAGCATTAAATATGGACATAATCACAGAGTTCTTATTTTCTATTTCTAACCTATATCCAAGACAGTTACCTTCTCAGGTATTCTCCAGCCGTTTCAGGGTTAATGAATTCAAATATTTGAATTCTTCTTCTTTTCATATATTCTCTCATAAGTTTTCTCTCTTAGACATACAGTCACAGAGAAAAATAAGGCTCCAAAGTAACAGAAAGCTATATAAATATTTCTACATAGTTTTATCTTTCTGCTTCAAGCTTTCTTCCAGCAACACATGTTGAATCTGAGACAAAGCTCATAATCTCTCAGATACAAATACTGGATAGAGAAGCTCTCATCAAGGCCTACACCCTGAAGGGAAAAGCTACCCTCACCTGATCATTAACTCTATTCAAATCATGGGGAGCTTTCTGCTTCAACAATCCACTAGTCTTCTCAGAGCTTATTGATAGAGAAGAACACCATCAATTTTTTTGTTTATTTCCATCAATCTGTGTACAAGGTCTTAACTCCCTACAAAATTTAACCTTTTGGTTCACAAGTGACCTGATCAAAAGACATGGGATTGGTTTTTGGTCACTTGATCAAAAGCTCAAAGGGTTACTAGATCTCCCTTAGAAAAATTTATCTTGTGGTGGCAGGGAACCTGAGCAAAAACCTCTGGTGGCAGGGCACCTGATCAAAAACCTGTAGTGGATTCCTACAAGGGTGGTAGAAGAGTGGATGTACCCAGGTTTATTGGGGAACCGCTATAAATTACTTGTGTCGTCTTGTTTGCCTTTACTTTTTTGTTTGTGTGCTGTGATTTTATTTTTATACTTATATATATCACTAACTTTTAATCCTCTATAAAACTAAGTTAATAATTTTAAAATACTTTATTCACCCCCTCTAGTGTTAAGTTAGATCTATACCTCACTTTTAGCACCTCTCGTACCTTTTAGTTCTTGGGAGAAAGATTGATTTAATGGAGTAGTAAGAAGCAGACTAGTGTGACTATCTCCACCACCGAGTCTGAGTATATATTTATTGCTGTTGTGCACAACTTCTATGGAATCAACATCTGTTGGAGGATTACACCATAAAATTCAAGAACACACTTATATTCTGTGATTCCTCTTGTGCTATCACTATAGCAAAAAATCGAGACTCTTATAGCAGAACCAAGAATATCGAGATTAGATATCACTTCATCAGTGAACAGGTGGAGAAGGGGTACATAAGCTTGGAGTATTTGCTGACAGATTGACAAGTGGTCGATATTTTCACTAAGCCACTAAAGGAAGATAAGTTCAACTTCTTCAAGTTTGAGCTTTGTATGCTCAATATTGATTAAAGTCTCTTCTGCTCTTCATAAAGAAATAATTTGAATATTCTCGTCCAGCATAATTTTTTGTATAAAAGGTTACAGATGGTACAAATGATTAAATTAACCATATCCTTAAGGAGAATGGTGTTGAAAAACAATTTAAGTCAATATAATAGATCTAATCCGGATGTTTCGAGAAAATTTCTCGTAGTGATGACATGATTCAGCTAGTTATCATGACGAAAAGGCAGATACCCTGTCAAATAAGTAATGATTGGTTAGACGCACTCTCCAGCTCAGATCAAGTGAACTAAAATGAAGGCATCTTACTATAAATTCAGCAATTATAGAAGGCTACTTCTGGTCGTCCATAACATCCTTAAAAAATCGAAGTGTACATAATTGCATAAACAGGCACGCCCCTCTTCATATTATGAAATAAATTTATATAAATAGGCATAATTGATCCATTATGGTGCACAAATCAGTTTTCCCTTTGCCCTTTGACTTGAGTAAAACTGTCTTCACCTCCTCCAAAAGAAGCCAACAGTCATTCTAGAAAGATTTTTAACAATGGATCCAAAGAATGCAACAGAGGAGTTAAACAATAGAAGTGAGTTGGTTCGAGGTACCTTTACAAGAGGCGATGCAACCTTACTGGAAGTAATAGGGCTCTGTGAAGATGCGGGACTAGAATTTGTGATATCCGAGCCCTCTAGAATTTTCAAGAGGGAAGTTCTAGAGTACTACCAAAATGTAGAAATATCTTCTTCCGAGAAAGCTATCAAATCAAATGTGGTCGGACATTTAAGATTATCTATAAAATCCCTAACTTTTGCGTTGTGAAAAACTGTGCCTTCTCAAGAGGAAGTTCTAAGCTCAGATGATCGATTGATGGCACTAAAGTGGCGTGGTCCAAGAAGAAACCCAAGGGTTACTTCTAAGGAGTTCATTGAGGGCTTTCGAGAAGTTAATGACATATATCATAGGGAAAGTACAAATCTGCAAGTCAGGATCCTATGAGAAAATATCCAAAAGTATATTTGATCTTATGACCAGAGTCATATTGAAGAAGAAAATGAACATCGAATATATCTTATTTAACAAAATAAAGAATTCTCTAAAATCTCCAAGGTTTGGAAGAATTCTTTCACTCTACTTCAATAACTCAGAAGTATACCGCCTACAACAACTCATAGGTGATGTACTGTGCTACCTAAAGAGGATTGATCTTCGTGCAGTGGCGAAGTGGGGAAAGGCTTTTCCTAAAAATTGTGAGATGTTTAAAAAAGCATACCCATAATAAGCAAGGGAGAGTGTAGATGTTTCTGTTACTAGCTTAACAACACAAAGTTCTAACAAAGAAACTCATCAGACCCCTGCAAACATTGAGGGGGAGACATCTAGGGATATCATCAAAGAAATTGTATCTGATCCGACAATTTAAGAAATTAATGACAGAACAGTGGAGCATGTTGTTGTTGAAGTGGAATCCGTTGAGGGGAAGATTCCTATCCCAAAGGTTGTTACAATTGAGGGGGAGTCACCTTTAGTGCTCCCAACTTAAAAGATTGATGATGTGGTGAGGGAGAAAAGTTGCAGAAAGCTGATTCGATTTAAATATCAACAAGTAGTTGAAGGACACAGTGCTGACAGTCCTATTTTTCTTCCAAATTCACCAAACAGGCCAACTGATGAAAATGGCTTAAATGATAAGGGAGACAGGATTGAGGTAGTCAAGGGACTTGATATGGATGGCATCTCATGTCATGCCAATTATGGGGAATCTTACTAGTCCCCTGCTTAATCAGATGAGAATGTTGTTAAAGCAATAAAGGAAATATTTGGAGCTTTATGTTCAAAAAGTCAATCAATCTGTAGAGGGAATGATTTCAGCTTAACTTAAAGAGGTAAAGAAAGTTATGACTCATATAGATGCTCAACTAACAAGCTAGTTCACCAGAGAATGAGGTGTGATAGAAGTAAATGTTAAAATGCTCAATAAATTGAATCTAAAAATGGACGAAGTCGGTCACGATCATCCTCTAAAAAGTCAATTTCATGATTCAACTAAGAAGTTAGAAAGGCAATTCACTATTTGTCAAACAAAAATCCTACAGAAGTATATTGAAGGACAAAACTTCTGCGTGCAAACCATGTCTGACAGGACTGAAGATTGCATGAATGAGATAGTGCAACATTCATATTCCTACTAGATCCCTTGATAGTTTTAGGGTATGACAGGTATCATGGCATGTGAGCTAAGGTAAGAAGGTGACCCTGGAGTCCCTTAAGGAAAGGTGAACTCATATTGTGCACCAATGGTGCACAAGTCAACTTAGGTCAATTTGCCCCAAATTGAACTCTTAAGCACAAATTGACCTTACCACTATGCCCTAACTCTAAGGGAGATCCAATTGACCATAGACCCCTTGAGTTGGTCAACCAAATAGGCCAAATTTACCATAATCAACTCTAGGTCAACATGGCTCAAATCAACCCAATCAAGGTTAAATTGTTCTTCAATTGGTAAAATTGACCTCACCTCGAACCTTCTAATACCATTAGGAACCCAATGGACCAAAATCCCCAACAATTTGTCAACTAATTCATCCAATTTGACCAAAGTCAAACTAAGGCCAATTTTGTTTAAACTCACACCATATGGGTTAATTAGCCTAATTAGTGTCTCACTATGGCCCAACCAACATTGAGTGGTGTCAAGGGACTCAAGACCATCATGTGGGCACAACCCACTCATTAGTTTGACTAGGTCAACCCTAAAGTCAACCACGGTCAAACCTAGGCCTAAAGAGGAAAATTGGGTGCCAATCCCAAATTCAATAGGTAAGGGCATGGCCCAATGCCCACTTTGCAGCCAACAAGTCATTTTACCCCTAATACCCACTGATTTGAGAAGGAGGCATGCAGGGGGGTAAAGTGAGAATTTCCCCCAAGTTCATATGGAGAAAAAAGGAATTGAAGGGGAGAAGGCCACATAGATTTTTATTCCTTCAACTAAGGCCTTCTTTCAACTCCCCAAATTAACCCAGCAAGATTTGTGTAATTGGGATAATAGTTGGTAGCAAGGAGGAACAAACAAGGAAGGGGCCGACCACACATTATTGGAACTCCATTACAAAGTCACCCTTTGCCCATTTTGACCTCATCATTAGCTTCAGAGAGCTAAGAGGAGTCAGCCCAGTGATTTATAGTCAAGGAATTGGTGGAGAAACCAGAGATTGGCAAGGAGCTTGGAGGTGGTGGCTGGCAATGGCTCACGTCGAAATACACGAGCTCGAGCACAATTAATGGTGTGTTTCCTCCCCACTCCCTCTATGCTAGCACATAGATCATATTAGGGGAGAAATCCGGCTCAATTGAGCCTGATACCATATGAGTTCAGTGACTATTTATGATATTTTAATTCATGCTCGGATTCGCAGTACAGGCGGTTTCCGGCCGCCATGTTGTCACCAAATGTTGGCCACCACCTCAATGGAGGCGGTGGTGGTGGCCGACCGTGGAAGCTAGTGGTTGGTCGGGAAAATGAGATTCAACCCAACCCAGGTCAGGGCTATCATAGAAGTTGGCTCAAGTAAGAAGAAGAGTGGATGTCGTCCACTAGTACTTTAAGATTTGTGCTGGAGGATTGATACTATTATATTGTTTAATTATATAAATTTATATTCATGTCACACTTGTACAGACCTATTCATGTATACATGTGAGGCTCTTAAAGGAAGAATTAGGAAATGTTTCCTGATATAACTTTTGTAGCCATTGGTGTCTACTTTACAAAGGAACTTTAAACACCTAATTTAAAGCACTACAACCCTCTAAAACGGTATTCTATTGAAAGGTGTTCTAAGGGTGACCTAGAGCTTAGAAAATTTATTACTAACACATGGAACATTGCATGTGCCTGAAATTTTTGCCATGCATGTATATGTTTGATATACCCCTTGCCCAAAAATAAAAAATTTTGGGAAATATTTGTCTATAGTTTTTGTAATTATTTAAATTACAATGTGCATGGTATAAAGTTGGTTAGATCAGCCCAAATTAACCCAAATCTTGGGTGGTGAGTCTATTAATTTATAATGAGGCTCTGGAAAAAATTTGAGACAATTTGGAACTATGCTTGTTGGTGTATTCAACTTGAATGTACTTGGTAGATATGTAAATGGTGTGCTAATAACATAAAGGTTGCATTTTGTGAATTTATCACAAATTACTTGATGCATACCTATGATATTTTGACCATGCACTTAGTATGGTGAAAGGTATCACTTCAAGGAAAATTAGGATTTTTTAGTGGAAAATCCTAGGTAATTAATTAAATATACTTAAGTCAAATAATTATATTATTGAAATAAAAGTACCAAATGACCTAAGAAAATTTTGATGTTTAGTTACAAGACATTTTTAGGACATAATACATTCTGGAATTGTTTTTGAATTATTGAACTTCATTTACCTTATTAAACCAATTTATTTGAGTTTTGACATTATGTGTATTGGTGGTATAATTAGAACTCAATTATTCTGGAAAATTCCAAAATTCTGGCTAGTCATATTTCATACTAATATAAGTCAGTGATAATTTACTTGGAATTTTTAGAGCTGTAATTTACATAGTTTATGAAGAATTGTTGGTTAATCACTAATATGAGATTAAGGAAAATTAGTGTTATAAATTTTTTTGAATATTACCAAACTCTGTTGAACATTGTTTAAAATCATTACAACGCTCTGAGAATTTTTTTAGAATTTTGGAAATTCACTTTATGGTACTTCATGTTCAATTTGTATTATTCCCTATATTTGGTGAAATTATTTACTGGGCCCAAAAATAATAGAAATCACATGAAATTTTTTTAGACCATATATTTCATCATATTAAACCTCTGGGATTTTTTTTATAATTTTTGTAATTAACTTGATGGTACTTCATTTTCAATTTGTATTATTCCCTCTATTTGGTGAAATTATTTATTAGGCCCAAAAACAATGGATATCACATGAAATTCGGTTAGACCATACATTTCAACATGTTAATCCTCAATTAATTTATTTAGTATGAGGATAAATATTTAATTATGAAAATTATGGATTAAATATTTATGAAAATCATGAAACACTGTCCAACACCTTATTTTATCAATACATATCTCTGGTAAAATTTTTAAAACTACTGGACATTTGTATTTAGTACTTCATGTGTAAATTAACATGCGTTACATCTTTAGATAATTAATATTCATGACCAATTGAATTAGAAAATTCATGAAATTCTGAGCATCCGTTAATTATGTTATTATAAGCCTTGGGTATGAATTTTATATTATTTGACAAAAGGGTTTGATAGTTACATCATTAAATTCATGATTAGTTCATTCAGGTGTTGGTCTGCGTTTAGCAAAATGTTGGGTTAGTGAATAGACTTGAAAGGGATTTTTGTATTGATTATAGAATGGATAAGTGACATGTTTGGAGTGTCATGGACGCTAAAGGGAGTTATTAGTGTTGGAAACAGACAATAGACCGTCACTCCCCTGTAAGTCTCAAATGCCATTTTAGGATAGTTTAAGAGTAACAATGAGAGTGGGCCTTAATGCTGAGTGTCACCAATAAAAGTAAATATTCTTGAAAAGGGGATTTAGGCTTTAGCCTATCATATTCCCTAGCACCGTTGCGAGCCCTTCACGGGATATACCTTAAGAAGTCCAAGATTCTCCTAAAATCGCTAAGTACAACCCATCACTAAGGAAAGATTTAATTAAGATGATAATATATTAGAAAAGTCCATCCTGAGGTGAACAAAGGGATATCTACTATGTTTTGGTAAGTTGTCCCGAGGTGATCATAGGGACTCCATTCCGAGGTGAATATAGGGATGTGGATAGTTTTTTGGTAAGTCGTCCCGAGGTGAACAAAGGAATGCCATCTCGAGGTGAACATAGGGATGTGGATAGTGTTTTGGTAAGTCATCTCGAGGTGATCAAAGGGACGTCATCCCGAGGTGAACATATGGATGTGGATAGTGTTTTGGTAAGTCGTCCCGAGGTGAACAAAAGGATGCCATCCCGAGGAGACCTAGGGATGTGGATAGTGTTTTGGTAAGTCGTCCCGAGGTTAACAAAGGGATGCCATCCCAAGGTGAACTTAGGAATGTGGATAGTGTTTTGGTAAGTCGTCATGAGTTGAACAAAGGGAGTCCATCTCGAGATGAACATAGGTATGTGAATAGTATTTTGGTAAAGCCATACCAAGGTGAACAAAGGGATGGAGAAACAAAAGGTTTGTGCACATAGAGTCATGTGTGTGTTTTGCACTTGTATGAAGAATAACATGGTCATTGCATTGCATAGTATAACATTCATTCTCGCAGATCCTTATCATATAAATTACTGTTGAAGCTGGGAAAATCCCTACTCCAAAGTTTAGATCAAGGCAATCTGAGGTTACTGATTCAACGGTCGTTATCGACGGCTAACCGTCAAGGATAAAGAGAGACATGAAACCGAAAGTACCCCAGGCGTAGTGGTGGGGATGTCCCACCACATACCCGGATGCTTAGACAAAGCTTCCCCTCCACAACCAAAAATGGTCGATCAAGGTACGAGGTAGACTGGCTAACAACTAGGTCACGATGACTGAGAGGTATAGTTGTTAGCTCACGACCTTGTCTCTCTGAATATAGTATCCAAAGGCTCAGTTGATGTCTAAGAAAAAGAGTTCTCGTGATCTTTGAGATATTTCCAAGTTCGTATCCTCGTACCACTGGGGTCCTATTTATAGGCAAATCCAAAGGGAGGGGGGTCTTATTTAAAGTCACACCCTCGACGACTAGGCGACTTCTTGGCGGAGTTCGCTCGCCTGGGCAAGTAACATGTCTAGTCGCCTACCTAGCGAGTATACGAGTGGAGCTCTCCATACTCACTCGGGCCTTCTTCCACCTTGCGCGTTGACTCCGACTTCTGTCTTGACTTGCTGACTTTGACTCTTGCTGATCTGGCTTTGGAGGGGTCCACCCTCGACAAATATGGGTTGTACACAATCCCCACACTTATTGAGCGACATAGGAGCTTGGAAAGAAACATTCAACACTAATTCAACGAGCTGCTTGAGCGAGTATCTTAGTTACTCGCAACTGATGGATGCCTGCTGAACTTTATAAATAGGGGGTGATGTGTCTTTGATGCACGCTTTTGAAACTCGCATGCGATGCCGAAGTCTGCGTAGGAAGTCTATCAAGCGAGCATTGCCTCACTGTCCGGATTCCTTGAGCCTTCAAGGTCAAAAAGGTCGCGAGAAGGTAAGGTCGCTATCGATATGCCTCCTCCCAAGATGAAGAAGTTGAAGAAGTTGATCTGTTCTAAAGAAGACAACCTGCCTCCGCCTACCGAGAATGTCCCCTCTTCAGCTGACCATCTTGAAGTTCCAACACATACCCAGAAGCTCCTCAACAATCTCGGGTTAGGCGACATTCCCGAGCTGTCTGTTCTTGACTTCTAGCTACTCTCTCTCTGCCGTCTGCTCCTCCTGATCCAGAACTTTCCATGTACTAGGCATTGATACAGGTCGATCTTGCTTCCTCACAAGGTCGCAATTTTGTCGAAAACTATCTAAGTTGTTGATCAATCTCTTTCTACCTTGATAACTTATTTCTCATACTTGCAGCACCTCTGCCAACTACTGCAGGAGAGCCTCTGGATGTTGTTCCTCTGCGAGCAAATCCACTTATCGCCCTCGAAGCATGACATCAACCTAAGTTTTGGCACCATCCAGATCAATGGTGGGTCCAAGAAAGCGCCAAAAATGCATGTCCCTGAGGCAAGGATAAGGATCTTTTAGAGACGAAGACCTTGCACCCTAGGGCGAGCAGAGACCTCACTCTACGACCACCTCATCGCTACCGCTGGCGAGCACTTTATTTCCACCGCTGCCACCTCCTCCTTCGGCCAGCTTGTCATTATTGAGGGAGAGCACTCCATTGCCTCCACCACCTCCTTTACCGCCAATCCACGATACTCGTCCTAAAATTTTCCCTGAAGTCATGGAACCTCTGATCCCGTCGGAGAGCACGTCGTGAGATCAGGAAAGAAAGCGGCCCAACAACTTCCCTTCGAGGACTAGAAGCCGTGACCTTGGAGTTCGTGGATAAGGGCAAGCGACCGAGAACTCGGGAGGCTCTTTGTCAGTCCAGCGAGCATCTTCTCACCACACCCCTTCCCCTTGGTGATGTCAGTCTCCTCAGTAAGGTATCTCGCTTGCTGCTCAACTACTCACTGCTGATACTGATATCCGGATACTGACGTGATTTGTTCTTGACTAGACAGGTTACACTCCTACTTCTGGAGCAGTTTTCATTGATTCCCTCAGGTTCTCTGCTCATGAGTATCGCTATGCTACCGCCTGCGCATACATCGAGCTGGAACTGAAGTTAAACCAGCTTTCCATCTGCAAGCCTCATTGTTGGCTCTCGGTGCTGGTGGTGAGGATGAAGAAGATGGAAGTGCTGTAGGACCAGATGTCGGCCTATGAGGCCCGCTTCCACTTGATCCATGAGCTGGAGCGGCACTAATTCGTATCCAACTCTACCAGGATGAGCTAGCCGACATGCAACGAGCATGGGCTCTACTGGGCAAATTGCGACGATGGAGGAGCAGCTGCACTAGGGCGACGATGGGATGGAGATGGCCAGCAAGAACTTTCGTCGAGCATGCGAGATGGGCTGGGCCGGGAGACATACACCTATTCTTGAGCTGCCTCCTCCTAGGACTTTTGAATTTTCCTTATTTCTTTCTTCCATTTTAACTCACCTCTGGCGATTATTGTAATGATCTTTATTATTTAATGTAATAAGGCGAGCTTGTATCTCGCGTTGATTCCTCCGAATTTGTTGTTGATTGATGCTTTCACTGGGATGATATTTTTCTTTTACTTCATACTCGTCTTCCTTCTACGACGTCTCGAGTTGTCTTGTGCAGGTTCTGACGAGATGACGAGATTCTGAATAGCATTGCGCGAGATAGGACTAGTTGCTAGGGTTGATATCTCGGTTAGCACGCGACTTAGATAGATACTTGCGTGAGGTTGATATATCCCCCAGCCTCTGCCCATAAATAGAAGGGGTAGGTGAGCATTTAGTGCGCTATTGCGAATTTTGACCCTCTGCTCGCAAGTAGTTGTCCTTGCTCACGCTTCTTTCTCGTTCCAGCTCTACTTGCGCTTTCAACTCTACTTGCTCAAGTTGGTCAGCGACAATGCCAATGCTCGCCAACAGTCCCACACGATCAATTTCATCGAATCATTCTTCAATAAATCGGTTGTGACTTAGTGAGATCTGGAAGATTTCTGCTAAATTCACTTACTTGAGGAATACTCAGTCAGGCTCCTTGCCCGGGCCGAGTGACTAAACACTTTCCTTGAATGTGAGATAGTCCTGCCCCTCCGCCACTTTGAAGTCGGCCTGTGACTTTCGTTGTGGCCCGAGAACCGCCAAATACAGCAGTACTTAGGAATCATGCCCACACAGATCAACCCCAACAGAGTTGCGATGATCATGGGATTCCTTTGCTTCCTTATGGAAGAGAAGATCGTATTTGACCTCTCCGTCTTCTAGAAGGTCTTTGCCTTTTCCGCGACCTCTGAGGGAGTCATCTTCTTCAGCAGCTATGACTGCACTCTATTCGGTACGACGAATAAAGTTCATCGGTGGGGAGACTATCTGATCGTCATCGCCAACGACATTGAAGGGGGGCCGAGGAGGCCGTACCAGCCGCCAGAGGTCGCCTTCCTGCCAGCCATTCTAGAAGGCGCATGCGAGAAGATTTTTGAAGCTTTCCGTTGTCGGTGCTTTGAGGTTATCAACTATCGCCTAAACATCAACTCGTTGGACGAGGTATTCCTCGACGAAGGTATAAATTGATGAGATTCTGCCATATTTGCCGAATTGGCGTTGGCCGCTGTTGTAAAATCCCAAACTGTTCTTCAATATCTACATTTACTCACGAACTCTCGCGAGAATTGCTTCCTCCTACGAAGGAAGTCGCGTCATCATTCCATGGTTCTTTGAATCCGCCGTCTGAAGTGGAGGAAATCCCTCCTCCTGCGAGCAGCAAGGGCCAGTCGCGAACTAGTGACAAGGAGGGCCAGTAGTAGGGGAAGCTCGCCAAGGGGAAAGAAAAGTCCACGTCCCTTAAGCACGCGAGCAAGTGAGCAAGGATCTCCCACGAGCTCCTCGGTGGGAGGGAGTCACCTATCAATGTTGGGGCGCCGTACTTCCACCCGAACTATAACCTCACGCAAAGTGGTAAGGATGCCTTTGGATGCCCCTGGTATCTGGGCCAAGGGTGACCATAAGGTGACATTGAGTACCAACCTTCCTTCATGGTAGGAAGAATGGGAGGACAAGGGGCCTACGACGTCTCCTTCACGCTGTACAAGCGAGCAGAAGCTGAGTCAATGCAGGATCTCAGTCCAGAGGTGCTCTACCATAAAACATCTCACACTCTTCTGCATGCTTCATAGCTAGGGCACTTCACGATGAGGAAGCTCCTCGAGATACATGAGGCGTTGAAGATCGTCTCGCAAAAGACGATTGACTTGGGGATGCAAACTGTTCGGTGGAAAGAGTATGAGGTAACTCGCTTTCTCTGCATGATTTAGCCGTCTTTATATTTGATCATTTTTCTAACTATTTGTTGGTTGATCCTCGCAGGCTGATGAGATCAAAATGGCAAAGAAGATCTTCGAGCTCGAGCAAGAACTCGCTAATACAAAAACTGAGCTGGAGGCTTCTCAAATCTGGGTCGCCAAGTTAGAAACTCTCCTAGTTGTCGTTGAATATCGCCTCCTGCTGTTGCTCATAGGCGTGGAGATGTTGAGTGCTTGTTGTGTATGTATTTTCTTGTTGATGTCGCTCATAATCATGCAATCGATGCTTGCACCTACATGTCGCTTCGCTTATTCGCACGTTGTCGCTCACACCTGCATGGTTGCAGTCGCATGATCGCACATCGCTGCTCGCACCTGCTTGGTCACATATCTTATAGGAGCTTAGCTCAACTAAGTCGGAGAATATAGTCGACATCTAACAGTAGTAATGTAACACCCCAAAACTTACAGATATTCGTCAACCTTGGCTCGACGAATATCGTTGAGCGGAGCTCGATGAAGATTGTCGAGTGGAGCTCGACGAAGATCATCGAGTGGAGTTAGTGGAGCTTGAAGAAGATCGTCGAGCTGAGATCGACGAAGATCTTCGAGCTAAGATCGACGAAGATCGTCGACTTGAGCTCGACGAAGATCGTCGAGCTGAGCTCGATGAAGGTCATCGAGCGGTGATCGTCGAGCTGTGCTCGACGAAGGTCGTCGAACTGAGCTCAAAGAAGGTCGTCGAACTGAGCTCGACAAAGGTCATCGAACTGAGCTCAACGAAGAGCGTCGAGCGGAGCTCGATGATTTTGGAGCAACTCTTGTTAGGGGGATGATTTGTGGCCACTGAGCGGTGATTTAATTTTAACCCGAGCCGTTTCTTTGTTTTGATGATTTTATCGTGTGGCTGGGATGTACTCTGATGCCTCTTATACAGACGGATAGAAAGAAGGACATCATTATTTCCTTTTACTTTCTCTTTCTTCCCGAGTTCTGGAGCGGAAAACTCTCGGCTGGAGCTAGGGTTTGCTGAAGTTGCTAGAGAAGATCTTGTGGCCGAAAACAAGATCTGAAGTTATAATCGCGAAGGGAAAAGTGAGGCGATCATTTCCATCCACGTAGAAAAGCTGTGTCATGTCTCAAAAAAGATTGTCAAGGGTAACGATCTTTCTCCTTGGACATGTGAAGTCCTTATTTTGGCATGTGTATGGATTTCCCCCACCAAAAGGTTGAATGTTGAGGGATTTCCGTTTGGTTGATTCTTGAAATCCCCAAGAATTCTTGCATATAGATCCGAAAATGTGCAGTACGGAATATGCAACTGTGTGAAGCCTATCTGGATAGGTTGGTATGGATTTGTGATGGTTTATTTTTCACACCGGATAAGACTCCGCGTATAAACGTGTTTTATGTGGGGTCGGTGGGTTGTACAAGTGAAGCGGAGTAACAAGAAGTACTGGAGTGGAATTTCCGGAAAATAACTTCGAAATTTATGAGTTGTATGCTATGTAAGTCCAGTGTTTCTGGCACTATAGGTGGCTGCAGGGAATTTTTGATGGTTGGTCCAGTTTTTGTTAGGGCTGGTTACAGAAAGAGAGTTCTGTCACTAACCCCAGGCGATAGTTGTCGTCACTGGTGATAGCTCCTTGCTAACCTATGTTTGTGAAGCCAGTCCTTCGGGGGCAGTGTGACTATTATGAGCTACGATCTCTTAAAAGGCTTCGTGCCGAATTGATAAGGGGAAGTCGACCCGCGTAAGTTGTGGCGATTTGAGAATGGGCAACGGCTGACCTCTCTCCACGTTATGGTTGTCAACTTGAGTTGCCTGGGTTATAGGGCATTTGTTGTAGCACAAAATGCGAGTCTTAGGCCTGCGCGTCATTAATACTAAAGTCTCCGGCTGTAGGCCATGTAGCGCAATGCTCAAAGTTTACCATTGGGTTTTGGACCTTTGAATGGTGGTGGGACCCTGGTTTTTTGGTAACCAAATAATGTGCCCTAAGTGCAAGGAGCATAGGACCGTGTGGTCGGCGTTTATGATATATTGATGGTGCGTGAGTGCACATCTTGTGATATATCTGCTTGTGAAATGCTATGCCTGCAGGGAAGGAATACCACTGCCTCGGGAAAGGGTAGGGTCGTTAAAAATTGGACAGTTGAATGCTGACCGTTGCCTTGTTTTCCACCGTTGCAGTGGACTGTCCTTGTGCAGGTGCTGGAGAGCCGAGTGAAAAATAGTGGGTTGAAGCCCTTATTGCTGCTGCTATGATGTCCCTCGAAGGCCAATTAAAGAAATGTTTTACTATTTTCATGTGTGGCAAGCCTGCGTGCCCATGTATGTAATCCACACCTGTGAAGAGAACCTGTAAGGCCTTAAGGCCAAACTTTTAGTGTATTTTGTATACATTCCTTTGAGATATATAAATGTGTTGCTTTATATATATAGTGAACATTCTTGGTTGATGAGTTAATGCTTAACCCCTAATGCTTCCGCTAGAATGCTCTGAGTTAGGATGCGTGTACTAGTTTTTGATATTAACTTGTGGCCCCTCCATCTATTTATGGTATATAGTGTGGGGCCCCGATCAGACCTTCTATTATATGTCATTTCACGGGTGGAGTCGTTACAATTTGGTATCATCTTTGCTTGGTCTTCCTCTTTCGAATTCGTGGTCGAATTCTTTTGTAGGGTGGTGAGCATGTGTACGTGCAACCCGTTTTAACCGTAAATGAACTCAAGAATGTCCACTAAGGAATGCAAATACACCTGTTTGTGGAACCTGCGCGTTCCTATAATGTTGTTGTTGATTGTGCAAAGTCGCTAAAGTGTGTCTTGTCCATCTATAGGTGACTCGAAGTGGTGCTGGGCAGTATGAGCCCCAGCGTTCTGATGAGAGTGAGGCACCAACTGCGGTGATTACACCTCCTCCTTCTGCGGAGATAGTACGTTTAGTTGTTGTGGTGCTTTTTGTAATTATTCATGCACAGCCTATTGGGAAGGCGCAGCCTGCAAGGGTGCCAGAACAGGTTGGTGTAAGTTCAGAACCTGTTTCGGCTGTTGTTGATCCTCAAGCAGCTGAACGGAAGTTGAAGTAGTTTTTTAGCTTCAATCCTCCTACGTTTATGAGTGTGGGATTCCCAACGTAGGCGGAGGATTGGTTGTCGCGCATCAAGCGAATATTAATGGAAATAAGGACGGAGGAAGAGGAGAAAGTCACATTAGCCACCTTCTTGCTGGAAGGAGAGGCTCGAATATGGTGGGATGAGATAGAGTTGCACCACATAGCCGGAAGACAACTAATAGAAGTCTCGATAAAGGAGTTTTCGAGACTGTTCCTGGCAAAGCATTTGCCATCAACACAATGCATCGGCATGGAGAACGATTTCCAGCGTCTAACTCAAAAAGAAAGTAGTGTTGACACCTACTTACATGAGTTTACCAGGCTGGAACGTTATGCGGGAACTATCTTTGCTGACAGGGAGGGTAAAACCAATAGCTTCTATGAAGGGTTGCGGGATGAGCTTAGATTCCTACTCTCGAGTTCGGTGAACTAGGGATTTCAAGCATTTGTTTATACAGCTCATGCGTTGGAGAAGGATATGAAGCGGGTACAAGGCAAATAGGACTTGACTATGACAAAGTCCGAGTTCAAAGTGCCGCACCCGAGAAAAACAAACTACCGAAAGAAGTGGGGTAAGAGATCCAAGTCTTATACATAGGCTCCCTCGAGTGTTGCATCTGTAGCAACTTCGAGGAAAGAGTCTCATACTTGCTATACTTGTGGTAGGGTGGGGCATCTAGCCCGTGATTGTCAGGTTGGTCCGCCAAAGGTTAAAAAGAAGATAGGAGTGTCTTATACGGAGAAGGGAAAGGCGGTGGTGGAGTCCTCTACATCCCAGGCGCAGCCCCGAGTTTATAATCTTGGCCAACAGGAGGCCATAAAGCAAAGTGAAGTCATCACAGACATGAGTTAAGATACTTCGTTATTGCTTTTGATACTCCATACCTTGTACATAGATTGTGTATGATATGTTTGTCCTGATTCAGGACTATTCGACGAGAGCACTATTTGATACAGGTGCTTCACATTCATTTCTATCTGTGGGCTTCGTATCACGGATCAGAGTGCCGATTCGAATGACAGTAGATAGTGTAAAGGTGTTGTAACCGAATGGATGCATAATGCATGCGGATAAGAATTGCTATATTGAGGTACGGATAGGAAGTCAGGATTTCGGATTGGACGCATCTATGATGCCGATATCTGAATTTGATGTGATATTTAGTATGGACTGGCTTTCAGAGCAGCATGCCTTTATTGATTGCAATTAAAAGGAGATCACACTGGGACAAAATACCGAGCTTGAGACGAAATTTGCTGGTATGCGAGGAGCGAGCAGGATCTTGATATCTGCTCTCCAAGTCATCAATGTTGTTCGAAAAAGCGCTGAGTTATTCTTCACGTTTATTCAGGCTATTGAGCAAAAGGCCAGTTTGATTTACGTTCCGATAGTATCAGAGTTTGCTGATGTGTTTCCTAAAGATCTTCCTGGGTTACCGCCCCAGCGGGTGATAGACTTCGCTATTGAGTTAGTGCCAGGGGCAAAACTTGTGGCCCGCTCGCCATATCGTGTAGCACCAAAAGAAATGGAGAAACTCAAAGTTCAACTACAGGAGTTACTGGAACAGGGATACATACGCCCAAGTATGTCACCTTGGAGCACACCTGTTCTATTTGTGTAAAAGAAGGATGGTAGTCTACGGTTGTGTATCTACTATCGTGAATTGAATAAACTGACGGAGATAAACAAGTATCTGATTCCACGGATAGATAACTTGTTTGATCAGCTAGTGGGATCAACCGTCAATTCTAAATTGGGCTTAAAATCTGGTTACTACCAGTTGAGGATTCGGGAACGTGACATTCCCGAGACAGCATTTGGAACACGCTACAATCATTATGAGTTCACTATAATGCCGTTTGGGCTATGTAATGCGCCATCGGTGTTCATTGATATAATGCACCGAACGTTCCGAGAGTACTTGGACTTGTTTGTGATCGTCTTTATTGACGACACATTAGTGTACTCTCAGACTAAAGCAGACCATGCAAACCATTTACGGATGGTGTTGCACACCCTGAGGCAAAACAAGCTCTACGCCAAGTTCTCAAAGTGTGAGTTTTGGCTGTCGTCAGTGGCTTTTCTTCGCCATGTGGTGAGTGGAGAGGGCATTGTGGTGGATCCATCGAAGATAAGGGCCATACAGGAGTGTCCGGTGTTGTCTTCTGTGGCCGAAATCTGAAGTTTCCTTGGATTGGCGGGCTACTACAAACGTTTTGTAGAAAACTTCTCACAGATCGCTTTGCCTCTCACATTAATGAGGAAGGATCAAAAGTTCGTTTGGACTCCAGAGTGCGCGCGAGCTTTTGAAGAGTTGAAGAATCGTTTGACCACAATGCCTATTTTGATGTAGCCATGTCGTACAGACGGCTATGAAATTTATATTGATGCATTAGGGAGCGGCTTAGGCTGCGTTCTTCTTCAATTTGGAAAAGTGATAGCGTATGGTTCGCGACAGTTGAAAGTGCATGAGCGAAACTATCCCGTCCACGACTTGGAGTTGGCGGCAGCGATTTTTGCACTTAAATTGTGGCATCACTATTTATATGGTGTGAAAGTGGATATATTCACGGACCATAAGAGTCTAAAGTACCTATTGTATCAGAAGGATCTAAATATGCGACAACAAAAGTGGATGGAGTTCCTCGGGGAATACACCTTTGATATTCATTATACTCCCGGGAAGGGAAATGTTATCGCAGATGCCTTGAGTCATAGGACTCCGATAAGGGCAAATTGGTTGCAGATGCATGATGAGCGCCTAGTCCAGGAGTTGGAAGCGTTAGAGAGTTCTTGTGTTGACAAGAATTCCACAGAAAATGCGTGTTTGAACTAGATAGAGGTACAATAGGACCTTGCGGACAGAGTTCGACGAGCAACGAAACTTGATGCAAGTTTGCAACGCTATGCAGTGGATGGGTTAAATGGCCAATTCTCCTGGGATGACGGCCTTTTGTGAAAGGATGGTCGTTTGTGTGTCCTGAATATGGGTAAGCTAAGAAATGAAATGATGTATGAAGCACACTTCACGAAATATTCATTTCACCCAGGGAGTAAAAAATGTACAAAGAAATGAAAAAGCTATTCTGGTGGCCGGGTTTAAAGAAAGACATCGCACATTATGTGGCTAAATATGAGACATGTGCCTTAGTGAAAGCAGAATGCCAGGAGCCAGTAGGTTTCCTGAAGTCACTACCGATTCCAGAATGGAAGTTTGATGATATTTCAATAGATTTCGTGCACGGTTTGCCGAGATCTCAATGCGGTAACGATTCAATTTGGGTGATCGTAGACCGGTTGACTAAATGGCTCACTTTATTCAGAACAAGAGGGACGATTAAGTGGAAGTCTTGGCTAAGCTTTATGTTGAGCAAATCGTACAGTTGCACAGTGTTCCCCATAGTATCGTAAGTTATCGAGATGGGCTCTTCACTTCACAGGATTAGAGGCTAATCCATCAGTTATTGGGGACAAAGTTAATCTTCAGTACGACCTTTCATCCACAAACAGATGTCCAGACGGAGAGGACCAATAGAACGATGGAGGATATGCTCTGAATGTGTGCCTTGGATTTCGAGAAGAGATCCGAAGATCATCTCTATATGCTAGAGTTTGCCTACAATTATAACTATCAAGCTAGCATAAAAATGGCACCATTTGAAGCTTTGTATGGTAGAAAATGTCGTACACAATTAGCTTGGGTGGAAACAGGTGAGTCAAAATTATATAAGCGTAAAGAAGTCGAAGAAGCTAATTCACGATACGCTCTATCCGGGAGAGGCTACTGATAGCCCAAGATAGGCAAGCAAAGTACTACAACGCCAAACATCAGAATGTGGAATTTGGGGTGGGCGATTGGGTATATTTAAAAATTAAGCCATTCAAAGGCGCGTCCATGATTCGGCACTTGAAAAAGTTAAGTCTGAGGTATCTTGGTCCATTTGAAGTGGTGGAGCGAGTTGGAGAAGATGCCTATCGGCTAGCTCTTTCGGAAGAATTGAGTGGATTACATGATGTGTTCCACATATCCGTGCTTCGAAAAGCCGTGAAAGATCCAGCTAAGGTAATTGTGAATGATCGTGTACCAGTCGAGTCTGGGCTAACGACGAAGGTTAGGACCATCCGGATTGAGGATACGACAGTTAAGCAACTACGAAACAAGACATTCGGGATGGTCAAAGTCCGGTGGGACAACTATGGCTGTGAGGAGCTAACATGGGAGCGGGAGAAAACCATGCGTGCAGAATTTCCCGAATTATTTGTATAAAAGGTTGTAATATTTTTTGTTGAAGAACAAATATATTATAATAACTCTGTTGCTGTATACAAATTTCGGAACAAATTTTTGTAAGGGGGGAAGGATTGTAACACCCCAAAACTTACAGGTAATCGTCGACCTGGGCTCGGCGAAGATCGTCGAGCGGAGTTCGACGAAGATCGTCGAGCGGAGCTCGACGAAGATCGTCGAGCGGAGCTCGACGAAGATCGTCGAGCGGAGCTCGACGAAGATCGTCGAGCGGAGCTCGACGAAGATCGTCGAGTGGCGAAGATCGTCGAGTGGCGAAGATCATCGAGCGGAGATCGAAGAAGATCGTCGACCTGAGCTCGACAAAGATCGTCGAGCGGAGCTCAACGAAGATCATCGAGCTGAGCTCGACAAAGGTCGTCGAGCGGTGATCATCGAGCTGAGCTCAACGAAGGTCTTCGAACTGAGCTCGACGATTTTGGAGCAACTCGTGTCAGGAGAATGATTTGCGGCCACTGAGAGGTTATTTAATTTCAACCCTAGCTGTTACTTGGTTTTGATGATTTTATCGTGTGGCTGGGATGTACTCTGAGGCCTCTTATGCAGACGGATAGAAAGGAGGACATCATTGTTTAATTTTCCTTTCTCTCTCTTCCCGAGTTCTGGAGTGGAAAACTCTAAGCTGGAGCGAGGGTTTGCTTAAGTTGCTAGAGAAGATCTTGTGGCCAAAAACAAGATCTGAATCCATAATCGCGAAGGGGAAAGTGTGGCGATCATTTCCATCCGCATCTAAAAGCTGTGTCATGGCTCTAAAAAGAACGTTAAGGGTAACGATCTTTCTCCTTGGATATATAAAGTCCTTGGCATGTGCATGGATTTCCCCCACCAAAAGGTGGAATGTTGAGGGATTTCCATTGGGTTGATTCTTGAAATCCCCAAGAAGTCTTGCATATAGATTCGGAAATGTGTAGTACAAAATAAGTATGCTGTGTGAAGCCCATCTGGACAGGTTGGTCTGAATTGGTGATTGTTTATTTTGCGCATCGGAGAAGACTCTGTATATAAACGAGTATTTTGTGGGGTCGGTAGGTTGTGCCTGTGAAGCGGAGTAACCGGAAGTACTGTAGTGGAATTCAAGGAAAATACCCTCGAAATTTATGATTTGTATGCTATGTAAGTCCAGTGTTTTTGGCACTACTGGTGGCTGCAAGGATTTCTGGATGGTTGGTTCAGTTTTGGTTAGGGCTGGGTACAGAAAGAGAGTTCTATCACTAATGCCAGGCGATAGTGGTTATCACTAGTGATTGCTCCTAGCTAACATATGATTGTGAAGCCATTCCTTTGGGGATAGTGTGGCTATTATGAGCTATAAGATCTTAAAAGGCTTTGTGCCGAACGGATAAGGGGAAGTCGACCTGCGTCAGTTGTGGCGATTTGAGCAACGGGTAATGACTGACCTGTCTCCATGTTATGGTTGTCAACTTCAGTTGCCTGGGTTATTTGGCATTCGTTGTAGCACATAATGAGAGTCTTGGGCCTGCACACCATTAAGACTAAAGTCTCCGGCTGTAGGCCGTAAAGCGCAATGCTCAAAGTTTACCATTGGGTTTTGGACCTTTGAACGGTGGTGGGACCCTAGTTTTCCGGTACACCAATAATGTTCCCTGAGTGCACGGAGCGTCGGACCATGTGGTCGACATTTGTGATATATTGATGGTGCGTGAGTGCACATCTTGTGATATATTTGCTTGTGAAATGCTATGCCTGCAGGGAAGGAATACCACTGCCTCGGGAAAGGGTAGGGTCGTTAAAAATTGGACAGTTGAATGCTGACCGTTGCCTTGTTTTCCACCGTTGCAGTGGACTGTCCTTGTGCAGGTGCTGGAGAGCCGAGTGAAAAATAGTGGGTTGAAGCCCTTATTGCTGCTGCTATGATGTCCCTCGAAGGCCAATTAAAGAAATGTTTTACTATTTTCATGTGTGGCAAGCCTGCGTGCCCATGAATGTAATCCACACCTGTGAAGAGAACCTGTAAGGCCTTAAGGCCAAACTTTTAGTGTATTTTGTATACATTCCTTTGAGATATATAAATGTGTTGCTTTATATATATAGTGAACATTCTTGGTTGATGAGTTAATGCTTAACCCCTAATGCTTCCGCTAGAATGCTCTGAGTTAGGATGCGTGTACTAGTTTTTGATATTAACTTGTGGCCCCTCCATCTATTTATGGTATATAGTGTGGGGCCCCGATCAGACCTTCTATTATATGTCATTTCATGGGTGGAGTCGTTACAATTTGGTATCATCTTTGCTTGGTCTTCCTCTTTCGAATTCGTGGTCGAATTCTTTTGTAGGGTGGTGAGCATGTGTACGTGCGACCCGTTTTAACCGTAAATGAACTCAAGAATGTCCACTAAGGAATGCAAATACACCTGTTTGTGGAACCTGCGCGTTCCTATAATGTTGTTGTTGATTGTGCAAAGTCGCTAAAGTGTGTCTTGTCCATCTATAGGTGACTCGAAGTGGTGCTGGGCAGTATGAGCCCCAGCGTTCTGATGAGAGTGAGGCACCAACTGCGGTGATTACACCTCCTCCTTCTGCAAAGATAGTACGTTTAGTTGTTGTGGTGCTTTTTGTAATTATTCATGCACAGCCTATTGGGAAGGCGCAGCCTGCAAGGGTGCCAGAACAGGTTGGTGTAAGTTCAGAACCTGTTTCGGCTGTTGTTGATCCTCAAGCAGCTGAACGGAAGTTGAAGCAGTTTTTTAGTTTCAATCCTCCTACGTTTATGAGTGTGGGATTCCCAATGTAGGCGGAGGATTGGTTGTCGCGCATCAAGCGAATATTAATGGAAATAAGGACGGAGGAAGAGGAGAAAGTCACATTAGCCACCTTCTTGCTGGAAGGAGAGGCTCGAATATGGTGGGATGAGATAGAGTTGCACCACATAGCCGGAAGACAACTAATAGAAGTCTCGATAAAGGAGTTTTCGAGACTGTTCCTGGCAAAGCATTTGCCATCAACACAATGCATCGGCATGGAGAACGATTTCCAGCGTCTAACTCAAAAAGAAAGTAGTGTTGACACCTACTTACATGAGTTTACCAGGCTGGAACGTTATGCGGGAACTATCTTTGCTGACAGGGAGGGTAAAACCAATAGGTTCTATGAAGGGTTGCGGGATGAGCTTAGATTCCTACTCTCGAGTTCGGTGAACTAGGGATTTCAAGCATTTGTTTATACAGCTCATGCGTTGGAGAAGGATATGAAGCGGGTACAAGGCAAATAGGACTTGACTATGACAAAGTCCGAGTTCAAAGTGCCGCACCCGAGAAAAACAAACTACCGAAAGAAGTGGGGTAAGAGATCCAAGTCTTATACATAGGCTCCCTCGAGTGTTGCATCTGTAGCAACTTCGAGGAAAGAGTCTCATACTTGCTATACTTGTGGTAGGGTGGGGCATCTAGCCCGTGATTGTCAGGTTGGTCCGCCAAAGGTTAAAAAGAAGATAGGAGTGTCTTATACGGAGAAGGGAAAGGCGGTGGTGGAGTCCTCTACATCCCATGCGCAGCCCCGAGTTTATAATCTTGGCCAACAGGAGGCCATAAAGCAAAGTGAAGTCATCACAGACATGAGTTAAGATACTTCGTTATTGCTTTTGATACTCCATACCTTGTACATAGATTGTGTATGATATGTTTGTCCTGATTCAGGACTGTTCGACGAGAGCACTATTTGATACAGGTTCTTCACATTCATTTCTATCTGTGGGCTTCGTATCACGGATCAGAGTGCCGATTCGAATGACAGTAGATAGTGTAAAGGTGTTGTAACCGAATGGATGTATAATGCATGCGGATAAGAATTGCTATATTGAGGTACGGATAGGAAGTCAGGATTTCGGATTGGACGCATCTGTGATGCCGATATCTGAATTTGATGTGATATTTAGTATGGACTGGCTTTCAGAGCAACATGCCTTTATTGATTGCAATTAAAAGGAGATCACACTGGGACAAAATACCGAGCTTGAGACGAAATTTGCTAGTATGCGAGGAGCGAGCAGGATCTTGATATCTGCTCTCCAAGTCATCAATGTTGTTCGGAAAAGCGCTGAGTTATTCTTCACGTTTATTCAGGCTATTGAGCAAAAGGCCAGTTTGATTTACGTTCCGATAGTATCAGAGTTTGCTGATGTGTTTCCTAAAGATCTTCTTGGGTTACTGCCCCAGCGGGTGATAGACTTCGCTATTGAGTTAGTGCCAGGGGCAAAACTTGTGGCCCGCTCGCCATATCGTGTAGCACCAAAAGAAATAGAGAAACTCAAAGTTCAACTACAGGAGTTACTGGAACAGGGATACATACGCCCAAGTATGTCACCTTGGAGCACACCTGTTCTATTTGTGTAAAAGAAGGATGGTAGTCTACGGTTGTGTATCTACTATCGTGATTTGAATAAACTGACGGAGATAAACAAGTATCTGATTCCATGGATAGATAACTTGTTTGATCAGCTAGTGGGATCAACCGTCAATTCTAAATTGGGCTTAAAATCTGGTTACTACCAGTTGAGGATTCGGGAACGTGACATTCCCGAGACAGCATTTGGAACACGCTACAATCATTATGAGTTCACTATAATGCCGTTTGGGCTATGTAATGCGCCATCGGTGTTCATGGATATAATGCACCGAACGTTCCGAGAGTACTTGGACTTGTTTGTGATCGTCTTTATTGACGACACATTAGTGTACTCTCAGACTAAAGCAGACCATGCAAACCATTTACGGATGGTGTTGCACACCTTGAGGCAAAACAAGCTCTACGCCAAGTTCTCAAAGTGTGAGTTTTGGCTGTCGTCAGTGGCTTTTCTTCGCCATGTGGTGAGTGGAGAGGGCATTGTGGTGGATCCATCGAAGATAAGGGCCATACAGGAGTGTCCGGTGTTGTCTTCTGTGGCCGAAATCTGAAGTTTCCTTGGATTGGCGGGCTACTACAAACGTTTTGTAGAAAACTTCTCACAGATCGCTTTGCCTCTCACATTAATGAGGAAGGATCAAAAGTTCGTTTGGACTCCAGAGTGCGCGCGAGCTTTTGAAGAGTTGAAGAATCGTTTGACCACAATGCCTATTTTGACGTAGCCATGTCGTACAGACGGCTATGAAATTTATATTGATGCATTAGGGAGCGGCTTAGGCTGCGTTCTTCTTCAATTTGGAAAAGTGATAGCGTATGGTTCGCGATAGTTGAAAGTGCATGAGCGAAACTATCCCGTCCACGACTTGGAGTTGGCGGCAGCGATTTTTGCACTTAAATTGTGGCATCACTATTTATATGGTGTGAAAGTGGATATATTCACGGACCATAAGAGTCTAAAGTACCTATTGTATCAGAAGGATCTAAATATGCGACAACAAAAGTGGATGGAGTTCCTCGGGGAATACACCTTTGATATTCATTATACTCCCGGGAAGGGAAATGTTATCGCAGATGCCTTGAGTCATAGGACTCCGATAAGGGCAAATTGGTTGCAGATGCATGATGAGCGCCTAGTCCAGGAGTTGGAAGCGTTAGAGAGTTCTTGTGTTGACAAGAATTCCACAGAAAATGCGTGTTTGAACTAGATAGAGGTACAATAGGACCTTGCGGACAGAGTTCGACGAGCAACGAAACTTGATGTAAGTTTGCAACGCTATGCAGTGGATGGGTTAAATGGCCAATTCTCCTGGGATGACGGTCTTTTGTGAAAGGATGGTCGTTTGTGTGTCCTGAATATGGGTAAGCTAAGAAATGAAATGATGTATGAAGCACACTTCACGAAATATTCATTTCACCCAGGGAGTAAAAAATGTACAAAGAAATGAAAAAGCTATTCTAGTGGCCGGGTTTAAAGAAAGACATCGCACATTATGTGGCTAAATATGAGACATGTGCCTTAGTGAAAGCAGAATGCCAGGAGCCAGTAGGTTTCCTGAAGTCACTACCGATTCCAGAATGGAAGTTTGATGATATTTTAATAGATTTCGTGCACGGTTTGCCGAGATCTCAATGCGGTAACGATTCAATTTGGGTGATCGTAGACCGGTTGACTAAATGGCTCACTTTATTCCGAACAAGAGGGACGATTAAGTGGAAGTCTTGGCTAAGCTTTATGTTGAGCAAATCGTACAGTTGCACAGTGTTCCCCATAGTATCGTAAGTTATCGAGATGGGCTCTTCACTTCACAGGATTAGAGGCTAATCCATCAGTTATTGGGGACAAAGTTAATCTTCAGTACGACCTTTCATCCACAAACAGATGTCCAGACGGAGAGGACCAATAGAACGATGGAGGATATGCTCTGAATGTGTGCCTTGGATTTCGGGAAGAGATCTGAAGATCATCTCTATATGCTAGAGTTTGCCTACAATTATAACTATCAAGCTAGCATAAAAATGGCACCATTTGAAGCTTTGTATGGTAGAAAATGTCGTACACAATTAGCTTGGGTGGAAACAGGTGAGTCAAAATTATATAAGCATAAAGAAGTCGAAGAAGCTAATTCACGATACGCTCTATCCGGGAGAGGCTACTGATAGCCCAAGATAGGCAAGCAAAGTACTACAACGCCAAACATCAGAATGTGGAATTTGGGGTGGGCGATTGGGTATATTTAAAAATTAAGCCATTCAAAGGCGCGTCCATGATTCGGCACTTGAAAAAGTTAAGTCTGAGGTATCTTGGTCCATTTGAAGTGGTGGAGCGAGTTGGAGAAGATGCCTATCGGCTAGCTCTTTCGGAAGAATTGAGTGGATTACATGATGTGTTCCACATATCCGTGCTTCGAAAAGCCGTGAAAGATCCAGCTAAGGTAATTGTGAATGATCGTGTACCAGTCGAGTCTGGGCTAACGACGAAGGTTAGGACCATCCGGATTGAGGATACGACAGTTAAGCAACTACGAAACAAGACATTCGGGATGGTCAAAGTCCGGTGGGACAACTATGGCTGTGAGGAGCTAACATGGGAGCGGGAGAAAACCATGCGTGCAGAATTTCCCGAATTATTTGTATAAAAGGTTGTAATATTTTTTGTTGAAGAACAAATATGTTATAATAACTCTGTTGCTGTATACAAATTTCGGAACAAATTTTTGTAAGGGGGGAAGGATTGTAACACCCCAAAACTTACAGGTAATCGTCGACCTGGGCTCGAGCAGTTCGCGAAGATCGTCGAGCGGAGTTCGACGAAGATCGTCGAGCGGAGCTCGACGAAGATCGTCGAGCGGAGCTCGACGAAGATCGTCGAGTGGCGAAGATCGTCGAGTGGCGAAGATCATCGAGCGGAGATCGAAGAAGATCGTCGACCTGAGCTCGACAAAGATCGTCGAGCGGAGCTCGACGAAGATCATCGAGCTGAGCTCGACAAAGGTCGTCGAGCGGTGATCATCGAGCTGAGCTCAACGAAGGTCTTCGAACTGAGCTCGACGATTTTGGAGCAACTCGTGTCAGGAGAATGATTTGCGGCCACTGAGAGGTTATTTAATTTCAACCCTAGCTGTTACTTGGTTTTGATGATTTTATCGTGTGGTTGGGATGTACTCTGAGGCCTCTTATGCAGACGGATAGAAAGGAGGACATCATTGTTTAATTTTCCTTTCTCTCTCTTCCCGAGTTCTGGAGTGGAAAACTCTAAGCTGGAGCAAGGGTTTGCTTAAGTTGCTAGAGAAGATCTTGTGGCCAAAAACAAGATCTGAATCCATAATCGCGAAGGGGAAAGTGTGGCGATCATTTCCATCCGCATCTAAAAGCTGTGTCATGGCTCTAAAAAGAACGTCAAGGGTAACGATCTTTCTCCTTGGATATATAAAGTCCTTGGCATGTGCATGGATTTCCCCCACCAAAAGGTGGAATGTTGAGGGATTTCCATTGGGTTGATTCTTGAAATCCCCAAGAAGTCTTGCATATAGATTCGGAAATGTGTAGTACAAAATAAGTATGCTGTGTGAAGCCCATCTGGACAGGTTGGTCTGAATTGGTGATTGTTTATTTTGCGCATCGGAGAAGACTCTGTATATAAACGAGTATTTAGTGGGGTCGGTAGGTTGTGCCTGTGAAGCGGAGTAACCGGAAGTACTGTAGTGGAATTCAAGGAAAATACCCTCGAAAGTTATGATTTGTATGCTATGTAAGTCCAGTGTTTTTGGCACTGCTGGTGGCTGCAAGGATTTCTGGATGGTTGGTTCAGTTTTGGTTAGGGCTGGGTACAGAAAGAGAGTTCTATCACTAATGCCAGGCGATAGTGGTTATCACTAGTGATTGCTCCTAGCTAACATATGATTGTGAAGCCATTCCTTTGGGGATAGTGTGGCTATTATGAGCTATAAGATCTTAAAAGGCTTTGTGCCGAACGGATAAGGGAAAGTCGACCTGCGTCAGTTGTGGCGATTTGAGCAACGGGTAATGACTGACCTGTCTCCATGTTATGGTTGTCAACTTCAGTTGCCTGGGTTATTTGGCATTCGTTGTAGCACATAATGAGAGTCTTGGGCCTGCACGCCATTAAGACTAAAGTCTCCGGCTGTAGGCCGTAAAGCGCAATGCTCAAAGTTTACCATTGGGTTTTGGACCTTTGAACGGTGGTGGGACCCTAGTTTTCCGGTACACCAATAATGTTCCCTGAGTGCACGGAGCGTCGGACCATGTGGTCGACGTTTGTGATATATTGATGGTGCGTGAGTGCACATCTTGTGATATATTTGCTTGTGAAATGCTATGCTTGTAGGGAAGGAATACCACTGCCCCGGAAAAGGGTAGGTTCGTTAAAAATTGGACAGTTGAATGCTGACCATTGCTTTGTTTTCCACCGTTGCGGTGGACTGTCCTTGTGCAGGTGCTAGAGAGCCGAGCGGAAAAAAGTGGGCTAAAGCCCTTGTTGTTACTGCTGCTATGTTGGCCCCTGAAGGCCAATTTAAGAAATGTTTTACTATTTTCATGTGTGGCCGGCCTGCGTGCCGATGTATGTAATCCACACTTGTGAAGAGAACCTGTAAGGCCTTTAGGCCAATTTTTTTTTGTATTTTGTATACATTCCTTTGAGATATATAAATGTGTTGGTTTATATATATAGAGGACATTCATGGTTGATGAGTTGATGCTCAACCCCTAATTCTTCCACTAAAATGCTCTGAGTTAGGTATGTGTGTACTAGTTTTTGATATTAACATGTGGCCCCACCGGCTATTTGTGGTATATAGTGTGGGGCCCAGGCCATACCTTCTATTATATGTCATTTAATGGATGGAGTCATTACAAGTAAGCTCAACTGAAGGTGGAAGATAAATCGGCACCTAACAGGAGCCAAGCTCAACTATAGGTGGAGAATAAGCCCACAACTCAGAGGAGCCAAGCTCAACTAGAGGTGGAGTTTTATAGCTCACAGGAGCTGAGCTCAACTTGAGATGGAGGTCGATAGCTCACAAGAGCTAAGCTCAACTGGAGGTGGAGGTTGACTCGGGAGGCAAGTAGTCAGCCTGTAGGAGGGGAGCTTGTACGGGGGGTGCAGACTACAATAACACTCATACGAGGAAACATACGACAGCTCATAGGAGCCAAGCATAACTGGAGGTGGAGGTCGATAGCTCACAGGAGACAAGCTCAACTATAAGTGGAGGTTGACTGATGACTAGCTTTAGTCATCATTTTTGGGGTAATTTAGTAGCCTAAAAGTCTAAGTTTATTTATATTTCATGCTTGTTATTTCATGTTTTAATGTCTCTTTATAATATATTAATTCCTAGTTTAAATTATATGTTTTAATTAAATTTATGCTTAGTTTGTTTTATTTCTTATTTGATGTCTTTTGTTATGATATTTCTATTTTATGTATGTTGTTTATTTTATATGTTTAGTTTTATGTTTAAATATTTGTGTTTGTTATAATAGTATTTTATGTTATTTATGTTTTCTTTTATTTTTATATATCTAATTATATAAGCTAATGTTTTATTTATGATTTGTAGGTTCAAGAGTTATTGGTGCAGCCCGGCCTACATGCAACCCCCTTTAATACATGTGCAGCCGACCCTTCCTTTGGAGCAGCCCAAGCAATGTCCAAAACCGAGCCCCTACATGCAGCCCTACATGTGCAGCCGGCCCTCTACAACAAGCAAGCAGCTTTCAAGCCATGCAACCCTTCAACTTGGAGCACCTACCAAGCCTACTCGAGCCCAACATAAGCAGCCCCCATGCAATCCTAGCCCTCTACCCGAGCCCACCTAGCAGCCCACATGCATGGCCGGCCACCTCTCTCTCCCTCCTCATTAATTTCTCATGCATGAACACCTTTCTTTGCATGGCCAGCCACCTCCCCTCTCTCCTCTTTTATTCTCATTCACCCCCCTTCTCCCTCTTTCATCCTTAATTAAACCCCATCCATTCCCCCTTGATTATTTATTTTATTTCTTTTTATTTTCCAAAATGACATGCATGTATGTAGCCCCATTCTCTCTCCCCTCAATTAAATACAATGCATGAATCTTCCTCTTCATGAGGCCGACCATCCCTTTGTCTCCCTTCCATCTAGATCCTTCTCCCTCTCCTATATAAAGGAGCCCATCCCTCAAGCTTTGGGGGGGGGGAGATATGAAGAGTAGTTTAGTGGAGTGCTAGTTCAATTTTTCTTCTTTCTTTCTTGTTGTTTTATTTCATTTCTCCAAGCAATAGTGTAGTATTTTTTCATCTTTTTATGTACTCTTATTCCTAGTTTAATGATAATGCAATTTTATTTTCTTTTGTTTTCTTCCTCTACTATGCGTAGCTAATTAGTTTTTGTGCCCGATCGCGATAAGCTTTGCGATAAAATAATATCTTTCATTTTATGTTTGGATTTGTATTTTTCTATTTTTGATCCTTCTTTGATTTTTATCGTGTCGACTCCGTATTCCGGTATACGGTAGTAGGCATCCGATCTCATATTTGAGTAGCCGAGAGGCTCGTGAATATGAAAGATCACTCAAGGAAGGAAGGAGTTGAACGCACCCCTAGAGATAGGATGACGTAAATCCTCTGGATTTGAGTCAAATCCAATAGTGCGGGTCACTTCGGTAATGTGACTTTAGGCCTTTTTGACTTGAAAGAGATTTCGGTCAAAATGTCTATAAGTTAGGGGATTTAATTCTCTAGCGAGATTACTTCCTAATATCGGATCAGTCACAGTCTTAATAGAAGTGCAAATGCTAAACTAATTTATTTCGTTATTTTATTTCAAAGTGAATCGTCGATCGAGCACTCTTTTTGTAATATTTTATTTCTCTTTCAATTAAGTTTAGTTTATTTTCATTTTCAAAACTCATCAAACATTCGGTAGGATAATCGATTCGTTGTGAGTAATAGTACTTGCCTGCCCCGAGTTTTTATACGACCTTGATATATTTTTATCACTATACTATAAAATGATAGGTACAATTGCCTATTCGGATTGTAGTCCGTGAAACGATTTTTACGCATCAAGTTTTCGGCGCCGTTGCCGGGGACATTTTTGGCAATATTATGAAAGCATCAAATTTATTATTTCTACAAAAAAAGGAAATATATATATATATATATATATATATAATTATTATTATATATTAACCCACTTCATCTTATTTCTACCCAACCTAAAATCTCTCGAAAAGGGTAAGGGGCTTTAAATGCCACCATTTTACCTAGTACCTTGCGAACCCTTCACCGGGTAGTCCTTGGGAAGTTCGGGAGCCAATCCATTAAAATAAAAAAAAATCTATTTTTCAAAAAAAATATCAAAAAAAAAAAATTCTTTTTCTTTTTTGGTAACAATTTTTTTTTATAGAATCATCGTATTTTTGCGCTTCTTGCGGGTCGCCCGATCACTTTTATTCTGAATGTCTTTCGGGAACCCCTCCCTCTTTTGATTTTAATTTTTCTGGGGAAGGTCAAAATGGCCAATTTGACCCTTACTCTAATTTTTATCCTACTTGGGAGATAGGGAACCCGTACTATTTTTCGCATGATTTTGCCCCGCAAAGCGCCGCGCCTCCAAATTTTAATTTTAATTCTATCGATAATGGGTTTCTTGAATTGCAAACTTCTATTGATAATATTAATTCGCATTTCAAAACAATTATGGATTATCTTTCTCGTGAGGCCGCATCTTTTTCTTCGTCTTCTTCTTCGTCTCCTCCAATTTCTTCATGTAATGAGTCATCGGATATCCCGGCTTGTCTTGTTCCTCTCGAGGAGGATAACTATTCGGATATCCCGGATTGTTTCCTTCCTCCTTTGGAAGACACCTCTATGGATATTCCGGTGTGCTTCTTACCCGTTGAGGATGACGAGACGTATCCTATTTCTCCTTCTAAAGACGTTTGTGAGTCCATTTCGCTTAAATTTTTAACTGTTCAAAATTTTCTAGTTTTAGCGAGTCTTCTTCTTCTTCTGTTCTTTTAGATGACTCTCCTTTAGTTCTTTATGCCCTTTCTTCTCCCGAAATTTCACAAGACTCTCCTTCTCCTTGTGAAATTTCCGTTGATAATATTTCTTCTTCTACTTCTTTTATTCCTCTTTCTTTTTCTTCTTCTTTTTCTTCTTCTTCTTTTGACGACCCCTTCTTTCCCGTTCTACATACGGCGGAGTTCTTCTATAACTCCGTCCGTTCATTTTTGGGCATCATTCCCATAAAGATTCCACCGCATGTCGGTGCGCTTCTTCAATTTTTCTTTTTTTTGATTTACTCTCCTAAGCGCATACTTAGGGAGTTACCTCTCCATTTTAGTTTTTATTTTCCATTTAGCTAACAAATAACATCGGGCTCAAACGACGTTAAACAAAGAGCGCTCATGGGAGGCACACCTTGCTTATCCTTTTTGTTCTTTTTTTTTTCTTTTTGTTTTGTTTTGCAGGAATAAAACCCTTAGCAGTTCGTTGGCTCCATCATTTCCTCCCTTCCTTAGGCCTGAGCCGGTGTCCAGCTCAAGCATGGGGGAGCGATATCTGCATTCGGCCTTATGAATCCGGGGAAGTCATTTTTTTTATTTCTTTTCTTTATTGCCCCCCTCCCCTTTCTTCTTCTTTTTTTCTTTCTTGTTTTTATTTTTCATTGAGGATAATGCAAAATTTAAGCATGGGGGAGGGTTTAGTTGTTTACTTTTTTCTTTCTTTTCTAAAAAAAGTGTTTTAAATTTCTACAAAAAACAAAAATGTTTAGTATAGTTTATTTAAGCTTCTTTAGTTCTGCTTTTATTTAGCCTTATCAAAAACCCAAAAAAAATTAGAAAAATAAAAAATTCCAAAAAAAAGATGATACTTCAAAGCCCAAAAATAAAAATAAAAAATGTCAAAAATTCAAAAAATATAATAAACCTCATGCTTAGCTTCTTGTTATTTTCAGAAATTGAGTTTGAGTTTGTTTATAAGCATTTTATTTGCTAATCTTTTATTTCATCATATTTAGTTAAATTAAATATTTAGTGATTTAGTTTTGAGGATAATCTTATGATTTTAATTTGCTTAGAATAATTTATTTAGCACTTTTTCTCTTTTATTTTAAATAGTTTCAATTTTGTAGTAATTTTGCTTAAAATTTTTGGATTCAAATGATTATTACCTCATGCTTTTAGATTCTTAGGAAATCTCAATCTACTAGTAGTTGCTCTATAGTATTTTTGTTTATTTTCTAAAATCTTGTTAAACCCCTTCTCCTTACCCAATTCTTTTTTCTTTCTTTTATTGTTAGATCATATGTCATGGGAATAAGGAGATGTTAGTTCCTTATTCTCTGGTACACATATGCAACCCTGATGAAGAGAGGAATTAAAAGTTCATATATGTCGGGGGAAGTGATAGGATGTTAGTCTATCAATTTCTGGTATTACATATATTATTAAAAAAAAATAATGTGTGGGGTGTGAAGAAAAAAAATGATGATCACCTCCAATCAAAGTCCTCTTTATGTTAATTTTCACCCTAAATCCCTTAGCCAATATTATTGTCTTTGTTTTCAAATTAAAATATTGGGAGAGCATAAGTAGTAGGTTGCAATTTTTTCCTTAAGTCTCTTTTAAGTTATGGTTTTTATCTCAATCTAACCTTGTTTGCACTTTACTAAAATTTGAATGCTAGTTAATCTATTAGAGAATTTTTGGCTAAATATTTCTCTCTTTTCACTTTAATTTCATAATTTAGGACTTAATTCGTAAATCCCTAAATTTTTAATTTTGGCAAGATTTGGGTGTAAATAAATTTTTAGTTCAATTGAAAATTTTATAATGTCTTATAAATATTTCTCTTACTTTTGCTCTGGAATAGCAAAAGCCTAAGCATGGGGGAGTTTGATGACTAGCTTTAGTCATCGTTTTTGGGGTAATTTAGTAGCCTAAAAGTCTAAGTTTATTTATATTTCATGTTTGTTATTTCATGTTTTAATGTCTCTTTATAATATATTAATTCCTAGTTTAAATTATATGTTTTAAGTAAATTTATGCTTAGTTTGTTCTATTTCTTATTTGATGTCTTTTGTTATGATATTTCTATTTTATGTATGTTGTTTACTTTATATGTTTAGTTTTATGTTTAAATATTTGTGTTTGTTATAATAGTATTTTATGTTATTTATGTTTTCTTTTATTTTTATATATCTAATTATATAAGCTAATGTTTTATTTATGATTTGTAGGTTCAAGAGTTATTGGTGTAGCCCGGCCTACATGCAACCCCCTTTAATACATGTGCAGCCGACCCTTCCTTTGGAGCAGCCCAAGCAATGTCCAAAACCGAGCCCCTACATGCAGCCCTAAGTATGCAGCCGACCCTCTACAACAAGCAAGCAGCCTTCAAGCCATGCAGCCCTTCAACTTGGAGCACCTACCAAGCCTACCCGAGCCCAACATAAGCAGCCCCCATGCAATCCTAGCCCTCTACCTGAGCCCACCTAGCAGCCCACATGCATGGCCGGCCACCTCTCTCTCCCTCCTCATTAATTTCTCATGCATGAACACCTTCCTTTGCATGGCCGGCCACCTCCCCTCTCTCCTCTTTTATTCTCATTCACCCCCTTCTCCCTTTTTCATCCTAAATTAAACCCCATCCATTCCCCCTTAATTATTTATTTTATTTCTTTTTATTTTTCAAAATGACATGCATGTATGTAGCCCCATTCTCTCTCCCCTCAATTAAATATAATGCATGTATCTTCCTCTTCATGAGGCCGGCCACCCCTTTGTCTCCCTTCCATCTAGATCCTTCTCCCTCTCCTATATAAAGGAGCCCATCCCTCAAGCCTTGGGGGGGGGGGAGATATGAAGAGTAGTTTAGTGGAGTGCTAGTTAAATTTTTCTTCTTTCTTTCTTGTTGTTTTATTTCATTTCTCCAAGCAATAGTGTAGTATTTTTTCATCTTTTTATGTACTCTTATTCCTAGTTTAATGATAATGCAATTTTCTTTTCTTTTGTTTTCTTCCTCTACTATGCGTAGCTAATTAGTTTTTGTGCCCGATCGCGATAAGCTTTGCGATAAAATAATATCTTTCATTTTATGTTTGGATTTGTATTTTTCTATTTTTGATCCTTCTTTGATTTTTATCGTGTCGACTCCGTATTCCGGTATATGGTAGTAGGCATCCGATCTCATATTTGAGTAGCAGAGAGGCTCGTGAATATGAAAGATCACTCAAGGAAGGAAGGAGTTGAACGCACCCCTAGAGATAGGATGACGTAAATCCTCCGGATTGGAGTCAAATCCAATAGTGCAGGTCACTTCGGTAATGCGACTTTAGGCCTTTTTGATTTGAAAGAGATTTCGGTCAAAACGTCTATAAGTTAGGGGATTTAATACTCTAGCGAGATTACTTCCTAATATCAGATCCGTCACGGTCTTAATAGAAGTGCAAATGCTAAACTAATTTATTTCGTTATTTTATTTCAAAGTGAATCGTCGATCGAGTACTCTTTTCGTAATATTTTGATTCTCTTTCAATTAAGTTTAGTTTATTTTCATTTTCAAAACTCATCAAACATTCGGTAGGATAATCGATTCGTTGTGAGTAATAGTACTTGCCTGCCCCGAGTTTTTGTACGACCTTGATATATTTTTATCACTATACTATAAAACGATAGGTACACTTGCCTATTCGGATTGTAGTCCGTGAAACGATTTTTACGCATCATTGACTCAGGAGGGGAGCTTGTACAGGGGGCACAGACTACAACAATACTCATATAAGAAAATTTATCTCACCCGAGGGGAATAGTAGCCGATATGCAGGAGGGGAGGTCATGCAGGGATTCGTACTTATGAAAACTCCATGACTAAAGGACTTTTATCAGTGCTGAAGTAGTTTGCCCTACTGCTTAAGAGATTTCTAAGGAGTCAAATGCATCAATATATTTGAGAAAGAAGGAAATTCTAAGAAAACGACAATCTTTCCTTCGTCAAGTTGGGAAGTTGGCATCCAGACCTGTTCCTGGTAGTTCCTCCGGTCAGAGGAGAGATACAATCAGTGTTAGCTAGGTTGACATGCAAGGGGGGAGCTGATCTCAGCCATCCATGGAGGGCTTGGTCTTACAAGGATGCTTAATTCCTGACACACCATCCCATTGTCCTCCCTTGGCTTGTTAGGAGAAACATGTCGAAGGCTCATTTCCCAACCCAACCATGTAGATTGCTTCCAGCTCAGCCACCTAGCTACGAAGGCAAGGGTACAAGTGAAGGAAAATGGTCCTCAGGGGGTCTTATAGGACACAAATTTGAGTCCACCATCCTACAACAGACTTGTACCTTTCATAACTTGACAGGTTATCCCACCTTGGCAACAATAGAGATGCGTCATTTCTTTCATGATAAACAGTTGCTAAGAGCGGGCCTTTTTGTCTTCTCAAACACCGATGACGCTTCTACACAAGGTATCACTTTGTGAGGTCGATCCTTCATCAATTTTAGGAGGTTAGCATCCATACCTATTCCTGATGGTTCCTCCAGTCAGAGAAGAGATGCAATCAGGGGTAGCTAGGCCGATATGTAAGTGGGGTAGCTGATCTTGGCCACCAAAATAGGGGCTCGATCTTACAACGATTATTAAATCCTGACGCATCATCACATCGTCTACCCTGGGCTTTTTAGAAGAATCAGGTCGGATGCAGGTTTCCTAAACCGATAGTGGAGATGGACTATACTGCTTCTAGCTAACTTGAGATGATCAACACAAAGAATAAAAATCACATCTACCCATGCCACCGAGGGTGAGGAAATATAAAAATAGAAATAATATTACAAATAATCAGTACATGTTACCGCTAGGGGTAGAACCTTTTCAGGTCATCCCCTCTCCAAGTACTTCCTAGTAGCTCTCCTTCTAGATTTTGTAGAAGGTAGCCTCCAGTGACTAGGGCTTCTTAAATGATGAAAGGTCCTTCCCATTTGGGATTCAGCTTGCCAATGGCAGCACCTCTTCCTACCACGCCCACCTTTTTTATGACCAGGTATCAAGTAAGAAAATACTTGAGGCGAACGTTTTTGTTGAAGTGCTTTGCCATTTGCCTCTTGATCTCCTCTTGGCGGATGGAGGCTAAGTCACAAAGTTCCTCGATGTAGTCTAGTGAGAGATTCTATGTGTCTTTGTTCTCCATGCACCATTCTTTGTTGCCTTCTCCCGCTGCTATGAACCTCGGGCTCCGAACCTTGAATTCTACTGGGATGAGTGCCTCAGACCTGTGGGATAACTTATAATGCTTTTCCCTCGTGGCTGAGTTAGGAGTTGTTCTCAGATCCCATAAGACTGAGGGAAGTTGCTCTGCCCAGTTGCCCTTCAGATTGGTAACCTTCTTCTTCAATAGGTTGATGATCAACTTGTTGGCATCTTCCACCTGTCCATTGCTCCAAGGATGATGTACAGAGGCGAATCGAAGATCCATCCCTAGCTGCCTGCAGAAGTACTCCAGCTCCAAGATGGCAAATTGCGGGTCATTGTCGGGGAAGATGGAGAGAGAGATCTCAAACCTGCAGGCGATCTCTCCCCAGATGAAATTCTTCACGACTTGCGACGTAGTCTTGGCAAGAGACTTTGCCTCAATCTACTTGGAGAAGTATTCGATCATGACGAGAACGAACTTCCTCTAACCGTTAGCTTGGGGAAAATGGCAAATCAAATCCATCCCCAAGATGGCAAAAGTCTTGGGAGCGGTGATCGAGTTAAGTTGCTGGGCTGGTTGAAACTGAAGAGGTGCAAAGAGCTGACACTTTGGACACTTCTTCAAGATGGCTTCTGCATCCTTATGAATGGTTGGGCAGAAGTAGTCGTGCCTTAGAATCCTATGCTCCAGAGTACGAGCCCCTGACTGGATGTCACACTCTCTTGAATGGAGCTCCTCAAGCACCCGAGGGAAGTAAGCTTCGGACAGGCATCTGGCTAGAGGGCTCGAAATAGTTTTGCAATATAGCTCTCAATCATGCAGTAGGTAGTAAGCAGCCCTGCACCAAAACTTCCTATGGTCTCCCTCTCTGGCAGGAAGTTTGCCTGTCGTTAAGAACGTAACTAACAGGTCCTTCCAGGAAGTTCTTTGCTCGATCTCCATCATCTCCCCTTCCTCGATGGAAGGTCGAAACAACTCCGTCAATGTTCCTCGATCCCTTGGGTCGTACTTGGAGAGAGAGTATGTCGTCGAGTTCTTCTCTCGAGGCATATGCTCGACGAAGAAAGATTGGAATCCTCTGATCAAGCCTTTGACCTTGGATAAGTACTTCTGTCGAATGGTGTCGCACACCTCAAACTCTCCCCAGATTTGTGACACGACCACCATTAAGTCAGCGAAGGATTTGAGGTCTTAAATGCCCAACAGATTGGCGAAACCCAAGCCTGCCACCATGGCTTCGTACTCCGCCTAGTTGTTCGTGAAGGAGAAGGGGATCTCGACTGCTTGCTCGATCCTAGTTCCTTGAGGGCTCACCAACATGACTACTGCTCCCATAAAAAATTTTCCTGAAGCCCCATCCATGAAAATCTTCCATGAGACTGGGCTGGAAGAGCCTACGTCTCCTCCTACCTTGGCCGAGAAGTCAGCCAGAAAGTTCGTCACTACCTGGGCCTTGATCTCCACCCTTGGCTAATAAGAAATTTTAAACTCACTGAGCTCCACCACCCACTTTGCAAACCTTCCTAAATGATAAACTCCATCAACGATATTTTGCAACGGATGATCTGAGACAACCTTGATGGAGTGAGCCTGAAAATATGGGCAGAGCCTCCGATCAAAAACCAACAAGAATAAAATGAGCTTCTCAAGAATAGGGTACCTTGCCTCTGCCTACCACAGCACTCTGCTCACATAGTAGATTGGGAGCTGCTTCTTCCCTTCCTCTCGAAGGAGGATAGAGCTGACTGTCTCTGCTCCCACTTCTAGATAGAGGAGGAGATCTTCGCTTCCCTATGGGCCTTGGAGTAGAGGAGCTTGAGTTAGCTGCTGCTTGAGCTTTCCAAAAGCCTCCTCACACTCTGGGGTCAGCTCAAACTTCAGGTTGCCTCAAAGAGTTTTGAAAAATGGAGAGCACTTCTCTTCTTCCTTAGAGAGGAAGCGGATATGGCCTACCAACCTTCCGGTCAACCTCTAGACATTTTTTGGATTCTTCTAAGATACTATCTCCAGAATTGCCTTGACTTTGTCCGAGTTAGGTTCCACCCCCCTCAAAGTGAGGAGGTGACCTATGAACTTCCCCCTTCCTGCCCCAAAAATGCATTTTGCTGGGTTGAACCGCATCTTGTACTTTCACAGGGTTGAGAAGGTCTCCACCAGATCCTTAGTGTGCTCCACGATGCTCCTGCTCTTGATCAGGAGGTCATGCACGTGTACTTCTAGGTTCCACCCATTTTGCTCTTTGAAGACTTGATCCATCATCCTCTGGTAGGTAGCTCCTACATTCTTAATCCCAAAGGGCATCACCTTATAACTATAGCAGCCATCACTAGTAATTGAAGAGACGTCGCGACAGTCAGGGGGATACATCCGGATCTGGTGATACCATGAAAAAGACACAAAAACTCATCACGGGAAACCCGATAATTGAATCAACCAGCACATCGATTTGAGTCAAGGGGTAACAATCCTTCGAGCAAGATTTATTTAACATTTAAAGTCGATACAAAGTCTCCAACCCCCTCTGGCCTTCTTAACCATTACAACATTAGAGACCCAATCAGGATACTGGATCTCTGAAATAAAACCTTCCTCTAATAGCTTATTTACCTCCTCCCTGATCAGCTTAGCTAGCACTACGACGCTCTTCGTATGCTTCTAACGGATGGAGGTAACTTTTGGATCTAAGTTGAGGCGATGTCAAGCAACCTATGCATCAATCCCGGGCATCTCCGCAGCACTCCAATTCAAGATGTCAACATTTTCCTGCAGGCATACAACCATCTCCATCTTCCCTGCCAGCATTAGAGATCCTCTGATCTTCAATAGCTTTGGCTCTCCTCCCTGTGAGATCACCTCCAGCTTTTCCAGCTCCTCCGCGGCTCTCAGCCCTTCCTCCTTCTCCAGAACCTTCTCCAGCCGCTCCACATCCTCTATCCAACTGACGGTTCTAACGACATTCAGATATCACTTAATGACATCCCTTTGATCTCCCCTGATCTGCACTTGGACATCTCCCCAATAGTACTTCAGGCATTGATGATATAATGATGAAACCGCCTTGAAGTAGTTGATGAGTGGTCGCCCAAAGATGGCGTTATAGCAGCTTGGTGCGTCGACAATGACGAATCGGAATCAGATAGAAGTACCACCAAGGGTGACTAGAAGATCCACTCCTCACTCCACCTCTTTCTTCTCTCCAGAGAAGCCAAAGAGGGGTCCATATGCAGCTTGGATCCTGGTTGCTTCCACCTGAAGCCCGACGAAGGTCCTTTTAAAAATGACATTCACCGAACTCTTTTTATCCACAAGGATTCGATCGACGGTGAAGTCTTCGATGTCGGCTTGAATGACCAGGGCATCATGAAAAGGATTCTCATTCCCCAACATGTACTGCTCTGAAAATTTTATCTCGTCCAAGGACGATGGTACTTGAGAGGTCAAGGCGACACTATTTTGATTGATCTGATGGAGACTCCCCTTGCAGGAAGCTCCAAGCCCTGCTACTCCATTTATCACTCCAACCTGCCCACCTCTTGGGTCGTGGACCACTTCTCCGCGACCACCCAGGTCGACCCGATCCTTGTTCCTCTGCCTCCCCAGAGCTTGGAATGCCATTGGTCCTGCTAGAGCCTCCAACATAGGTTGTTCCCTTTCCGCCTCTACAGCTTCCAACCTCCTCGTGGCCTCCCAAAAATCTGGGCAGGCCATGTTCCCAAGCCCCTCAACTTGATGAAGATTGCAGTAAAGGGGAATCTACGCCTCCTAGCGCCTCGCCTGCTAAGCCTTCTTGCGATGCTTATTACCCTGTCGGGCAATGACCATTGCCTCTCCTTGCATCCTTCCTTATCATCCACCCTATTGGCGGCCGATCCTCCTCTCCTACTGCTGGAACTGAGGTCTAATAGGTGGCCTCCACAGGGGCCGATCCATGGGATACTGGAATCTCCATGCTTCCTCCCTCTGCTCTAAAGCAGCTGCATGCCTCCTCTCCTCTTGCCTTCAAGGCTTGATAGAGACGATGACCCTCAACATGTAGAAGATGATGATGGTGTACTTACGGAATATCTTTCTCCGCCTCCAAATAAAGACTTACGGCACCATGATGACCATGTGGAGCGATGCCATAATATCTGCACTCGGTGCAAACCAATTTAATAATAATTATTTGAAGCTTTCCCTTTTTATTGCAATGTTTATGTCATGTAATGTTTAAAACATTTGTGTGCTTTTTATTTTTCTTTATGTTGGGCTTCATGTAGCCAAAGTGTGATGTAAGCCTATATATAGGCATGTATTGTTTTCATAATGTTCTAGATGATGAAAAAAAGAAGAAACCCTAATCTTGCTTAAAGATTTTCCCCTCCTCCTTGGCAATATTCGACCACCACTCTCCCTCTACCTCTTGCTACTCTCTCTCTTATTCGGCCCCCTCTTCCCCACTTCCTCCTTTGATATTCTCGGCCTCCTCTCCTTCCTCAAGTGCACCACCAAACAGCCCCTCCCCTTCGCCACTAAACTTGACCACCACAACCCCATAGAGATTTCAGCCAAAGTTTTTTCCCCACTCCAAGCCGTTGACCATCCACTTCCCAACTTCCATAGTGATCGGCTTCACTACCTTGCCACCACCTCTATCTGCCTCCTCCCTCAAACCCTACAAACCCGGCCACCTCCTCCCACACCAAAACCCGACCCCTCTTATCCCTTCAAAAAACCCGACCTCCCTCCATTGAAGAAATTCGGCCAAGCACCAAAGATCCCTCTTTGTGTATTTTCCAAATCCGGCATGAAGCGACGAAGGCGAACAAGTTACTCTCCATCTGGCGTGACTCCAGCAGAGCCATTGAAGAACGGTCCAATTAGAGAAATCAGAATCATCCATTCCGATTGGGTAACGAAATATTTCTACTATATGTGTGTTTCCCTCTAGTTTAATTCTTGTGGTGGAATTCTTGTCGTTAAGTTTTGATAGCATCAAATTTTCGTGGATTTCTTTCGATTGAATTTATAGTACATCTTAAGTTTCATTTACATTCTAAAGGATTGGAGAGCCTCGTTTTCTTTTGTTGGGAGAGATCTACCATTTTTCGAATCGTTACTTTTGGTAGATCTCTTTTGGTTCAACCTTTGCTCGATTGGACTTGATTGGTCCTTTTAGCCGGAAAGAACATTGGCCTATAGCTTTTGTTCGATCCTAATTGGTTTGGCTACCCATACGCTAACATATAATTGATAGAATTAATTAACGTGGTGCTGTGTAGAATGATTGTGCGATTATAGGATTGGATCGTAGAGAGGTATATGTGCTAGTCCGTAGATCTATTCGTTGTCAAACGTGTGAGCCTGCATCAATTTGGTATTAGAGGGAGGTTCACGTCAATTTCCTAATTGGCCCCCTCTCCCTTTTGCTTTGAGCACCAACAACATATGCACGTTTCATTGCACAACATATAAATCAAGTTTTTAAATTTTTGGTCTACAAATAGCGGCCTAAAATTATTAGTTTTTCTCAAAATTCAAAAAAAAAATTGGAAATTCTCCATCATTTTCTTAGTATGAAATCCAAAATAACTTATTTTTCATTAATTCATTATTTTTATTAAGTCGTTATAAAATTTAATTGTTGGTCTGCAAATAGTGGCCTATATTTTTTTTTTCAGCAAAAATCATAATAAAAATTATTTAATAATCTTCATATTATTTCCAGTAAGAAAATAAAAAAATATACATATATTATCTTAAGTAATTAGCGGGAACAATTACATCTTTGAAAATTAAGTGGGGTCAGGTTATTTATTCATTGTATGTGCACTAGTTTCGGGTGAGATATTCTCTCCGGTTCTCACTAAAATGACCTCTGTCGTTAACGTTTCCCGAGTAAAATCTTTTGGTTCGATGACGAACGTTAGGAAACCAGTATGGTCCCCTGTAGTGGATGAGATTAAGGTTTTGATTGCATAACTAAAGGCTAGCCAAGTAGCACCATCACCCCCTAGGCCACACCACATTTATCCTACGTATGACGGTTTAGGATGTCCACAAATTTTTAGATATTGGCTTAAGGGATTAGAAAATTATTTTAATTGTCACTTATGGGATGACCACAAAAAGGTTAACATTGCCCGAGAGCGATTAGTAGGTCAAGCTCAGTTGTTTTGGTTAAACGAAGAGCGTCGTGTTGGTATCTATTATTATGCTTGGCCACACATACGTAGCTTACTCTCGGATCAATTTGATCCCGACTACCTACGTACTAATAACACCACACCCGTTAGTAAGAATAGTTACGACACTAGACCCGTATCTGCTTATAGGAGTGACCCTACGCCTCAGGATAGATCCCATCCCCAAAGAGGTAGTAATACCTAAAGTTTGCCTATCCCCACCTCAAGGGAACATAAGCAAATTAGACCCCAAAAATTGAATTTGAAAGAGATTACTACTAGGGTGTCTGCTCCTTTAGTATTGATGAATAAGCCCATTGAGATACTGACTGATACCACTGAGGATTCTGATGTGGATATAGAATCTCTGGATGCTGAAGTTGAAAATTCAGGTGACAGTATTCCTTCATGTACAATAGTGCCCGATGATTCTGATGATTCTGACATTGAAGGCATACCTAGTGATCTAGAAGACGATGTTTGGGATGATGATGATAGTTTAATCTGTGAGAGTATCTTTTTGGCTATTACGTGCCCTACTAGCGTTGTGTCTGTTCACCTTAATATTGAGTGCCCTCTCCAGGATACGATCCCCAACGTGTTAGAGCCTACGATTACACCCACTGAGACTTTATCTGACTTTCCTGAGGAGCTTGTGAGTGATGATTTCTCTATTATCATCTATGAACCTAAATTAATGGATGTCCCGATTGATTGGGAAGACTCACCTTATGTGTGAAGGTTATGTTTGGATGATATTAGCGCTGCGAAGCCGAACGATAGTTATTTGATGTTACCACCTTTGTCTGAAGTTCAATCTGAATTAAAATTTTCATCGGGATCGATTTTGCCCATTTCTGAGACCATTACTGATTTTGAATTGAATGACTTGTGTAGTGTGTTGGAAGAAATTGCTAGGAGGAAGGGGTATTTTTTGACGATTCTTTGGTTTTACCCCCGGCTGAGAGTTCATTGATGTTATCACCGATAGGTGAAATTAATTCTGATTTGGATTTTATCCCGGGTTTGATTTTACCAACCCTTCCTCCTATTTTTGTGCCCACATTAGTTAGTGTTTTAGGACGTGAAATCGGTAGTCCTAGACTGAGTTGTTGTGACGCGCCCACTCTATTGGTTCCTACATTGGTGTTGTCTCAGCACTTAGATATTAGTAAGTTGAGCGCGCTAGTTTTTGGTCTGTTCACCGCACCGCATATATCTGACTACGTGTCACATTTGAATATCCATTTCTCTACGAGTCCGGCTACGGTTCTATCCTCGTCTGTTTTTGCTTCTTTGGCTATTGTGCCCCTGGATGTGCCGTCTCCTTAACATAGTTATATACCACACCAGATCGCACACATTTATCCACTGCCTTTTGATGACCCTTATTCCCACCCGTTAGTGACCACAGTTAGGCCCCATGAGTTGTATCACTCGCACATCTTTTCACACTCGGGAGCGTCCAACTAAATTATTTATGATGAGCGGTTCCCCTTGGCATATCTTCATGCCAAGCGTGAAAATGCTAAATATAAATTTAGAACTGCGAATTTGGAGCCAATGAAAGTAATCTTTGATTATAAGACTCCCATGCCCCCTTACTTAACCCCTTTATCCTCCGTATTTGTGTTGAGTCATGTAGCACATGGGTTCACACCTTATGGTAGTAATATACTTAGGCGCACTTTTAAAAATTTACTCAATCAAGTTGCGTCTTATTATTATTCACATGTTAGTTGCTCGCCGAATGATATCATGCACGGATATAAACCACATGTGCCTTTTGACTTGATTTCGTTACCACTGTCTTATAAGACAAGTCAACTCGCACAAGTTTATGCCTCTCATGTTCATACATTATATAAGCACATTAGTGAAGCGTTAACCATACAAATGACATTTTATCACTTTCATGCTAGCTTATATAAAAGAGCACCTCACTATGAGGTTGGCGATTTAGTTTTGGTGCGTCTCGTCCCTGAACGGTTGCCTTCGGGCACTATAGAAAGTTGGCGAGTTGGATCTTTTTCGGATATTAAAGAAATTAGGAGAATACGCATATCATTTGTAGTTTTCCACTGATTGGGGTATTACACCTATTTTTAATGTTTATGATTTAACGCCATATGTTTCTCCATCACTTGAATTATCTGCATGTCCATTTGGGTCCACTATGTTTTCTTATGGTTTGGGTAGTGAGCTTGTGCCTGGATTGCTCTCTTCATCGGTCTTCACTGGAGTTACGTTTGTTGTTGATATAAAAACTTGTTTTCCTTTATTGCCTAATGCTTTTCCATGGTTCGCTAGGACCACCTTTTTGCATGACAGGATAATCAAAGATGAAGTGCTCTCCTCGCCAAGTGGTGATTTCTTCCGCCACGTGATTCGATGGCTTGATCATCCGGCCTTTGCTGAATCTTGTTTCTGGAAGCAGAGGTGGTTCTTTTGGATGATGCTCTCCTGCACCGGTACTTTCAGACCAACTCATCGGTGATGAGTAGTTTTGAGCGGGGGAAGAATGATGGAGATGAAGACCCTCAACATGTAGAAGACGATGACGGCGTGCTTACGAAAGATCTTTCTCTGCCTCCAAATAAAGACTTGCGGCGCCATGATGACCATGTGGAGCGACACCATAATATTCGCCCTTCTCGCAAACCAATTTAATAATAATTGTTTGAAGCTTTCCCTTTTTATTGCAATGTTTATGTAATGTAATGTTTAAAACATTTGTGTGCTTTTTATTTTTCTTTATGTTGGGCTGCATGTATCCAAAGTTTGATGTAAGCCTATAAATAGGCATGTATTGTTTTCATAATGTTCTAGATGATGAAAAAAAGAAGAAACCCTAGTCTTGCTTAAAGATTTTCCCCTCCTCCATGGCAATATTCGACCACCACTCTCCCTCTCCCTCTTGCTCCTCTCTTTAATTCGGCCCCCTCTTCCCCTCTTCCTCCTTTGCTATTCTCGGCCTCCTCTCCTTCCTCAAGTGCACCACCAAACAACCCCTCTCCTTCTCCACTACACCCAACCACCACAACCCCTTAGAGATTTTGGCCAAAGTTTTTTTCCCCACTCCAAGCCGCTTACCATCCACTTCCCAACTTCCATAGTGATCGGCCTCAACACCTTGACACCACCTCTAGCCGCCTCCTCCCTCCAACCCTACAAACCTGACAACCTCCTTACTCACCAAAACCCGACCCCTCTTATCCCTTCAAAAAAAACCGACCTCCCACCATTGAAGAAATTCGGCCAAGAACCAAAGAACCCTCTTTGTGTATTTTCCAAATTCGGCGTGAAGTGACGAAGACGAACAAGTTACTCTCAATCCAGCGTGACTCCGGCAGAGCCGTTGAAGAACGGTCCAAGTAGATAAATCAAAATCATCCATTCCGATTAGGTAACGAAATATTTCTACTCTATGTGTGTTTCCCTCTATTTTAATTCTTGTGGTGGAATTCTTGTCGTTAAGTTTTGATAACATCGAAGTTTTGCGGATTTCTTTCGATTGACTTTGTAGTACATCTTAAGTTTCATTTACATTGGAAAGGATTGGCGAGCCTCATTTTCTTTTGTTGGGATAGATCTACCATTTTTCGAATCGTTACTTTTGGTAGATCTCTTTTGGTACAACCTTCGCTCGATCGGACCGAGTTGGTCCTTTTAGCCGGAAAGAACATTGTCCTATAGATTTTGTTCAATCCTAATCGGTTTGGATACCCGTACGCTAGCATATAATTGATAGAATTAATTAACGTGGTGCTGCGTAAAACGATTGTGCGATTATAGGATTTGATCGTAGAGAGGTATACGTGCTAGTCCGTAGATCTATTCGTTGTAAAACGTGTGAGCCTACATCAAGGCCCCTCCCGCCTCCTCTACTCTTTCACCCTCCTAGGCTACTCTCTTCTCCTCGGCTCTTCCCTTCTCCTCTCTCCCTGCCTCTCCGGAAATACTCCGATCCTCACCTCTGGAGGTCCTCCTCTCCCCTTGCTCCCTTGCTCTTCTCCATCCAGCCTCGCTAAGAAGTTTGGATTCTTCTCCTCTCCCAGGACGAAAGTATTTGCCCACTCAATCATCTTTTCAAAAGATCTCGAAGGCTTGGACCCGATATCCAGACTGAAGAGACCCGACTTCAGACCAAACTTCAATGCCAGCATCTGGGTAAAGCCCTCCACTTCATCGAATTCTAGAACTTCCTACTGGAAACGGACATTGTAGTTGCCGAGACACTTGCACTACCCTTGCGTGGTTTTGAAGAGAGCATTTTCCTTGTTCTTCCTCTTCTTGGATGTCGCGAACCTTGCCATCAGGCCCTGACGCAGATCCTTGAAGTAGTAGATAGAGTCGGCAGGCAACTGATGGAACCAATCTCTTGCATTAGACTTGAAGGTAATGGAGAATAACCTGCACTTGAAGGAATCAGGCATATTGCAGATGGATACCACATCCTTGAACCATTAGAGATGCCTGACCAGGTCATCTCTTCAAGAGTAGTAGCTTAGGACGAGATCTCTAAAGCCTTCGGGAATTTGGGCCTCTAGGATCTCATCATAGAAGGGTCTCCTCCCACCCTGGCAGTGGCGAGTTTAATCCTTGCGAGTATCCTCTCCATACTCGCAGCTTGCCGGATGGTGTCACAAATGAATCGGTCGCTCTTCTCCTTCCCCGACTCGCTCCTTCCTAGGTCATCTTGGTGGCGCTTCCTCCGATGGTATCACACAACTAGGCGAGGTCGCGGTGACATCAGGGCGAGTAGGGAACCCTACCAGGATACTCCTCTCTATCCTTCTTGCGAACTCCTCAAATGCCGCCACAGTAACAAACTCGCCTCCTTGCGTAGAGTTACCGACTCCTGCCGAGTTACCGACTATCTCCTCATGCTCACCTCCACTCTCCATCTTCCCTAATCGTGTAACTTTCTCCCTCGGTTGCGATCCACGCTCACTGCACTAAAGTGGTGAAGAAGAGAAAATCCCTACTCTAAAATTCGGATCAGGGTAGTCTATGGTTATCGATTCAGCGGTCGGGCTCGACGGCTAACGGTCAAGGATGAAGAAAGACAGGAAATAAAAAGGACCCCATGCGCTATGGCAGGGGGTCCAATTACGTACCCGAATGCTTAAAAAAAGCTTCCCCTCCACAAACAAAAATGGCCGAGCAAGGTACGAGATAGACTGGCTGATAACTAGGTCACGAAGACTTCAAGGGATAGTCTCCAGCTCGCGACCTTGTCTCTCTGAATATGGCATCCAAAGGCTCAGCTGATGACTAAGAAAAAGAGTTCTCGAGATCTTTATGAGATTTTGAAGTCCGTCTCCTCGTACCCATGAGGTCTTATTTATAGGCAAATCCAAAGGGAGGGGGGTCTTATTTATAGCCCCACCCTCAGCGACTAGGCAACTTCTTGGGGGAGCTCACTCGGTTGGGGGAGTAATATGCCTAGTCGCCTACCTGGCGAGTATGTAAGGGGAGCTCGCCATACTCATTCGGGCCTTCTTCCACTTTGTGCATTGACTCTTACTTCTGTCTTGACTTGCTGACTTTGACTCTTGTTGATCTAGCTTTAGAGGGGTCCACCCTCGACGAACATGGGTTGTACAATTAGTATAGGCTCTTTTATATGACGAGTTATAATTATAGAAATCTTAACTTAAAATTTTGTATGGACATCCATATAAGTTAAGGTACTCTTCTGTGATGGTAGTGAAGTTAGTTACTTGTTCACTTTACTTACTGCTTACTAGTTCACTTTACTTATTGCTCACTGTTCACTTTACTTACTGCTTACTATTCACTTTACTTATAGCTTACTATTCACTTTACTTACCGCTTACTGCTTACTTCTTGCCAGCTTAATGCTTACTCTTTACGTGCTTACTGCTAGCATAGAGATTATACATATATACTGCTTGTTAGAGTTATATCACATGCTTTATTATATTGCTTTGTTATCCTCCTCTTTATTACTCCCATGCAGTACCTAGGAGTCGCGGGGGGTGAGTGGATTATGAAGCACCTTAGTCTTTTTGACAAACGGTCGGTTGGACAATATCATTTTAGGAGCGCATGGAGTCGCAGCAGCAATACTACCCGGAGGACCAACAAATCGAGGAGGCATAACCTGAGGAGCAGTTACCATGCACTACCACTATCACTACCAGACACCAGGTTGACGAGAGCTTTGTTTAGCTTCTATATTCATAGTCTAGAGTGAGAGAGTGTGCTTTTGCATTTGGATATGTACTGGGCTTAAGCCCTTATTACTCTCTTTCATCTAGTTTCTCATTGTGAACTACTCATCATTTAGTATATATAGATGTGTGTGTTTGTGGACATATTTACTTTACTTTTTTTTCTTGTTGGACTTGTGCATGATCATACCTGCAGGCAAGATCGACGTCTTATAATGGTGACTAACCCGTGTGTTGGTGTCACCGCAAGGCAGCAGTTCTGGGCATAAAATCTCCCCTCGGCCGTGCTCAATTAGCGGGAGGGGGGATTTTACAGATAGTAAAGTTCCTATTTGAAGAAGCCCAAAAGAGAGAGAAAATGATACACATAGCTGCCTGCTAGCTAGTAAACAAGAAAAATTAAAAAGAAGGTGCTTCAAAAGGTTAAAAAGAAGGTGCATCAGAAGATACTAAGGAAATTCAAATCACGGAGAAAGAATATAAATAGGCTAGCTCCAAAAGGCAATGTCTGCAAGAGCATGAGCAAGAAGCAAATGCAGAAATGAGAAGTAGAAAGACCGGGGTGGCAGTGGAAAAGAAAATGAGAAATTATAGCCTACCTAAATTAAATCATTTGTGTATATATATATAAACTATTTAGAATATTATCTTTGCTTATATTCTTGTTATCTATTTTGTTGATATGTAGGACATCTATATTTTAAGTTTCAACTTCTTCAAATAGGGGGAGATTTTTGGGAATAATGCTCGCAATGTTCACAACTTGAAGAATTCCTCACAATATAGATAAACACACTTGTATTTGATGAATGTGTAGTTTTATTGTGATGCAGATAGGTATATAACAGTACAAGACCAGTATTGGGTTAGACTTAGCATCATCAGACATAGTCTTGCCAATGTAATCCCTTATTGTGCAAGATATCATGTCAACCTAACTTTTAGACTAGGTTGTATTTGTTACTTTGAAAAAGATCATTTAACCAAGTATAAAAAGTATTGGGGCGTGCCAAGGAATCATATTAAAAGATTAAAATTCAATTATGTCAAAATTCGACCGGATATCAAGTCGATTAGTTAGGCGTTCTAGTTGAATGGTTAAATCAACAAAGTCAAATCGTATGTATCATCAAAGCATTAGAATTCTTATTAGACACTGATTCGACTATACAATCAAATTCAATGATCACAGGTTAGTGTAAAAAGTTGTGAAAGCAGAAAACGGGACCCAGGAGCAGGAACACTCAACCACACTGAGCCCAAGAAAGTAAAAAAATAACAACTAGAAGAGCAAAAGTCTTGTACTAATCAAAATATCTTACACATCGAGAAATACATGGAGATACATGATTGCCAATGTATTCGATGGAGCAAGAAAATTACAAGCTGAAAACAAACCACGCAGCCTCAAGGAGTAACCGCCGGCTCTATTGCTAACCGTTAAGGAGTCCACTGAAGCCACTTGGTCGCAAGACTGCAATAAGCTGCGCGGACTACCCGTTATTCAAGTGTTGAAGAAAAGAACTCTAGCCACTGAACTGCAAGCCGCCTTACTGCGAGGTCGCCTAGAAGCTAGATCAAGCTGACGGTTGCCACCAAACTTAACAAGCCATGCAGGGGCTGATAACTTATTTGAACTGGGAAGAATTTGCATAAGAGAAACCGCTTAGTCGCAAGCCGCAACCTGATGTAAACTGCTATTTGTTACTCGCAGAGTCCGTACTGTCCCTGGCCGCAGTCAGAACCAAGTTCCTGGCTCTTCTGCACTATCCGCACAAAATGTACATCACAAACTAGTCAAACCTCTTCAAACTGCGCGAATAGAAAACCTAACCGCAACAACTTTCTGCGAGTTGACTTACTGTTCACTCGGTACCATCTGATGTGACTGGGGGGGTCCTATTTATAGGCACAATGAGGAGTGTGATCACCGCCCAATACGATAAGACAATTGGCATATCCCGCGGCGAGCACCAAGTGTATCCGTAAAATTGCGGATACACAACCAGACCGCCACGACTAGGCAAGATAGCCAGTCCGCGAAGGTCGCACCACCTAGGCTGGACACCAAGCCATTCTGCCTTGTCACCAAGCCCCAACTAGTCTTGACCATACAGGCGGGCTCTGTGAGTACTACTTTAGTCTGCCCACCTACGTAAAAAACTCTAGTTCGCACGCGCCTGCGGATACCACTCCAGTCCGCATACCCCGAGCTCATAGCCAAGGCACATAAGGTAGACAGTTACCAAACTCGGCTGATAAGGAAATCAGTCCGCGTAGATTGCGCGACTTCCCGAAAAAAGCCGACCTATTCTTGGTCCAAAACAAACCAAGTCCACACAACAAGACATCCCTGGTGCAAGCACAGAACCAACGGATACAAAACCAGTCTGCACAAAACTGGTGAAATCCAAAGCCAGCTACACAATTCGGCAACTGAGCAGATAACCATCCTATCCGCCTAAAAACAACCTGGGGAATAAGCCGCGAAACACTGGCTGACCTAGCTAGTCGCCAGTTCAGTCCGCAACAACTGCCCGGTCTGACCACCGAAACCGCCAAGAATGTCTGCACAATCTGATCGAACAGACCGCCTAGGCTGCCACTTTCACTTCATCAATTTTAACACTCCCTCTTGAAGTGAGAAGTGGAGACTAGCCCAAGCAATCCCCATAACCGAGTAAATGGCCCCTTTGATAGCAGCTTCGTGAAGATATCTGTGATGTTGTCCTCGCTCTACACATATCTAACCATGAGAGACCCCTCTAACACCATATTCCGAATGAAATGGTGCTCAATCTCAATGTGCTTGGTTCGCGCGTGACAAATTGGATTATTAACAAGTTTCAGGGAATTCTCATTATCACCACGTAGCAGAGTAGGACTACGCACTTCTTCATGGACGTCCTCTACTAGCCTCCTAAGCCAGATAGCTTCCCGAGATGCCAAGGCCGAAGCCTTGTACTCCGCATCTCTAATAGAGACGTACACCGAATCCTGCTTCATACTGTACCAAGAAATCCCTGTTGATCCACATATGAAGACGTAACCGTATGTTGACTTTCGGTCGTCTAAATCTCCCCCATAATCAGCATCTACATAGCCATACAGGTTGAAGCCCTTGTCTCTACCATAAAGGAGACCCATGTCAGATGTGGACTTCACATACTACAAAATGCTCCTTGCTGCCATCTGATGAGGCTTCCTAGGTTCCGCTATATATCGACTCACTCGGCCTACAATATATGCATTGTAAGGACTCATAATCGTCAAATAAATAAGGCTCCCCACCAGAGCACGGAACACTAGAGGATCGGGATTATCCTCCCCTCATCTCATCGAAGCTTGATGCCAACTTCAAGAGTAGTAGAGCAACTCTTCCCTTCCCATATGCCGAATCGCTGAACAATCTAATCCGTATAGCCCTTCTGGGAAACGAGAATGCCATTCTCTTTCTTCTCCACCTCGAGTCCAAAGAAGTGGTGGAGCTTACCCAAGTCCTTTATCTCGAACCGAAAGGCTAGCAATACACTGAGCCTAGCCACCTCCTCCTTGGAGTTTCCTGTGACAATCATATCGTCCACGTACAGTAGCACCAAGACCAGAAGCTCCCCGTTATTCTTGACAAATAGGCTCGAATGTGAGTCCGTAGCAAAATAACCGCAAAAATGAAGGTACTCTGCGATCTTCCCAAACCATGCCCTCGGCGCCTGCTTCAAACCATAAAGGGCTTCCATAGTTTGCAGACGTATCCTGGATGATATTTAGACACATATCTAGACGGCTGAACCATGAATATGTTTTTATCGATCTCCTAAAAAAGAAAAGCATTCTTTACGTCTAACTGCCAAATCTTCCGACCCTAGCAATCTGCCAAAGACATCACCACCCGAGCTGAAGTCATCTTTGCCGCAAGACTGAATGTCTCTTCATAATCTTCTCCATACTACTGAGAAAATACTCGAGCTACAAGATGAGCCTTGTACCACTCGATGCTCCCATCCGCCTTCTTCTTCAGCTTGTTGACCCACTTGCATGTCACAAGAGTATCGACTTTTGGCACAAGGTCCCAAGTCTCATTCTTCCTGAGGGCAGCCATCTCCTCATCCATGGCATCTTCCCACTCCTTGAACCCAGTAACATCTTCAAATCTAGAAGGCTCTCGCTCATCTAGATTGTGTGCGAAGAAACAAGAGACCAAGCTCACCGCATTACCTTCGCTATATCGAGCCGGTTGTTTGATGGTTCTCTTCGATCTCTAAAGGGTCTGACCCATGCTAACCACCTCAACTGCTTCTTCTGAATCAGCTCTGTTCCCAGGCAAACCTGGAGTAATGCTCCCCCTGCTTCCTAAACCAGAGGCCTCCGGCTCGGAGCTAGAAACACCTGGAGCTCGTGGTGACACAGGCAGTTCCACTAGAAGATCCTTAATAGTCTCCCCCTGCTCGCCATCTGCCCTGCTTTCATGCAGCTCAACAGAGGAGCCACCTCCATATGACGTCAGATGGTTGATGATGCATATTTTAGCTTAATTTATTAGGGTAAAAATATATTATTTTCGTTTTAAATCTCTTCTTTTATGTAATTTTATGTTTCTTTTTATGTAAATATTATAACTAATGTTTATTTTCTGTTTTTGTAGGTTTCCACAATTTTTCAGCCACAAGTCCTCTGACACGCCCCGCTGACATGCCCTCCCTGGGCATGTCATAGGGCCTATAGCCTGATCCCGATATTAAAAGCCGCCAGAAGGATTTTCCCGCCAAAAATCCCATGTCACGCCCCCTAACACGCCCTCCTCGGGCGTGTCCCAGGGCGTGACACAGGGCGTGTCACCCTCATCCCGAAGCCTGCCGCCGCATTCAATGCTTTCTCCGCTACTGCAAGCAAATAGTACTGTCACGCCCCCATGACACGCCCTCCATGGGCGTATCACAGGGAGTGACCCGCATTTTTCCGACGTCTGATGGATTTCCGACTGCTGATTTTGACATGACGCCCCTGTCATGCCCCCCTATCACGGGCGTGACCAAGGGCGTGTCTGACATCGTACCGAAGCAATCATCATTCCCGCCAGAATTCAGCTCCCGAGGTCAACTCCGTACCTGTAATGCCCCCTGTCACGCCCTCCCCGGGTGTGACCAACCCGTGGGAAAACCCTATAAATACCAGGCCATTCCCAACATTTATAACAAACTTTTGGGGAGAGGGGAGGTGCTGCTAGTCCATTTCTTAGGGTTTTAGTGTTTTTAATTTCATGTTTTGCTCTCTCTCTCCCTCTATTTCTAGCTTTTATTTTCATGCAATGCATTTTCATTTTCTGTAATCTTTTCTTATTAGTATTGTAACAGTAGTTAGCTTCTTTTCATGCACTCGTAACATCCATTTCTTAGTTGTAATCGTTTTTATTTTTAATAAAATTGTAGTTGGCATTTGCTTTTTCTAATTCGCTCTCTTTAGTTTTCGTGCACCTTTATTATCTACCCCTCTCTTTCCCGTTTACCATGATTAACTAATCCTCCTTGTACTCGATCTTGATGATCCGAGGTTCGAGCAATTAAGTTATGATGCTTTAATTTACCTTTTCTTTTTAGGTTTTAGGCCTTGAATTACTCTTGATTTTTCATGGGCTGGAGGTATATTATCGACATATACTCTACACCTTTCTTTCATTCTGGGCTAGCTGAGAGGCCGATAGAATGAAGTGAGCATTCAAGAGTAAAGAGAGTTTTACGCACCCCTCGAGAGAGGCAGACGTCCAAATCTCTCGGATTGGAGTAAAATTTAATAGAGGGGTTCATCGCGTAAAGCAAGCTTTAGGCCTCCGATTTAGACGAGAGTCGGTCGGACCTTCCTAAACTCAGTTGGGCACGACTTCGAGAGTCGGTCGGACCTTCCTAAACTTAGTTGGGCACGACTTCGAGAGAAGCGTGTTCAAGCTTTAGGAACCTCCACAATCAAGGACCTTTACCCTATTAAGCTTAGGTTTATTTACATCCTTTTTAATCGACTCTTGCTAAGGTGATTCTTGATCGAGTGCGCCCCTTTATCTCTAGCTTTAACTCTTTTTATTTCTGCAAATTGTTTAGTTTTCTTTTTAGTTTAGTATTTTAATTCATGTTTTTATTTAATTAATCTAATCTAAAAAATCATTTAATAAAATAATAGCGATCTCCTCTGAGTATAAGTAATCATTACGCCCCAGGGAAATATGACCTTGATACTAATCTTTAGTATCCTATACTATAACCGATAAGGTACGCTTGCCTTTATCGGATATAGAATCAGAGAATATTCTCAACCACCACATCCACCTTCTCTTCTCTCTAACCCTCTCTCCACCGTTGCGATTTCGTGTATCAATCGTCGAAGACCACGTCTCACAAAACCATGAACTTCTTCGTCAAATGTTCCAAACATTTCCACCCCTTCTTTCGCTCATCATAGCCCACAAAGACAAGCTTTCTTGACTTTGCATCCAACTTAGTCCTGAGAGAATCTGGGATGTCAATGTAACAAGTCGATCTGAACATCCGAAGGTTTTCCATACTAGGATTCTCCTTTAACTTCATCTCAAAAGGAGACTTCATGTTGATCTGACTCAGAGGAATCTGATTGATGACATAAGAAGCACAAACCATTCCTTCCGCCCAAAAGGACCTTGGAATTCCTTTAGCATGGAGCCAACACTTGCAGGTTTCCATCAAATGATGGATCTTCCATTCTGCTACTCCATTTTTGTTATGGAGTATGAGCACAAGTGAGCTCCCTTTGAATGTCGTGCTTTCTACAGAAGTTTGAGAACTCAGTTGAAACAAACTCACCCCCGTCGCTTGTTCTCAACTTCTTGATTCGCAGGCCAAGCCTGCCCTCCACCAGCTCCTTGAACTCCATAAACAAACAAAACACATATGACTTCTCCTTCATAAAATACACCTAAGTGTACCTTAAGTAGTCATCAATTAGGACCAGCATGTATCTACTTCCTCCAAGATTGGTTGTGATGGTTGGCCCCATTAGATCACCATGGATACACTCTAATGGTGCTTTACATCTGGTCAATGACTTGTTAAATGGAAGGTGATAAGCTTTTGCATATTGACATCCTGCGCAAATATGACCGTCGATGAAGGATGACAACTTTGGCAAGCCTTTCAAAAGGCTCTTCACCGCCATGGATTTCAGCTTGTCCATCCCTACATGCCCCATCCGCTCATGCTAGATAGCAGTACTATCATTGGCTCTCATATGATCAACATAGGAGCTTGTTTATACCACAAACAAGTCCCTCACCCTTCTTCCTACGTAAACAACACCAGCCTTAACTGCTGACATGTTACGGAGAAACTTCACTTCTATTGGACCAAACAAAATGTGATAACCTACATCCACCACATTTATCACAGAGAAGAGGTTCTTCTTTATGCTGGGTATGTGATAGACACTCCTCAACGTGAGTGGACCATTATCACTACTCAAAGAAACTACAACTTCCTTCTCTATTGCATGAACATTATTGTCAGCGGTTATAACAGCTCCGTTACCTGAGAATGTCCGCAGAGAGGAGAACTTTGACTCATCCCCAGTGAGGTGGTGATCACACCCTGAGTCCACGATCCATTCATCTTGGTAGTTGATGGTGGACAAGGCTCAGACACATTTGCCTGTCATGAAAGCACTTCCACATCCAAATTCCTCAGCACTCGACTCAACCTCCTCCTTGTTTGCAACATGTCTAGGCTACAGCTTGACCTTGCAGTCTCTCTTGAAGTGTCCTGGCTGGTTGCATCTGTAGCACTTAAGCCACTCCTTCTTCTTCTTCTTCTTCAAAACTTGCTTCTGAGTTGCACTCCCCTCTTACTGATATGAAGTAGAAGGTTCCTCACTAGCATCAGACTTCTTCTTCTTCTCCTCCCATTTCTTCTTCTTCCCTAAGAAGATTGCCTCACTATCTCCTTTAGACATAGTGACCCCAGTCATCTATCTGGCCAAGCTCTTCTACAAAGCAAGCAGGTTCTCAAGCTCCAGCAAAGGTGGCTGAGTATCCCAGCCTTGACTTGAAGTGACGAAGGCATCATACTCCTTTCACAAGCCACAGATTACGTTCCTTTTTCAACTTTGCCTAAAAAATAGGCTCATCAGGGTCCAGTGCTGAAATCTCAGCACACAGATTCTTCATTTCTAGGAGGAATGTTAAAATAGGCAAATCACAATTAGTGTCCCTTGACAACTCATTCTCTAGAAACTATAGCCGAGCTATATTCTTTCTGATTAACAACCCATCAAGGGAAGTCCAAATTTCTGTAGTAGACCCAGATCTAATGATGTGGTCAAAGAGTTTTGGTGAAATAGCCCGCTTGAGATCAAACTCAACATTAGCATTAGTCTTCCTCCAAGCTTTCACCTCATCAGCATCAGCAACCGCAGCAGTAGTAACTTTCTGCTTCTCTTCTGCTCCAATGATTTACTAAAGGTCCCCTCCCACCAGATAACTTTGCATGCACGACTTCTACTTCTTATAGTTTGTCAGTGTAAGAAATTCAATTCCAAGACCTCTTGCATAACCTCCTTCCATTGCAGATACTTTGGATACTTAGACTATTAGAAGCAGAAAAGAAACTTTAAGTTGATCACTGCTCAGCCTTTAATCCCTCTGATACCATGTAAAAATTTGTGAAAGAGAAAAATTGTACACCGGGCATAGGAACACTCAACCATACTGAGCCCAAGCAAGTAAAAAAATAACTAGAAGAGCAAGAGTCTTGTACTAATCCAAATATCTTAACACAACAAAGCATACATGGCGAGACATGATTGCCAATGTATTTGATAAAGCAAGAAAATTACAAGATGAAAAACAAATCGTACGTCCTTAAAGAGTAATCTCTGGCTCTGCTGCTAACCGCTAAGGAGTCCGCTGAAGCGACCTAGTCGCAATCCCGCCACAAGCCACGCGGACTACCCATTATTCCAATGTATAAGAAAAGAACTATAGCTGCTGAACTACAAGCCGGCTGACCACGAGGTCACCTAACTTCTAGATCAAGCAGACTACTACCACCAAACTGAACAAGCCTCCCAGAGGCAAAAAACTTATTTGAACTAGGAATAATTTATAGAAGAGAAACCGCTTAGTTGCAAGCCGCGACCTACTCTAAACTATTGTTTGTTACCCGCAGTGTCCGCGTTATCCCTAACCGCTGTCAGAACTAAGTTCATGGCTCTTCAACACTATCCGCATAACCTGCACAACCTGCACAGCACAAACGGGTCAATCCTCTTCAAACCGCATGGATAGAAAACCCTAACCGCAGCAACTTTCCACGAGTTGACTTACTGTTCACTCGGTACCATCTGATATGATAAGGGGTACAATTTATAGGCTCGGTGAGGAGTATGATTACAACCCTAGATGATAGGATAACCTCCCTATCCCGAGACGAACACCAAGTGTATCCTCAAAACCTAGGATACACAACTAGACCACCGCGACTAGGCAATATTGCTAGTCCGCCATGGTCGCACCACCAAGGCCAAACACTAAGCCTTTATGCCTTGTCGCCAAGGCCCAGCCAGTCTGGATCATATAGGAGAGCTCTATGAATACCACCTTAGTCTGCCCACCTGCGGACACAACTCCATTTCACACACGCCTGTGGACACTACTCCAGTTCGCATACCCCGAGCTCGCAGCCAATACACTCAAGGTAGACAGCTGCCAAACTCGGCTGGCAGAGAAATCAGTCCGTGTAGACCACGCGATTTCCCGGACAAAGCCTACCTGGTCTTGGTCCAAAACAAACCAAGTCCACACAACAAGACATCCCTGGTGCAAGCACATCTCCAGCAGATACAAAACCTGTCTGCACAATACCGGCGAATTCCAGAGCCAGCTGTACAAACGGGCAACTGAGCGGATAACCATCCTATCCGCGTGAAAACAACCTGGGGAACAAGTCACAGAACACTGGACGACCTAGCTTGTCGCCAGTTCAGTCCGCATAGGTTGCCCGGTCTGACCACCGAAACCGCCAAGACTGTCCGCACAGTCCACCCGAACAGACCGCCTAGGCTGCCACTTTCACTTCAACAATTTCAACAGTTAGAAGACTCATGTCAAAAATCTCAGTGAATTGGCTAAGTATATAATCAATTAGAAAATCAAGTCACTAGGTCAGAAAAGTTGAAGATGATTCATGTTGAACAATCTTGAAGTTCAAAATTATCTTAATTATGAATTAAATCAAAGATCAAGTTGATCGTACTGAATTATCAAGTCGAATCTTGCTGATGTTTGAGGAATACAAAGTCTGTGAAGGTTTGTTTTATCTTAAAAGTATTCATGCAGTTGTTTCAAGGCGATCAAGTGAATCTTATTGAATGAAGAATTGATAAGCTAACTATGCATCCGGTATTTCAACTAGATTCTTTCAGCTTTTTTATGAGAAGAAGAATTATTCGAAGTCCCGATTCAACTGAAAGAAGTTTTAAAGAAGAATTTTGATCAGTTGTTCTTAGTTTGACTGGAAGAAGAATCTATTCAATTAAATGTCAAGACAATTTAAAAATAAGAATTCTGAAGAAGTTATTTGACTAAATAAGAAGAAAATTCGACCAGATATCAAATATTTTGCTAGATGGAGATATGAAGGAGTAAATCGATTGAACAAGTTCAATTCAGCTTAACAAGAAGAAATTTGACTTAACAAATCTTATCAAGTCGAATTTTTCAGAAAAGACAAAAATTCAAATTGCTCGGAGATTTGTCACATAACATTTAATGTCGCCGCGGAAAGGGCCAATCAGATCTATCCTTTATGGAAAAAGATTTCTGACAGCTGTTGTCCAAGAACTGGCCGTTAAAAAGCTATCAATCCTATAAAAGGATCGGTGCATATTCTGAAAAACCCTAATCAATCGATTAAGAAATCAAGAAAGGACTTTTCCGCTACAACTTTCAAAAACATTGAGTTGGAGAATCTTTTTTAGAATAACACACCTCTGATTCTCCAAAATAAATATATTGATTTGTCGCTATAAATATTCAATCAGATTCATCTTTCAAAAGTAGTAGAAGGATCTTTAGAAGTGTAGAGAAGTTTTCATTGAAGAGATCAATATTACTCAAGCTGAAGATAAAAAAAAGTTGTTCAACACCAAAGCTTCAAGAAGACTCCTGTTCAATCAAGATATACAAAATAAAGTCTATTGAAAGTTTTTATCTGTAAAAACTTAATCAATCATAGGATCTCATTGAGATTTGAATTGTAGGATCCTTTATGGATATGAGTTGTAGGATTCCTTACGGGGGATCTAAGCTATAGGGTTCTAGAGAGAGCCTGAGTTGTAGGGTTAATTGTGGCCTAAGGTAGAAAGTGATTCAGTGCTTCTAAGGAAGGATTCCTTGTGGGGAATCTGATTTGTAGGAATCCGGGTGTGGAATCTAAGGTAGGATCCTTTATAGATCTGAGGTAGGAGGCACGGTCTCTGAGATATAGGATCTATAGATTTGAGTTTTTGGCAGAGTTTGTTGAAGCTAGCTAGCTGCTAGATTTGCGGAGGGGGAAAGTGGACGTACCCAACTTGGGGAACTACTATAGATTCTTATGTTTGTGCTGTGAATTCTTGTATGATCTATGTCTATCTCACTAACTCTGATTATTCCACATAAAATAAACAGAAAGACATCATCACTTATTCATCCCCCCTTTAGGTGAAGAGGCATCCCATGACTTACACTTCAGCTACAAAGAAACAAATAATTTATTTTGTTATATGTATTATGAATTATTTAACGTTAGGAAGAACTCTTAAAAAGTCAATTCACCCCCTCTAGAATATATTTTAGCATCCTACCTCTCATTTCACTAGGGTTCTCTATCGGAAGACGTTCCTGTCTCCTTTAGCAAGGTGTGTGCCAGAGGAAGAAATTTCTAAAGTCTTACAGAAAGTTCACCCAAGGGAGTGTAGGAGTCATTTAGGTGCCTTGATACTCGAGAAAAGGATTCTTCGCCAAGTCTATTTTTGTCCAACTACAGGAAAGATTATAACAACTATGCAAAGAAGTGCTTCAAATTTAAGAAGTTCGCACCTCTCAAGATCCAACCCCTATAGAAGCTTCGATTTATCTCCTTCCCTTGACCATTTGTTGTTTGGGGGATGGATCTTATAGGACCCTTTCCTATGTTGAGCGGGTATCGTCGCTTCATCCTCGTGATGATTGATTACTTCAACAAGTGAATGGAGGTCAAGTCCTTGGCCAAAATCACTGACCAAGTCATTAAAAAATTCATATGGGCGAGATCATGTTCCGACATGAAATCCTCGTGTCCATCATCACTGATAATGGCTCTCAATTTGCCAACTCTGACTTGTTAAGTTTTTGTGAACATGTCGATATAGAGCTCTGCTTCGCATTGATCTGCCACCTATGGAGCAACAAGACGATGGAAGCAGTCAACATCAGATCCTTAATTTTTTGAAGAAGAAGATAGAAAATACCCGTGACAACTTGGCAAAGAAACTACCTGTAGTGATATGGATGCTAAGAATTATTCTCTCCCGAACCATCAGAGAAATGCCTTTCAAACTTACATAGGGTTCTGAGGTCCTCATCCTGGTAGAGTTAGATGTCATGGGCATGAGGGACCTCCACTCTATGTAGAATGATGAGGTTTGAATGGATAATAATGATGATGAGATGAGGTGTATCCTTAACCTCATCAAAAAGCTAAGAGATCAAACCATCATCAGGCAGGAAGAAGTTAAAAGAAGGATTGTCAAACACTTTGATAAGTATCTTAGAGTGCAGTAGTTCGCTGTAGGAAACATCACAATGAAATAAATATATGTAGTAGGAAGAGCATCTTCAGTAAGGAAGCTCAACCCGAACTAGGCAGGCCTCTTTATTATCCAGAAAGTGCTCAAGAATGGTGTCGATCGCCTATAATCTCATGAGGGTAAGAAAATATCCAACACCTGTGGCGGTAATAATATGAAGAGATATTACTCTTAGTTTGCAGTATTCCCTCTGTCTTATTATCTTTTAATCCTTATTTGAGCAATGGATATGCTTTTATTATTGCTTATGAAATACTAACATTTTTAATATATGGCATGAGGTATCTCGAACTGTCTTGAGGCAACAAATAACAACTCAGATACTAAAACTGTGGTTTAACTATTTCTCCTTTTTATGATGTTCATCTACTCATGCGAAGGACTTTTTGGTCATATCTCCTATATCCCTTTGGGAAGTCAGCAAAACTTACTTGAGCCCGTCAATTTACGATATCCTGATCCAATGACTTATGCTGGTATTTAAGTATCTAACTCTCTCTCCCGACACGAGCTATCTCCTCTTATCACTACCATAATTCCACTACAATTTTCCTCATTGGAGAATATCAAGACTTGCATATGTGGTAGGCCTTGTAGATCTTATTGAGTATTTACAACCGTTCGCATATTGGTAGAGGTGATGCCATCATTTGGTGCATGCTTGATGAAAGCCCCGTGTACTGGATGCCTTATACCACCTAAACATCCTTTTGGAGGAGAACTCTATATCCGGACATCCATAACCCCACTAGATGGCTTCAGGTACAAAAAAGCTACATGGGTGCCTTATTCAAAATTAGTCCACCACAACCTCCGCTGTTAGACCCCCATGGTCGAGTAGTTGATCCCACGATCCTCTTAGAATGTACTTCCAGAGGAGCACTCCATCTCTAGACACCCATAACCCCAATGAACAATTCTGGTGGAGAAAAGCTCCACTGGCCTCTTATATTGCCGATTAGCACAAACCAACCCCTAGTTCCTTAATTAGTAGGTAAGATCGGCCAAACTATCGGTAGGGTATCATCCATATAGTGGGATACTTCGATTTTCATCTCTATGTACATTCCCAAATAAGGGACAGTTACTAATGACTAAACGCACCCAACAGGAACTCTCTAGTATTCATAGTATGTTCGAACGGTATTATATATTATAAAATCCATGAAATCGCAAGACCTGCCACCAATGCATATATATAATCCAGACACTCAGGTAGTGGTCGCATGTTGTGCAGACAATCATGCACTATCTAATGGAAGAATTGGGGAATTCAGAAATTGCTCCTATAATAATCACCCGTGTTATTGGTTATTCTCGACTTATATTTCCTTTAATGTTCTAAACTATTGAAAAGAATAATGTGTGGTAACCCCTATCATGGGTGCATGAACTACCAATCCTATCGGGTGTCTTGAATTTTTGTACTAACAATTATTGTCTTAATTATGATGTGTAGACATGTATATTATGTTTGCACAGGGTCATCACTACAACATGGCTCTCTGGCCCTCAAATACTGAGACTATCTTAGCACTATTAATGGGGTTGTGTGGTCACCGCCCATGTAACTGCATGACGATCATTCTATATATCTCAAATAAGTTTATTTGCATTATCATTCTAATTGGATATCTTTATGATAGTTAGTCGTAGATACTACCCCATAACCACGCGTATATGTTATTCAAATGAGCAATGGATTGATAATTGATATAAGGAAACATTCATGAATTTTATGTTCACACAACTCGTTTGGCAAAGGTACATAGTAAATTAAGCACAATTACTTTTCAAATATAGATGTATTTGATGTAAAAAATAAAGAGACCACTGTTACGAAAAATATTCGCGCGACCACTCAAAATATAGAGACAACTATTCCTCCTCAAACTCTCACTCTGCCATTGAAAGTGTCTAGTAGTCAACCTAAATCACCTAGAGGGGGGTGAATAGGTGAGTTCTACATCTTTTAGCAGAATAAAAAATTAGTACACACAGGCACACAGAGTTCCCCGAGTTAGGTACGTCCACTGTCCCGCCTTGCCTATCTACCATGAAGGGCTATATTCGGCTACTTCACCTTTATCTTAGATTAAAAACAATCTTACAACTCAGAGCCTCAACTCCTACAAACTCGAAGACAACTCTACTACCACTCGGAGAACAACCTCTCCTACAAACTCAATCTTATAAACAAGGATTTACAACTCGAAGGCACGACCTCCTACAATAATAAAAAAATTTTACACAACAAAAGATTAAAAATAATCTTCTTCAGATCTAAAATCTACAGTCTTCCTTTCCTCTGAAAACTAGATCTTGAAAGCCTTGAGGAAATGGAGAACTTGAAATCTTTGAAGCCTTGATCTGAACAAAAGGAATCAATTAGATCTGAGGAATACTTGGAATTTTAGAGATCTGAGTTCTAGTCGACACACTTGATGAAGAATAAATCACGAAGAACGTCGTTGTCGGCCGAGATAAAGTCGCGAGAAATGTTTTTCATATGCCTACAGGAGTTCGTGAAAAATCTCGATTTGAACAATAACACGATTAGGGTTGAACGAAGATCACCCTAGGTATTTATAGGAATTCTTCTCTAATGGCTAGAAATCCCTTCCATACCGAGAAATCAACGAATTACTGTACATGGCGGTCGTGATGAGCTGAGATGGAAATTTGAAAACAGAAAAAAAACCTAAGTATTATTCGTCGAGTATCGTAGAGTATATAAGGGTATACTCGTCGAACTGCTTCGAATCTCGACGAAAATGTCTTAGACGAATCCAGGCAAATATAACTGAATGCTAACGAATTCCTAGAGAGACTCAGTGAATTCGGCGAATATCGACTAGCATACCCGACGAGTATCGAAAGATATTTTCAATGAATTCAACGAGTAGGCAAAGTGATACACGACAATTTTTACTTGGCTGATTCTCTAGGATGCAGGAAAAATTTGCAGAGTTAATTCCTGCGAAATTGACGAGAATTAGTATGTACACCCGACGAATTCATCTAGTATCAATAGATAAACTCAAAGAATTCCACGAGTCTACTCTACGATACTTGACGAATTTTCCTTAGAGAAAATAATGTATTTCCTGATTACAACAACACGATCCTTCCTTGAATCTTCTAACACACTTGAAGTATAAATACACTCCAATAGAGAGATTACATGTGGGTCAACACATTAGCCTACATAATGAGAGATTATATTGTATAGTCTTGTGTTTTATGACCCACTGTAACCTGACATTGGGTTGTACTTGGCAATAACGTCCTGCAAGCACATAAATAAAAACACGCAATCAAATACAATCTCAATTCATCTTAGTTCAAGTGACACTTCTTCAAATCCAGGTTATTGTGGATACAAATACACAATAATCTCCCCCTATTTGAAGATGTCAGAATCCTACAAACTATTGTGAATTATACACAAAATAATCTTAAGGAATTATAAGGAAATGACATAAAAAAATTTAGAATTAAAAACAATTGCGATCAAAACATTAAAATATACATATGAAAGTTTTGTCGGGGCAAACAGTTTTCACAACCAACAAGAAGAATAACATCAAGCTTGTTTGCCCTGGCTCTTCTGGAACTTCCTATCAAAGAAAGTATTTGGCTTCGGAAAATAATTTGGTGGAACAGGAGGAGCATCTAGATTATTAACTCTATACTTCCTAAAATGTAATCTCCTTTTTGCATTTTCTACTCGTGTTCCTGCCATTCTTCCCTACTGTAGTGTTTGTACTTGTCTTCATTTCCTAGGTGAACTAGTGTGTAGGTGTGCAATATAATACTTTAAGAGACAGGACTCCATACTTCACACAGTTTCCTATTAGGATCAGACCTAATGACAGAAAGGCCTTCTCCATATCTTCTTCTCTTAAGAGCTGGTTGAGAGACATCCTCAACCACCTGAATCTCTAGTTCAGCAGTAGCAACAACATCTGTCCCATACTGAGAGAAATCTTGAGTCTCTGTCCAGTACTGAGTGTAGTCCTAAGCAGAATAAACATAGTAAGTCATAGGATTAGGCATCACTTGTTCTGGTATCCTTGCATCAGCATAATCTTGACCACCAACCTATTCTGTATGTAGTCATTTGAAGTTATCGTAGCTCTAGGTGTTAATTGCCTGAAGCTGGTCTTTCAAGGAGGTTTCAATTGCATTAACCTTAGTTTTCAGTTCTTCCTCCCCTTTTTGACTTCTTTAAGCACTTATAAAACAATATCATTACTGTAATATGCCATTTGATTGTCAAAGTGATACATCCTGGCATTTTGGGAATGTATTACAGTTTTGGCATTCTCATCAACATTCTTCAGTACATCCAAATTATTTTTCAGCCCAGCCATTGTATGGATAATGGCTTGTCCACCTTGCATAAACCAGCTGTAAAGAGTGGACTCTAACTTATAAAAATGTACCTTGACATCAGCAAGGCTGTTGTTCATATTCCGTTCAATCTCTTTTGCTTTCTTTAGGACTTTCTCCAAAGATAGATCAAATCTTGCTTGTTGCCTGACCTTCATTACTTCTATAGACTTTAATAATGAACTATCTGAACTAGTACTGGGAAGGTCTTTAGTTGGAATTCTTGGAGGAGATGGAAGATCTGCACTGGCCTCAGAGTCACTGGACAACTCAGCCATTGGGGAAAGACAAAATGTAACCAATCTTGCGGGATCCTGCCCATCTAGGATAAAAGGATGCACCTTTGCATCTCCTTTCTCATTAGAAATATCAACAACTTCTTCCTCAACTAGAGGTCCACCTGGTATCTTTGCAATTCTTTTCTGTAGGTTTCTGATAAACCTATCAACCTTTTTTTGGATAGAAATAGAAGAATGAACTTGCTCCCCCTCCGACACAGCTGGGAGAATCTCTGGGAGACAACGATTATGTTTTTTTGTAGTAGCAAGCTCAGTATAATTATCAACAGCTATAACCTGTTCTGCATCATTTACATTATAAGCAGCCAACACATCATCATCAGCAACATCATTAAAAACATCAGCATCCACACTATCATCAGTAACTATGTCATCATCAGACTCATAAGGCACAACCTCAGCAACATCAACACGACCAATCTCAGCAATCACTTTGTGTAAATCAACTATCTCTGCAGCTGTATTTGGTACCATTGTCTCTGTACTAACTGACTCTTGTGGAACTTGAACCTCAACATCCTAGACCACTGCATCTGGAACATCTGTCACTAAAGAAGAAGGAACCACCAAGGGCACTTGTACATCAGCCACTTGAGTCGCAATAGACTCCCCTCAACTCCTGCACTTGAGCTCTCAAGAATTTCATTGGGGGAAGGAGTAGGAATCCTATTCTCATGAACTACCTCCTCGTCCTCAGGCAAAACTTTGACTCCTCCTTGCCTCGGGATCCTCCTTTCCCATATGGAGAAGGTTAATGCATCGATTTTCTTCAAGTGATGAATTTGTTCCCCTTTTGTTATGTAAAACGTATATATGTCCAGCTGGTTCAGATATAGGCTGAGTATTCTTCCAAAGTTTGGTGCGCGGAGACTATCCTTTATTCTTCCAAACAACACTGCTCCCTGATCAATTCTCTTCCGGCAGATGGTGGCGACCAGAATCTTGAATATATCTGAGGAATGATAGTCGTGAGATCCAACTTTGCACAGAAGGACTTTTCCTTTGATGTTCGAGATAAGTTTGCCTTCATTGTTCATAACTTTTCCTTTAACGACTGTAGTTCCTCTTAGTAATCAACAAAACAAAAGAGCCCTTGTGAAATCATCATCTTCTAACTGGTCGGCCTCTTCACAATCTGGAAGCCGCAAAAGCCTCATGAGGAGCGAAGCCCTCAATTTTACTTTGACTTGCTTAACTTTTCTCTTGATAAGAGTGTCTTCACGGCGAAGCTTGGCATTATGGAAGAACTCCAGGACATCCTTGTCCAACACCTTGAACGAGTGTTCGAGAACAAAGGTAAGTCCGGACGATTCTAACATGAGAATGACGTTTCAGAAATCATATGTGGCCGAGGAAAAACCTTTTCGGACTAGCTCTCCCACTACAAGCATGCTATCAGTTCCTCGGGGAGCTATGGATAAGACTAGAGATCGCAAGACAATTTAATCGGAGGAGATGACGATACTTCTGTCGCGTAATTTGAAGCGGTAGAGAAATTTTTGGCGGGAAGTGGGAGTTATATTTCGATGAAGTGAACTGATTTACCCCGATATCCCTATATATACCTAATATTTTGAAGAGAGGGAAATATGCGCGTACCTTGAACCGGATGACTCTTCGAATCCAATACAAAATAATCGTCCTGTAGTGAAATTCGTCGTAATCCCACAGAAGCCAAGTCAAATTCATCGAATATCGTCGAGATTCGTCGAAGAAATACCGGTTGTTTCGACGAATCGGTGAGTTTCCATGAAAGAATCTCGACAAATTTGCCTTGGAAAATTTTGACTTCTTTGAGATGCAATTCACTGATTAATTTCTGACTCCTTAGCCATCTTCATGATTACTTGTTTAGCATGGCCTGTTCCATTTTGAAGAATGAGAACTTGGCCTCATCCAGTGGCTTCGTGAAAATGTCTGCGACTTGCTTATCCGTCAGGACATAGCTGAGATTTATGTCCCAGTTCTCGACATGCTCCCGGATGAAATGATATCTGATTTCGATGTGCTTTGTCTAGATATGAGAGATTGGATTATTTGCAATCACAATTGGACTGGAGGAGTTGTAAAACATTGGAATCTCCTTGAACTACAAGTTGTAATCTTCAAGTTGATTTCTGATCCAGAGAAGTTGTGCGCAACAATAGCCAGCATAAATGTACTCTGACTCGGCAGTGGAGATTGCCACATAATTTTTCTTCTTGTTGCTCCATGAAATAAGCCTTCTTTCGAGGAATTGGCAAGTCCCGGAAGTGATTTTCTTGTCATCCCTGCTACCTGCAAAATCAGCATATGAAAATCCAATTAGCTCGACGTCATTAATTCTTAGGTACTATAAGCAAATATTTGGTGTACCCTTAAGGTATCTCAAGATCTTCTTTGCAGCAAGGTAATGAGATTACTTAGAGTTCACCTGAAATCTAGCGCATACACATGTTGAGAACATTATGTCAGGTCTACTAGCAGTAAGATAGAGCAATGTCCCAATTATGCTTCTACTTGTTTTCATCAAAAGGTTTCCCATTCTCATCCTTGTATAGAGATATAGTGAAACCCGTTGGATTCCTCATCGAGGTTGCATTCTCCATTCCGAATTTCTTAAGTATCTCTTTGGTGAACTTTGTCTGAGAGATGAAAATTCCATCTTCAGATTGTTTTACCTGAAGTCCTAAGAAATACTTCAGCTCTCCCGTACTGCTCATTTCAAACTTCCCTTGCATAAGTTTAGAAAACTTATTACAAAGGTGGTCCCCCGTAGAGCCAAAAATAATATCATCGACATTGATTTGCACTAGCAAAATCTTGCCTTTTACTTTCCTAAGAAATAATGTCTTATCTATCTTTCCTCTTCTAAACTCGTTATCAAGAAGAAAGCTAAACAACGTCTCATACCAAGCTCGAGGAGCTTGTTTTAATCTATACAGAGACTTTTAAAGAAAATACACATAATCAGGGAAAGTTGAGTCGACAACACCTAGAGGTTGTGCTACGTATACTTCATCATTTAGATCACCATTGAGGAATACTGACTTCACGTCCATTTGATAGACCTTGAAGCCTTTGTGGGTAGCATACACAAGGAACAACTTGTTCATTTCAAGTCTGGCCACTGGAGCACAGGTCTGATCGAAGTCGATACCTTTTTCTTGTATGTACCCTTGAGCTACAAGCATGGATTTATTCTTTATAATTACTTCATTATCATCCAGCTTATTTTTGAATACCCATTTGATATTGATCATATTGTGTCCTTTGGGCCTTGGCACCTATTACCATACCTTGCATCTTTCAAACTGGTTAAGCTCCCCTTTCATAGCCATTTTTTAAGAGGCATCCTTGTTTGCTTCTTACTATTTCTTTTGCTCAACCTGAGAAAGAAAGATGAGATGTAATACTTCGGTAGTAGTACCTCTTCTGGTTCTTACACCGTCGCCTGGCTCTCCAATGATCAGATCAACTGGGTGATCTCTTAGGTGTCTGGACACTAGATTTCTTCCTATCCCCCCAATAGGTTCTGCCATATCTATTTCATCCCCTGTAGGTTCAAGGAGTTCTTAATCTAGTAGTTCTTCTTCCACCACACTTGGATTGACTACTTTGACTGAGCTTGGAGCATCTTCCTGTACTGCTTCTTCCAAGCTTAGTTCCTAGATCCTGGTACCAACATCTACACCAATAACACTAGACGAGCTACTATGTAGCAAACTTGTCTCATCAAATACAACATTTATAGACTCTTTTATAACCAGGGTTTTCTTATTAAAAATAATATATGCCTTTATATGGCTGCTATAACCTAAAAAATACCTTCAAAACACTTTTCACTAAACTTCGTACGATAATAATTCTCATTGTTAAGTACAAAGTATTTACTGCAAAAGATCCTAAAGTAGGACACAGTTGGTTTTCTGCCCTTCAGCAGTTCATAGGGAGTCTTACGATGGATTTTTTTAATTAATGCTCAGTTTTGTACGTGGCAAGTTGTGTTGACTGCTTCAGCCTTGAATTACTCTATTAGTGAACCATCATTCAACATAGTTGTACATGCTTCAATAAGGGTTCTATTCCTTCTCTTGGCAACTCCATTTTGTTGTGGATTAAGCAAAGATGAAAACTCATGAATGATACATTGACTTCCACAGAATTCTGTCATGGTTTCAGACTCAAATTCTATTCCGTGATCACTTCTAATTTTGACCACTGAGCAGCTTAATTCGTTCTGAACTAGCCGGACAAAATTAGTGAAATCCTCGAAGGTGTCTGACTTGTGTTTTAGAAAGAAAATAGCATACACACTAAGTTTATAGCACTTAATGCTGGGAGAATCACACACTAAGTTTTGAGAAAATATCATACTTTTAGTTTGAAAATTAATATGTGTTAATCTCTTGTGCTAATGGCCACTGAGAGATGCACTATCTTTTGTTAAAAAGCATACTGGTATAGAATTGTCTAAACAAAGAAAATTTAAGCAGGAAATATTTCTACTCCGAGTGCTTGTTAAGACTATCTCCAAATTGGCAGATGAGTTTATAAGACACTTTTCCTTATAAAACTCAACGATAAAGCCTTATCACATAATTGGCTTATGCTTATGAGATTATGTTGTAATCCTTTAACATAAGCCATGTCTGTGAAGGAGACTATAACGTTGGTAATCATTCCGTTGCATTTGGTGATTCCCCAGTCAAATGAATTTTGGACTGTCTTCGACTGGGGTATATTCTTGTAATAGGCTTCTAGTCTGGGTCATGTGCCGAGAGCATCCACTGTCCAAATACCAAATTGGAGTTTTGTTGGCCTTTGGACATACCTGCAATCATGAATAATTTTCCCTTAGGAACCCAAATAGGATAGGGTTTTTGGTTCCTTGTTAGCTTAACACCACTAGGAACATTAACATTTCGAGTGGTCGGTCTCACAATGTTAACTCATGGAGTTTATATTTTATTGGATAAAACCAACAGTCCACGATAAAATGACCAATTGTGCCACAACACCAACAGTCGAACTTATTATACCGTCTCTTGTACTCCTGCTTTACCTTTTGAACGAGAAGTATAGTAGGGGCAACCGACTTGGAGGAAGAGGCCTCACGAGTACAACATACACACAGCTTCTTTGTCTCCTTAGCCTTGGGAGCAATAGTTTTGGCCTTTTGAGCTTTCTTGCCACTTTGTCCATGAACGTATGGACCATAACTGTTAAGAGTGGTTTCTTCATAAGGTACCTTGAACACACTTTCTCCGAAATCCCTAGGGTGGGTCAAACCTTTGCTCCTTTTGACGGGTTCCACATATGTTGGCCTGATATAGTAAGCATAGGACGATTCAAAGTCATACCTGTTAGTCAGGAAGACTATCTTTTTGAAAGTTGTTTGACTTTGAACAACCTTTCCCTTACCCTTAAAAGCTTTATGTCCCATTCCGGTAAGATTCCTTGAGGCTGAGAATCCATCAAGACGGGGAACCACAATCTTTACCTTCGAGAAGCTTTCTACCAGCTTCCTTTCGACCACTAACTTTTCTTCCAACTCATTAAGGAATATCTCCTTCAGAGATAATAGCTTAGTCGAGTCCTTTAATTACTCCTTCAAGGATTGGACTTCATCCTTGAGAGAAGACAACTTTTCAATTTCCTCCCTCAGATTCAATTCCACTTCCTTGAGGGAAACTGTTGGTGTTACCATTGTGATCTGGAAGTGATCAAGTATGTAGCCTCTCTGCCAACTCAGTATGAGCCTATCAGGGTCACATATAAAGATTGTGGAGAAATTGGGAGATTGTATCTTTATGGTATAGCTCATATGATGAGTTGAAAAGGACTTAAAATATTCTAAGGCAAAAGCATCGAGTGTGTTGAGACAACTTAATTCCTTCATCGAGTTAAGAGTTGACTCGTCGAATGGTGGCGTTGAGTGTATTTAGCGATTCGTCAAATCAAGGAGTTGATTTGTTGAGTATTGCACTTAAAGCGTTGAGTGCATTTAGTCCATTCAATGATTCGTTGATTCAAAGTGTTGACCTGACCGATTCGATTCTTAGGCATTGAGTGCATTGAGTTCACTCAACATCATTCGATGAATTTAGCCTTAGGAATTGAGTGCTTTGAGTTCAATCAACACCATTCGATGAATCTGGCCTTAGGCATTGAGTGTGTTGACTGCACTCAACTCCATGGCGCAGAAAGCATTGACATTATTGAGTCAATTCAACGCCTTCATCGATGTCAAGTGTTAATTCGTCTCAATGTAGGCATTGAGTTCATCGTGTATCTCATGGATACTCGATGATTCTTCGAGTATAAGATGATACTAGACGATTCATCGTATATGTCATGTATACTCGACGAATCGTCGAGACAAGGGTTGTCTGACCTAATTTCTGGATTTTAAGTGTTGGGTCTGCGATTAGCGGTGGGCTATTCTATTTATCTCTTGGAATATAAATAGATGTTTCCAAGGTTTCTACAGTACGTTATTAATCATTCTGTCTAAGCACACATGCATTTACGGTGTGATAAGACTGATAACCCTAGAAAGCCGACGGAAGTCGTTCCTCCTTCGCCGTCGCCGATCCCGATCCCGATCCTTGCGAGTGTTGTCGCCGCCTCTCCTCTAATAGATCTAGCAGTCTGTGGAGATGCTGAGTGTCCTCTCCTTACCTAGCGCTTGTGCGACAAGTTGATGTGGTTTTTCCCGATTGTGTGGACTATTTGTAGAGGCGCGGATACATTTTTTGCACTCAGGACTCATGCCTCCAGTGACCAGCTGGAATTTTCTGGAGCATCTTGGTTGAGTATAGAATCAATCTCTCAAAGGTAATTTAATTACAACATGCTTTTCTTCTTAATTCATGAATGTTGCCAGATCCGAACTTTTTGGATTTTCTTGTTCTTATTTCCGCTACGTGCACAAGTGTTGTGCGACCCCAGTAAAACCCAATAGTGGTATATGAGGGAGGTTGCCGACAATATTCATTTTTTTAGAAGTTGCTAAATCCATGGCGTGTAGATTTGGAGATTTTAGAAGTGTTCTAAAATGCCTAAATCTATTCTTTGAACTCCACCAAGAACACATGCAATTTCTTTGTTGCTACTCCTTAACAATAACCGTCACTTTTGTTGGTTTATGAAGCCAAGGATGAGGTAGATTTTGAATCTCACACATAGAGTGACGAGCTTATCTATTGTGTAAGTGGAGTTTGTATTGCTCATATCCTATGCATGTAAATCTAAAGATTTAGAAGTGTTCTAAATATTTAGATTTAGCCCAGTTCATCAAGTGTTGATGATGTTTCTTATGTACATCTGGGATGCATTTAGATTATGATTGTTATTGTATTTATTTTGTTTGATATACATACTGGTTAATTATTAACCCTGATTAAAGTGTTAATCAAGTATCTAAAATCCCTTAAGTAATATTATGTATTCAGATGCCTCCTGATGGATGACACTCTTCCTGCCTCAATTGATGAAGTGTGGGCATGCCAAAGAAAGGTGCATTAATCAATCTTGGTAAGGGTGCGAGCAGATAATTGTGATATCATACTATCGACATCGGGTCAAACTTATCTCGGTGACCTCAAAGGTTGAGTGCCCAGAGGCATAGGGTTGGCATGTACCATATGATGGATGTGAATAAAGAGTTATTCGCCAGCCATACAGGAATTGCATTGTGATGCAATTAGCAAGTGTTGCCTACCTAAATAGCTGAATTGTGAGAGAAAAGCCAAAGTTGACTCATAGTATTAGTGAAATATGGATCTTGTCCACTAAGAGAGTTACTCGCATAAACTATTCGAATTGATATCGAGGGTTATCAGTTTGATAAAAATAGTCGAGGTTATTTTTATTAAAGTCCTAATTGAAAGATAAATTATATTTTTGAAATGTGGTACTAATTTACTTTGCTTGATCCTTGTTGAATTTCCATGGAAAGCGGTTCACATTCAACCCTATCCCTCCGACAGATCCTTGAGAAGGAAAAGTTGAGTGGGACGAATTATTTGGACTGGTACAGGAGCTTAAGAATTGTTCTCAGTCAGGAGCACAAGCTCTTTGTTTTGGAAGAGGTAACCCTTGATGAGCCTGCCGGGAATGCGTCCCGTGCTGATAAAGATGCTTACAAAAAGTATCTTGAAAACTCCTTAGATGTCGAATGTCTCATGCTAGCGACCATGAACTATGAGCTTCAGAAGCAACACGAAAATATCGGTTGCAAGGATATTGACGAGCATCTCAAGAAAATGTTTCAAGGGCAAGCTCGTCAAGAGAGATTCAGGGTAACTAAGGAGTTTTTCCAGTGCAAGATGGGAGCTCGGAACCTAGTAGGAACTCACGTACTCAAAATGATTGGGTATATCGAGAACCTTTAGGATTAGGCTTCAATCTAGGCCAAGAGTTGGCCACAGACCTGATCTTGCAATCGTTGCCGGACAGTTATTAGAAGTTCGTCTTGAACTATAACATGAATAAAATAGACAAGACACTGCCCGAGCTCCTAGGCATGTTGCGAACTGCCGAGATAAACATGAAGAAGGAAAAGCCTGCTAGCCCCATACTGATGGTGCATAAAGGCAAGGGCAAGGCAAAAGGCTTCAAGAAGACGAAGGTAGGACCTAAGTATGCTCTAGAGCCCAAGTATTCTGCACTGAAGAAGAAAGGTTCAGGGAAAGAGGGAAAGTGCCACCACTGTGGCAAGGATGGTCATTGGAGGAGGAACTGTACTTCTTACATTGAGGGTCTACAATAGATGAGGGGAGGTTTCACTTCCGCTTCAGGTATATATGTTATAGAGATTAAACTTTCTGCTCCTTCATCCTGGGTATTGGATACCGGATGTGGTTCTCACATTTGTATAAATGTACAAGAACTGGGAAGGAGAAGAATGCTGAGTAAAGGAGAGGTGGACCTACGCGTTGGCAGTTGAGCAAGAGTTTTTGTTATTGCCGTAGGAGTTTACCATCTTTCTTTGCCAAATGGGCTTATAATAGAATTAGATACTTGTTATTTTGTTCCTTCCATAACTAGAAATATTATATCCATTTCATGTTTGGACATGGTGGGTTTTTCTTTTATAATTAAGAACAATTGTTGTTAAATATTTAGGAATGATGTTTGTTATGGTGTTGCCCAAATGTTTAATGGTTTATATGTTTTCAACTTAGACCATCAGATCATAACATAGAAAATACTAAATGAGTAAAAACGAATGACTCGAACCCTACGTATCTTTGGAATTGTCGTTTGGGCCATATAGATGAGAAACGTATATCCAAGCTCCATAGAGATGGACTATTGGACTCATTTGATTATGAATCATTTGAGAGATGCAAATCTTATTTGTTAGGCAAGATGACTAAGGTCCCTTTCACTAGAAATAATGAGAGGGTTGATGATCTCTTGGGTATAGTACATTGTGATGTATGTGGACCCATGAGTACTATTGCCAAAGGTGGGAACTTCTACTTTGTTACATTTACTGATGGTTTCAGTAGATACGGATATGTGTACCTTATGATGTGCAAATCTGAGACCTTTGAAAAGTTCAAAGAGTTCAAGAACAAAGTAGAGAACCAGTTAGGTAAGAAGGTTATAGCACTCCAATCTGATCGAGGTGGCAAATACCTAAGTCATGAGTTTCATGATCATCAGAAAGAGTGTGGTATTGTATCACAGGTCACTCCACCTAGAACACCATAGCATAATGGTGTGTCTGAGCGGAGGAATCGTACTCTATAAGACATGGTCCGATCGATGATGAGTCATGCAAATCTACCTGTTTCCTTTTGGGGTTTTGCTCTAGAAACTACTACTTTAACATTAAATCCTTCTCCAACAAAGGAGGTTCTAAAGAAACAACATGAGATATGGACTGGGAAGGGTCCTAGTATGTCGTTCATTAAGGTTTAGGGATATGAGGCTTACGTAAGATGTCAAAATCTAACAAGCTGGAACGCAAATCAGATAATTGTTGAAGTATCTAGTTGCCTACCTAAATAACATAGAGGGGGGTGAATAGGTGAGTTCTGCGTCTTTTGCGGAATAAAAATTTTAGAGAAATCAACACAGAAAATAACCAAGCATAACCTAGACGACACAAGGAATTTATAGTGGTTCCCCAATCTTGGGTACGTCCACTTTCCACCTTGCCTATCTAGTACCACAGCTAGCCTCGGCTACTTCACTAAATCTCGGATTGCAATAATCCTACAACTCAGAGCAATTCTCCTACAACTCAGAGATAACACACTCATACAAACTCGGAGAATAAAGCTCCTATAAACTCGGAGAACAACACTCCTACAAGAGTTAAAATAATTGTACAACAACAATTAAAACTTTATACTCTCAGATCTGAAATCCTCAAGGTTCTTCCTTCTTGAAAAATGAAAATCTCGGTGAAGAAGTTGAGGAAGAAATCCCGAGAAAACTTGGATCTGAAAAGCTTAGGACCCGACACGATCAAGTAGATGTTTGTAGAACTTTAATCTGTGATCTGTCGAATCTTTTCTTCTTGGAATCGCTGGATCGAGAGAGGAGCGACAATGAAGAATGACAATGATAGCGCGACTTTCCTGATTTTGAAATTGCAATTCTCAATAATGTTGTTAGGGCTAGAGATTTCTTTGAAAGGACTTCTTATAGTACCTCGCCTAATGGTCTGAAATCATTAAGGAATGATCATATGGATCAATCTTGAGATACTTAGGTTAAATTGAAATCCCATCAGACAGATTAAAGAAAAAAAATTTCTGCAACTCTATCTCTCGAGAAGAAATATGATTTCTCGAGAAGAATTTAATTTCTCGAGAAATGGTCATAGCCTTCTCAAGAAAATACTTTACGCAAAATCTTTGAACTCAGGAACTGATTTCTCGAGAAAAGAACTTGATGTCTCGAGAAAAAATACTTAGCTTCTCGAGAAATAATTCTGACTTCTCGAGAACTACTTAGCTTTCTCGAGAACTTTACTTGACTTATCGAGAATTCTTCAGAGCTTTCTCGAGAAAAGGACTTAGAAATTATTTCTGAGAATTTTTCGAGAAATCTTTAGGTTTCTCGAGAACAGCTTTGCTTTCTCGAGAATTTTACTTAGACTTCTCGAGAAATAGATTTAATTTTCTCGAGAAATAAACTTAAATTTGTTTTCTAAAAAATTAATTCTTCTTTGTTGAAAACCAGCAACCCTTCTTTCTTCCATTGTTATAGTACTTGAAAATAAAGTACATCCCAATAGAGAGGTTACACATGAGTCAACACTATGGATCACACAATGAGGTATTACATTGCATGGTCTTGTGTTTAGTGGCTCATTTTAAACTGACATTGGTTTACACTTAGTAATAATGACCTGCAAGCACTCAACTAAAGAATAACATCAAATACATAATTAATTAAACTTAGTTCAAGAGTGACTTCACACAAATCTAGGTTATTGTGGATACAATACCCAACAATTTCCCCATATTTATAGAATTCTAAACCCTCTACACTAAGGTGAATTATATCAAGATAATCAAAGAATTAACTAACAAACAAAACAATATATGCAATGATAGTTAAGAGCTAATTATATCATCAAAATTCAAAATTTTTTATATATAGAGAATTTGTCCATAGAAGTGTCCAGGTCCACAAGATACCATAACAATGATAATCATAAATCATTTGCACTGTTGTTAGTGTTGTCATTCCCTCTTATCTTGTTGCCTTTTCTGGTAGCTGCAGGGCTTGGGATAGTATTTTGGAGGACGAGGAGGAGCATTAGGATTATTGCGGCCAAATTCATTGTAATAAATCCTTCTTTTTGTCATAGATCTATCATATAGCTCCCACTCCTTATAACTATAATGATCATCCTTATTATCATGAAGTTCCACAACTAACCTCAGAGTGTCTAGAATTAAAGACTTGGAGATTGGACTCCAAACTTCAGTATATTCCTGTTCTTTCCTTTTGGCAGCTTCTTGACTTGGGATTGATCGGCTACATGAAGCACCACTATCATATTTTCTTCTCTTAGGCATTCAAACCTCTGGAGGTTGGTCCTGAGGTATCTCTGGCTGATCAGGAGTCAAGACTTGAGAATAACTCACAGGAGGAACTCCATGCTGTTCAGGTCTGGGAGAAAATATATGCTTGCAGACATTTGGATCAAGAGAAGTAGGTGGAGCCTCATTTGGATCAACTTGAAACTCTGGAAAAATTTGATTGTGCATCCATACAGTAGTATAATAAGTAAAAGTGTTTACACCCTTAATCTGTGTTTCTATATTTGTGCTGATCTCTTTCAGTTGAGTACCCCACTGAGTCTTCATTTCTTGAACTTTGTGTTCTAGATTTTCTTTCACCTTATCCTCCCCCTTTTTTACTTCTACGGTCAATTCATGTATGGTATCTTCCTTGAATTTCCAGACCTCTTCACAGGTTTTGAAGTTTTGTTGTTAAGTTTTCTTCAGCAAGAGTATCTGATTGGTAGCCACAGTAACTGCCTGATTCATGACTTCACCAACACTAATGATAGTGTGGTCCAAAGCCATGCCACCAATATTGAGCAGTTATTTGAATTCATCTGTATTATGCTGAATCTCAGCAAATCATCTTCTCATTTTTTTCTCAAGAGCAGTTACTCTCTTAATTACATCTTTAAGAGACTTGTCAAAGTACTCTCTCTGTTTTGTCAACATTGAGTCAATCTTACCCAAAAGGGTATCATCAGGAATGACTTCAGCTTGAGGAAGTGGAGGAGGTAGTACTAGAGTTGTCCAGACTGGTGGTTCTTCAATAATAATTGAGCTTTTTCCTCTTTGGGCGGATGTCATAACATCCCCTTCCTCACCAAGAATGATAGGTATAGATAAATTTAAATTCTTGAGAGGAGGTTCTACAGGTTCTGGGATAACTTCATCCTCATCAGAGAGAATAAACTCATTCTCCCCCTCAGTTTGAGCCTTGGGCTGAGAATCTTTTGGAATCTCTTCAGGAGAGATGAAAAGGGGATCATCTGAAGTTAAATTTTCTATCATTCTATCAATATCATATGAAGTAGATGTGACTTGGGCATCCACTTGAGCATCACTAAGATTTTCCTAATGAGAGGAATTGTCAATACCCATATCTGAGCCACCATCATGCACAAAGGTGCTCTTCTCATCATCAGACTGAGCTTGGTTTTCCTTTTCCACTGCCACATCATTAGCAAAAACTTTCTCTATAACCTAATCTATAAGAACATCTGAATGAAACTTTGTGTCTGGTATATTTGCTTGCTGATCTTCCTCATGACCTAAAGGAGCAGGCTCCCCCTCAGCAGCTACAATAGATGTGCCAACTGTATCAATATGAAGGGGAGATGGGATCCTGTCCTCATCAACTACAGTCCTTGGAACTGCTGGAGCTTGGCCTGGCTTTTGGATTCTGATTTCCCATCTATTGATGGAAGAGAGTGATATTTTCTCTAGGTAGTGAATGGACACACCGTTGGACAAGTCAAAAACTTCTGGGTGCATTTGATTCAGATAAAGAGAGATGATCCTAGCAAAATTAGGTGCCTTCATGCATTCCTTAATCTTTACAAATAACATGTGTCCCCATTGGAACTTTTTGCGACACACCATAACAGTCATCATGCAGAAGAAGTCTGAGGAGATTTTTTAAATCTAAGCTGTCTTATAGAGGAGAAATTTTCCAAGAATGTCGGCCAAGAGCTTGCTTTTATCATCCATGTGCTGTCGGTAAATTGAGGTAGTGGATTAGGAGAGGCTACAAAATGAAAAAGCCCTGGAATAATTAGGTTCTTCTAGATAATCTTCCTTATCAATGTAGGGTAACCTCAAAAATTTTGTTAAGGAGGATGGCTTAATTTTGATCTTCTAATCTTTGACCGAACTTTTCAATAGTTTCTCACAACTTTTGAGCTTTGCATTTCTAAAGAATTCTTCAACTTCTGGAACCAAAACTTTACTGGGATGATCGAGAATGAAAGAGAGGCCAGCGGTTTCAAGAAGTAGAATGACATTATGAAAATCGTTAGAGATTTCATCAATACCTGTACGAACAAACTCACTGTCGACGCCAATCTTTGCATTGGGAGCCATCGATTGAATAAGATGAGAGATTTCTGTCTTTTCTGAAAAGAGACGACGAAGTTTGCGAGAAGAACGGTGGAGGCATTTGGCGGAACTCAAGGGTTTTTCTCGGGAAAGCTTTTTCGAAAATGTGGATTTGGATATTCTATGGACTTTTCTATTTATATAAGATTTAAAATTTTGAAGAATTAAGAAATGCGTACCTGAGGAATGGCGTTTCGAATTCTTTTGGAAAATTAAGTTAGCTGATTTCTCGAGAAATCAGGTATAGTTCTCCAGAAATTTATAAGTTTTCCAGAAATGTATTAATTTTCTCGAGAAGTATAAGTTGTTTTCTGATAAATCAGGCAGTTCTCGAGAAATCCACTTCAAGTTCTCGAGAAATCGAGTAAGTTTTCCAAGAAATCCATTTCCGAGCTTGAAATTATCTGAAGGTTTGCTGACTAAGAATTCTCTTGGAATTTTCTGAGTGGTTGATTTCAGAATCTTCTCTTGACGTCAAATGTGAACTTTTCAGGACTCCTTGTTAAGCATACCTAAGTTTTGTCTTGAAGAAGGAGAACATGGCATCGTCCAGTAGCTTCGTGAAGATATCTGCAACTTGCCTATTAGTTAGAACATACTGGTGGTTGATGTCCCCATTCTCCACATGCTCTCGAATGAAATGATATCTCAATTTGATGTGCTTTGTCTGGTTGTGAGAAACTGGATTGTTGGCAATTGCTATAACACTAAAAGAGTCACAAAACATAGGAATGTCCCTGAACTTCAAGTTGTAGTCTTCAAATTGATTCTTTATCCAGATAAGTTGTGCACTACAACTGCCTGCAAAAATATATTCCAACTCAGTAATTGAGATTGTAACACAATTCTTTTTCTTGCTACTCCAAGATATGAGCCTTCTTCCTAGGAATTGGCAAGTCCCGGAAGTGCACTTTCTATCGTTTTTGCTACATGCAAAGTCTACAACTGAAAATCAAATTAGTTCGCTATCATTACTTCTTAGGTACCATAAGCCAAGATCTGGTGTTTCCTTAAGGTATCTCAAAATCCACTTTGCAGCTGTGTAGTGAGATTCCTTAGAGTTCACCTAATATCTAGCACACTCACATGTTGAAAACATTATATCAGGCCTGCTAGTAGTAAGATAGAGCAAGGATCCAATAATGCTTCTCACTTGGTTTAATCAAAAGGTTTCACTTTCTCATCCTTGTTCAGAGACATAGTTGAACTCATTGGAGTCCTCATAGAGGTTGCATTCTCCATTATGAATTTCTTTAGCAACTCCTTGGTGAACTTTGTCTGAGCGATGAGAATTCCATCTTCAGATTGCTTCACCTGAAGTCCTAAGAAATACTTCAGCTCACCCATACTTCTCCTTTCAAACTTCCCTTACATAAGTTTGGAAAACGTCTTGCAAAGGTTGTCATTAGTAGAGCCAAAGATAATATCATCGACATAAATTTGCACAAGAAAAATCTTGCCATTTACTTCCCAAAGAAATAATGTCTTATCTATCTTTTCCCTTGTGAACTTGCTTTTAAGAAGAAAGTTAGACATCATTTCATACCAAGCTCGTGGAGCTTTTTTTATACCATATAATGCTTTAAATAATAAATAAACATGACCAGGATGGTTAGGATCAATAAAACCTGGGGGTTGTTCCACATACACTTCTTCCTTTATTTTACCATTGAGGATGGCTGACTTCACGTCCATTTGATATACAATGAAACCTATGAGAGCAGCAAATGAAAGGAACAACCTGATGGCTTCTAGTCTTGCCACTGGAGCATAGGTCTGATCAAAATCGATCCCTTTTTCTTGTCTATATCCCTTAGCTACAAGTCTGGCTTTGTTTTTGATGATGGATCCATCTTCATCCAACTTGTTCTTGTAGACCCATTTTGTTCTAATTGCATTTTTGCCTTTGGCTCTTGGTACAAGCTTCCAGTCTTGACAGCGCTTGAACTGATTGAGTTCTTCTTCCATTGCAACTATCCAAGATGTGTCTGCATTTTCTTTTTCAAATTTCTTTGGTTCAACCTGCGAGAGAAAACTCAAATGCATATTTTAATTAGTAGTACCTTCCTCAGCTTGGATAACTCTTTCATCTTGGTGATCTCCCTCTCCAATTGAGTTTGGAGAAGTGATCTTGATAAACTTTTGAGCATTTTCTTCAACTGTCTCATCCAAGCTTAGCTCTTTCATCCTTGAACCTGCATCTTCAACGAAAACACTAGAAGAGCTTCTTTGTAGCAAGCTCGTCTCATCTAATACAACATGTATTGACTCTTCTACCACCAGAGTTTTCTTATTAAAAATTCTATAAGCCTTACAATGGCTACTATAGCCAACGAAAATACCTTCAAAATATTTTCTCCAAACTTTGTATGATGATATTTACCATTATTAAGTACATAACATTTGCTGCCAAAGATCCTTAAGCAGGACACAGTCGGTCTCCTGTCTTTCAGTAGCTCATAGGGAGTCTTATGATGATGCTTGTTGATCAATGCTCTGTTTTGCACGTGACAAGTTGTATTGACGGCCTCAGCCTAGAAGTACTCTGGTAGAGAGGAGTCAGTTAGCATTGTAGTACATGCTTCCATGAGTGTTCTATTCCTTCTCTTTGCAACTCCATTTTGTTGTGGAGTACGCGGGGAGGAAAAATCATGAAAGATACCTAGACTTCCACATAATTATATCATTACACCAGGTTCAAATTATGTTCTCTGGTCACTTCTGATTCTGACCACTGAGCAGTTTAATTTGTTCTAAATTTGCTTGACAAAATTTGTGAACAAATCAAAGGTATCTGACTTTCATTTCAGAAAGAACACCCAAGTAAAACATTTGTGATCATCAACAATTACCAGCATATATGACTTACCTCCTAAGCTACGAACTTACATTGGACTGAATAAGTCCAAGTGCAGTAAATACAAGCACCTTGAGGAATCTTTATCAGCAATACCCTTTAAGGTAGCCCTTGTTTGCTTGCCCATTTGGCATGCGTGACATGGACTTTCTTTAATGCACTTAATATTCGATACGTCACGTATTAGGTATTGAGAAAATAACATAATAACGGTTTTGAAATTAATATGTGCTAATCTATTGTGTCATTGGTCACAGAGAGACGCACTATATTTTGCAACAAAAAAAAACTAGGGTAGAAGTGTCTAAACATAGAAAGTTAAGACAAAAGATATTTCGACTTCTAGTCCCTATTAACACCGTCTCCATAGTAGAGGCCGATTTTATCAGGCACTGATCCTTGGAGAAATAACAACAAAGCCTTTATCATATAATTGACTTATGCTAATCAGATTATGTTCTAATCCTTTAACATAAGCCACATCAGTGAATGATACTACACCATTAGAAATCATACCGTAGACTTTTTGTAATTCTCTGATCAAAACCACCAAAGATAACCTTTGGACCATCTTTGACTGGAGTATAATTTTGGAGTAGGCTTCTTGTCCCGGTCATATGCCGAGAGCATCAACCATCCAAATACCAGATAAGCATTTTAATGGCCTTTGGACATACCTGCAATCATAGATCATTTTACCTTAGGAACCCAATAGGATTTGGGTCCTTGGTTCCTTGTTAGAATACTCCCCCTACGAGTGTTAACACTACGAGTGGTCTATCTCGTATGATTAACTTGAGGAGTTTCAATGTTTCTGGAATTAAACCAGCAATCCACAACAAAGTGACCAACTTTGCCGCAGCACCAACAGTTAAACCTGTTGTATCTTTTCCGAGTCTCTTGCTTGACCTTTTGAACATATGATCTAGTAGGATCGGCTAACTTGGAGGTAGAATCCTCATGATGATAACACTCATATGGCTTCTTCTTCTCAAGTGCCTTTTGAACATCGGGTTTCACCATTGGATCTTACTTATCATTTGGACCAGGAATATAGGGACCATACCATAGCTTTGTAGAGTGATCTCTTCATAAGGTGCATTGAAGACACTTGCACCGAAGTTTTAATGATGAGCCCACCCTTGGTATTTATCAACCATCTCAACGTAAGTTAGTCAGGTTAGATGTCCATAAGAAGTCTCTAAGTCAAACGAGTTAGAAGGGAATATCACCTTCTTGAACTTTATTTGACTTTTAGGTGCTTTACCTTTAGCTTCGACGCTTGCTTTTATAGCAGACTTATTTTTCCTTTTAGCCTTGGCCCTCCTAGAATATTTACTAGGAGCGGCCACATGACCTAAGCCAGCTCTTTTAGCTTGAGCAGAGAATTCAGCAATAAGTGGATGGATTGTCTTGGGCTTGGAGAAATTCAACTAGTCTCTTTTCGGCGTCAAGCTGTCCTTCCAACTTCTCGATGATTTTCTCTTTTTGGTTAAGGAGCTCGTGTGTACTATTGTTATCCTCGACCAGGGCGTGGAGTTCCTCTCTGAGTGAGTTCTTTCTTACAACTTCCTCCCTCAGAGTGATCTCCTCAGCCTTAAGGGATTTGATCTGCTTGGCCTGAGTTTTAATAACTTTTCTACATTGGTCATAGACATCAACTCTTTATACTGAGCCATGAGTTCTGATTCATCATTCGAGGAACAGTCCTTATTTACATCGTCTGGATCATCAGACTCTGAAATTATTGTGTGAGAATTTACCTCCCCATAAAATTGGGGGTCAGCTTCTTCTTCGTCGGAGTGAGCCATGAGCCCGAAGTAGGCTTCTTCATCCTCACTTGACTCAGAGGAGTCAGTGTCACTGAAGCTCTTCTGCTTCTTTGCCATGAAGCTCTTCTCCTTCTTTTTGTCGTGGGAGGACTTATGCTCTTCTTTTCTTCCACCCTCCTTCTTATGAGGGCAGTTGACGATCACTTGACCTGGCTTATTATAAAAATATCACACAATGTTAGTAGAATTATGTTTGTTCTGTTTAGATTTATACCTGTAATTTTTATAATGTTTCTTTTGATGATTGATGTCGTGATGTGATCTTCTGTATGAGGATTCTTTACGTCTCATCTATTTCTTCTTACTGATAAACTTCTTGAACTCTCAGGAGAGAAGAGAGAACTCTCTATCAGATAACTCTGAGCCTGAGATGCTTGGCTCTGAGTCTTCTTCTTCACTTTCTTCCTGAGTGGGAGCAGGAGGTGTTGCTTTAGCCTTTCTTAAGCTATTTACGTTCAGTGCAAAAGACTTATCCTTTGATGAAGATCCGCTGCCCTCTTCTTCATCTTTTCTGGAGTTGATTTGAAGTTTATAGGCATAAGCTACTCGAAGATGTTTTGGGGGACAGTGTCAGCTAGTTTCCCAAACTCCCTAAAAGCACAAATCTAATTATCCCATTCCTTAATTAAGCATCTTAGGAGCATTTCATTTATTTCTCAATTTATAAAGGCCCAGCCGTAGTTCTTCAGGCCGTTGATGATCTTAAAGAAGTTCTAATATTTATCAGCTATTGTGTCCTTGGGGCCTTGCTTGAAGGCCTCATACTTCTAGTTTAGAAGGGATCTTCTATCATCCCTTACTTCTTCTGTGCCTTCCATCAGGACGATCAGAGACTACCACATTTCCTTGGCGGATTGGCAGTGAATCAGGTTTTGCAACATCGAATCATCGACTGTACTTGTGATGATATTCTTGGCTTTCTTGTCTAGAGAGATAAGGGAAATCTCATCTTTGTCAAGATCAATCAGTTTCTTTGGCTTTTTCTTGGTTGGATCGATAGTGGAGGCAATCATGGTAACATGAGGGCCTTCTTCCACTATCATGAAGATGCGGGGATCAACAACTTCAATGAAGAATTTTAATCTCTCTTTCCATATGGGAAACTTAGCCATGGTGCACACTGGAAGCTTTGCAAAGTCCTTAGATCTGTCCATGCTTGATAATCTCTACGACAACTAGAAGTAGATCTGTTCAGGGTGTGAACCTTTTGTGAACAACCTTCCTTTGATACCAATTAAAGTATCTAGTTGCCTACCTAATTCACCTAGAGGGGGGTGAATAGGCGAGTTCTGTCTCTTTTGAGAGAAATTTGAGAGAAGTCAACACAGAAAATAACCAAGCATAACCCAGACGACACAAAGAATTTATAGTGGTTCCCCAATCTTGGGTACGTCCACTTCCTACCTCGCCTATCTAGCACCACAGCTAGCCTCTGCTACTTTACTAAATCTCGGATTACAACAGTCCTGCAACTCGGAGCAACGCTCCTACAACTCAGAGATAAAACACTCCTACAAACTCGGAGAACAAAGCTCATACAAACTCGGAGAATAACACTCCTACAAGAGTTAAAATAATTGTACAACAATAATGACAACTTTATACTCTCAGATCTGAAATCTTCAAGGTTCTTCCTTCTTAAAAAATGAAAATCTTTGTGAAGAAGTTGAGGAAGAAATCACGAGAAAACTTGGATCTAAAAAGCTTAGGACCCGACACGATCAAGTAGATGTTTGTAGAACTTGAATTTGTGATCTGTCAAATCTTTTCTTCTTGGAATTGCTGGATCGAGAGAGGAGCGACAATGAGGAATGACGATGACGGCGCGGCTTTCTCGATTTGGAAATTGCGATTCTCAATAATGTTGTTAGGGTTAGCGATTCCTCTAAAAGGACTTCTTATAGTACCTCGCCTAACGGTTTTAAATCATTAAGGAAAGATTGACGTGGATCAATCATGAGATACTTAGGTTAAATCGAAATCCCGTCAGACAGATTTTAAAAAAAATTCTGCAAATCTATTTCTCGAGAATAAATATGATTTCTCGAGAAGAATTTGATTTCTCGAGAAATGGTCATAGCCTTCTCGAGAAAATACTTTACGCAAAATCTTTGAATAGAGGAACTGATTTCTCGAGAAAAGAACTTGATTTCTCAAGAAAAAATACTTAGTTTCTCGAGAAATAATTCTGACTTCTCGAGAACTACTTGGCTTTCTCGAGAACTTTACTTGGCTTCTCGAGAATTCTTCAGAACTTTCTCGAGAAAAGGACTTAGAAATTATTTCTGAGAATTTTTCGAGAAGTCTTAAGGTTTCACGAGAACAGCTTTGCTTTCTAGAGAATTTTACTTAGACTTCTCAAGAAACATACTTCATCTTCTCGAGAAATACAGTTAGAAAATTTTTCTGAAAAATTAATTCTTCTTTCTTGAAAATCAGCAATCCTTCCTTTCTTCCAATTCTATAGTACTTGAAAATGAAGTGCATCCCAATAGAGAGGTTACACATGAGTCAACACCATGGATCACACAATGAGGGATTATATTACATGGTCCTGTGTTTAGTGACTCATTGTAAACTGACATTGGTCTACACTTAGCAATAATGACCTGCAAGCACTCAACTAAAGAATAACATCAAATACATAATTAATTCAACTTAGTTCAAGAGTGACTTCAAAAAAATCTAGGTTATTGTGGATATAATACCCAACAAGTATTATCTTTTGGGGTATCCTAAGGAAACTAAAGGGTATTATTTCTACCTACCATCCGAGGGCAAAGTGTTTGTCGCGAGGACTAGTGTCTTTCTTGAGAAAGAGTTCTTAAGTAGAAAGACTGCCAAGGTAGAACTTAAAGAAGTTCAAGAACCACAAAATATGAATGAAACGGAATTAGAACCTGAGATAGGACTACAAGTTGTTGTAGCTGGAGAACCTGCTCAGGAAACACAAGTTCCACGTAGATCTGGTATTAGCTAGGACTGCTTTTCAATGAAGGACTTGGGTGAAGCAACTTATATACTTAGTATTAAGATCTATAGAGATAGATCAAAGAATTTGCTGGGTTTGACCCAAAGTACGTACATTGACAAGGTGTCGAAACGGTCAATATGCTTGATTACAAGAAAGGATTCTTACCCATGTCTCATGGTGTGAGTCTCTCTAAGGACCAGTGTCCTAAATCTTGTGAAGATAAGGACCGCATGAAGGTTATTCCATATGCTTCAGCAATTTCTTCAATCATGTATGCAATGATATATACTAGATTTTATGTCTCTTATGCCTTGAGCATGACTAGCAGGTATCATTCTGATCCCGGTGAAAGTCACTGGATTGCCGTCAATAATGAAAGTGATGGGATAGATCATACTAACTCTAGAGGGGGGGAATAGAGTATTAAAAACTTTTGATTAATTTTTATAGCAGATTAATAAAATAAGTGATATCTATATGTAATAGGCAAAAATAAAACAAGAAAATCACAGCACAGAGAAAATAAAAAATAGAGCAACCAGACGACACAAATATTTTATAGTGGTTCCCCTAAACTTGGGTACATCCACTCTTGTACCACCCTAGTAAGAATCCACTACAGGTTTTTGATAAGGTACCCTGCCAACACAAGATCTATTTTCTAAAGGATACCTTACAACTCTTTGAGATTTTGACAAGGTGCCCAAAACCAAACCAAGTCTTTTGATCAGGAGACTTGACAACCAAATGATAACTTTTGAAGGGAGTTAAAAACCCTTTTACAATGGTGAAAGAAAATAAAGATGATGTTCTTCTCTGTCAATAATCTGAGAGAAGACTAGTGGATTGTGCTGTTATCAAAGCTCCCCCTGAGATGTAGAATGGTTCAGGAGAAATAGAGCTTTGCTCAGGGTGTAAGACTTCAGACTGTTTGAAGATCTTAAGGAAACTTGCAGACAGATGTTGATGATTTTTTCTCTTGAAAATTCCTGAAGTAAGAATGTATTCCTGACTGCCATTTTCTGTGTGTTCTTATTTTCTGTATGTATTACTGCTTACTGTCTTGAAAAAGAAAAACTTTATATATAATCCTTGCAGATTTTAGCATTTGAATTTTGAATTCCTTTTCCTTGATTGATTGCAGAAAATCTGAGAGTTGAACGACTAGAATTTGTATTAAATGAATTTCCTCAACTGTCCCAGTAAATAAGTAAAGTAATAACTCTGTGAAAACCATAATTAATGTTGTCATGGAACGACTCTATTCATAAGAATATTGAGCATTAATTACCAAAGCATTAAAGACATAATATAATATAATTTGAAAAAAATTGTCTTAGTCAAACTAAAACAGAGAGAAAATAGTCGAACTGAATCTGGGAGAATATAGTCGAACTCAACAAATTTTGTTCACCTGAGATCCAATATCGTCGAAATGAAGATAGCAGAAAAGAGGTAGAAAATCGTCGAACGGAGCTCCAAATTCGTCAAGCTGAGATAACACTTCGTCGAGCTGAGTTTCTGGTATAAGCTGACAAATCGTCGATCTCAACGTAACTTTCGTCGAGCTCAACTCAGAGAAGAAAATCTGAGTTCGTCGATCTGAGATCGAAGATCGTTGAGATGAGATCAGCTATCGTCGAATGCTTTTTCTGACTCTTAGAAAACTACTTTCTCTGGAGGTCTTCTGTCTCTAAGCCTTCTGAAGGTGAAAACCAATCACTCTAGGTTTGCTGACTTTACCTAGACCCTGATAAAGACTTATGACCCTAGACTATACAATGCAGGTCATCTGAGAGTCCTAATAGTGAACCTAGCCATAATCAACTGAATGATCTTCAAAACAAATCATCTCTGTATCTTAATCCAGAATCTCAATGATATCTACAGGAATTTTTGCTTTTGGAACTGCTGCTACTTGAGGAGCTAGAGCTGCTGCTGCTGGAGCTTCTTCCCAAAACATCTCCTCCTACCTAGTTTCAGAAGGCCCTGAACCCAAGCCCCTAGAAGAAGGGACAGAGGAGGAGGAGGCAACAAACTGAATAGATAGAAGGGAGATAGAAGAAGCAAGAGGGGCAACAGCCTCATCTATTAGCTTCTAAAGAGAGGGAGTGATGAACTGAAGGAGATCTTGTGCTATGTCAGATAAGTTGAGATAAAGGGGTCCAGGAGAAGATATGGTATAGGTGGATTGGTGACCACAATTGGAATAGACAAAGAATCGTTCAGGGAAGTTTGTTTGTTGGAATTATGGGAATGTGGATCGAATGTTGGATGGGGGGATGGCATCAGGTAATTGATCCTGAATTGGAGAATGCTGTGGAGATGGTTGAGGAGATGGAGATGACAGTAGATTGAAATTTAGATAGGTAGAGGTGGATGGAATGTCATCAAGATGAGATGGAATTAGAGATTGAGGAGGTGGAGATGGTGGTGTATCTTCATGGATATGAATTGGTGATTGTGGTTGTGATGGTGATAATGGAGGAGTGGAGGTAGATGGTTGTTGAAGTGGAGTTGATGAAGGAAATATTGAATGAGGTGGAGATGGAGGAGGAACATGAGAGGGAGGAGCATGAGCTTGTTCATGAGTTGGGGGAGTGGCTGAATCAACCCTGGTGTTCTCAGAAGCTAACATGGAAGAGGAGGCCCTAGAGGGCTTGGTGATTACACTCTCCCATCCGCCAAAGAAGACAGAAGTAAGACTTTTTGAGGAATTGATAAAAATGGTCTGGGAGACCAATAAATCTGGAACCTTGGCTTGCAGAAAGATTCCCAAAATCCTTCCAAAACATATATTCTTCTAACTGATTTTCCTTTTTATCAAATCAAACAAAATTACCTCCCAGTTTATTGATTTCTTATTAACCAATGCACACATCAGATGGAACTGGTGCCTGGTAATATGATCATGTGCATAATGTTTTCCTAATAAGATTTTGCCAACTACATCAGCCAAAAATCTATATTCTATAGATAAATTCTTCTTCAGAAGGTGGTTAGGGTTTCCTGCAGAATTACCTAACCTTTCTAGCATCTCATCAAACTCACTGCTAGATTAGTCTATTTCATCTTCTCTGTTAACAAAACAAAAAACTTTAGTTAAAATTTTTGGAGAGAGAGGAATCTGGTTACTAGAAATTGAATTGATAAGAACTTGAGAATCTTGAATATGTGTAGTGAAAACCCATTCCTTAATCTCTGTTATTGGTAGTTTGATCCTGGTTGTCATGAGAAATTGCAGATTTGAACCTTCAAATAATTTCATAATGTCTTGAAATTTATGATCTAGAAGAGAAAATGAGTCTAAGTCGATATCAAATCATGCATCGAACTTCATGGTTGTGAGAAGTACTGTAGAAATCGTCATTGCTCTACAAAAACAACAAAAGATCAAGTGTAAAAGAACTAGAAAGCACGTGATGGAGTTTGATGAAAACCATATTATAAGTTTTCAGAAGGTGAAACGGCGAACTCCGTCCAACGCGAAAGAAAAAGCTTCGAACTCAGGTCGACAAAAAAATTCCATGAGGAAATAATAACATCGATCTCAGTTTGAAGAGGGAGAAAATAGTTCGTCATTCTTAGGTCGATGAAATATTTTCTTAAGCAAGATCGTCGATCTCCGTTCGACGAAATGTGATCAATTCTTCGACCTTGGATAGAAATCAAATTAAAATTCTCTATTAATCATACCTAGTTGATTAAAGAAGAACAAATGTTTCTTTTCATCCAAAGGTTTGGTGAAGATGTCTGCTCCTTGTAAATCAGTAGCGATAAAGACAAGATTAATTTTATTTTTGTCCACACAATCTCTAATGAAATGATGTCTAATTTCTATATGCTTGGTCGTACTATGATGTACTAGATTTTGTGTAATGGAAATTGCACTGGTACTATCACAAAATATAGTTGAATTATTTAGATTGAAACCATAATTGAGGAGTTGGTTTTGAATCCACAAAGTTTGTGAAAAACAACTGCCAGCTGCTATATATTCATCTTCAGCAGTTGAAGTTGACACAAATGTCTGTTTATTACAAAACCAAGACACAAGCCTATCACAAAGGAACTGACATGTTACTAATATGCTTTTCCTATCAACTCTATATCCAGCAAAGTCAGCATCTGAGAATCCAGTTAATTAAAATTCTAACTCAGTTAGATACCAGAGTCCTATATTTGGACAACCCTTTATATATCTCAAAATTCTTTTTAGAAAAATAAGGTGAGATATTTTTGGGTTCACTTGGAACCTAGCACAAATACATGTAACAAACTTTATATTTGACCTACTAGCTGTGAGATACTACAAGGACCCAACAATAGCCTTATATGTTTTTTGATCAACTGGCTTGCCCTGTTCATCAGAATCAATCACAGCATTAGAAGACATAGGTGTTTTCATAGCTGAGGCATCAGACATCCCAAATCTCTTTACTAGCTCCTTAGCATATTTAGATTGGGAGATTAAAATACCATCAGGGGATTGCTTCACTTAAAGACCAAGGTAGTATGAAAGCTCACCCATGCTACTCATTTCAAACTTGGAATGCATCAGGTCAGAAAACCTTTTACATAGTTTGGAATCAGTAGAGCTAAAAATGATGTCATCTACATATATTTGTACTTACAAAATTTTATCTTTATGATGCCTGAAAAATAAATTCCTATTTATAATGCCCCAAGAGAACTTATGCTCTAAAAGAAAGCTAGCTAAAGTCTCATACCAAACTCTTGGAGCTTGCTTTAGACCAGAAAGAGCTTTATGCAACTTAAAAACATAAGAGGGATGAGTTGGAGAGATAAAACCTTGTGGTTGCTCTACATAGACTTACTCTTTAAGGTCACCATTGAGTAAGGAACTCTTTACATCCATTTGATAGACTTTGAATTTCTTGAATGCTGCATAGGCAAGAAATATCCTGATAGATTGCAGCCTTGCAACATGGCCAAAGGTCTAATCATAATCAATTCCTTCCTCCTGAGAATAGCCTTTTGCTACCAATCTTGTTGTGTTCCTTAAAATAACTCCTTATGCATCCAATTTGTTCCTGAAAACCCATTTAGTTCCAATGAATGGGTAGTCTTTGGGTCTTGGAACTAAATCCCAAACTCTACATCTCTCAAATTGATTGAGCTCCTCTTATATTTCAATAATCCAGTGGGGATCTTGCTCAGCATATTTTATGGATTGAGGTTCACTCTGAGATATTAAGCAAGCATGCATCAAATCTTGGTTGAGTTGATGCCTTGTTTGCACACCAACTAATATGTCTCCAATCACTTGAGATGTTGGATGATCTCTCTGTGTGACAAGATCTGTAGGAGGAGTTGGTTCATCAATAGCTTGGGGAATTAATTCCTCTTGTGTAATTATGTTGGCTATTGTTGTTTAAATTGTTGGAATTATTTCTTCTTCACTCTCTTCATCAACCTGTGGAGAGGGATGCAATGTAACCTCTTGGGTGAGGTTTAAGTCATCCAATTTCTCACACAGAAGGTGTACCTACAAAATATCTTTGGTAGAAGAATTCTTCTCCTTATAACACATGTTAGCCTAATCAAAAGTTATATGTACAGTTTCTTCCATTTTAAAAGTTTATTTATTAAATACCTTATAATCCTTGCTGACTTGGGAATATCCAAGAAAAATTCCCTCTGTAGCTTTGGCTTCAAACTTTCTAATATTTTTCTAGTTATTATTATAAATATAACATTTACAACCAAAAACTCTAAAATAATCTATTTTAGGTTGCTTCCCTTTGAGCAATTCATAGGGAGTCTTGCCTGTAAGTTTATGTATTAAACTTCTATTCAGAACATAATTTGTTGCGCTTATAGCCTCTGCCCAAAAGGATAGGGGCAAGTAAGCATCTACAAGCAATGCCCCTGTAGATTCAATAAGGGTTCTATTTTTCCTTTCTGCTACCCCATTTTGTTGAGGAGTTTTAGGAGAAGAGACACAATGCTTGATACCTTCCTTCTCACAAAATTCTTGTATAGGAAGAGATTCAAACTTCTGATCAATGTAACTTGATCAATGTAACTTGACACAATGCTTGATACCTTCCTTCTCAATAAGGGTTCTATTCAGTGACATGATCACTTCTGATCAATGTAACTTGAGTAGAGTACTCAATCTTTATACTCCTAAGAAAATCAGTAAGAACTTTAAAGTTAACTGACTTGTTTCTCAGAAAGAACACCCAAGTGAATCTAGAGAAGTCATCAAAAAATACTAAAGTGTAAGATTTCCCTCCCAGACTTTATACAATAATGGATCCAAAAAGATCCATATGTAGCAAATATAAGATTCTGGGTGAATCACTCTTATTAATTGATTTAAAACTATTTTTAGTTTGCTTGCCTAATTGAAAAGCCCTGCAGAGACTTTCCTTCTTGTAGGGGCCAGAAGGAAATCTTCTAATAAGGTTGTCCCTAGATAGTTTAGCAATATTTTTTAAGTTTACATGTCCTAGTCTTTTATGCCATAAGTCATTTGTATTACTAATCTGATTAAATAAGCAAATATCTAAACTAGCTGACTTAAAATTTACTACATATATGTTTCCTTCCCTAAGTCTAGTTAAAACAACTTTGTTACTGTCTGAAGTAATAATACAACAAGATTTAGTAAATGATACCTGATAACCTTCATCACATAATTGACTTATGGATATCAGGTTATGCTTGAGACCACTCACATAGGCTACCTTCTTGATAGTAATAGCTCCAACTTTAACATTCTCATAACCTTCTGTTTGGCCACTATTGGAGTCTCCAAAGATCACCTTTGGTCCAAGCTTTGACTTGAAATCTATTATATTTCCCTTATTTCTTGTCATATGCTTTGAGCGTCCACTATCCAAGTACCACTGTTGCTCTATGATAGGATAGTCCATCACCTGCAAGAAAATAAATTAGGTGTTCTTGACCCAGGTAACCTTGGGTCCTTGATTCTTCTCAAATTTATAAATAGAAATAAAGGAAAATTCTGTTTGATTTTTATATCCTAAGGGGTGAAATTTTCTTGGTGGAATTATCCAATGAGTGAAGGGATTAATAGATGATCTAGGTTGATTAAAATTTGTAGAAAATTTTAGGTTCCTGTTGAAGTTATCTGAGTTCGACGAATTCCAATAAGTTTGTTGATTTGCGCTTGACGAATAGGGATGAGTTCGTCGAACTCCGCTCAGAGAATGAAAGTATTCATTTTCTGTGCTCCAATTTCATTGATCGCGGTTCGACGAACCAAATAGATTTTGTCGATTGTAGTTAGACGATTTATTATAAAGAAAGTCTGCGTTCATAGTTCGTCGATCTGAGTTCGACGAACCATATACATTTCGTCGATCTTGGTTTGACGAAAAATGTTGACCATGGTTATTATTAAAAAAAAATTTCTTTTGTTTATGATTAGGATTCTGAATTACTTTTGTTTGATGGTTGTTATCTTCTAATTTTTCCTTGCCCTTTTTGATATAAATTTAATAGGGGTTGATAAAAAGTTTTTCTTAAGGATAGGTGGCTGACTAGATGAAGCTCCTAAGCCTAATTTACCATTTAGCCTAGCATTTACTGTGTTGGTGATATCCATTAATTTTATACTTCTCCCATTTAGGGATTCTTCAAATTGTTTTGTTTCATTTAGTTTAGTTTTTAAAGGGATAACTTATTCTGAAGTTGATTCTATTTCAGCTTTTAGTTTGATGTTTTCTGAAATCAAATTATCATATTCTATTTGTTTTGCTCTGAGAAGTTTGATTTCCTTCTATGATTGAATTAGATCATTACACAAAAATTTGAATTCAGTTTTAAAATGTTTTGAAGTAAAATCAAAAGAAGCTATTACCTGGTCCTATTCTGATTCTGATTCTGATGTTGATTCTTCAGCTGCTAAGAGGCTGCAAGAAGCATCAATTGCCATTAGGCAGATTTCTCTTGCTTTTGTCTCTTCTTTATCCTCACTAGAAGTGGATGAAGTCTCTTCTTCTGACTCACTCCAAGTCTCAGCTACAAAGCCTTTTTCATCTGTTTCTTGTATTTGTTGGAGGAGGGCTTGCTGGACTGTTTCTTGTATTATTTTTATTTTATCTTATCCTTCTTCTGAGACTCTAGACATTCATGAAGAATGTGTCCTGGCTTCCTGCATCCATAACAGACAATTTCCTTGGTAGGAGTCTTGTCATACCTTGGTTATCCTCCTTTCTTGTTGATCTTCTTCTGAAGTCCTTCTTTGCCATTTTATAGAATCTTTTAGCTAATAGGTTCATTAGCTCTTCAGTGGCAGGTAGATTTTCAGATTCTTCAGATGCCTTAAAGGCATATCTTTACTCCTTCCTCCCTAAGGTAGAACACTTCTATTCAACAACTTCCCTGGTCTTGATCAACTACTCAACAAAGACTCATTAGAAATCTCATTTATGCATCTGGTCTCCTTGATTGGCAAGATCCTAGAATCCCATGTGCTGGGGAAGCACATAAGGATTTTATCATTAATCTCTATTAATGAGATATTCTTATCCAAGTTTTTCAGCTCATTAATAATCATGCTGAGTCTGTTGTACATATCTGCAACTAACTCTGATTCATCCTTTTTGAAATTTTCATACTGTGAGATGAGAAGGGATCTTCTATCTTTCTTCTCATCAGCAGATCCTGTTACCATTTGGTTGAGGGAATCCCAAATGGCCTTTGCTGATGTGCATTCAGCTACCTTTTGAAATATATCATCAGACATGGTTTGAGCTAATATGTTCATAGCTTTAGCATCTGCAACCTTTACTTTCTTCTATGTATCAGTCCACTCAGGTGGTAAAATTGCACTGGTGCTTGTAGATGTTATTTCAGAAGGAGTAGGGGGACCTGTCAAAATAGAATTATAGATGAATTCATCAATGGAATTCATATATAGCTTAATCCTTGCCTTCCAAAGTGCAAACTTGTTAAGGTTGCACACTGGAGGTCTGGTGCTTGAATATTCTTTATTTTGTGCCATGATTTTGAAAGACAATAGAGTAAGTTGGATCTATGAAAGATCTTTTGATTCAGGTGTTAGCCTGTGAAACGAAATAACCTTACCCTCTGATACTAATTGAAAGTGAAGGGATAGATCACACTAACTCTAGAAGGGGGGGGGGTGAATAGAGTAATAAAAACTTTTTATTAATTTTTATAGAGGATTAATAAAATTAGGGATATCTATATGTAATAGGCAGAAATAAAAAAAAGAAAAGTATAGCACAGATAAAATTAAAAATAGATCAATCAGAGGATAAAAAGATTTCATAGTGGTTCCCCTAAACTTGGGTACATCCACTCTTTTACCACCTTGGTAGGAATCCATTACAGTTTTTTGATCAGGTGCCCTGCCACCACAAGATCTATTTTCTAAGGGAGACCTTGAAACCCTTTGATCTTTTGACCAGGTGCCCAAAAACCAAACCAAGTCTTTTGATCAGGAGACTTGACAACCAAATGATAACTTTTGAAGGGAGTTAAAAATCCTTTTACAGTGGTGAAAGAAAATAAAGATGATGTTCTTCTCTGTCAACAATCTGAGAGAAGACTAGTGGATTGTGCTGTTGTCAAAGCTCCCCCTAAGATGTAGAATGGTTCAAGAGAAAGAGAGTTTTGCTCAGGGTGTAGGACTTCAGACTGCTTGAGGATCTTCAGGAAACTTTCAGACAGATGTTGATGATTTTGTCTCTTGAAAATTCCTGAAGTAAGAATGTATTCCTGACTGCCTTTTTCTGTGTGTTCTTATTTTCTATATGTATTACTGCTTACTGTCTTGAAAAAGAAAAACTTTATATATAATCCTTGCAGATTTTAGCATTTGAATTTTGAATTCCTTTTTCTTAATTGACTGCAGAAAATCTAGGAGTTGAACGACTAGAATTTGTATTAAATGAATTTCCTCAACTGTCCCAATAAATAAGTCAAGTAATAACTCTGTCAAAACCATAATTAATGTTGTCATGGAATGGCTCTATTCATAAGAATATTGAGCATTAATTACCAGAGCATTACAGACATAATATAATATAATTTGAAAAAATTTTGCCTTAGTCAAACTAAAACTGAGAGAAAATAGTCGAACTGAATCTGGGAGAATATAGTCGAACTCAACAAATTTCGTTGACCTGAGATCTAATATAGTCGAACTGAAGATAACAGACAAGAGGTAGAAAATCGTCGAATGAAGCTCCAATTTCATCAAGCTGAGATAAACACTTCGTCGAGCTGAGTTTCTCGTATAAGCTGACAAATCGTCGATCTAAACTGAACTTTCATCGAACTCAACTCAGAGAAGAAAAATCTGAGTTCGTTGATATGAGATCGATGATCGTCGAGCTGAGTTCAGCTATAGTTGAACGCTTTTTCTGACTCTTAGAAAACTGCTTTATCTGGAGGTCTTCTGTCTCTAAGCCTTCTGAAGGTGAAAACCAATAACTCTAGGTTTGCTGACTTGACCTAGACCCTAATAAAGACTTATGACCCTAAGACTATAAAATGTGGGTCATCTGAGAGTCCAAATATTGAACCTAGCCCAAATCAACCCTAAACAAGATGGGGTTCAGACAAAGAATATCCTGAAGTACTTGCAAAGGACTAAGGATATGTTCTTGGAATTTGGTGGAGAGGAAGAGCTCATTGTAAGGGGATACATAGATGCTAGCTTCCATACTGATATGGACAAATCAAAGTCTCAGTCAGATTTCATATTTTGCCTTAATGGAGGTACTGTTAGCTAGAAGAGTTCCAAGCAGGAGACAGTTGTCGATTCTACAACTGAGGCTGAGTATAGCGCAGCTGCAAATGCAGTGAAGGAGGCTATTTGGATTAGGAAATTCATCGGTGAATTCGATATAGTTCAAGTCATTGTTCTTCCAGTAGATCTCTATTATGACAACAACGGTGCAATTCCACTTTCTTCGGAACCATGATCTCATCATAGCTCTAAGCATATGCTTCGGCAGTTCCATCTAATTCGAGAGATTGCCAATCGAGGAGATGTGAGAATTAGCAGAGTGCCGACTGAGGAGAACATTGTGGATCAAATAACAAAGCCTCTTGCACAAAGAAAGCATGATGGTCATGTTAGATCTATGGGTATACGATACCTGATTGATCAACTCTAGTAAGAGTCTTATGGATTGTATGTTTGTTGGTTGTAATATTTCATTTTGATGAATAAAGTACTATTTACATTACATTTATATATTTTTGCAAGTTTTTTTATTGCGTTATTATTTCTATTGTGATAGAGTAGTTAACTGTATAAATGCCTAAAGCGTGAAAATCATCTCACGGACTACAATTCGAATAGACAAGTGTACCTATCGTTTTATAGTATAGTGATATAAATAAATCAAGGTCGTATAAAAACTCGGGGCAGACAAGTACTATTACTCACAACGATTCTATTGTCCTACCGAACGATTGATGATTTTTGAAAATAAAATAAAATAAACTTAATTAAAAGAGAAGAAATAAACTATTGTAAAAGAGTGCTCGATCGACGATTCACTTTGAAATAAAATACGGAATAAATTAGTTTAACATTTGCACTACTCTCAAGACCGTGACGGATTCGATATTAGGAAGTAATCTCGCTAGAGCATTAAATCCCCTAACTTATAAATGTTTTGACCGAAATCTCTTTACAAGTCAAAATGGCCTAAAGTCGTATTACCGAAGTGATCCGCACTATTGGATTTGACTCCAATCCGGAGGATTTACGTCATCCTATCTCTAGGATTGCATTCAACTCCTTCCTTCCTTGAGTGATCTTTCAAATCAATTGTAACGCCCCAGATTTTTCCGTTAATTATTTTATCCTATCAGTGACGTCATAATGACGTAAGGGCGTTACGTTCCGTGAGTTGATGGCGCGTCGCCATTAGTGAGTTTCGCGTTCGTTAGGTTTGACTGACCAAATTTTTGGATTTGCATCGAAAGTGAAAATTTTTACGTTAGGAAATTAAATTGATTTATTTTGGACTTGCCCGTCAAGTTTCGTCGTGTTTCGAGCAATATTGGAGCCTCGGCGAATTTCCGAAGTTTTGAATAATTTGTGTTCGCCGTAAACTTTAGAAATTTTTATCTCGAGAACGGCTCGTCGGATTTTGATTTTGACTTCGTCGTTGGATTCATAGCACCAACTTTTGCCTTAGGTGCGAATTTCGTTCGAATCATCTTTCATTTAGCCCTTCCAAATAATATAAAACTTATATAATTACTATTATTATTATTATAAAATATATATTTGTATATAAGAAATAATAATTTGTTGAATTACTTACCTTCATTCATGGAATGAGAGCTGAATAGTACCCCTCCTCCCCTCTTATAAAATCTAATTATTATTATTATTATTATTATTATATAATAAACCTTCATCTCCCTTAAGAATAGAACAGAACCGACCCCCCTGTATTCCCTTCTGCCGAGTCAGAGCAGGCGGCGTTGTTTTCTGGGCTTCCAATCACCGCCGTCGGAGAATCGGAACTCGAAAACTTCGTCCGAGACTAGATCCGAAAAGCTCTCGCCGAGAGCTACACGTGTGCGGTAAGTGTTTTCTATTTCATGAACTTTTTAGCATTAGGGTTTTTCGGCCCTAACCCCATTTGGCAATTTTTCTTGTAGATCTCATTTTCCCGTGCTTTCGTTTGGACCGATCCACAGCGTGGAGCAATTTGGAGGACGTTTTCGGACACGATTGAGGAAAGTGGTGCTCACTTGCATTTTTTTCTTTTCCTTCTTGTTCTCACCTCTGATTAGAGATTTACATGTGATTATTGTTTGGAAAGTATGCTCGTATGTGTTGTTAGTTGTTGTTTTTTTGCCTAAAAGATTTGTGTGTGCCGCCTTGTGAAAGTGATTTGCTCGTCATAGGTAAAATCGTCGGAAACCTTGTCGCTCTTGGTCGTGTTGTATGTGTGTCGAATCTCTTGCTTGTGGTGTTGTTTGGATTGTCTTGTCCATTTGATCGAAGAAGTTGTTTGCTCGTTGTAGGCTTCGTAATTATTGTGTAACATTTCGTGCTTACTTCTTGACTTGGAAATCATCATTGTAAAGGCCCCACCGACCTAGTTGTATCATTTTATTTATTTTTAATATCGTAAATCTTGTTGGGGCTTAGTTCGTCGAAAGCCTTGTCGCCTTCCAACGGAGTTCTGTGCGTCGGAAACCTTGTTGTCTTCTATCATATCATAGTGGTCGCGACGTTTAGATCATCATGCCGCTTTGACTAAGTTAATCTCTCTGTTTGACTGTAAGTGTCGTTTTGACTATGTTTACCACTTTGTTTGTGTAAGTGTCGTTTGTATTGTTGGAATGTAGCTTGTCGGAAGCCTCGCCGCTTTCCGTATTTTTTTTTGTCGATAAAACCCCTGTTTCCATCCATCGCTGCATTTGCGCCTGTGTTGGTTGGATCATCGTGACGATTTGAGCTAGTGTCCCCTTATGATCCCAGTTTTAGTCGTAAGCGTCGTTAGTTGACTCGTTTATGTCGTGGACTTGGAAGAATGTTGTGGTTAAGACCTTGGCGTTCTGCCAAGCAAATATGTATCTTTGTCGATCGTATGGTATGATCTAGTTTTAGTCCTTGTTAACGGTGTCATGTACCCTTAGCCGGGTCATTATAAGAGAGAGAGTTTTTTTTATTTTCTGTTGGTCTGTTCGTTTAGAGTTCTTCTTGGTTTGATGCATTTATATGTATATATATATAATAAAATATCTGATATTTGTTGGACTGTTGGTTGGCAGTGGATAAAGGACCGCCACCTCAGTGCCTTGTTTTGATGGTATATTTTATGGACAGTTAGTTGGCAGTGGATATAGGACCGCCACCTCAGTACCTTGTTGTTGTGGGTCATACACCCAGGCTTTGGCCGGTGTTTTGATGCCATGTGGAGCTGATCAGTCTCTCTTAAATAATGAATTGATATGTAAAAGATGAAAGATATATATATATATATACATATGCATATATTTCTCTCCCAGTTGTGGGATTGCTTACCTTGTGCAGCATAATTAGTTCCTCTATGCCTTTTTTTGTGTTTTATTGATTATACTGACTATTTGGTGATAGCTTGTTCGTACAGTTACTTGCTACTCGAGGTTTGTTGTTCCTCTTATGATTTTCATAGCACTACTTGTAACTTGCTTCTGAGGTATTCTTCTTTTGAATGCCTTAGGTCCAGAGAAGTAGCAGGTTTAGCTGTCAAAGTTGTGCTTGTGGTGCTGCGAGCTGCTGCAGCTTTTTGTTTCCACCTCAGAGTGTTGAGGTAGTTGTTTTGTTAGACATGACAGTTTCTCTGTGGGTTCGTGTCAGCTGTTGACTCCCATTGTCTTAGATTTTCTTTGTTAGATTACTTGCTAGTAGTACTGCTGTTACTTACTGTTAGTTTTATACTTGCTCCCTGGGAATGTTTAATGATAGGATGCATGTTAGATATTTTAAATATAAAATAAAACTGCATTTTCACATTGTTCAATAACATTCTTTCAAACGGTTAAACTACTATTTTAAGGGCTATAAAACTATTTTCTTACTTATAGTAAATCTAGAAGTCACATGTTCATTGTATTTTATGCTGAATTTTTATTCTCATATAGGATGACAAATGAATCAAACTAGTGTTTTCTGCTGTGTAAACCTATACTTTCTAACCCGTGGACTAGTTGATCCACCAGACCGAGGGACACGGTCAACATACCTAATAATAAAACAATGTTTTAAAACATAACTCATAGTCTTTTTATAAAAATAAGTGATAGGACAGGGTTGCTTGAACGTCTGCAGTTGTCCCCTGCACGGCGTGGCATCACGATCACGTATTTTCTCTCACTCTGATAGTATTTTAATACTGAGAAAATGCGGGTTGTGACAGTTGGTATCAGAGGGAGGTTTTGCAAGAGGGTTGGTTGGTTTGGCAAGTCAGTCGAACAACTTTCCCTTAAGAAAAACCTCAAGCGTAGTTTCATTTTATTGCATACACACACCGATATGTCATCAGTAGATCTTGATGGAAGCATGAACACTACACTCATAGCATAATAAGAAGTATATGAGGCATATTATGTAGTATGGGATGCATAATATGTGTTTGTATATGGATCCACCATAGGTGGCAACATGTGACGGTTATGTAGTATGGGATGCATAACCACCATTACATGGGTGCCCATTAGCACGTTTTCTTTTTTTCGTTACATACAATATTATGTAGTATGGGATGCATAACATTGTATGTGTATACTGCTCATAACATGCACTAAGGCCCTTTTAGAATGCATAACACTAAATACATGACATATCATCGCATAAGCACACATGCCAAGTTAAAGATCTGCATGATGACATATGTACACTCATGATTTGAAAGGAAATTTAGACATTCATGCATACATATTATAGGCACAGGTTAGAAGCATAACATCATTTCATGATTTCCCAGAGCAAGGTAACAACAAGAGCAAGTATCTGTACATTTTTGATCTGATTTGAGTATGTTTATTTCTGATCTGAACTGGGTTAGGATATTTGAGTTTTCTAGCTTATGTGTCTTAAGCTAGGTCCTTGATTAGTCGTTTGTTCGTATCGGTAGAAAATGACCCTAAACCAGTTTTGCTAAGGGAATATTTTTCCAGTTTGTTTGTGAGTCTTCGAGTAATTCGTATCGAAGCAATGTTAGGTGATCTGTGTCAGAACTGTAAGACTCAATCAAGGCAGTTGGTCGTAATGCTTGCACAGTTGTAGGAATTACTTGGTACCACCTTGAGGCAGTAGCCTGGTCTATACTTCTTTGCCTGTGTTGGTTGGGTACGAAAGTGAGATCGGTCAATCGACTAGATTACTCCTGAGTCGATAGTTGTTGTAAAGTGTCAAGTCTAAAACTTCTGGCGTAATCTCAAGTTAGACCATAGTCTAGTTTATAGCTTCCTTAATATCTCGATTTCTTTCTGACTAAGTTTTGTGTGTGAATTATAGGAAGGTAAAGGTAAGTAACCGATGAGCATGCGTTCTTTGATTTATGTGATATCAACTTGTGCGTGGTTAGAATTCTTATAGCTGGTTGTCGCTTGACTCCCGATCGAGTTAGTGCTTCGTTTCAAGCTAAATTTCCCTCTGGTGACTTGGAGGTGTCGAATCAGGATATTCAGAGTTCTCCCATTTCTTAGACTTGATTTCTAGGATATGTCGATTGATAGTGCTAGATTTGGAAAACCTCAATATGATTTCGGACATGGATTGGAGGTCTAGGTTTGACGATGTAGACTGATGCTAGGATACGCATCTGGACTTGATGATGAATATTGATCAAACCTGGAGTGTGTTTGGATTCCAATATCAGGATTCTCCGACTATTTTTGCGGTGCGTTCTCGTAAATTCTTAGAGTCCGGCTGCGAGTCTTTTCTCATTTCCTTTTATGTTCTGGAAACAGCTCTTTTTGTGCTGCGTGTTCTGTGGCATGAGAGTTCCCAGATGTTTCCCGGCTAGTTTTCCCGGTCTCCTTCCTAAGAGAGAGGCAGAGTTTGTTTTAGATATTGAGCCAGATACTTGTCTTTTCGTGAGATCACCTTACTGTTTGCCCTGCGTGAGCTAGAATAGTTTCTTACCTAGCTAAATGGGTTGCCATTTTGAGGCTTCTTTAAGTCAAGTCCCTTGCCCTCGAATGCTCCTGTACTTTTCACGAGCAAATGTGGGATGTCTTTAGAAGATCAGGAGTGAATTATAAAAGAGTTTAATGATGTGACTATAGAGATAAATGTTCACCATTGCGGATAGATGATTTGTTAAATAAGTTTCAAGATAGTTCCATATTCTTGAGGTTTGTTCTCAATCTATAATGTGTTGTGTGAAGGATCTATGTGTTGAATGTTCCACGGGCTACCTGTTTGTTCCCATTATAGGCTGTATTTTGAGGTTTTAGATATGACCTTTGATTTTAATGAATGCATCCTCATCCTTCTTGGATTTGATGAATATGGTGTTAAGAGAATTTTCGGACCACCTCGTGGCTATGTTTTTTATGTTTGGATATGTTCTAAGAGCACAGACAAGCATGTTGAGTGTTTGGAGATTTGTGAGGTCTAGGTTAAGAAAACATAACTCTGTTGGCCAGAATAGGCAATTGAAATATTAGCTGTCGTGGTCCTCTTTTTTGGGTCACAATATTAAGAAGGATGAATTTTCGACAAACTTAATAAAGATCGCTGAAGTGATTGATTTGGAAGGGAATTATTATGCATAATGGAATAAGGAATTTTAATAGGATGGACAGGACGATATATAAGCATGTGAAGTGAATTATGTTATTGTTGGCATTCCTGATTAGGTTTATGTAGAAGAATTTTATATTTATTTGAGGATGAGGTATACGTTGAGCCTAGGTATGTCATGATACAAAGAGAAATGAGGTCGCATGCAAGTTAAGCTAATTGAGGATATATGAAGAGAATTATCATGCGTATAAATTGGAAAGTTACAATGATGATTATACCTCGATGTTTTGGAGACTATTTGGTTTGGCGCGTTTTGTAAGATTTTTGCGAATCATAAGAGCTTGGAGTATATCTTCACTCAAAGAAAATTGAATTTGCGTTCCATAGAAACTGGATAAAATATTTTGCGAACTTTGACATTGATGTTCGTTATCTCTTAGATTTCACTAGGATGTATAGAGAATTGAAATAAATTATTTGATGTTATGAGTTGAATTTATTGTTCGTTAAGGTTTCCCAGAATGCATATATTCGATGTGAGTTATCGTAAATAGATGGATAAAAGGTGCTCATATTTTTTAATTCTGATTGATTTGTTACTCGATGAAGAATATAATATGACCGTATTAGGATGAGGTTGTGAGATTCCATAGTAAGCCTTGGAGTTTTGTGTCGAGGCGAATCTTGAAATTTATGTCACGTCCGGACCGAGTTGCAAGAAGTGTGGGGTTTTGATCTTTGGTGTTTGTCCGTTTATCTACAGACCGATGGTATGTCAAATGGAAAGTTGTTCAGGCTTGAAGGGAAGGAGTTTTTCTATAGTGGCATCTTGGGTGCGCCCGATTGGGTTGGCCCAAGGCATTGCATGTTAGTGCATCAATGTGCCTGCTTGTAGACTTAAATTGTCTGCTTCTTTCTATGGTGTTCACGAAATGTTTCTTGTGAGCCAGTTGCGAAAGTGTGTTCGTAGTGATCGACATGTCCTATACTCAGTGCCCCAATGGCTGCATAATCTCTCTTATGTCGAAGGGCCTGTCTGTATTCTGGAGACGCAAGATCGAGTGCTGAGAAGGAAGACAATTCTGATGGTTTAGGTTCTCTGGCGCAATCAGGATGCTAAAAGTGAAATTTGGGAATTGGAATCTGCAATGAGAGAATTTCATCTGAGCTATTCTCCTAATCATCTCTGGTTAGTATTCCTATCTAGCGAAATTTTATCTCATCTCTCCCTCTGTTCTCGTGATTCGTGTTGTGTTTCAAGTTTCGGGACGAAACTTCCTTTTTGGAGGGGTGACTGTAACGAACCAGATTTTTCCGTTAATTATTTTATCCTCTCGGTGACGTCATAATGACGTAAGGGCGTTACGTTTCCGCGAGTTGACGACGCGTCGCCGTTAGTGCGTTTCGCGTTCGTTAGGTTTGACTGACCAAATTTTTGGATTTGCATCGAAAGTGCAAATTTTTACGTTAGGAAATTAAAGTGATTTATTTTGGACTTGCCTGTCAAGTTTCGTCGTGTTTCGAGCAATATTGGAGCCTCGGCGAATTTCCAAAGTTCTGAATAATTTGTGTTCGCCGTAAACTTTAGAAATTTTTATCTCGAGAACGGCTCGTCGGATTTTGATTTTGACTTCGTCGTTGGATTCGTAGCACCAACTTTTGCCTTAGGTGTGAATTTCGTTCGAATCGGCTTTCGTTTAGCCCTTCCAAATAATATAAAACTTATATAATTACTATTATTATTATTATTATAAAATATATATATGTATATAAGAAATAATAATTTGTTGAACTACTTACCTTCATTCATGGAATGAGAGCCGAACAGTACCCCTCCTCCCCTCTTATAAAATCTAATAATTATTATTATATAATAAACCTTCATCTCCCTTAAGAATAGAACAGAACCGACCCCCCCCTGTATTCCCTTCCGCCAAGTCAGAGCAGGCGGCGTTGTTTTCCGGGGCTTCCAATCGTCGCCGTCACAGAACCGGAACTCAAAATCTTCGTCCGAGCTTAGATCCTAAAATCTCTCGACGAGATCTACGCGTGCGCGGTAAGTGTTTTCCATTTCGTGAACTTTTTAGCGTTAGGGTTTTTCGGCCCTAACCCCATTTGGCCATTTTTATTGTAGATCTCGTTTTCCCGTGCTTTCGTTAGGACCGATCCACAGCGTGGAGCAATTTGGAGGACGTTTTCGAACGCAATTGAGGCAAGTGGTGCTCACTTGCATTTTTTTTCTTTTCCTTCTTGTTCTCACCTCCGATTTGAGATTTACCTGTGATTATTGTTTAGAAAGTATGCTCGTATGTCTTGCTAGTTGTTTTTTTTTTCTAAAAGATTTGTGTGTGCCGCCTTGTGAAAGTGATTTGCTCATCGTAGGTAAAATCATCGGAAACCATGTCGCTCTCAGTCGTGTGTTATGTGTGTCGAATCTCTTGCTTGTGGTGTTGTTCGGATTGTCTTGTCCATTTGACTGAAGAAGTTGTTTGCTCGTTGTAGGCTTTGCAATTATTGTGTAACATTTCATGCATACTGCTTGACTTGGAAATCATCATTGTAAAGGCCCCACCGACATAGTTGTATCGTTTGATTTATTTTTAATATCGTAATTCTTGTTGGGGCTTAGTTCGTCGAAAGCCTTGTCGCCTTCCAACGGAGTTCTGTGCGTCGGAAACCTTGTTGTCTTCTATCGTATCGTAGTGGTCGCGACGTTTAGATTATCATGCCGCTTTGACTAAGTTAATATCTCTGTTTGACTGTAAGTGTCATTTTGACTATGTTTACCACTTTGTTTGTGTAAGTGTCATTTGTATTGTTGGAATGTAGTTTGTCAGAAGCCTCGCCGCTTTCCGTATTTTTTTGTCGATAAAACCCCTGTTTCCATCCATCGCTACATTTGCGCGTGTGTTGGTTGGATCGTCGTGACGATTTAAGCTAGTGTCCCCTTATGATCCCAGTTTTAGTCGTAAGCATCCTTAGTTGACTCGTTTATGTCGTGGACTTGGAAGAATATTGTGGTTAAGACCTTGGAGTTTTGCTAGGCAAATCTGTATCTTTGTCGATCGTATGGTACGATATGGTTTTAGTCCTTGTTAACGGTGTCATGTAACCTTAGGCGGGTCGTTACAAGAGAGAGAGTTTTTTTTTGTTTTTTGTTGGTCTGTTTGTTTAGAGTTCTTCTTGGTTTGATGCATTTATATGTATATATATAATAAAATATCTGATATTTGTTGGACTGTTGGTTGGCAGTGGATAAAGGACCGCCACCTCAGTGCCTTGTTTTGATGGTATATTTTATGGACTGTTAGTTGGCAGTGGATATAGGACCGCCACCTCAGTGCCTTATTGTTGTGGGTCATACACCCAGGCTTTGCCCGGTGTTTTGATGTCATGTGGAGCTGATCGGTCTCTCTTAAATCATGAATTGATATGTAAAAGATGAAAGATATATATATATATATATATATATATATATATATATATATATACATATGCATATATTTCTCTCCCAGTTGTGGGATTGCTTACCTTGTGATGCATAGTTAGTTCCTCTATGCCTTTTTTGTGTTTTATTGATTATACTAACTATTTGGTGATAGCTTGTTCGTACAATTACTTGCTACTCGAGGTTTGTTGTTCCTCTTATGGTTTTCATAACACTACTTGTAACTTACTTCTGAGGTGTTCTTCTTTTGAATGCCTCAGGTCTAGAGCAGTAGCAGGTTTAGCTGTCAGAGTTGTGCTTCTGGTGCTGCGAGCTGCTGCAGCTATTTGTTTCCACCTCAGAGTGTTGAGGTAGTTGTTTTGTTAAACATGACAGTTTCTCTGTGGGTTCGTGTCAGCTGTTGACGCCCACAGTCTTAGATTTTCGGTGTTAGATTACTTGCTAGTAGTACTGCTGTTACTTACTATTAGTTTTATACTTGCTCCCTGGGAATGTTTTATGTTAGGATGCATGTTAGGTATTTTAAATATAAAATAAAACTTCATTTTCACATTGTTCCACAATATTCTTTCAAACAGTTAAACTATTATTTTAAGGGCTATAAAACTGTTTTCTTACTTATAGTAAATCTAGAAGTCACATGTTCATTGTATTTTATGCTGAATTTTTATTCTCATATAGGATGACAAATGAATCAAACTAGTGTTTTCTACTGTGTAAACCTATACTTTCTAACCTGTGGACTAGTTGATCCACCAGATCGAGGGACACGGTCAGCATACCTAATAATAAAGCAATGTTTTAAAACATAACTCATAGTCTTTTTATAAAAATAAGTGAATGGACAAGGTTGCCTGAACGTCTGCAGTTGTCTCCTACACGGCGTGGCTTCACGATCACGTATTTTCTCTCACTCTGATAGTATTTTAATACTGAGAAAATGCGGGTTGTGACATCAATGAGTCTCTCAGCTTCTATGAAATGAGATCAAATGCCTACTACCGTATACCGGAATACGGAGTCGACACGATAAAAATCAAAGAAGGATCAAAAATAGGAAAAATACAAATGCAAACATAAAATTAAAGATGCGTTATTTCATCGCAAAGTTCATGGCGATCGGGCACAAAAAGAAATTAGCTAAACATATTGGAAAAGGAAATGAGAATAAGAGAAATATAAAATATTTTCATTCCTTAAATAAAGAGAAGTTCATGATAAAACTAAACGGGCATTATAAAAAGACTTAAACAAAACTTAACATAAAACATAAAATACTAAACTACTTGAAACAAAACTTCTTCATAAAGAAACTACTTGCAAGAACTAATTAGACAAAACCTAAAACCCAAAACTACTCCCTCCAAAACAAGAGGCAAGGGGTTCCTTTTATAGGAGATAGAGAAAGATATAGAATGAAAATGAAGAGGAGAAGCCAAGGGGGTGGCCGACCATGTAGGTGGAGAAGATTCATGCATGTGTTTTAATGAGGGGAGAGAGAATAAGGCTAAATGCATGCATGGTTTTAATGAGATGGAGAGAGAAAGAGTTACATGCATGTATTTTATTTAAAAGAAATTAAAAACAACAATAGAAAATAGAAATATAAAAGAGGGGAGATGGATGAGATTTAAATGAGAATGAAAGAGTGGAAAAGAGGGATGAATGAGAAATAAAGAAGGGAGAGATTAGTGGAAGGTGCATGCATGTAATTTAAAATAAATAAAAATATAAAATGCAAGGGGAATGAATATGAAATAAAGAGGGGAGAAAGAGATAAAAGAGGAGAGAGAGGGAGGGGGCCGACCACATGCATGAAGAATTGCATGCATGTGGTCGGGTTTGATTTTTGGGGGTCTTCTTGGGCTTCATCAAATGCAAATGGGCTGCTTGGTGGGCTCGGGTAGGGCTAGGACTGCATGTAGGGGCTGCTCTTAAAGTGGCCGGGCTGCACCATCATGGGCTCGGGTTGGACATGTTGGAGAGCTGCACTTGGACTTGAACCTACAAGAAAACAAAGCAAATACATGTTAGTTATTAGAACATAATATTAATAATTATAACATAAACATAAACATAACATAACATAACATAATATAACAATAATTATTAAATATTAAACTAAACATAACAAGACAAAATAACATTACATAAAATAAAACATAAAAAAAACTAGAGATTATTATAACATAAAAGACTTTTAAAAAAAGAAATAAAACAAGCATAAAATATAAATAAACATAGACATTTAGGCTACTAAATTACCCTAAAAAAGGATTACTAAAAGTAGTCATCAAACTCCCTCATACTTAGGCTTTTGTTATTCCAGAGCAAAAGTATGAGAAATATTTATAAGACATTATAAAATTTTCAATTAAACTAAAATATTATTAACACCAAAATTAAGCCAAAAATAAAAATTTAGGAATTTATGAATCAAGTCCTAAATTATGAAATTAAAGTGAAAAGAGAGAAATATTAAGCCAAAAATTCTCTAATAAATTAACTAGCACTCAAAATTGAGTAAATTGCAAACAAGGTTAGATTGAAATTATAAAAACCATAACTTGAAAGAAACTTAAGGAAAAATTGCAACCTACTACTTATGCTCTCCCAATATTTTAATTTAAAATCTAAGACAATGATATTGGCTAAGAGGTTTAGGGAGGAAATCAACATGAAGAGGTCTTTGATTGGAGGTGATCATCATTATTTTTTATTTTTTTCACACCCCGCAATTTTTTTTAAATAAATAATATATGTAATACCAGAAAATGATAGACTAACATCCTATCACTTCCCCAGACATATATGAACTTTTAATTCCTCTCTTCATTTTTGGGTTGCATATGTGTACCAGAGAATAAGGAACTAACATCTCCTTATTCCCATGACATATGATCTAACAATAAAAGAAAGAAAAAGAGAATTGGGTAAGGATAAGGGGTTAAACAAGATTTTAGAAAATAAACTAAAATACTAGAGATCAACTACTAGTAGATTGAGATTTCCTAAGAATCTAAAAGCATGAGGTAATAATCATTAGATTCCAAATTGTTAAGCAAAATTTACTACAAAATTGAAACTATTTAAAATAAAAGAGAAAAAGTGCTAAATAAATTACTCTAAGCAAATTAAAATCATAAGATTATCCTCAAAACTAAATCACTAAATATTAGATTTAACTAAATATGATAAAATAAAAGATTAGCAAACAATAAAAAAATGCTTATAAACAAACTCAAACTAAATTTCTGAAAATAACAAAAAGCTAAGCATGAGGCTTATTATTTTTTTGATTTTTTTGACATTTTTCTTTTTTTGGGGGTTTTGAAATATGATCTTTTTTTTTGGAATTTTTTTTGATTTTTCTATTTTTTTTTGGGTTTTTGATAAGGCTAAATAAAAGCAGTACTAAAGAAACTTAATAAAACTATACTAATTTTTTTTGGAAATTTTGATTTTAAGAAAGTAAAAGATTTTTTTTTGTATTTTTGATAGAAAAAGGAAGAAAGAAACTAACTAAACCCTTCCCCATGCTTAAACCTTTCATTGCCCTCAATGAAAAATAAAAACAAAAAAAAAAGAAAAAAGAAGAAGAAAGGGAAGGGGGGGGTGCAATAAAGTAAATAAATAAAAAGGAAATGACTTCCCCGGATTCGTGAGGCCAAATACAGATGTTGCTCCCCCATGCTTGAGCTGAACACCGGCTCAAGCCTAAGGAAGAGAGAAAAGGATGGAGCCAAACGAACCGCCGGAGGTTTTATTCCTGCAAGAAAAAACAAAAAGAAAGAACAAAATGTGATAAGCAAGGGGTGCCTCCAAAGAGCGCTCTTTATTTAACGTCGTCTGAGCCCGACGTTATTTGTTAGCTAAATGGAAAATAAAAACTGAAATGAAGAGGTAAACTCCCTAAGTATGCGCTTAGGGGAGTACATAAAAAAAGAAAAATTGAAGAATCGCACCGACATGCGGTGGATTCTCCAAAGGAATGATGCCCGAAAATGAACGGACGGAGTTATAGAAGAACTCCGCCGTATGTATAACGGGAAAGAAGGGGTCGTCAAAAGAAGAAGAAAAAAAAGAAGATGAAATAGAAAGAAGAATAAAAGAAGTAGAAAAAGAAATTTCATCAACGAAAATTTCACAAGGACAAGGGGAATCTTATGAAATTTTGAGAGAAGAAGGGGTAGAGAGAACTAAAGGAGAATATTCTAAAATAAAAGAAGAAGAAGAAAAAGGTTCGCTAAAAATAGGAAAATTTGGAACAGTTGAAAATTGAAGCGAAATGGAATCACAAACGTGTTCAGAAGGAGAAATAGGAAACGTCTCGTCATCCTCAACGGGTAAGAAGCACACCGGAATATCCATATGGGTGTCTTCCAAAGGTGGAAGGAAACAATCCGGGATATCCGAATAGTTATCCTCCTCGAGAAGAACAAGACAAGTCGGGATATCCGGTGACTCATTACATGAACAAATTGGAGGAGACGGAGAAGAAGACGAAGAAAATGAAGCGGGCTCACGAGAAAAATAATCCATAATGGTTTTGAAATGCGAATTAATATTCTAAAGAGAAGTTTGCAATTCAAAATACCCATTATCGATTGAATTAAAATTTAGAGGCGCGACGCTTTGCGGGGCAAAATCATAAGAAAAATAAGACGGGTTCCCCATCTCCCAAGTAGGATAAAAATTGGAGTAAGGGTCAAATTGGTCATTTTGACCTTCCCCGGAAAAATTAAAATCAAAAGAAGGAGGGGTTCCCGAAAGATATTCAGAATAAAAGTGGTCGGGCGACCCGCAAAAAGCGCAAAAATATGATGATTCGATAAAAAAAAACTGTTACAAAAGATTAAAAATAATTATTTTTTTGATATATTTTTTTTAGAAAGAAGAAAAATTAAAAAAAAAATATTTAGTAGAAGTAATAAACTCGATGCTTTCGTAATATTGCCAAAAATGTCCCCGACAACGACGCCAAAAACTTAAAGCGTGAAAATCGTCTCACGGACTACAATCCGAATCAGCAAGTGTACCTATCGTTTTATAGTATAGTGATATAAATAAATCAAGGTCGTATAAAAACTCGGGGAAGGCAAATACTATTACTCACAATGATTCTATTATCCTACCGAACGATTGATGATTTTTGAAAATAAAATAAAATAAACTTAATTAAAAGAGAAGAAATAAACTATTGTAAAAGAGTGCTCGATCGACGATTTACTTTGAAATAAAATAACGGAATAAATTAGTTTAACATTTGCAATACTATCAAGACCGTGACGGATCCGATATTAGGAAGTAATCTCGCTAGAGCATTAAATCCCCTAACTTATAGACGTTTTGACCAAAATCTCTTTACAAGTCAAAATGGCCTAAAGTCGCATTACCGAACTGACCCGCACTATTGGATTTGACTCCAATCCGGAGGATTTACGTCATCCTATCTCTAGGGTTGCATTCAACTCCTTCCTTCCTTGAGTGATCTTTCAAATAAATGAGTCTCTCAGCTTCTATGAAATGAGATCAAATGCCTACTACCGTATACCGAAATAAGGAGTCGACATGATAAAAATCAAAGAAGGATCAAAAATAAGAAAAATACAAATGCAAACATAAAATTAAAGATGTGTTATTTCATCGCAAAGTTCATCGCGATCGGGCACAAAAAGAAATTAGCTAAGCATATTGGAAAAAGAAATGAGAATAAGAGAAAAAGAAAATATTTTCATTGCTTAAATAAAGAGAAGTACATGATAAAACTAAACAGGCATTATAACAAGACTTCAACAAAACTTGACATAAAACATAAACTACTAAACTACTTGAAACTAAACTTCTTCATAAAGAAACTACTTGCAAGAACTAATTAGAAAAAACCTAAAACCCAAAACTACTCCCTCCAAAACAAGAGGCAAGGGGTTCCTTTTATAGGAGAGGGAGAAAGATCTAGAATGAAAATGAAGAGGAGAAGCCAAGGGGGTGGCCGACCATGTAGGTGGAGAAGGTTCATGCATGTGTTTTAATGAGGGGAGAGAGAATAAGGCTAAATGCATGCATGGGTTTTAATGAGATGGAGAGAGAAAGAGTTACATGCATGTATTTTATTTAAAAGAAATTAAAAACAAAAATAGAAAATAGAAATATAAAAGAGGGGAGATGGATGAGATTTAAATGAGAATGAAAGTGGGGAAAAGAGGGATGAATGAGAAATAAAGAAGGGAGAGAGGAGTGGAAGGTGCATTCTTGTAATTTTAAAGAAATAAAAATAGAAAATGCAAGGGGAATGAATATGAAATAAAGAGGGGAGAAAGAGATAAAAGGGGAGAGAGGGAGGGGGCCGGCCACATGCATGAAGAATTGCATGCATGTGGTCGGGTTTGATGTTTGGGGGGCTTCTTGGGCTTCATCAAATGCAAATTGACTGCTTGGTGGGCTCGGGTAGGGCTAGGACTGCATGAGGGGCTGCTCTTAAAGTTGTCGGGCTGCACCATCATGGGCTGGGGTTGGACATGTTGGAGAGCTGCACTTGGACTTGAACCTACAAGAAAACAAAGCTAAAACATCTTAGATATTAGAACATAATATTAATAATTATAACATAAACATAAACATAATATAACATAACATAACATAACAATAATTATTAAATATTAAACTAAACATAACAAGACAAAATAACATTACATAAAATAAAACATAAAGAATACTAGAGATTATTATAACATAAAAGACTTTTAAAAAAAAAATAAAACATAACAAGTATAAAAATACTTAAAACATATAATTAAACTAGGAATTAATATATTATAAAAAGACATTAAAACATGAAATAACAAGCATAAAATATAAATAAACTTAGGCATTTAGGCTACTAAATTTCCCTAAAAAGGATGACTAAAAGTAGTCATCAATGCCCTTAGAATGTTTGCTTTCATAGGTCAAGTAGTGACTTGAATGTGAGAACCTATGTTATTAGAAGCTTCATTTTTAAAGGTCCCTGGTCATTGTATCATTTTAGAAGCTAAGGGCGATGTTGATACCTTTAAGACTAGCATGTGCGTTGACTGATGACTGGTCCTCACAGGTCATGATATTGTGATATCAAGTCATCACATGGGTACTTGTTATGAACAAGTTGTACTGGAAAGACCCACCGTGAGAATACTTTGTCAATTTTTATATGAACGTGTCACAAGTATGGATCAAGTGGAAATGGTGTTTGTGGTCCTTTGACCTGAATTCACAACATTTATTAAGTGAGGAAGAGTGTGCTTTGATGCCATCAAAAGTCCAGTATTTAAAAAGTTTGATGATAAAGGTGGTTATTATGTATTTTACGAATCATTTGGGTGTTTGCGTGTGAACAGAGATGGGATTTGTCCTCCTTTATGATAGGAGTTGCATCCATGGGACCCTTGATGGAATGGGACTTATAAATGCATGACCGTGCTTGGTTAAATCAATATATGATATTAGGCTCACCAATTTCTGGAAGTCCATTCTAGATCAGGAAACGGGGATTGAATAATTATGAGGGTGACATGGTCTATACCTCTAGTTCTATCTGGATGTAAGGGACGAAGGGACATGATAACACTGTAACATTGGTCACAATGGCTTTTTAGTTTATAAACTCCTACTGTTTGGGGAGCAATGCTGTATTGCTAGATGCCGCTCATTGTTTGTGAAGCTTTGGTTTGATACTTTTAAGATCAAGTGGGAGACAGTTGGTATTACCAATGTGATCTGGAAGTGATCAAGCATGTAGCCTCACTGCCAACTTAGTATGAGCCTATTAGGGTCACACATAAAGATTGTGGAGAAATTGGGAGATTGGATCTGTATGGTATAGCTCATATGATGAGTTGAAAAGGACTTAAAATATTCTAAGGCAAAAGCATCGAGTGTGTTGAGACCACTCAACGCCTTCGTCGAGTTAAGAGTTGACTCGTTGAATGGTGGCGTTGAGTGAGTTGAGTGTATTCAGCGATTCATCAAATCAAGGAGTTGATTTGTCGAGTATTGCACTTAAAGCGTTGAGTGCATTGAGTCCATTCAATGATTCGTCGAGTCAAAGTGTTGACATGACGGATATGATTCTTAGGCGTTCAGTGCACTGAGTTCACTCAATGTCATTCGACGAATTTAGCCTTAGGCATTGAGTACTTTGAGTTTACTCAACGCAATTTGATGAATCTGGCCTTAGGTGTTGAGTGCGTTGACTGCACTTAACTCCATGACGTAGAAAGCATTGGCAGCGTTCAGTCCATTCAATGCCTTCGTCGATGTCAAGTGTTGATTCAGATGAAGGTAGGCATTGAGTTTGTCATGTATCTCATGGATACTCAACGATTTGTAGAGTATAAGATGATACTCGACAATTCGTCGTATAGGTTGATGATGATTTTCTAGAAGTTAAATTACAACCAAACTAGAATCCCGAGTAGGCAAGCGTACCTATCGAAATGCAGTATAGGAAGTGTCGTATTGCGATTCGGGGCCTGTTGAGTACTTGTACTCACAAGGAAGAGCTATTATTTTATCAAACGGAAAAGTTGGTTGGATTATACTAGATAATAAAACTAAAGCTGAAGCTAAAGAGAAATTCAAATATGAGAAAGCTAGCACTTGATCTAGAATTCCCTTAAACTAAAATAAATCTTCTTGGAAAATAATGAAATGCGAGTTCTTAATTATACTCACTCGACCGTGGAGGTTCCTAAAATATAGAAGCGTCTCTCTCGAGCTCATGCTTCTAACTAACCTTAGGTTGATCGATTAAGACCTCTCGGCCAGTCGAAACCCCTAAGCTTGCTTTATGCGGTGAACCCCACTATTGGATTTGACTCCAATCCGGAAGATTTACGTCGTCCTCTCTCGAGGAGTGCATTCAACTCCTTTTATCTTTGAGTGATCTCCTCGTATCCGCAACCTCTCGGTCATTTAGGATACGAATCTTATATCGAAGATCATATCCGTGTAATATGAATTCGATGAAATAAAAATCAAAGATAAATCGTAGCGAGAACAATTAAGAACAGGACATTTAATAAGAAGGAGAAAGATCTATTTTATTCTAAGGTTCATCATGATCAAGTGCTAAAAGAAGATTAGCTACTCATCATGATTGGGGAAATACAAAATGAAGTAGGAAAAGACATGATTGAAATGGAAATAACTAAAATTAAAGTTACAACAAAGGTAAATCTAACTTAGAAATGAGAAAATACAGCAAAAGAAATAGAAAATTACAAGACTCCAACTTCCAAAATTCCCCTCCTCAGCATCTGAAGCTGTCTGGAATTTATAGAAAAATTTCTGTTTGGTCACACCCCTAGGTCACGCCAGTGACCTAGGGCGTGTCAGGCTCGGAACTGTCGTCTTGAAAGCCCGGGAACGTTGGAAGAAAAACCGCCAAAATTAGTTAACTGACGGGTCACGCCCCTAGGTCACGCCCGTGACCTTGGGCGTGTCACGGCTGTTTCTGGAAACGGCGGGAAGCTGAAAACGGCGGGAGTAAAAGTGGTCTTCAAGAAGGTGTCACGCCCCTAGTCACGCCCGTGACTCGGGGCGTGTCTTGCTGTAACGGAAATCTGGCGGCAACGGCTGAAACGGCGCTCTAATGTCTGGTAACTTCCTTGACACGCCCTGGGTCACGCCCGTGACCCAGGCGTGTAATTTTAATCCGACGTGGCACAAGCAGCTGTTATGTCGCAGACCGTCATGCCCCGTGTAAAGGGAACACGGGCGTGTCATATTTCGACACGGGCGTGTCTGGGCCGGTCGACGATCTTTTGGCGCGGTCGACGGGCTCTGGCTGCAGGCTTGGTTATCACGTGTCACGCCCCTGTGTCACGCCCAGGTAGGGCGTGTCACAGGGCGTGTCTAGGCAGAAAAAATGAAAATTCTTCTTTTGCTCCAAATATCCTGTAGATCTGCCCTGCAAGATTAAAAATGATTTTATTAACACAAATTGATATAAATTATATTAACAAGTTAAAATAAACTTAATAATATAAAATTAATTTAAAATATCCAACTATTAATATAGATAAATGAATAAAAAGATAGAAATAATTAGAGTTATCAAATACCCCCATACTTATCCGTTTGCTAGTCCCGAGCAAACAACTTCCTATAGGGAGTAGAAAAAATTTTAAATGCTAGAAAAGAAAATTGAACCTAAGGAGTAAAATGCGAAGTCTTATGCCTATGTTTGTAGATACTTTTGTAGAAAGACTTACTCAGCATACAAATTAGGTTTTTATTTTTCTTAAAATGCGTTTTCACTATTATTTTTACTTTTAAGATGAAAATCCGGTAAATCTTGAAATTATCTTTAGGGAGAGTGTAGCGTGCGTACTAAGATAACATTGCACAAACAAAGATTAAGATACCCTCCAAAGAAATCCATCAATGTCGATGGCCATAGGCTTGCCCTTTCACACTCTCGCCACGGCACTAGTCTAACTTATAAACATAAATCAATAGGGCTTAATTAGGTTGAAATGTAGGCTTAGGTTTTTGGTGAGGGTGATCAAAGATAAACATGATGGCTAGTCACACCAAAACCTAGAGAAGCTTATACATAAAGATTTGCTATGGCTTTAAAGAACGTAGCCAAATTCCTAAATTCCTTTGTTTCTTTTCTTATTTTTTTTTAACTTTCTCATCATATTGAAATTTTTTTCTACCTCCTCATTTTTTAATGATAAGTTTTTTTCTTTATTTTGAAGAGGAGAGAAAAATAAATCAACTTTTTTTTTATAAGAAAAGAGCCACCAAAAAAATGAAAAGGCTCCTAATCACTCACAAAATATTTGTTCTTTCAAGCTCGGGTTTAGGTGTGTAATTAGGATGCTTTTTAGGCTTTGGTAAATCATTTGGTGGAGCTACAACAAAAGGAAAAGGTAATAGGCTCAAATTGGCTAAGCAAAGTTAAAATTTTAGGTGCGGGTACAAAAGCTCAAACTTGCCAAAAGAAGTGCCTAAATCATATTTATGCTAATGAGTTTAACTTATGCAAAGTCTTGAGAATAGTTAGAGGACAAGTTCTAGACATCGAAAAAGAATACCTCTCTCTTGGTCCGCGAAATATCTCTCTAGCAAACTTCTACTTACTCACCTAAATTATTTTAGAGTTTTACCGGTTTTCAAAATTAAGTAAAATAAGTTGTTTCTACGCATTTAGAAAAATGAAAATCTAATTATATGCTGAATATTTAGATCTACTAAAAATTCTACTTACACGTGCACTTAACTAGAAACACAGCATGGCCAACAGTTCTATTCCAAAATTCAACATTCAATTAAAACATCAAAATTCTCTACACTATAAACAAGTTGAATTACTATGAATTTTGCATGTGAATAAATATAGAAATAAAGACTTCTCTAATCTAATTTTTTATTTTCTATTTTTTTCATTTTTTGTTTTTTTTTTATAAATATTTTTTTTTTAGAAAAACAAAATTTTAAGATGAAATAAAATTTTTTGAGTTTTAAATTTGTTTTAAAAAAAATTTTTTTTTGTGGTTTTTGTTTTAAAATCTTTTTTTGGAAATTTTTATATGTTTTGCTTGAGAAATATCCCTCCCCCATACTGAAGCAATACATTGTCCCCAATGTAAAAATTAAGAAAATACAAGAAGAGGAAACTTCCCTGAGAAGCGCAAACCAGCATCAAAAGATACCTGTAAGAGAGTAGCAAAGCAAAACATAATATTTTATAGATATTTTTTTCATAATAAAAACAGATACATGAAAGTAAAATAAAGATACAGATACAAAGAGGCGACCGCCTACAAGTCCAAAGAAATAAAAAGGCAGCTACTCCTGGTCAGAAACGTCCTCGCGCTCCTGATAGAAAGTCCGCATGTTCGCGAACTCGCGAGTAATATGCGCTATGGAGGAAGTATGGTTTCGCTCGAGCACGGTGAAGCGCGCATCAAAAGAAGCAAAGCGACCGTCAAAATGGGTTTGCATCTGGTCTATGCGAGTATGGAGCAACCCAATTTGCCGGTCCCAATAATTTGGAGGATCGGGCGCTGGAGCAGAGTGCAGCGGTGGTGGCGGAATCTGCGGGGAATGATGAGTACCGCTGGGACCGGCACCATGATCAAGATCAAGATCACCGCCACCAACGAACGAGGGAACAGCCTCAAACTCGCCGTCGCGTCGGCGAGCTAAACCAAGCGCCTGAAGGGTCGGGAACTGAAGAGGCTGCGGCGTTTGCATGCAAGTGAGCCGCGGAAGAGCAGCCCACACGTCAAGCTGCTTGGCGAGGAAAGTGATGAAATTCCCGTCGTGCACCGCTCCCAATCTCACATTTTCGGCCTGGTGTCGAAAGAAAATGGCGAGCATGTAACCAAGGTTGAGTGGGACCCGGTAAAACATACTATACAAGTATAGTAAGTCCGCCCGAGTCCACATGCCGTGGCTATCGCCGCGCCCGGAAATGGTAAAAGAGAGAAGGTTGTGCAGAATACGTAAAGCGGGGGAGATGAGGTGGCTACCCTTAGATTTCTTTGGAGTGTAGGGGGCGACGTCATTACTAATTTCTGACCAAAAAGTAGGGAGACTGAAGTCGGGAGGGAAATCAGTTTTTAGGTCGGGGTAGGCAGGGGAAGTGGAAAAGGCCTCCGAGTAAAAGCTCATGGCAACATTGAGTTGGCGGATGGTGAGCTGGTGCATCATCCCGCCCAGGCGAAAGATGATGAAATCATCTTGCGCCGCCCAACGGAACTCAAATGAGGCCAGGAACTCAATGGTGAGCTCGAGGAAAGCAGGCTCAGAAATGGAGAAGAGGGGATCCCACCCTTGGGTAGAGATGAGCTCCCGAACAAGCTCCGCTGCTCCGAATTGGGCGAGGATGGCCCAATCCAAGATCCGGAACACGCCAAAGGGTTTAGCACGCAGTCTCTCGCTTCGATCTTGTTGGGTTGCATTCTCGAAAAGAAGTATGGCCTCCGCCGAGGCTGGATCAGCGGGGTGCTTGGAGGAGGAAGCGGTGGATCGAGCGTGGTGGCGAGGCATGGTGAGAAATGTGGAGGAAATTTCGGCCAAGGGGAGGAGAGAAGAGAAGGGTTGAAGAGTGGAGGTGTGAAGAGAAGAGCGGAGGAAAAATCCTATTTATAGAGTTTTTCGGGTTGGTCACGCCCCCATGTCACGCCCGTGACAGGGGGCGTGACAAGCTCGGGTCAAAGCAGAAAGGAATCCGAGGAGGGCTGCCTCGGATTCGGGGGTCACGCCTCAGAGTCGCGCCCGTGACTCTGAGTGACACGCCCGTGACGTCGGGCGTGTAGGGGGAATCCAAAGAGCATCCGATGCGAAGGCATCGGATTCTCCAGTCACGCCTCAGAGTCACGCCCGTGACTCTGGGCGTGTCAGTCAAATCTGACTGACTAAGAAGGAATCCGAGGCGTGACTGGTCAACGCCTCGGATACCCACGACACGGGCTCAACACGCCCGTGACAAAAACATGTCACGCCCGTGTCGAGTCCGAATGACGGGTGGGAAAACCGAGGGAGGAGGAACCTCCCGCAGTCTTGGCAAAACACGCCCAGGACACGGCCGTGACCAATGGGTCATGGGCGTGACGGAAACGTGCACGAAATTTTTTTTTGTTTGTTTTTTTTTTGTTTTTTTGTTTTTTTGTTTTTTTATATAAATATACTATTTTTTTAATTTTTCTGTTTTTTTTATAACATCATTATGTTAAAGAGCCTAATAAAAATAAATTAAAATTTACTGACTTGTAGAAATACAAAAATTCGACGTTCGTCTCGACCCGATCGTCATGCAGCGATGTCCTTCAAGCCTGTAAAAATAAACTTAAAAAGAAAATTAAAAATAATAATAATAATAATAATAATAAAAAAGAAAAGATAACCGTGGGGTGCCTCCCACGAGCGCTTTGTTTATGGTCGGTGAGCTCGACCATAGTGATGCGCTCGCTACGTTATTGGATTTTCAGATGGGTAAGCCGGCGCATTAACAGGACGTTTGAAACCATTTGCTAGAGTTGAATTTTGTAAATGATTGGACATACGTTCACGTTCTAAAAATGTAGGTTTGTCAAACGAAGTTCTTAAGGGGTCACCACCTAATTCAAGAGGTTCTAAAATAGATGTGTGTGTGACCAAATGAGTATCACTAAATTCATGAGAAATTAAATTTAAAGTTTCAAAATTGTCATCATGAAAAATAGGTGAATAACAATTTTTAGAAAATAAAATGGAGTCTTCTTTAGGAGAAGCCTCCAAATAGTAACATGAGTCGTCATTCGAGAGCAAATTTTTCATGGACGAGTCAATAGTAAAGGTAACTTCTTCATCTCCGACTCTAAGGAGAAGTTTACCGTTACTAACGTCTATAATGGCGCGCGCTGTGGCAAGAAAAGGGTGACCGAGAATAAGTGGTACCTCGGTGTCCGCTTCGATGTCAAAGATGACGAAATCTATCGGAAAGAAAAATTTGTCAACTTTGACAAGCACATCCTCTATGATCCCCATAGCAAGCTTGACAGACCGATCCGCCAATTGAATGCTTATTCTTGTGGGTTTAGGCTCTCCTAAACCCAATTTCTTAACTAAAGAATAAGGCATTAAATTTATCGAGGCGCCTAGATCGGCTAACGCACGTGTTACTAATAAATCGCCAAATAGACAAGGAATGGAGAAACTAACCGGATCAGGTAATTTCCTAGGCAATTTATTAAGTAACACTGCAGAACACTCCGCGTTCAATTGAACCGTGGAGAAATCCTCGAGTTTCTTTTTATTGGATAAAAGATTCTTGAGGTACTTGGCATACTTTGGCATTTGTGCGATAACTTCGCAAAATGGTAAATTTATTTGGATTTGTTTAAACATATCTAAAAATTTACCATGATGCTCATCCACCCGGTCTTTGTGCATTCTAGACGGATAGGGAAGTGGTGGTTGATAAGGTTTTGGTTTAATATAACTAGAAGGCTTAAGAGGAGGGGAAGGTGCAGAAATTGTTACCTCCGTATCAACCGGATTTGGAGAAGGTGTTACCTCCTTCCCGCTCCGTAGAGTGATGGCATTGGCGTGCTCCCTTGGGTTGGGCTCCGTATTACCCGGTAGCGCTCCTTGTTGGCGATCGGAGAGCATCTTAGCGATTTGCCCAATTTGTGTCTCCAAATTACGAAGAGATCCGGTGAGATTCCGGATATTGGCATCATTTGTACTCGTATATTTGGCGAACATCTCCTCTATAGTGGGAGCTTTTGGAGCTTGTGGTGGAAAATATCCTAGTGGGATTGTGTTTGGTGGGCGAGCCGCGTTCCCCGGATTACTCCAAGAGAAGTTGGGGTGGTTCCTTATACCCGGGTGATAGGTATTACCATAATTAGTATTACCCGGATTAAAGGGTGGCCGATTCGGATTACCCAAGTAATCCACATGTTCGGTAATATTGGAAGCGTCCCAATATTGGGGTTCACAGGTAGGTGTTGACGAGGAAGCAGACATCTCGTTCATCTGTTTTTGTAGTTTCTCAACCTGTAGAGACAAACTAGAAACCGTATCGATTTCGTACATCCCGGCTGGTTTAGGTGATTTAGACCGAGGTGTACTCCATTGATAGGTATTCAAAGCCATACCTTCTATAAGTTCTTGGGCGGCCGCTGGTGTTTTGTTATTAAGCGTTCCACCAGCGGCGGCATCGATATGTTGCCTAGTTTGAGAATTTAGGCCGTTATAGAAGGTTTGGATTTGCAACCAATCCGGAATTGCATGATGTGGACATCGACGAAGCAATTCCTTGAAACGCTCCCAAGTATCATATAATGTTTCCGAATCAAGTTGGGAGAAATAAGTGATATCATTGCGCAATTTAGCCATTTTAGCCGGCGGAAAGTATTTCGTAAGAAATCTTTCGGTCATTTCAGCCCATGTTGTGATTGATCCTCTTGGTAGAGAACTCAACCATTGCTTGGCTTTAGTGCGCAATGTAAATGGAAATAACCTCAGCCGGATGGCATCATCGGATACACCATTAATTTTAAAAGTATCGCATATTTCTAAGAAATTAGAAATATGCGCGTTTGGATCTTCATCTTGAAGCCCATCAAATTATACATATTGTTGTACCATTTGGATGATGCTTGGCTTCAACTAAAAATTATTGGGGGCAATAGTGGGGCGAACAATACTAGATTGAGCCTCGTCCAAGTTTGGACGGGCATAATAAGACATAGTTCGTTGTTCGACCGCATTTGGCTCACCCATATTAGAAGAAGAAGAAGAAAGAGATCTAGGAGAATGAGAAGAAGAACTTAATGAAGAAGGAGGAGAAGAAGAGGGTGACGGAGAGAGAATTAAAGACGGATTAGGAGTGTCTCCTAAGGATTCCGTATCTTGAAAATTCGAAACTCGAAATTGTAAGCGGTGCCGAAGGGTTCGCTCGATTTCCGAATCCAAATCAAAAAGAGGTGACGAATTCCCTCGGGTCATACACAAGAACAAAACATAAGATAAAAGTTTTAAGGTTTAAAGATTTATAAGATAAAATTTCCCGGACTTCCCAAAGGCTACCCAGTGACGGGTTTGCAAGGTACTAGGCGGTATTGCGGGATGAAAACCCGACACGGCCCTTTCGCAAGAAATTTTAAATATAAAAATTTAAAGATAAAACTTTTTGAAAGAAAAAGTTTGTTTTTTTTGAAATAAAAGAAAAAGAAAAATGATAAAACTAATAGATCCTTGCTTTCAAAATATCAACAAATAAAAGTTCCCCGGCAACGGCGCCAAATACTTGATGATGATTTTCTAGAAGTTAAATTACAACCAAACTAGAATCCTGAGTAGGCAAGCGTACCTATCGAAATGCAGTATAGGAAGTGTCGTATTACGATTCGGGGCCTGTTGAGTACTTGTACTCACAAGGAAGAGCTATTATTTTATCAAACGGAAAAGTTGGTTGGATTATACTAGATAATAAAACTAAAGCTGAAGCTAAAGAGAAATTCAAATATGAGAAAGCTAGCACTTGATCTAGAATTCCCTTAAACTAAAATAAATCTTCTTGGAAAATAATGAAATGCGAGTTCTTAATTATACTCACTCGACCGTGGAGGTTCCTAAAATATAGAAGCGTCTCTCTCGAGCTCATGCTTCTAACTAACCTTAGGTTGATCGATTAAGACCTCTCGGCCAGTCGAAACCCCTAAGCTTGCTTTATGCGGTGAACCCCACTATTGGATTTGACTCCAATCCGGAAGATTTACGTCGTCCTCTCTCGAGGAGTGCATTCAACTCCTTTTATCTTTGAGTGATCTCCTCGTATCCGCAACCTCTCGGTCATTTAGGATACGGATCTTAGATCGAAGATCATATCCGCGTAATATGAATTCGATGAAATAAAAATCAAAGATAAATCGTAGCGAGAACAATTAAGAACAAGACATTTAATAAGAAGGAGAAAGATCTATTTTATTCTAAGGTTCATCATGATCAAGTGCTAAAAGAAGATTAGCTACTCATCATGATTGGGGAAATACAAAATGAAGTAGGAAAAAACATGATTGAAATGGAAATAACTAAAATTAAAGTTACAACAAACGTAAATCTAACTTAGAAATGAGAAAATACAGCAAAAGAAATAGAAAATTACAAGACTCCAACTTCCAAAATTCCCCTCCTCAGCATCTGAAGCTGTATGGAATTTATAGAAAAATTTCTGTTTGGTCACGCCCCTAGGTCACGCCTGTGACCTAGGGCGTGTCAGGCTCGGAACCGTCGTCTTGAAAGCCCGGGAACGTTGGAGGAAAAACCGCCAAAATTAGTTAACTGACGGGTCACGCCCCTAGGTCACGCCCGTGACCTAGGGCGTGTCACGGCTGTTTCTGGAAACGGCGGGAAGCTGAAAACGGCGGGAGTAAAAGTGGTCTTCAAGAAGGTGTCACGCCCCTAGTCACGCCCGTGACTCGGGGCGTGTCTTGCTGTAACGGAAATCTGGCGGCAACGGCTGAAATGGCGCTCTAATGTCTGGTAACTTCCTTGACACGCCCTTGGTCACGCCCGTGACCCAGGCGTGTAATTTTAATCCAACGTGGCACAAGCAGCTGTTATGTCGCAGACCGTCACGCCCCATGTAAAGGGAATACGGGCGTGTCATATTTCGACACGGGCGTGTCTGGGCCAGTCGACGATCTTTTGGCGCGGTCGACGGGCTCTGGCTGCAGGCTTGGTTATCACGTGTCACGCCCCTGTGTCACGCCCAGGTAGGGCGTGTCACAGGGCGTGTCTAGGCAGAAAAAATGAAAATTCTTCTTTTTGCTCCAAATATCCTGTAGATCTGCCCTGCAAGATTAAAAATGATTTTATTAACACAAATTGATATAAATTATATTAACAAGTTAAAATAAACTTAATAATATAAAATTAATTTAAAATATCCAACTATTAATATAGATAAATGAATAAAAAGATAGAAATAATTAGAGTTATCATAGGTCATGGATACTCAGCTAATCGTCGAGACAAGGGTTGTCTTGCAAAATTTCTGGATTCTAAGTGTTGGGTCTGCGATTAACGATGGGCTATTTTATTTATCTCTTGGAGTATAAATAAATGTTTTTAGGGTTTCTACAGTACGCTATTAATCATTCTGTCTAAGCACACGAGAAGTTACTGTGTGATAAGACTGATGACCCTAGAAAGCCGACGAAAGTCATTCTGCCATTGCCGTCGCCAATCCTTATCCCGGCGAGTGTCGTCGCCGCCTCTCCTCTAATAGATCTAGCAGTCTATGGAGATGTTGAGTGTCCTCTCCGGACCTAACACTTGTGCGACAAGTTCATGTGGGTTCTCCGGATCGTGTGGACTATCTGTAGAGGTGCGGATACATTTTTTGCGCTCAGGACTCAAGCCGCTAGTGACAGGCTGGAATTTTTTGGAGCATATTGGTTGGGTATAGACTCATTTGCTCAAAGGTAATTTTAATTACAACATGCTTTACTTCTTGATTCATGAATGTTGTCAGATCCGAACTTTTTGGGTTTTCTTGTTCTTATTTCCGCTGCGCGCACAAGTGTTGTGCCACCCCAGTAAAACCCAACAAAAACAATCTCTTTTGATAGCACTTTGACTAGCTTTCAGTAATTATCAAAGGCCGTCAAAAGGACTTGACACTGAGCCTTTAAATCAGAATCATCCTCTTTAGAGGAGTAGCTTTCATGGCCTTTTGAGGTAGTTTCTGGCTCAGAGAGAAGAGTGTGAGAGTTTACCTTCCCGTTTTACTCAGATTCTTCTTGAAGGATGGTAAAAGCTTTACTACCTGAGGGGATAGACCAATTTAACTCTAGAGGGGGGGGGTGAATAGAGAATTTTAAAATTAATTGGTTTTTATAGTGGAATTAAAATAGTTATATATATATATATATCTGAAGAAAGTGCAGGAATAAAAAGTTGGCTAACACAGCACACAGCAATAAGAAAACAACAAACAACCAGACGACAATAGAAATTTATAGTGGTTCCCCAAAACTTGGGTAAATCCACTCTTCTACCACCCTGGTAGGAATCCACTACAGGTTTTTGATCAGGTGCCCTATCACCAACAAGTTTTTGCTTAGGTGTCCTGTCACCACAAGATCTATTTGAAGGGAGATCTCACAATCCTTTAGGCTTTTGATCAGGTGCCCAAAAACCAAGCTAAGTCTTTTGATAAGGAGACTTAACAACTAAGTGGTTAACTTTTGAAGGGAGTTAAAACCCTGTGTATAGTGGGGGTGAATATGTGATATTGTCTTCTCTTTCTAAAACAGCTGAGAAGACTTTAGTGGATTGCTTGATGTTGTCAAAGCTCCCCTAAGATAATTATTGTTCAGGAATTGCTGGATGCTTTGTAGGGTGTAGGTCTTCTTGATGATCTCCAGAAGCTTTTTGGATGATTGCATTTTGATGTCACTTGAAAGCTTGGAGAAGATTTGCAGATGATGAAGACTGTATGAATATGCAAACTGAATGTCTTTCTCTGTCTTCCTGTTATTCTTTTACAATTCTACAACTTCTTGTATTCAATCTTCTTGAAAACTCTTTTATATTTCCTATAGAAATTCTGTCTCTGAATTTGAATTCTACTCCTTGATTGATTGCTGAAATCTTGGGACTTGGACAAATGGTTAGGAGGGCAATAAATTGATTCCTTAACTGTCCCAATTATTAAGCCGAATATTGACTCTGTAAAATCCAGTAATTAATGCTACCAATGAACGGCTATATTCATGAGAAAATATGCATTTAATTACTCAGAGCAATATAGGTAATAATATATTATATATGCCTTGGTAAATCCAGAAATTTATTGCAGAGAATAGAGAAAATGAACTGACAGAAATTGTCGACCTCAGGAAAGATTTTGTCGACCTGAACTCAAAGTTTGTCGAGCAGAGAAATCGTCTTCATTGACCTGAGCTTAGAGAAATAATCTGGAAGGAAACTGTCAAAGCTGAGCTCCAAGTTCATTGAACTGAGGTAGATTATCGTCGACCAGAGAAACTGAGAGAGAAGGGAGTTCGTCGACCCGAGCTCGAATATCGTCGAGCTCAACTTAGAGAAGGAACTATAAGTTCGTCAATCTGCAATCGACGATTGTAGAGCTGAGTTCGAAGAACTTCGAACTAATTTCTGAAACTCTCTTAAAAACTATAATTCTTCTAAGTCTGGATCTCTGAAGTCTTCTCAAGGCTGGATCAAAAGATGTCAAACCTAGTCAGACTGTCCTAACCTTAAAACTAACAAATTGACCCAAGGCTGTACATGATGGATCAAAAACCTAATAGTGAACCTTAGCCCAAATCCAAACTAGGGATCCAACAATCTCCCCCTATTTGGGTGAGGTCACTAAATAGAAAATAGAAAAGCATAAAAATATAAAGTAATATAAATATCTGATAAAATTTTAAACTAATCAGCATATATGATATAGCTAATTGCAATACACATATATATCTCAGAGAAATAAATGTTCAAGGATTGTCAGAGGGAGGAGAAGAAGATGATTTAGAAAATATAATTTTCCTGTGAGGATCTTCTGCTTCCTTTTTAGACATCTTTATGTCTTGCACTCCAAGGACTGTAACAGTTGATGCTCTTGGAACCACAGCTTCTGGATGTTCCTGCATATACACATTTAGATCAAATAAATGTTTGTCTACCTGAAATTTGTCAAGTTCTTTTTGTTTGTAGGTTGACATTATAGTGAATTTTTATGCATCTAATCCTTCTTCTCTTGCTTTATTCATCTGAGACAAGCCAATCAATTCCTGAAATCTAGCCATTCTGAAGTTGGGATCTAAATCAGGTTCATAAACTGGAGAGGGAGGTCTCTCTAGATAAGATTTAGAAGAATTATGAGCAGACTTTTGAGAATTTCTGAATATAATTGTTTCCTATTGAAAGTTGGTTGGAGGCAGACAGTTGAGATTTGCTTTGATAATAGGACTTTAGAGGGCTATAATGACTGTATCTTCTAAATGGTCTAGAGTACTTGTAGGAGGATGGTCTTTGAGATTGAGAAGTGCTTAAAGAAGGATTCTGAGTCTTTGCAACACTTCCTGAAGATTGAGAGATATTTCTTGTAGAACCTGCAGTAGGAGGAGTAGGAGGAGGTCCTTTCCTGTTCCTTTGAGGAGGAGGAGAGTATCTCCTGCTCATCTTCTTTGTCTTTTGCTCATTTTTAGAATGCCACATCCACTTAGGCATACCTGGGTAAGGAGGAATATTATTCAGGATGTAATAGGGTGTGTCAGCAGTTGGGTTAGGCTTAGGAACAGCCTTGGCAGGAACTCTTCTCTTATATATATTGTCTTTTTAGGACTAGAGTCATCAGAATCATTTTCATCATCATCATTATCATCAGATGATCTAGGAAGATGGGCATATAGATCATCAATCTCTTTTAGAGTTTCTTTGGAGATCTGCTTCTCAGCCTGAGGCTGTACTTGAGGTTTCGATTCTACAAAACTTTCTGTAACAATTTGATTTTCTTTTTCTTCTTCTTCTATATCTGCAAGCATGATATCATCCAAGTTTGGTATAGGACTTTCATCCATATTATGCGTTGGAGGAGAGAAATCCTTGGGCTCAAAAACTTGTTCATAGATATCTTCAACAACTAATATTTCAGTAACCACTCTTGCCCTTATTTGGTCCAAAACTACATGACCTTTTGGGGGCAAAATAACATACAATAGCCTTGGAAAAATCAACAAGAGAATTTGGTAAAGCATATCTATAGACTGGATTGAAAGAATCAAGTAAAGATTTTAAATCAATTGAGGGACTTATAATAGGATCACCAACAGTGCTTATTTATTCATCAATATCATAAGCCATAATAATATCTGAATCCATATCTGTAATATCAACAATATCTGCAGGGATGTCCATTTTAAGAGAATATGCTGCTGCTGCAAGAAGAAGAGGAGTTGGAACAACTGCTGCTACTGCTACCACTGGAGGAGAAACTAGAGGAGCTAGAGCTTCTTCACAGGATATCTCGGCCTGCCTAGTTTCAGAGGGTCCTAAAGCCATGCCCCCAGAAGAAGGGACAGAATGGAGCGCAGCAATTATCGAGGGGGAGAAATGAATTTTAGAAAATCCTTGGCCACGTCAGAGAAATTTAGATGTAGAGGTTCTGGAGCAGAGGGAGTGAAGGGGGCTTGATGTCCATAATTTGAACATACAAGGAAAGCTGGGGGGAATTTAGGGAATGTGGAGGTAGTGTTAGAGGGAATTGATGTGGTTGGAATTATGGTAGTAGGAACTTGAGTGGTAGGAGTAGATGTAGTGGGGATGTCTTGGATGGGAGATCGAGCTGGGGATTAATGTGGAAATTGTGGAGGTGGAGATAACAAATTGAAGTTGGGTTGAGGGGAGGTACATAGAATGTCATCCAAATGATTTGTTTGTGGAGATAGAGGAGGAAAGACATCAGTCATAATTTCATCCTCATGGATGATGATAGTTGACTGAGGAGGTGATGGTGGTGGAAGAGGTGAAGTTAGAGGGGTAGAAGTGACAACAACATGTGAAGAGGTAGATGGTTGCTGTTGAGAAGGAGGTGAAGGGATTATGATGGAGTGAAGAACATCTTTTGGAGGAGGAGGAGTGGATATAACTGCCCTTGTATCCTCAAAAGTCCTGGAAGAGAAGGAAGCCCTGGATGGCTTAGCAATGGTCCTCTCCCATTTGCCAAAGAGGGATAATGTTAACCTCTTTGAAGCATTAATAAAAATGGTATGAGAGACTAGCAGCTGAGGGCACTTTTCCTTGAGGAAAAGCCTTAGTACCCTTCCAAAACTAACTTCTCTTTTGTTATTCCTCTTCTTTATCAAATCAAATAACAAAACACTCCAGTTAACTGATTTTATATTCACCAAGGAACTCATCACAATAAATTGATGCCTTGTGATATAGTCATGTACGGTGTGCTTGCCCAGCATGACTTTTCCAATGATATTAGCAAGGAACTTATATTCAACTGATAAGTCCTTCTTACATAGCATGCTAGGGTTTCCAGCAGAGTGACCCATTGCAGCCAGCATATTGTAAAATTCCTCACTATTCATCTCTATAACATCTTTACCATTAACAAAACCAAATATTTCAGACAAAATTACAGGTGTAAGATTGACCTATTTTCCTACAATGGTGCTGATAAGGGTTTGGGAGTTAGGAGACGAGGATGAATAAACCCATTCTTTTATCTCGAGCACTGGAAGTTTGATTCTGGTTGTCATAAACTTCTGTAAATGCGGCTCCTCAAACAGTTTCAGTATATCCTGGAAGATTTGATATGTGTGACTGAATGATTCAAAATCAATATCGAAGCCTGCATCAAATTTCATCGCAGAGAGAACGGCCACTGGAATCCCCATGGAGGTTTTCCTGCAAAGAAAGAGACAATGATCAAGTTCAAAGAGAACTTAAAGCGCGGGATGGAGCTCGAAGAAAACCTAGTTATAAGGTTTTCAGAATAAGAAATGCCAGACTCCGTCCTGTGAAGTAAAAAAGAAAACTTCGATCTCAGGTCGACGAAAAATTTCATGAAGAAATGATATCGCCGATCTCAGTCTGAAGAGGGGAAAACTTTTCGTCGTTATCAGGTCGACGAAAATTTTTCTGAAGCATGATCGTCGATCTCAGCTCGACAAAAATAACTTCACACATACAGTTCGTCGATCTCAGGTCGATGAATTTTCTCAAGAACTATCCTCAGATCATCGATCTCCGTCCGACGAACTGTGACAAATTCTTCGATCTCAAACAAAAAATTAAATTAAATCTTCTCCATTAATCATACCTAGCTGATTAAGAAAGAACAGATGTTTCTTCTCATCCAATGGCTTGGTGAAGATGTCTTCTCTTTGTAAATAAGTAGAGATAAAGACAAGATTAATTTTCTTTTTGTCTACACAATCTCTAATTAAATGATATCTAATTTCTATATGTTAGGTCCTACTTTGATGCACTGGATTTTATGCAATAGATATTACACTGGTATTATCACAAAATATAGTTGAATTATTTAAGTTAAGATCATAATCCAACAATTGATTTTGTATCCACAAAATCTGTGAATAGCAGCTCCCTGCAGCTATGTATTCAGCTTTAGCAGTTTATGTGGGCACAGAGGTTTGCTTCTTACAAAACAAGGACACAAGCCTATCACCAAGGAACTGGCAAGTTCCTGATGTCCTCTTCCTGTCCACTCTACATCCAGCAAAGTCAGTATCTGAGAATCCAATTAATTCAAATTCTGACTTAGTTGGTTAAAAGAGTCCTAGATTTGGGCAACCCTTTAGATATCTCAAAATTCTTTTGAATAAAATATAGTGAGATTCTTTTAGGTTCACTTGGAACCTAGCACAAATACATGTGGCAAACATTATGTTAGGTCTACTTGCTGTGAGATATAATAGAGACCCAATAATAGCCCTATAAGTTTTCTGATCAACAGGCTTGTCATGTTCATAAGAATCAATCACAGCATTAGCATCCATATGTGTTTTAATTGCTGAGGCATCACACATCCCAAACCTTTTAACAAGCTCCTTAGCATACTTGGATTGGGAGATGAAGATGCCATTAGGTGATTGCTTCACTTGGAGACCAAGGAAGTATGAAAGTTCACCCATGCTAATCATCTTAAACTTTGAATGCATTAGATCAGAAAATCTTTTGCATAGTTTAGGATCAGTAGAGCCAAAAATAATATCATCTACATATATTTGAACTAACAAAATTTTATTGTTATGATGCCTGATAAAAAGAGTCCTATCTACTATGCCCCTAGAAAACTTATGCTCTATAAGAAAGCTAGCTAAGGTCTCATACCAAGCTCTTAGAGCTTGCTTTAAACCATAGAGAGCTTTATGCAATCAAAAAACATAAGAAGGATGAGTTGGAGAGATAAAACCTGGTGGTTACTCCACATCACTTCCTCTTTTAATTCTCCATTTAGGAAAGCACTTTTTACATCCATTTGGTAGACTTTGAATCTTTTATAGGCTGCATAGGCTAAGAAAATCCTTATAGCCTCAAGCCTTGCCACTGGAGAAAAGGTCTAATCATAATCTATTCCTTCCTCCTATGAATAGCCTTGAGCTACTAGCCTTGCTTTGTTCCTTATAATATTTCCTTCAACATCCAGTTTGTTTTTGAAGACCCATTTGGTTCCAATGACTGGATAGTCTTTGGGTCTAGGAACCAAATCCCAAACTCTGCACCTCTCAAACTGATTGAGCTCCTCTTGCATTGCAATGATCTAGTGAGGATCTTTCTCTGCATCTTTGATGGAGTGGGGCTTAAGTTGAGAAATGAAACAATCATGCATCACATCATTATTGAGTTAATGCCTTGTTTGCACACCAACTGAAATGACTCCAATCACTTGAGATATAGGGTGATATCTAAGTGTGATACGATCAGTTGGAGGAGTTGGTTGAGAAAAAGCTTGTGGAATTAATTCCTCTTGTGGATTTATATTTGTTGTTGGAGGAAGTTCCGCCACTTCCAAACTTTCTTCTTCACTTTCTTCTTCAGCTTGTGGAGAAGGATGTGATGGAACCTCTTGGGTGAGATTTAGATCATTCAATTTCTCAAATAAGTGAGGTACCTGCAAAATGTTATTGGTAGAAACTTCTTTCTCATAATAAAACATGTTAGCCTCATCAAATGTAACATGAACAGATTCCTCAATTTTTAAGGTGGATTTGTTAAACACCCTATAAGCTTTGCTGACTTGGGAATATCCTAGAAAAATTCCCTCTATAGCCTTTACTTAAAAATTTCTAGTGTATTTCTTGTCATTATTGTGAATATAATATAGGGATCTGAATACTTTAAAATAGGTGATTTTAGGTTTCTTCCCTTTAAGTAACTCATAAGGAGTATTATTCTTAAGCTTGTATATCAGACTTCTGTTCAGTACATAGTTTGCTGTGCTCACAGCCTCTGCCCAAAAAGATAGGGGCATGTAAGCATCTACAAGTAATGTGCCTGTAGATTCAATTAGGGTTCTATTTTTCCTTTCAACAACACAATTTTGTTGAGAAGTTATAGGAGCTGAGAAGCAGTACCTGATACCTTCCTTCTCATAAAACTCTTGCATAAGAAGAGACTCAAACTCAGTACCATAATCACTTCTGATCAATGTAATAGGAGTAGAGTACTCAATCTGTATGTTCTTGAGAAAATCTATAAGAACCTTGAAGTTATCTGACTTAAATCTCAGAAAGAATACCCAAGTGAATCTTGAGAAGTCATCAACAATCACTAAAGTATAAGATTTCCCTCCTAGGCTTTGTACAACAATAGGGACAAAAAGGTCCATATATAGTAAGTACAATATCTTAGGTGAGTCACTTTTATTTACAGATTTAAAGCTATTTTTAGTTTGCTTGCCTAACTGACATGCCCTGCACAGGCCTTCCTTCTTGTAGGGGCCAGAAGGCAATCCTATAACAAGGTTGTCCCTAGATAACTTAGCAATATTTTTAAGATTTATATGTCCTAATCTCTTATGCCAAAGTTCATTTTGATTGCTAACCTGATTAAATAAACAAAGTTCTGAACTAGCTGATTGAAAATTTACTATATATATGTTGCCTTTTCTAAGCCCAATTAAAACATGTTTGTTTTATTTATCAGAAATAATACAGGAAGATGAGTTAAATGATACCTGATAACCTTCATCACATAATTGACTTATGGATATTAGGTTATGCTTTAAGCCACTCACATAGGCAACTTTCCTGAAGGTGACTGCTCCAACTTTAACATCTCCGTAGCCTTTAGTTTTGCAATAGTTGGAGTCACCAAAGATAACCTTTGGACCTAGCTTGGACTTGTAGTTTGTTAGATTGTCCTTACAATCAGTCATATGCTTTGAGGATCCACTATCTAGATACCATTGTTGATTAAAGACTGGATAGTCCTTCACCTACATAGAAAGGAATTAGGTGTTCTTTACCCAGGTTATCTTGGGTCCTTGTTTCTTTTGATAAGAGAAACTGGAAGTAACAGAAAATTCTGGTTGATTTTTATATCCTAAGGGATGATATCTTCTAGGTGGTATTTCCCATTGGGTGAATGGATTAACAAAATTTTTTGAATGATTAAATGTTCTAGAATAATTAAAGTTTCTGTTAGGCTGAACTGGGATCGACGAATTCTGATATGTTAGTCGACCAGAGGTCGACGAATAGGGATAAGTTCGTAAAACTTCGTTCAGAGAATGGAGATATTCATTCTCTGAGCCCCAAAATCATCGATCTCGGCTCGAAGAACAATATTGGTTTCGTCGATCGCAGTTCGAAGAATAATTATAATAGAAATCTGCATTCGAAGTTCGTCGACTTGAGTTCGATGAACTGTACACATTTCGTCGATCTGAGTTCGACGAAATCTGGTTAACATTATTATAATTATGATTTTTCTTATTCTTCTCTTTTTCTTAGGTTTCTATTTTAATTCAGTTGGTTCATTGTTTTCATAAACCTTTTCTTTACCTTTTTCTGATATAAATTTAATAAGTGTAGAAAGTATATTTTTTGTAAGTTAAATGGGGTTTGCTTGATAAAGCACCTAAGCCCAGCTTGCCATTGAGCCTAGCATTTACTGTGCTTGTGATGTCCATCAGCTTAAGGCTTCTACCATTTAGAGATTCCTTAAGTTGCTTTGCCTCAAATAATTCATTTTTTAATTAAATGATTTGTTCATTATCTAAGTCTAAATCATTTTTCAGTTTGATATTTTCAGCAAATAGGTTATCAAATTCAAGTTTTCTACCTCTAAGAATTTTTTTTACTTCTCTGACTTGATTAAATCATTGCACAAGGATTTAAATTGACTTTTGAAATCTTCTTAATTGAAATCAAATGAAGATATTACCTGATCTTCTTCAGATTCAGATTCCTCTTCTGATTCTTCAGCTTGTTCCTCAACATCAGATTTGCTGCTGGAGGCATTAATAGCCATAAGGAAAATTTCCCTTGCCTTTGCCTCCACTTCATCTTCACTAGAGCTGGAAGATGAGGATTCTTCATCTGTGCCACTCAATGTCTCAGCTGAAAGACTCTAGTGTTGACTAAATCAACCTATGGGGGGGGGGGGAATAGGTGTTGTGCAGTCTTTTGCGGAATTAAATTTACCTGCACAAATTAACAAACAGAGCACAGAAAACACACAAAGAATTATAGTGGTTCCCCGATTTTGGTACGTCCACTTTCGCCCTTCGTCCTATCTCTCACCAAGGGACGACTCGGTCACTTCTCCAAACGGATTGAAATCCAATCCTTACACAACGGAAGGAACCCTTCCAACAAAGGAGTCACAACTCCACCACCACGGGTTGCACCCAACCCTTACAACTAGGAATTAAAATTCCTTTACAACAAACCAAAATTGAATGTAAAAGAAAATACAAACAAAGTTTTTGGAGATTCCGATGTCCTTCTTCGTTCGTTGAAGCTTTCTTGAAAGTTACCAAGAGTCCACAAACGGATTTCTCTCTTGGAGAGGATCTAGTCAAGATCGGCGGCAATTGCGGCGGCGAAACTTTGTAGATCCAAACTTCTTGACAAAGCAAGCAAGGTCTACGAACGATCTCATTCGGATCAATCATCTCCACCGATTCGGAATGAAGAACTAGTCTTGTTCAACGAATCGATAGATCAGAGATCTCAAGAGAGATGCGTGATACGCTCGGCTTGCCTCGGTACTGTCATCAGAAGATCAGAGAAGCACTGAGATCAACGGCGGCGACGAACTTGTGAGCGGCTACAGGCGATCGGCGGTTTCCGCGATCGGCTAGGTCACGACGTCGGCTGCTTTCGATTTCCGAGAATATCTATCTCTTGAAGTTCAAAATATGCGAGTATAAATACTAGAGGCCAGCCCTAAAGAACGTTGTGGGGCCCATGAAAATAAACCCTAGCCCCGGCCTAAACATCGCATGGCGAGATGGTTCGGTCCAGCGAACAGAGGAAAATTGCCTAAGGAAAAATCGGCGGGAATCGTTGGTGATTCCCGTCGAAGTCGGCGGGAATCACTCACGATTCCCGTCGATTCTTCCTTGGCAGAATTCCTGTTGGAAAACTGTCAGCCGGAAGAAGTCGGCGGGAATGCAGACTGATTCTCGTCGAAGTCGGCGGGAATCGCTAACGATTTTCGTCGAAATCGGCGAGAATCACAAGTGACTCCCGTCAAAGTTGGCGGGAATAACTTATTGATTCCCGTCGATTTTGACTTAGGAGAATTTTCTCTTCCTTCCTTTGATGACTTGGTCTTTGACCCATCTTTGCTCCTTCTTATGCTCTTGATCTACCTTGACCCTGTACTTGAAAATAAGTACACTCCAATAGAGAGAGAAGACGTGAATCAACACACTAATCTACGCAACGAGGGATTACGTTGCGCAGACCCGTGTATATTGACCCACTGCACCCTGACATTGGTGTGTACTTAGCATGGAATAGCTGCAAGCACAACTTGATAGAATTGTCAAATACATTTTCAATTCACCTTTGCTTGTTCAGGGGCTTCTTAAAATCAGGTCTATTGTGGATGCAATACCCAACAATCTCCCCCTATTTGAAGAAACCTAAACCCTACAAGCTAAGGTGAATAGAACAGATGGTAATGAAAATCATAAACTGAAAGTTCAGTTGAGAGTGAAATTCATTACTTTATTCCTGAGAGCATACTTAACATTGGCAACCAACTTATACTTTGCAGAGAGGGTAATCTCCCCCTTTTCGGCTTCTGCAAATCTTGGACTTTACTTGGAGCAAAATGCTCCCCCTCAGTTCCTGCATCCGTGCTCGATCTTGTGTTCCTAGCAGATGCTCCCCCTTGATCCAAGAGCCTTGAGCCCTTCAGTCTTTCAATCTTCATAGTTCAACATGCCTAGTTCAGTTTGGAAGAGACTGAACTTGGCCTCGTCTAGGGGCTTTGTGAAGATATCTGCAATCTGCTTATCCGTGGGGACATAGTAGAGAGATATATCTTTGTTTTCCACATGCTCCCGAATGATGTGGTAGCGCACTTCAATATGCTTTGTTCTGCTGTGCGATACTGGATTGTTCGCAATTGCTATCTCGCTCGAGGAGTCGCAATATATAGGAACTTATCTGAACTACAAGTCATAATCTTCGAGTTGATTTCTGATCCATAGAAGTTGTGCGCAACAGCTGCCTGCTGAGATGTACTCAGATTCAACCGTAGAGGTTGCGACACAGTTCTGCTTTTTACTGTTCCACGAAATAAGCCTTCTTCCGAGGAATTGGCACGTCCCAGAAGTGCCCTTCCTATCATCCCTGCTTCTTGCAAAGTCAGCATCTGAAAAGCCTATCAGCTCGACATCATTGTTTCTTGGGTACCACAAGCCAAGATTTGGTGTACCTTTAAGGTATCTAAGAATTCTCTTTGCAGCGACATAATGAGATCCCTTAGTATTCACCTGATATCTGGCACAAACGCATGTGGAAAACATAATATCCGGTCTACTAGCAGTAAGGTAGAGCAGAGATCCAATTATGCTTCTGTATTTGGTTTCATCAAAAGGTTTCCCTTTATCATCCTTTTCTAGAGATACTGTGGATCCCATTGGAGTCCTCATAGAAGTTGCATTCTCCATTCCGAATTTCTTGAGTAGTTCATTTGTGAACTTTGTCTGAGAAATGAAAATTCCATCCTCAGACTGTTTCACTTGAAGTCCCAAGAAGTACTTCAGCTCACCCATGCTGCTCATTTCAAACTTCCCTTGCATAATTTTAAAAAACTTCTTGCACAGATTGTTGTCCGTTGAGCCGAATATTATGTCATCGACATAGATTTGCACCAGCAAAATCTTGCCTTTGACTTCCCTAAGAAACAATATCTTATCTATTTTTCCTCTCGAGAACATGTTATCAAGAAGAAAACTAGACAGAGTCTCATACCAAGCTTGAAGAGCTTGTTTTAAGCCATATAATGCTTTATTAAGAAAGTAAACATGATTAGGGAATGTTGGATTAACAAAACCTGGGGGTTGCGTGACATATACTTCTTCTTTCAAATTTCCATTTAGGAACGTAGATTTCATGTCCATCTGATAGACAGTGAATCCTTTGTGAGAGGCATATGCCAGGAACAACCTGATCGCCTCGAGCCTTGCAACTGGTGCAAAGGTTTGTTCGAAGTCAATCCCCTCCTCTTGTCTGTAACCTTGAGCCACCAGTCTGGCCTTGTTCTTGATGATGAAGCCGTGTTCATCCAGTTTGTTTTTGAAGATCCACTTAGTGCCGATAACATTCTGTTTCTTTGGTCTGGGAACAAGCGTCCAGACGTTGCATCGTTCGAATTGATGCAGTTCATCTTACATTGCCAATATCTATGACGCATCTTTGTTCGCTTCATCGAACTTCTTTGGCTCAACCTGTGACAAAAAACTAAGGTACAGAATCTCGTTAATTGTAACTCTGTGAGTTCTGACACCGTCACGAGTATCTCCTATGATCTGATCTCTAGGATGATCCCTCACGTGTCAGAGCTCTAAGATTCTGGCATCTGGAGCTCTAATAGCTTCTCGGGCTCCTCCTCTTCTGGAAGATTTTCTCCATCCTGTTCGTCATCTTCTCCAGTTGGAGTTGAGGTGGAGACCTTAACGTACTTGGGAGTTGCATCTTTAGCAGTCTCATCGAGACTTAGCTGTTCAAGCCTTGCACCTGCATCTTCAAGAATGCTATTGGAAGAATTGTTGTGAAGCATGCTTCCTTCATCAAATACAACATTAATGGACTCCTCTACCACTAGGATTTTCTTATTGAAAACTCTATATGCCCGACTATGTCTACTATAGCCCATGAAGATGCCTTCGAAGCATTTTTCTCCGAATTTAGTACGTGTGTACTTCCCATTATTGATTACATAGCATCTGTAGCCAAAAATCCTTAAATAGGACATGGTCAGTTTCCTGTCTTTCAATAGCTCATAAGGCGTCTTTCGATGATTCTTGTTGATCAATGCTCAGTTCTGCACATGACAAGCCATATTGACATCCTCTGCCCAGAAATACTCTAGAAGAGAAGCGTCATTCAACATTGTCGTACATGCTTCAATGAGCGTTCTATTTCTCCTCTCCGCAACTCCGTTTTGCTGAGGAGTGCACGGGGAGGAAAACTCATGAAAGATACCATGTTCTTCACAGAATTCTATCATAGCACCAGACTCGAATTCTGTTCCATGGTCACTTCTGATTTTGACCACGGAGCAGTTAAGTACGTTCTGAATCTACTTGATAAAATTAGTGAAGATGTCAAACGTATCTGACTTTCATTTCAAGAAGAACACCCACGTAAACCAAGAGTGATCATCAACAATCACTAGCGTTTACGATTTGCGTCCTAAGCTATAAACTTGCATTGGACCGAACAAGTCCATATGCAGAAGATACAGACATCTGGAGGAGTCTTTGTCTGCAATGCCCTTAAAGGTAGCCCGAGTCTGTTTGCCCTTCTGGCATGCAGGACAAGGGCTATCTTTGATGCACTTAATAGTAGGGGCATCCCTTACGAAATTCTTGGAAAACAACATATTAATAGTCCTGAAATTAATATGTGCTAATCTCTTGTGCCATTGTTCACAGAGAGATGCATTGCCTTTTGCTACTAGGCACAGGGGGGTAGATGAGTCTAAGCTAAGAAAATCTAAGCAAAAGATATTTTTGCTCCTAATGCCGGTTAATACGGTCTCCGAAGAGGCACACGATATTATCAAGCACTTATCCTTACAGAACTTAACGTCGTATCTTTTATCACACAACTTGCTTACACTGATATGGTTATGGTTTAACCCTTCAATATAGGCCACGTCTGTGATAGAGAATACACCGTTGGAAATCATACCATAACCCCTGGTGACTCCTCGATCAGATCCTCCAAAGATGACTTTGGGTCTATTTTCGACTGGTGAGTAATCACGCAACAGGCTTCTTGTCCCGGTCATATGTCGGGAACATCCACTGTCCAAGTACCAGATTAGCATTTGGGTAGCCTTTGGACATACCTGCAAAATAGAATTTGTTTCCCTTAGGAACCCAATCGAACTTGGGTCCTAGATTCCTTGTTAGCACACTCCACCTCGGTTGGTTAACCCTACGAGTGGTCAGCCTCGCATTTCTATCAAAAAGAGTCTCATTGTATCTCAGATTAAACTAGCAATCCACGACAAAGTGACCAACTTTGCCACAGCACCAACAGTCAAACTTGTTGTACCGCTTCCTAGGCTCCTGCTTCACCCTTGGAACGGTGGGTCCAGCCGGGGCCTTGGATCTAGAGGTGGAGGCATCATGATGACAGTTGTCACATGATTTCTTCACTTCATGTTCCTTCAGTATAACAGGCTTGGCCTTTGGTGCCTGCTTCCTATTATGGCCGCTTGATAAGTGGCCATAATTCTCCACTTGGATTTCCTCATAAGGTGTCTTGAAGACACTCTCACCGTAGTTACGGGGGAAGGTCCAACAATCATACCGGCTGTTGGGCTTTTCAACCGAGGGCCGGAAGAAGTGGCCATACGTTGACTCAAAGTCCTGCTCATTGCAAGGAAAGCCAGGCTTTCTGAATGAAACAGGACTGAGTGGGGCCTTTCCCTTTTCTGCAGCAGAGGCCTTCTTAGTAGCCTTATTTTTCCTCTGATTTCTGTTTCTCCTAGATGATTTACCAGGCACAGCCACATGCCCTAAGCAAGCCCCCTTAGCCTGAGCAGAGAATTCATCAACCAGAGGAAGAACGGTCTTGGGCATAGAGAATCTTTTATAATCTTCCTCTCTGCCGCAAGCTGTTCTTCCAGCTTGTTTATTTCTTCCTGTTTTTGGTCAAGGAGACTTAGAGAATCTGAGTGCTCAGAAGTCAGGTCCAGGTGTTCCTGTCGGAGAGAAATAAAGCTAGTGATCTCTTCTCTTAGGGACACACCCTCAGCCTTAAGGAATTTGACTTCCTTTTTCTGAGCCCTCAACCTCTTTCGGCACTCTTCGAAAGTATTGAGCAAAAGCTCATACTTTTCGAGGAGTTCAGCCTCACGAACAGATGGACTGTCCTCGTGGTCATCTTCAGGAGACTCAGAGTCAGTGTTAGAGAGGGGGGTACGATCTTTTACCTTCATAGTAAATGGGGGACAGTCTCCATCTGAGTCAAAGCGACCCATTAGCCTAAAGTAGGCTTCCTCATCATCACTGGAGTTTGGAGAGTCAGATTCACTCAGTGTCTTTAGCTTTTTTGCAATGTAGCTCCTCTCCTTCTTCTTATCTCTAGAAAACTTATGCTACTCTCCCTTCCCCTTATCTCCCTTACTTTGGTGGCAGTCAGCAATGACGTGGCCTGGCTTATTGCATCCAAATAAAATAATGTCAGCAGAGCGATGTTTGTTCTGTTTAGATTCATACCTGTTAGAAGAGTAATTCTTCTTCTGATGTCTGGAGGAGGAGCAGTCTCTCTTTTTTTGATTCCTCATCTTGAGGAACTTCTTGAACTCTCGAGTGATGAAGGAGAATTCTTCTTCAGATAGCTCTGAGCCGGAAGACCATTGCTCAGAGTCTTCTTCCTCATCCTTTTTCCAGGAGCGGGACGAGGCTGCACCCTTACCTTTCCTTGAGTGATTGGCTTTCAAGGCTAAAGTCTTTTCTTTGGCAGCGGCTTTATCGGCTTATTCTTTAGCTTTTCTGGTGTTCAGCTGAAGCTCATAGGACATAAGCTTCCCAAACAGAATCTGGGGATCAGTTTCTGCCAGCTTGCCAAATTCTATGATGGCGCAGATCTTGGTATCTCATTCCTTAGTAAGCGATCTAAGTAATTTGTCATTTAGTTCACCATCGGTGAACACTCTGCCATAACCCTTCAGGGCATTGACGATCTTCATGAAGTTCTCGAATGTCACTCTGATTTCTTCCTTGGGACCTTGCCTGAAGGCCTCATACTTTTAGTTCAGAAGGGATCTTCGATCATCCCTTACTTCATCTGTGCCTTCCATCAGAATGATCAGGCAGTGCCATATGTCCTTGGCAGTCCTGCAGTTGCTGAAATTCTACATCATGGAATCATTGACAGTGCTAACTAAGATGTTTTGAGCTTTCTTGTCTAGTCCGACAAGCACCATCTCATCCTTATCCATTTAGGAGAGCTTCTTGGGCACCATCTTGGTAGGATCAATAGTGGAGGCCTTAGTGGGGATATAAGGGCCCTCCTCCACTATCATGAAGAGTCGGGGGTCGACTGCTTCCATGTAGAACCTTATCCTTTCCTTCCAGATGGGAAAGTTTAGCTTGGTGCATACTGGGATCTTTCCTGAATAATTGAGTCCATCCATTCCCGAGATCTTCTTTCCTCTTGACACTAGACAAGGGATCTTACTCAAGGTGTTAACCTTACTGATGAGCAACCTCCCTCTGATACCACTTGAAAGTGTCTAGTGTCGACTAAATCCACCTATGGTCGGGGGGGGGGAATAGGTATCGTGCAGTCTTTTGCGGAATTAAATTTACCTGCACAAATTAACAAACAGAGCACAGAAAACACACAAAGAATTATAGTGGTTCCCCGATTTTGGTACGTCCACTTTCCCCCTTCGACCTATCTCCCACCAAGGGACGACTCAGTCACTTCTCCAAACGGATTGAAATCAAATCCTTACACTACGGAAGGAACCCTTCCAACAAAGGAGTCACAACTCCACCACCACGGGTTTCACCCAACCCTTACAACTAGGAATTAAAATTGCTTTACAACAAACAAAAATTGAATGTAAAAGAAAATACAAACAAAGCTTTTGGAGATTCCGATGTCCTTCTTCGTTCGTTGAAGCTTTCTTAAAAGTTACGAAGAGTCCACAACCGGATTTCTCTCTTGGAGAGGATCTAGTCAAGATCGGCGACGACAAGTGATTGCGGCGGCAATACTTTGTAGATCCAAACTTCTTGACGAAGCAAGCAAGGTCTGCGAACAATCTCATTCGGATCAATCGTCTCCACCGATTTGGAATTAAGAACTAGTCTTGTTCAACGAATCGAGAGATAAGAGATCTCAAGAGAGATGCGTTAGACGCTCGGCTTGCCTCGGTACTGTCATCGGAAGATCAGAGAAGCACTGAGATCAACGGCGGCGACGAACTTGCGAGTGACTACAGGCGATCGGCGGTTTCCGCAATCAGCTAGGGCACGGCGTCGGCTGCTTTCGATTTTCGAGAATATCTATCTCTAGAAGTTCAAAATATGCGAGTATAAATACTAGAGGCAAGCCCTAAAGACCGTTGTGGGGCCCACGAGAAGAAACCCTAGCCCCGGCTTAAACAGTGCAAGGCGAGATGGTTCGGTCCAGCGAACGGAGGAAAATTGCCTAAGGCAAAATCGGCTGGAATCGTTGGTGATTCCCGTCGAAGTCGGCGGGAATCACTCACGATTCCCGTCGATTCTGCCTTGGCAGAATTCCTGTTGGAAAACTGTCAGCCGGAAGAAGTCGGCGGGAATGCAGACTGATTCTTATCGAAGTCAGCGGGAATCACTAACGATTCTTATCGAAATCGGCGAGAATCACAAGTGACTCCCGTCGAAGTCGGCGGGAATAACTTAGTGATTCCTGTCGATTTTGACTTAGAAGAATTTTCTCTTCCTTCCTTTGATGACTTAGTCTTTGACCCATCTTTGCTCCTTCATTCAGCTCTTGATCGACCCTGACCCTGTACTTGAAAATAAGTACACTCCAATAGAGAGAGCACACGTGAATAAACACACTGATCTACGCAACGAGGGATTATGTCGCGCAGACCCGTGTATATTGACCCACTGCACCCTTACATTGGTGTGTACTTAGCATGGAATAGCTGCAAGCATAACTTGATAGAATTATCAAATATATTTTCAATTCACCTTAGCTTGTTCAGGGGCTTCTTTAAATCAGGTCTATTGTGGATGCAATACCCAACAATGAAGACTTTCTCCTTTCTCCAGGTAATTTATCTCAGGTCTCAGCCTTTCTCTTTTCTCCAATTAATCTTCACTAGAGCTGGATGATGAGGATTCTTCATCTGTGTCACTCCAGGTCTCAGCAATGAAGCTTTTCTCCTTTCTCTTGTGTTTGCTGGAGGAGTGCTTGCTAGAGTACTTGCTTGATTGTCTCTTATTCTCCTTTTCTTTTCTTCTGCCTTTCTTCTGTGCCTCTGGGAATTCAGGTAGAATGTGCCCAGGTTTTCTAAATACAAAACAAACAATCTCCTAGGTAGGAGTCTTTTCATATCTTGGCTTGTCATCATTCTTGGATGACCTTCTTCTAAAGTCTTTCTTGGCCATTTTATAGAATCTTTTATCCAACAAGTTCATAAGTTCTTCATTAGCTAGAAGAGCTTTTGATTCTCATGTTTCTTTAAAAGCAATGATGTGCTCCTTCCTTGAAGATGTAGAAGCCTTCTGTTCAGCAGCCTCCCTTATCTTGATCAACTGCTCATAAGACTTAAGCTTGCCAATGGGAGATTCTGTAGAAATCTCATTTAAACTTCTGGCCTCCTTAATTGTCCATATCCTGGAATCCCAAGTGTTGGGGAAGCACATTAGGATTTTGTCATTTATCTCAGTTAATGAGATGTCTTTATCCAGGGTTCTCAATTCATTTATGATGACACTGAGTCTGTTATACATCTCAGTAACAGTCTCTAATTCCACCTTCTTGAAATTTTCATACTGTGATATGAGGAGAGATCTCCTGTCATTTCTTTCATCTACTGAGACAGCAAATATTTGGTTTAGTGAGTCCCAAATGGCCATTACAGATGTGCACTTCGCCACCTTCTGAAAGATGTCATCTAACATAGTCTGTGCAAGAATAATCATTGCTTTAGCATCAGCCATCTTGGCTTTCTTTTGAGCATCAGTCCACTCAGGTGGTGGAACTTCATGTGTATTGGAAGTTGTAGCATAAATTGTAGGTTGAGGGGGACCTGCCAAAATAGAGTTGAAATTGTCCTCATCAATAGAATTCATGTAGAGTTTGATTCTTGCTTTCCAGAGTGCAAATTTATTCAAGTTGCACATTGTAGGTCTGGTGCTAGAATAATCCTTATTTTGTGCCTTGCTGTAAACAAGAGGCTAGAGAGAAAAATATTTATCAAAAGATCTTGGTTCAGATGTAAGTATGTGAAAACAAAGAAACAACCCTCTGATACCAATTGAAGGATGGTAAAAGCTTTACCACCTGAGGGGATAGACCTATTTAACTCTAGAGGGGGGGGGGTGAATAGAGTATTTTAAAACTTAATTTTTTATTATAGTGGAATTAAAATAGTGATATATATATATATATATCTCTTAAGAAAGTGCAGGAATAAAAAGCTAACTAACACAACACACAACAATAAGAAAACTACAAACAACCAGACGACACAAGAAATTTATAGTGGTTCCCCTAAACTTGGGTACATCCACTCTTCTACCACCTTGGAAGGAATCCTGTCAGCAACAAGTTTTTGCTCAGGTGCCCTGTCACCATAAGATCTATTTAAAGGGAGATCTCACAACCCTTTAGGCTTTTGATCAGGTGCCCAAAAACAATGCTAAGGTTTTTTATAAGGAGACTTAAGAACCAAGTGGTTAACTTTTGAAGGGAGTTAAAACCCTGTGTACAGTGGGGGTGAAAAATGTGATATTGTCTTCTCTTTCTCAAAAAGCTAAGAAGACTTTAGTGGATTGCTTGATGTTATCAAAGCTCCCCTTGAGATGATTATTGTTCAGGAATTACTGGAAGCTTTGCAGGGTGTAGGTCTTCTTGATGATCTCCAGAAGCTTTTTGACTGATTGTGTTTTGATTTCACTTGAAAGCTTGGTGAAGATTTGCAGATGATAAAGACTGAATGTCTTTCTCTGTCTACCTGTGATTCTTTTACAATTCTACAACTTCTTATATTCAATCTTCTTGAAAACTTTTTTATATTTTCTGTAGAAATTCTTTCTTTGAATTTGAATTCTACTCCTGTTAACCCCAAAATCGGCGATCCCTCCCAAGGTATATAGCTTGCAAGTCGCTACCACTCAGGGGTTCCCCCCGAGGGTCGCGATCTGCCTCAACCCTCCTTTTTTTGGGCCAGGCCTTTAGAAAATCCTATCCGCTCAAACCACGTGGCTAGGGCGGTCTCCCTAGTCTAACCGCCCCGGTCGCTTAGCTGCCACGTGCCCTGCGGGACGGCGTGCTGCTCCCATAGCTCACCCTCGCAGACCGCACGGTTAGGCTTGCTAATCACATAACCTTCTTCCTTGAAGGAGGCGATCCAAAGCAGCAGGGGGCGATCTGCGCGATCTATTCCTTTAGTTTGTCAGGTCGCCCAGCCGGCGTCAACCCTACAGACAATCTAAACATTCGCGAGCTCGGCGGACTCACTCTCTGGCTCGCCATCAGAGACGGATTCCATCCACCCACAAGGGGCGGCCTTCTCCTCAGGCCGCCCCCTTTGCTGCCTCAGCCGCCCACAAGGGGAAGCCTGCTCCTCAGGCCTCCACCTAAGGGATGCCCTACTCCTCAGGCTGCCCCCTATGCTTCCTTAGCTGCCCATAAGGGTCGGCCTACTCCTCAGGCCGCCCCTGCTCACTGAGTCTGCCCAGCCGAGTTGTCTGCTCGCTGAGTCCGCCCAAGCCTCCATGATGAAGTCACTGGGCCCCGCTTCTAGAAGATCTTCCCCGAGCCTATAAATAGCCCCCAATGCCTCTCATTTGGGGGGAGAGAGAGAAAGAGGAAAACTTCCAGGCCATCAAGACCAACTGACTCAGTTTTGCAGTCCTCCACAGCTGATCATCAAGACCTGCGGACTCAGTTTCCCAGTCCGCCGCTACCAATATGCTGACCATCAAGCCATGCGGCCTGCTAGCAGCCTCTTTTCCTTAGCCTCTAACAACTTCTTCCTTACCCGCCAAATTCCCCCTTTGTACCCTTTATTGCTTTCTCATATAAAGTTGTAATAGGAAGCTATAATCTTGTTTTTGACTAAAGGAAAAGCCCGTCACAAGAGTGGCATTCAAGCCGCGGCGGGCAAAGTCTGTTGTTGCCGCTGTTAGCGGCCCCCTGTGTTCTTCTCTTCTCTTGGTCTCAACCATCAGAGCTTAACCATCAAAGTAACCGTCTGCTCAACAGCTCCTGATCAACCTTCTCCGTTGATCATCAGCCTTCTCTGCTGATCATCAGCCTTCTCCGTTGATCATCCGCCTTCTCTGCTGATCATCAGCCATCTCCGCTAATCATAAGCCTTCTCTACAAATCATCAGCCTTCTCCGCTGATCATCAGCCTTCTCCGCTAATCATCAGCCTTCTCCGTTGATCATCAATCTTCTTCGTTGATCATCAACCTTCCTGGCTGCTCTCAACAAACCTATCTGCTATCCCTGCAACCCACTTCTTCACCTGGCTTGTGAGACCGAACAACCCGTTAACTAGGCGGTGCTATTTTTGCAATTCAATAGTTAACGCGCGACCTTCAGATCTCGAATAGACAGTGAAATCAGTAGTTACTCATGACAAACCATCAACCAGCCGAGAACCTTTCTCCAAGTCCCAGTGAAGATCCTCTTTGGGAGGCTTTAGAGCAATCTCGCAGAGAAATTGCACAATAGTTTCAAGCAATCAACCATACTCTAGCAGCTATCACGCAGCAATTGGCCGCACAATCTTCAGCAGCACCAGCTCCTCCAATCAATCTAGCACCAGCATCCGAGACTCCTCCAATTTATCCACCAGCATATCTGCCGGTCTATCCTCCTCTATACACTCCAACCTTTCCGCAAGGGCCTGCAACCCCTTTGCAGTCTCAGAATGATGAGTTTGTAGCTCGTCAAAACTTCTTCCGAGAAGCTACCCGAGGAAGTCCAGCTAGAATCCTAAATTTTCAGGGAAGTCATCCCTACTCTTTATCTCCTGCCTTTTCTCCTTCTGCAATAACTTTTCCCTTCTATCCCACTGCTCCTTATGCAGCTACAACTCATGCTCCCTATTTTCCTTATGAAGTAGAACAAGAAGAGCCGTCACCATTTACAGAGAATGTTCGACTTAAACCAACTCCAGTAAACTTCAGAGAACTGTGGTTGCTAATTTACACTAGAGAGATTGATCCAGTCTAACATCTTCAAGCCTTTGAATCAGCTGTAGCTCTCAAGACTCTTTCAGATGCTACCAAATGCAAGCTTCTTATAACGACCTTTGACGGTCAAGTGAGGGATTGGTTCTATGGACTTCTTGCTCAGTCCATCTCTTCCTTTGCTGATTTGCGAAGAGAGTTTCTGCTCAGGTTTTCTACTTCTACAAAAAGGAAGGGCGGTCTAGAAGCCCTCTTTGAGATCAAGCAGCTAGAGAATAAAATTTGGTCTCATTTTGTAGATTGTTTTCAGAAAGAAATCTTGGACATTGAGATCGTCGATCAATAAATGTACTGAGTGGCTCTTATTCACGGTCTGCGTGAAGGACCACTCAAGTTCGAGGATAATGTCCAAGCACCAATGACATATCAAGAATTGATTGGTTTAGCAAACTCATATATCTGCGGTGAGAAAAGCAATCCCATCTTCGGCTCAAGGCTTGTAATAGAGAAAAACTCTTCTTCTTACAAGCAGCCTCCAAGGTCCCCTCGGAAAGATTTTTCATCCCACTCAAAGAAGGGGAGGAAATTTCAACGTCATCGACAGCTCTAACAGGGCCAGGATCATGCCCAAGATCAATTGTTACCATTGCCAGCATCAGCTCCGCTAACAGCTACAGTTCATCAGCAGCAAGAAGATGACTCGTAAGATTTCGAGCTAGATCAGGCCATGCAAGAAGTGAGTCAAATCATGAAGGGTAGGGCTAATTTCAAAAGACCATATCAGCCGACAGATCAAAAATCAAGAGACTCAGATCCATTTTGTGAATTTCACAAAGAAAGCGGGCATCTAACTGAAAATGTCGAGCGCTTTGTCAACATATACAAAAGATGCTAAGGTAGGTTAAGATGCGCGATATACTCCCAAAGGATGATCACTCTGATCCATCAACTTCAAAAGTCAAAGAAGTAGCAGACGTGCCTTGCTGCTCAAAGGGAGTGAATTAAATAAACAATCACCCAAACCTAGATAATAGTGAGTTCTTCGATTCCGATGATGAGGCTGACCTTGGAAGAGTATTCTAAAGCCAAGAGGACATCGCAACTCCTCAAAGCTCCGCACAACCAACAACGGTTACTCGTACTGTATCTTACTTTTCAAACATTCTCTTTACAACACTTCTAAGTGTTCTTTCATTTTCATTTCAAAAAAGTTTACGTCAGAGATCCCATACTGACACTTTTCCTATATTGGAGTGCTTCCTCCTCAATTTTTTCTCGTTGCCAAAGAGATCACTGAACCACCGAGATATCGCCGAGTCTTTCTCAACGACCCCTCAAGATTGAACTCCGGCGTAAGACCACAATGACACTACAACATTTTTGGTCTTTAGCAACATTTGAAAACTGTTGCCTAAAACCGCAAAACGTTGCCAAAACAATGAAAACTTTTGCCATATGGGTGTATGCCTATGCCCGCGTTACCAAAGACCTAAAGCAACAGTTTTCATATGTTTAGGCAACATTACTTGAAACTGTTGCCTATTTTCGTAGTAAAGGCAACAGTTTTATATAGACCTATTGCAACATTTCTAAAATGTTTAGAGGTACATTTAATAAATGTTGCCAAAAATATTTAATTAATAAAAAAAATATAAATTTTTACAAAACATGAAAATAAATTAAAACTTCAAAAACAAACATATTATATCATGAGATATTTTTTATAACACATAAATATTTAACAATTTAACAAGACAAATAATTTCATTTAGAATATTAAAGTTTCACATGTTTTAACATCAAATTAATAACCCATCATTAGCATCACAATGTATCAAAGTACATCAAAATATTTAAATATTACAGTACACAAACAAAATTATCTAAATCAGCTTAAACATAAAATGTTCTTCATGATATGGGATCATCGATCATATTGCAACTCCTCATTTGTCTTCCCGACATCAAGAACTTTCTGCACAAAGTAAAATAATATATATATAAATCTAATGACATCAAGATCAATATATAATTAAAAAGTTGTAAACATATAAATGTATTTTAATATATTGTGTGAAAATCTATAACATTATACCTCAACATAGTTTGGAACGTGTGTTGATGTAGAAGAATGTGCATGTGGTAGTCCGTCTCTCTTCTGTCCACTATTTGCATCCCCTGGAGATGAACCTAATAGATTCTCCAATGATTCTACATCAACTCCAATGGGTTTGTTTTGCTGCAGCATAATCTTAAGTACACTTTTTAGAGTATTAAGTGTATCTTCCACATTTTGTACTTTTTCATTCAATAGAGCGACCTCTTCATTATGTACTTTCTTCAAAGCCGCAATGTCTTCCTTTCGCTTCAAAGCAGTTTGTGTAATACCTTTCCCAAAGCAACGCATTGATCCAGTATGTTCTTTCCCAAACATAATTTTAAATGCTTCTACATTACCTTCCTCATTATTCATAGTATCTTGAAGTTGTGACTGAAAACAAATTGAATAGTTGATTTAAAAAAAAACAAATAAGCAAATTATATGTGATCTTAATAAAAAAAATAACTCACAATTGCATTGCTGGTTTCTAAATCCAGCTCCTTTCCAGTAGTGCTACTTCGAGTTTCAATAAAAACTTCAGCTTGAGTGGGGTCTCTCTTTGCTTTCGAACGCTACAGATGCATAAAAAAAATATTGAAAATCAAACAAAATCAGTGAACTGCACATAATTAATGAACTGCACGTAATCAAATGAAGAATGATAGAGAGGACCTTGAGGTTGGATTTCAGAAGAACACTTTTTATTAGAATTCATGCGAACAAAAAAAGGAATTCAAAATTCGTACAATCAGTTCGAAGCACGCTGAAATTCAGCGTGCTGCGGGCGCAGCACGCAGAATTCAGCACGCTGAAATTCAGCGTGCTGCGGTTCAGCGTGCTGCGGGCACAACACGCTGACATTCAGCGTGCTGCGGGCGCAGCACGCTAACATTCAGCACGCTGACATTCAGCGTGCTGCGGGCGCAGTACGCTGACATTCAGCGTGCTGCGGGTGCAGCACGATGACATTCAGCGTGCTGCGCCCGTAACACACTGACATTCAGCGTGCTGCGCCCGCAGTACGCTGAAATTCAGCGTGCTGTGCAATTTAACGCGTGCTGCACCTGCAGGGCATGTTGCATGCTGAATTTCAGCGCGTGCTGCACCTGCATCACGCTAAAATTACAGCACGCTGAATTTCAGCGTACTGCAGGTGCAGCTCGCTGGATTTCAGCATTCTACACCTGCAGCTTGTACAAGCTCGCTCACGCTGAATTACTTGCAAGCTTCTCCTTTTTGTTTTCTCTCACACTACTCCAATTCTCATTCAATTTTCATCCCAAAAAAAAGAAAACTAAATACAATTCTGCCAGCAGATTGATGAAATTAACTTTCATCAGAAAATCAATATTCACATAAATTGACTACTCAGTTGAAATCTAGATCTAAAAATTCTACAGATGAACAATGAAATTGGATTTGAAGATCAATATTCGCATAAATTTCAGCGTGCTTCTCATTGCTGAAGGTTTGTGTGATTGTGAGGATGTTGTTGTCAGGGATAATTAGGTAGCTAATGAGGTACTTGATGTCAGCGTTTGTCTAGTTTATGGTAGGAAAGGTGTAGCAGAGTAGAACGACGAGCTTATCGCTACAGGTTCAGCGCTGCAAAGCGCTATAGGTGCAGCGCGTTGAAATTTAGCGTGCTGCGCCCACAGCTCGCTGAAATTCATCGTGCTGCACCTGCAGCTCGCTGAAATTCACCATACTGAAATGCAGCACGCTGAAATTCAGCGAGCTGCCGGCGTAGCACGCTGAAATTCAGGGAGCTGTGGGCGCAGCACGCTGAATTTCAGCGTGTTGCGGGCGCAGCACGCTGGCATTCAACAAACCGAAGCTGCATAAAGACATATCAATGAACCTTACTGCCAGCAAACCTACAAAGCCCCAATTAAATTAAAATTGAAGCATGCACAAGCAAACCCAAAGTTTGGATACTCATTATTATATCACAACCATGCAACAACACCCAAACTAAAAGGGGCAAATAGTAGCAACTAGACAACAAAACTAAAACAAATAAACTAAAACGGGAAGGAGGAGCAACAATAGTCGGTCAAAAACAAATACACACACATACACAGCTCAACTGCCGGCCAGCTAATGACCCCCAAAATTTCTCCACAACTAGGCAAGTAAGACCAAATAAATCAGCCAACCAAAACAAAAATATTTCACAGAGAAAAACCCAAATTGCCTACAGTGTAATACAACCCAGATTGAGAGGAAATAAAACATTATAAGTAGAAAAAGATGCTTAAAACAAAGTTAGAGGAAGCAGAGCACTGATTCCAGATTTGAGAACCAGCCAAACAATTTTCTGTCAAGCAAAAACAAGGCTAATCCTCAATAACATGCTCATGAGTCCCCGCCAAACTTGCCCAAAAGTAAACCTAACAACCAACTCTACAGCCAGTCATGTATAACTCTCCAAATTGTAATTCCTTTCTTACTCAACCTGCTACATGGGCTTGCACCTCATACTACTATAATGAATTTCAGCATGCTGCGGGCGCAGCATGCTGCGGGCGCAGCATGCTGCGGGCGCAGCATGCTGCGGGCGCAGCATGCTGCGGGCGCAGCACGCTGACATTCAGCGTGCTGTGGGCGCAACACGCTGAATTTCTGCGTGCTGCGGGGCTATAGGTGCAGCGCGTTGAAATTTAGCGTGCTGTGCCCACAGCTCGCTGAAATTCAGCGTGCTGCACCTGTAGCTCGCTGAAATTCACCATACTGAAATGCAGCACGCTGAAATTCAGCGAGCTGCGGGCGTAGCACGCTGAAATTCAGGGAGCTGTGGGCGCAGCACGCTGAATTTCAGCGTGTTGCAGGCGCAGCACGCTGGCATTCAGCAAACCGAAGCTGCATAAAGACATATCAATGAACCTTACTGCCAGCAAACCTACAAAGCCCCAATTAAATTAAAATTGAAGCATGCACAAGCAAACCCAAAGTTTGGATACTCATTATTATATCACAACCATGCAACAACACCCAAACTAAATGGGGCAAATAGCAGCAACTAGACAACAAAACTAAAACCAATAAACTAAAACGGGAAGGAGGAGCAACAATAGTCAGTCAAAAACAAATACACACACATACACAGCTCAACTACCAGCCAGCTAACGACCCCCAAAATTTCTCCACAACTAGGCAAGTAAGACCAAATAAATCGGCCAACCAAAACAAAAATATTTCACAGAGAAAAACCCAAATTGCCTACAGTGTAATACAACCCAGATTGAGAGGAAATAAAACATTATAAGTAGAAAAAGATGCTTAAAACAAAGTTAGAGGAAGCAGAGCACTGATTCCAGATCTGAGAACCAGCCAAACAATTTTCTGTCAAGCAAAAACAAGGCTAATCCTCAATAACATGCTCATGAGTCCCCGCCAAACTTGCCCAAAAGTAAACCTAACAACCAACTCTACAGCCAGTCATGTAAAACTCTCCAAACTGTAATTCCTTTCTTACTCAACCTGCTACAGGGGCTTGCACCTCATACTACTATAATGAATTTCAGCATGCTGCGGGCGCAGCATGCTGCGGGTGCAGCATGCTGCGGGCGCAGCATGCTGCGGGCGCAGCATGCTGCGGGCGCAGCATGCTGCGGGCGCAGCATGCTGCGGGCGCAGCATGCTGCGGGCGCAGCATGCTGCGGGCGCAGCATGCTGCGGGTGCAGCATGCTGCGGGTGCAGCACGCTGACATTCAGCGTGCTGCGGGCGCAACACGCTGAATTTCTGCGTGCTGCGGCCGCAGCTCGCTGAAATTCAGCGTGCTGCACAATTTAGCGCGTGTTGCACCTGCAGGGCATGCTGCACACTGAATTTCAGCGCGTGCTGCACCTGCATCACGCTAAAATTGCAACCTTTATAAGCACGACGTACCAATGAATCTAGACTGTGTATTTGTAAGATATGCAACCTTTATAAGCTAATTATAACATTTTTGGTATATAGCTAGCGTAGATAAATAAAAGCATCATGATAACCATCAAATTACGCCTACTTCATGTACAGAAATTAGAATAAATGGAACACTAAACTTGTTGGACTGATTTTAGTTAAGTCCAGCTTTGACCAAATGAAGAATGATAGAGAGGACTTTGAGGTTGGATTTCAGAAGAACACTTTTTATTAGAACTCATGCGAACAGAAAAAGGAACTCAAAACTCGTACAATCAGTTCGAAGCAAGAGAAGATCAAAGCTCAAAAATAATGGGCTGCAACCTGTACCCTATCCTCCATCCCTTAACGTGGTGAGCAGTGGCCTTATTATAGGGTTTTCACCCATGTTGAGGCTATATGATGGCAATATGAGATAAAGTTATTAAAAAGACAGCCCTTGATCGTGCATACATGTCAGAACGAGGTACTTGATGTCAACGTTTGTCTAGTTTAGGGTAGGAAACTCAGCGTGCTGAAATTCGAAGCAAGAGAAATGCCCTGAAATTCAGCGGGCTGCACCAGCAGCGCGCTGAAATTCAGCGGGCTGCACCAGCAGCGCGCTGAAATTCAGCGGGCTGCACCAGCAGCGCGCTGAAATTCAGCGGGCTGCACCTGCAGCGCGCTAAAATTCAGCGGGCTGCACCTGCAGCGCGCTGAAATTCAGCGGGCTGCAACAGCGCGCTGAAATTCAAGTTGATTTCAACGAGGTCCCATGAGGAGCTTGATGCTCTCTGCAAAGGATGTGGGTGAAATATACACAATATAATTGTTTATGCGTATAAACTTCATTCAAGAATCAAAATTGAGAGCTAGAAATGTGAGTGAAATATAATGTATTATCATTCTTTCACGAATTATAGCAAAGGTTTTGGTGCCCATTCGATGCCTCAACTTTTGTGTAGCCCTACTTTGAGTATTCCTTTTGCTGATTGACTGCACATTAAGTTAAAAATGAGAAAAGATACATATAAATAGTTTTTCTACTATAATTTAAAAAATAATATTACTCTTACTTTTATAGTTTCCGAACTCCAAAAAATGCAAAGTTTTTTAAATTGAGACTCTGACATCTTGATGGGGCGATTTTTGATCCTATCAGTCATGTTGGAATACTTCAAAAAATGATTCTTCTTAATAATGTGTTTGTAACGTCTCCAAGCATCTCTAACAGTGAACTTTACCCAATTTTTTTCATCATCTTATAAAATAAACTTTGACTACAAAATGTAAAATGAAAAAAAGTTATTCGATCAATATTAGTAAATAATTATACAAAATATATTAAGAAAACAAAATAGATTTAAGTTTACCTTGGTATAATTCCATACACGCTCTAAGTTCTCCTCTGGCATGGAAGCCCAACTTGTGTAAATTAATGGGCAAAATACTGAATTTCTAGCCAATGTGCCCAAAAAGAGACTTAAGTCTGACACGACACGGTCAGTAGGTCCTATTGGTTGACCGTGTTCATTTAAGGTAACTTCCTTTCGCTCCTCTAAAGTTCTTGCATGAATGTTTTTGCACATTGTTTCCCCACGAGTTCTTTTGATCCTTGCTCCTAATTTCAGCGTATAGTGGGGCACATAAACATAATCAAGTAAGATAATGTCAAGTAAATACACACACTATAAGAAAAAGAATAATTAACGTACCAATTTCCTTATTTCGTTCTGCAACTTCAACATCTTCTTGATTGAGAAATTCATCAACCCGAAGTAATGACTCATTTCTCCCACTATGCTCTTCTCGGATTTCTTTAGATGGTGGTAGATTTTGATTCACCTTTATAGGAGGCTGAATTTGATCATGTTGATTTATTCCTTTATGAGAATTCTCATAAAGTCCAACAAAATCATCAATCAACATTGAAGGACATTTCTTATTCCTTTTTACATGTTGAGCTTGATGTTGATTGAAATGTTGTATAATGGATGCAGGTTCTTCAGGTTGAAGCTTCTTTGGAAGCGAATCTTTAGCTATTTAATGAATAATAAAAATAAGACAATCTAAAGTAAATAGACACAATATAAAAAAAGAGTAATCTACATACCAATTTCTTTGTTTGGTTCAACAACTTCAACATCTTCTTGATTGAGAGCTCCATTAACCCGAAGTAACTCATCTCTCCCACTATGCTCAAAATCTAGTTTTCTAGATGGTGGTAGTTTATTGTTCACTTTTAACGAAGGTTGATTTTGATTCACCTTTTTAGGAGGCTGAATTTGATCATGTTGATTTATTCCTTTATTAGAAATCTCATAAACTCCAACAAAATCATCAATCAACGTTTAAGGACATTTCTTGTTCCTTTTTACCTGTTTTGCTTGATGTTGATTCAAATGTTGTACAATGGATGCAGGTTCTTCAGGTTGATGCTTCTTTGGAAGCGGATCTTTATCTATTTAATGAAAAATTAAAATAAGACAATCTAAAGTAAATAGACTATAAAAAAGAGAATAATCTACATACCAATTCCTTTGTTTGGTTCAACAACTTCAACATCTTCTTGATTGAGAGCTCCATCAATCTTAAGTAACTCATTTCTCCCATTAGGCTCATCAATGATTTGAATATTTTTGCCCTTTCTTTCACGAAGCTTTCTATGATAAATATCAGCTTTCTCCTGTTTAACCTGACGAAATTTTCTCGCCAACTCAACACTGGACCTTGCTTCAATAGTTACATCAAAACCACTTTTTGCTTTCTTCATTTCTGCAATGATAAAATCAAATCATTAAACACATTTTAATATATAATATATGCTTGTACAATAATTTGAACAAATGCTATTTAATAAATAAAAAAACATTACCTAAATTGTATTATCACTAAAAACAAAGTCAGAATCACTTTCATTTTCACTTTCAAAAATGATTTCATCGTCGAGCTCCTTGTGCTGAACATGAATTTCAGATAAAGACATTTCAATAATATCATCTGGCAAATCTTCCCTAGCCAAATCAACTTCAACATCATCTGCTGATAGAACAATATTTATTGGCACCTCAGGTATTTCTTGAGTATTTAAATCTGTATTATCTCCTATATCAAATGAGTCCCTTGGTAGTATTTTCAAAACATACTGTTTATTTTTATTAAAACGATCTTCGACATAGAAGCATTGTTGCACTTGAGATGCTAGGACAAATGGATCATTCTTGTAACATTCTTTATTAAAATAAATGCAAGTCATCCCGTATTTGTCTTCTTCAGCTTCAAACCAAACACATTTGAACAACACTTGATTCAAATGTCCATAATAATCTACCTCAATGATATCACTTATTGCTCCATAATATGTCATACATATCTTTTCAGGATTTTCATCCTTAGCACTTTTAAACCTTTGGGTTACCGCTTCCAAAGTGACCCCATTATTTTGGGTTTTCCTCCTTGCATCGCGTTGTCTTGTATGAAATCTATATCCATTAATAAGATATCCAGAATACATTTTTGAAATATTATTTGGCCCCTGAGACAACTCTTTTATGAAATCAGAAACATCATCATTCATGGCACGTGTTGCAAACCATTGAATGAAATCATCTCTTTGACTTTTACCTTTGCTCCACGTACTTCTTTTTTTGCAATTTTGAAGATAAACCTCATGTTCACTATAAAATAAATAAGTCAAGATTATTTATCAATGTCAAATTAAATTTTTAGAATATTGAAATAAGTAAATGGTGATAGTACCTGATGTAATCTTGAACTTCATCAGAATTAAACAAAATATAACCATGAGCTTTGTTTAGTAACTTATGATCAAGAGAAATGAGAGTTCTCCCCCCAATATGATGTCCGTTAATAGAAAATTCATTATTTCTTGCCACTCGATTGATGCGTGTATCAACATCACTGGATAAATATCGAGAACAAAATGTCAAAGACTCCTTCGCCAAATATGCTTCTGCAATAGAGCCTTCTGGGCGACTTTTATTACGAACAAATGATTTTAATTCACCCAAATATCTTTCCATATAATACATCCATCGAAATTGAACTGGCCCACCTAATCTAGCCTCATTTGCTAGGTGAATAGGTAAATGGACCATTATGTCAAAAAAACTAGGAGGAAAGATTCTCTCAAACTGGCAAAGTATTTCAGTCATCTCCATTTCTAAATGATCTAAACTTCTCAAATCAATGATCTTTTGACATAAGCAACGAAAGAAGGAGCAAAGCCTAATTAATGGAATTGCAACTTGATTAGGAGTTATACCTCTTATTGCTATTTGTAGCAAGTAATGCAAAGTAATATGAGCATCATGACTCTTATACCCGGATATTTTTCCTTCATCAACATGAACACATCAAGAAATATTAGAGGCTATCCCATCAGGAAATTTTACATTCTTTAGAACACCACAAAAGATAGATTTCTCATTTTTTGTTAGAGAGAAACAAGCTTTTGGGAGTTGAGTTTTCTTGCCATCACTTGTTGCTTTCAAATGAAGCTTCTTTCTTATCCCCATATCTTGTAGGTCCAAACGAGCCTTTGCATGATCTTTTCTCTTTCCTTCAATCTCTAAAAGTGTCCCAATTATATTATCAAATATGTTTTTCTCAATGTGCATGACATCAAAATTATGGCGTAAAGTAATACTGTTCCAATATGGCAACTGCCAAAAGATAGATTTTTTCTTCCACGGACCAAACTTTTTCTTCTTATCATTCTCCTTGAATATGTCAGAAAAGTCTGGTAAATCTTCTAAATTTTTTTTTAATCTAACAAGGAAGGTGCAGACCTATATTCTATCATTCCATTAAAAGAAACTTTATCAGAACGCCACTTATGATTCACATCCAAAAATACTCGATGACCCATGTAGCACATCTTTCGACTATGTTTCAAATAATGAGAAGATGTTTGATAATGACAAGCAGGGCATGCCAACCTTCCTTTAGTGCTCCAACCAGATAACATAGCATATGCAGGGTAGTCACTATGTAACACCTCCCCTGTAAAGACCATATAATATGGGTCCGGCCGGGGCCCCACAACATACGGACACCACAACTTTAGTATTAAAAGATGATATGAAACTACCCAAACTCAAAACTCCAGACAAACACAGCGGAAACATAAAACTAAAAGACAGAAGTTATCCACTAACAATAGAGTATCGAAATGGCCTTAAGGCCTTACACAATATAAGTCCAAAAATATAAAAGTGCCAAGCACTCCTAGGCTACCTCGGCATGCAAGCTGGACATGATCAAACAACATCAGCAAAACAAGGAAAAGAAACTAGCCAAGCACAACAACACTTCATGAGGCTTAGGGCTTTTCGCCCGGCGCGCTAGCTCCTGCCTGCGATCCTTGCCCTGTAAGGATTTGAAGTAACGTGGGTCAGCAAAGGCTGACCTCTACTGTGTAACAAACACATCTCCTCCCGACCGTCCCTAACGGACCCCGGGGTACCACTCCACCTGCAAGTTAACACTTCGTATACCAAAAGAGCATATATATTAAAGCGGTAAACAGGCTTGGATGTCTCATACAGCATACATGTTCTCTATGTTTTGTACAAAGTAAAAGGGGCCTACTATGCAACATGAATGCAACCCGGGTTTCACCCAAGGCACCCTAGCTCGTATGCATCTAGCACAACATCAAACATTGGGTACTTCCGTTTCCCCATTGGCTTAAAGCCGCAAACAAAAGGGAAACACCGTGTCCCCAACGGCACACAGGCCGTCACACGAAACCTTGCAATGGCCCCACCCACACATGGGTCTTAAACCCCGGGCTTGCCCGCATAATCTGACGTCGCACGTCAGGGTTCCGTCTCACACTGACTGATTCTAAGAAGCCTTGCTGGACCCCACCCGCTCATGGCCACATTGCCCAAGCTTGCCCTCCGCTCGGCTTTCTCGTCAGTCTCACACAAGGGCTAGTCTCGCCGGGAGACTTTCCCCACATGACTTGCGCGTCACGGGATAGCCAGCCGACCACGGAGACCTAGCCGCACCTTTGCACAACACAAAACAAGGTTTCCCCACCCCAATTACCACTCGCACCGTGTCTTTCCCGTGCTCCAAGGAAACCATCTACCGCACAAAGCGGAGCTATCCTCGTCCGGTTCCGACTACGAGTACGCACTCAAATACAAGGGGGAAAACGCATACATACAATGACGTATTGCTGCAACGGATTTTCTACCGAAGCTCGCTATGCAACATCACCGGGTCGGAATATCGGTCGTGACCACGGCTTCACCCACAATGCCTAATCCGCTAACGGAGCGGATCTCTAATGCAAGCATGCTGGGATGAACATACTCAACCCGGAGGTTCCTCTTGAACCGCTACACGAATCCCTCTCATTTGAGAGATTCGGCGCTCAAAATACGAAAGGAAGGGGATGCTATTCATGCATCCTAAATCCTAAAAACCGAGAGGAGAAGTGTCGTTACCTTCCGTCCCCTCTTCCTAGCCATGGAGAAGATTTGCTCGGTTGAACACCACCGCAACGCTCCCACCTTCGCAGATCTGAACTACGCTCGCGAAACGGACCTCCGAAGCTTCGCCGGCGGCCGGAACTTGGCCTCCTTGCTCTCCCTTCTCTCTAAAACTTAGAGAGACAAAAGAAAATGGGGAATGAGGGTTTGGAACCCTATTCCCGGCCTTAAACCGCCCAGGGAGGCCCCCCACCGTTGGATCTTCCAAGGAAAAGAACGAACGGCCACGATCGGAACCTAAATTAGAAAAACTGGGCCGAACACGGGTTGCAACACGGCCGTGTGCCTGGCCATGTTACCCATTCGCCGTCTCGATCGATTCGAAAACCAGCACACGGCTCCTGACACGGCCTTCGACACGGCCTTCGACACGGCCGTGTCTCGCTCTACACGGCCGTGTCGTGACCCGTGTCACGGCACCCGTTTTCAACATTTTCAGTCAGAGAAGTACACGGCCTCTGACACGGCCCCTGACACGCCCGTGTCACCTGGGACACGGCCGTGTACAGACCCGTGTCATGCCCCGTGTGCAATACCTCAGAAAGTTTCGAAACTACCCGATGCTACACGGCCTGGGACACAGCCGTGTGCCTGGCCGTGTTCCATACTCGACTATCGTCGACCTTAACATGGTCGACCACACGGCCATCTCGACGACCGAGCTCGTCACGGCCGACACGGCCTCCGACACGGCCGTGTCGGGACCCATGTCACCTGCTCCACAAAAACTGTCTTGGCCAAAAGCGATCCCCGTCGCTCCTACAAGATTTTGGGGCGTTACAATTCCCCCCCCCCCCTTAAAAGAATTTCGTCCCGAAATTTAAAACATGGAAAGAACACAAATTCTAAACGATACCTGAGGAAAAAAGCTCGGGGTACTCCTCCGGCATGGCCTGCTCTCGCTCCCATGAGAGCTCCTCGCAGCCACAATTGTCCCATCGGACCTTTACGAGTCGGACCTCCTTGTTCCGCAGTTGCCGAACCTCCGAATCTTCTATCCTGACAGGACGTACTCGCGTCCTCAAGTCTTCCTCTACCGGCACCGCCGCCAGTTCAATCACCACGCTGGCCTCTAACAAGGCTTTCCTCAAGACGGAGACGTGAAAAACATCATGCAATCCACTTAGCTCCGTGGACAACGCCAACCGGTACGTTGCCTCTCCCACTCGCTCGATGACCTTGAATGGTCCCAAAAATCTCGAACTCAGCTTCTTGAGTCGGTGAATTCGTGAAACGCCTTTGAACGGCTTGATCTTAAGATACACCCAGTCGCCCACCGCGAATTCCACATGTCTGTGGCGAGCATTGAAATACTTCGACTGCCGATCTTGAGCTACCTTCATGCGCTCTTGGATGGTCCGCACTAGCTCACTAGCATCGGCTACCACTTCTTTCCCCAAAAGCTTTGTGTCTCCCGCCTCTGTCCAAGACATCGGTGTTCGACACCGCCTCCCATAAAGAGCTTCATATGGCGCCATCATGATACTAGCTTGGTAGCTATTGTTATACGCAAACTCCACCATGAAGAGGTGATCCTCCCACTTCTTGCCGAAGTCGAGAGTGCACATCCTTAGCATATCTTCCAAAGTACGGTTCGTTCTCTCAGTTTGCCCATCGGTTTGAGGATGAAAAGCCGTACTGAACTTGAGTTTTGTGCCCAAGCTCTTCTGCACCAACCGCCAATCCTTAGACGTGAAACGTCCATCCCGGTCGCTGACTATACTCTTCGGAATCCCATGAAGTCGTACAATATTGCGGACGTACAACTCCACCAACTTTTCCACACCGTCCTCCTTCCGGTTTGGGATGAAATGTGCCACTTTGGTCAAGCAGTCTACAATCACCCAAATGGCATCATTACCCTGCTGCGATCTAGGCAACCCATGCACAAAATCCATGGAGATGTCATCAAATTTCCATTCGGGGATTGGAAGAGGCTTCAAGAACCCGCCCGGCTTCTGACACTCGGCCTTCACCAAGGCATAAGTTTGGCGCTGACTCACACACAAAGCTACGTCCCGCTTCATCCCAGGCCACCAATAGGACTTCTTCAAGTCCAAGTACATCTTTGTACTACCCGGGAACGGAGTACTTAGTGAAGTGGGCCTCATACATCAACTCCTCGCGGAGCTTGTCGAACTGCGGTACACAAATCCATCCGCCCTTCCTCAGAACCCCATTAACCATCTCCTAGGTGCTACCCTCGCCCTTAAGAGCTTCCTCTACGAAGGGTTGTAACTCCTCATCCACACGGGTCGCTTCCCGAATACGATCGCATAAGTCATTCTGCATCTCAATCCAGTTTAGCCGAGCCACGCTAGACTCGCCTCTTGCCACACATTCCAAACCAAGGGACTCCCAGTCCCGCCTTAACCGCTCATCGTGAGCTTCAATCCAACTTCCTTGCCCCGAGTATTTCCTACTCAAAGCATCCGCCACCACATTGTCTTTTACTGGCGTATACTGAATCGCCACCTCGTAGTCCCCAAGGAACTCGACCCACCTGCGTTGCCGCATATTTAGGTCCTTCTAATCCAGGAGATACTTTAGACTCTTGTGGTCCGTGAAGATCTCCACCTTCGCACCGTAAACGTAGTGCCTCCACAGCTACAAAGCAAAAATTACCGCCGCCAATTCCAGATCATGGACGGGGTAATTTCTCTCATGAAGCTTCAGCTGCCTCGACCCAAAAGCTATCGCACTGCCATGCTGCACCAATACGCACCCTAAACCGCATCCGGATGCGTCGCTGAAAATCTGAAATCCTTCGGTCCCCTTTGGTAGACTTAGGATCGGTGCCATCATCAGCCTCTCCTTTAAGGTTTCAAATGCCTGACTGCACTCTTGAGTCCACATGAACTTCTGATCCTTGCGAGTTAGCGAAGTGAGGGGTAGAGCTATCCGCAAAAAGTTTTCCATAAACCTTCGGTAGTACCCGGCTAGTCCAAGAAAGCTCCGGACTTCCGCCACAGTCCTCAAAACTGGCCAATCTTTGATGGCTTCCACTTTCGTTGGATCTACTGCCACCCCATCCCCACTAATCACATGGCCTAAAAACGCTACCTTCTCCAACCAAAACTCGCACTTGGAGAACTTCGCATAGAGCTGGTTCTCTCTCAATACTTGCAACACTGTCCTCAAGTGCACCTCGTGCTCCGCTTCCGACTTGGAATACACCAAAATGTCATCAATAAAAACGACGATGAACCTGTCCAAGTATTCGCGAAACACTCGGTTCATCAAGTCCATGAACACGGACGACGCGTTCGTCAACCCGAACGGCATCACCGAGAACTCAAAATGACCATATCTCGTACCAAACGCTGTCTTGGGTATGTCTTCGTCACGAATCCGCAACTGATAATACCCGGACTTCAGGTCCAACTTGGAGTACACCACCGACCCCACCAACTGGTCAAAAAGGTCATCTATCTGAGGAATCGGATACTTGTTCTTAACCGTCAATTTGTTCAACTCTCGGTAGTCTATGCACAGATGCATGTTACCGTCCTTCTTCTTTACAAATAACACTAGCGCACTGCACGGTGAAGAGCTGGGCCTGATATACCCTTGCTCCAAAAGCTCCTGCAACTGAAGCTTGAGCTCGGCCAACTCCTTTGGTGCTATCCTAAATGGTGGACATGACACCGGTCTAGCCTCGGGCACTAACTCGATGGAGAAATCAATCTCCCGCCGAGGAGGTGCTCCCGGTAGCTCCTCGGGAAAAACATCTCCAAACTCCGCCACCACGGGCACTTCCCCAAGAGACAGCCTGGAAAGGCTAACCTCCAACAACGCTACTAGAGCTACACCTCCCTGGTTAACAGCTCGCACTAGCTGAAGTGCCGAAACTAGGGAACAGGCCACTCCATGCAGGCCTTCAAACTTGACTTCCGCTTGCCCCACGCCCCTCAGGGTTACCACCTTGGACAAGCAGTCGATACTGGCACGCTGCTCCGCTAGCCAGTCCATCCCCAAGATCACATCGAACTCGGACAATGGCAAGATCGCCGCTACCAACACGAAGTCGACCCCCTCAAGACTCCAACAAATCCGGCCTCTAGCCCTGGTAGTCATAGACGACCCATTGGGCATGCGCACCTTCAACTCTGAGTCCGTTGAGAAGGACTCAACTCCAATCCTCCAGATGAAACTTTCCGCAAGGAAGGAGTGCGACACTCCCGTATCGAAAAGTGCCCTAGCGGGGTACCCTGATACCACTACAAAGCCTACACACATGCAACAAACATAAAAAGGCTTGAAAGGAAGAAATCTAAGGTGCAGGTTGAATTCTCGTACCTGTCACCACATCGGGTTGACGGATTGCTTCCTGCTGCCCAAGGTTGTAGGCCCTTGGCTGCACTGGTTGAAACCGAGAAGCACTCGACTCCGCCATCTTCCCTTTCTCTGCGGCGCTGGGGCCGGAGCGCACAGTCTGCTCCTGCCTTGGCTCTTGCTCAGCGCCCCCTTGGGTACAAAATCTTGCTATGTGGCCTAGCTTGCCACAACTGTAACACGTCTGCGGTCCCTTAGAGCGTGACCCTCCGGACGTCCAATTACTTTTCTCGCCCGACTTAAACGGGGGAGGCTTCTTCTTCCATCAGCTCCCTTCCGCCTTTCCATGGGACTGAGCCGACTTCTTCTCTTCCCCCTGCTTGGGTGTGAAACCCTTTCGGCGCTGGGATCGCTCCATATCGCTCTCCAAAATTCGGGCCGCCTCCACCAATTCGTTGAAGCCCGCACGCTTCATCGATATGAGGGGTTGTCTTAGATTTTCCCTCAATCCATGGTAGAAGAGATTGTCCCTCTCTTCATCGTCTGCCATGGTCGTCCCCGCATAACGACCCAATCGAGTAAATTCCTGAACATACTCATCCACTGTCTTGTCTCGCTGCACAAGATGTAGAAACTGCCTCTGGAGGGCTAACCTTGTTGATGCGGGAATGTACTTCTTCAGAAAGGCATTCCCAAATTCCTCGATGGACGGTGTGCGTCCTGGGAACTGCCGACCACTGTGGCTCACCCACCATAACTTGGCATCTCCCTCCAACATAAAGGCTGCGAACTCTGCCTTTTTCTCATCTGGCGCCTCTGTCGCCCTCAGAAGCTCCTGAATCCTAGCCCACCAATCCTCTGCATCTGTGGGCGTGCCGATTCCCTTGAAGGTTGGAGGGTGGAAACTCAAAAAGTACTTCATTTGCCGGTCCCCATGCCCGACAACCACTCTCTCGGCCTGCGGCTCCGCCCGCCTGGCCTCCTCAACCTGCACGGTCGCTGCCGTGACCGGGGTAGCAGGAGTTGCTACCTGAGCAACGGGAGCTGCTACATGTGCTGTCGCTGCAGCTTGGGCCGCCACCATCGCTTCTGCAAGCATACGGCAGAAGTCGGCCAGTGTGACCCCCATCCCTAGCAGACCTTGTGCAGTCGCACTACTTGTCGAGAGCTCTTCTCTTGGCCTCGAGGTCCCAGCCTCGTTGCTTGCACTCTAAACACAAGCAAGAAAACACAAATCAGTCTCTAATCGCAAGACTCGAACACCAGGACACTCATGGTCCTGCGATACTCCTATGTGGATAACTTCTTATACGCGACTCGACTTATACTTTCGACCGCGAAACTTCTCACTAGAACGCGAATCTCCCTCTGATACTAAATTGTAACACCTCCCCTGTAAAGACCATATAATATGGGTCCGGCCGGGGCCCCACAACATACGGATACCACAGCTTTAGTATTAAAATATGATATGAAACTACCCAAACTCAAAACTCCAGACAAACACAGCGGAAACATAAAACTAAAAGACAGAAGTTATCCACTAACAATAGAGTATCGAAATGGCCTTAAGGCCTTACACAATATAAGTCCAAAAATATAAAAGTGCCAAGCACTCCTAGGCTACCTCGGCATGCAAGCCGGACATGATCAAACAACATCAGCAAAACAAGGAAAAGAAACTAGCCAAGCACAGCAACACTTCATGAGGCTTAGGGCTTTTCGCCCGGCACGCTAGCTCCTGCCTGCGATCCTTGCCCTGTAAGGATTTGAAGTAACGTGGGTCAGCAAAGGCTGACCTCTACTGTGTAACAAACACATCTCCTCCCAGCCGTCCCTAACGGACCCCGGGGTACCACTCCACTTGCAAGTTAACACTTCGTATACCAAAAGAGCATATATATTAAAGCGGTAAACAGGCTTGGATGTCTCATAAAGCATACATGTTCTCTATGTTTTGTACAAAGTAAAAGGGGCCTACTATGCAACATGAATGCAACCCGGGTTTCACTCATGGCACCCTAGCTCGTATGCATCTAGCACAACATCAAACATTGGGTACTTTCGTTTCCCCATTGGCTTAAAGCCACAAACAAAAGGGAAACACCGTGTCCCCAACAGCACACAGGCCGTCACACGAAACCTTGCAATAGCCTCACCCACACATGGGTCTTAAACCCCGGGCTTGCCCGCATAATCTGACGTCGCACGTCAGGGTTCCGTCTCACACTGACCGATTCTAAGAAGCCTTGCTGGACCCCACCCGCTTATGGCCACATTGCCCGGGCTTGCCCTCCGCTCGGCATTCTCGTCAGTCTCACACAAGGGCTAGTCTCGCCGGGACACTTTCCCCACATGACTTGCGCGTCACGAGATAGCCAGCCGACCACGAAGACCTAGTCGCACCTTTGCACAGCACAAAATAAGGTTTCCCCACCCCAATTACCACTCGCACCGTGTCTTTCCCGTGCTCCAAGGAAACCATCTACCGCACAAAGCGGAGCTATCCTCGTCCGGATCCGACTACGAGTACGCACTCAAATACAAGGGGAAAACGCATGCATACAACGGCGTATTGCCGCAACGGATTTTCTACCGAAGCTCGCTATGCAACGTCACCGGGTCGGAATATCGGTCGCGACCACGGCTTCACCCACAATGCCTAATCCGCTAACAGAGCGGATCTCTAATGCAAGCATGTCGGGATGAACATACTCAACCCGGAGGTTCCTCTTGAACCGCTACACGAATCCCTCTCATTTGAGAGATTCGGCGCTCAAAATACGAAAGGAAGGGGATGCTATTCATGCATCCTAAATCCTAAAAACCGAGAGGAGAAGTGTCGTTACCTTCCGTCCCCTCTTCCTAGCCATGGAGAAGATTTGCTCGGTTGAACACCACCGCAACGCTCCCACCTTCGCGGATCTGAACTCCGCTCGCGAAACGGACCTCCGAAGCTTCGCCGGCGTCCGGAACTTGGCCTCCTTGCTCTCCCTTCTCTCTAGAACTTAAAGAGATAAAAGAAAATGGGGAATGAGGGTTTGGAACCCTATTCCGGGCCTTAAACCGCCCAGGGAGGCCCCCCACCGTTGGATCTTCCAAGGAAAAGAACGAACGGCCACGATCGGAACCTAAATTAGAAAAACTGGGCCGAACACGGGTTGCAACACGGCCGTGTGCCTGGCCGTGTTACCCATTCGCCGTCTCGATCGATTCGGAAACCATCATACGGCTCCTGACACGGCCTTCGACACGGTCGTGTCTCGCTCCACACAGCCATGTCGTGACCCGTGTCACGGCACCCGTTTTCAACATTTTCAGTCAGAGAAGTACACGGCCTCTGACACGCCCGTGTCACCTGGGACACGGCCGTGTACAGACCCGTGTCATGCCCCGTGTGCAATACCTCAGAAAGTTTCGAAACTACCCAATGCTACACGGCCTGGGACACGGCCGTGTGCCTGGCCGTGTTCCATACTCGACTATCGTCGACCTTAACATGGTCGACCACACGGCCATCTAGACGACCGAGCTCGTCACGGCCGACACGGCCTCCGACACGGCCGTGTCGGGACCCATGTCACCTGCTCCACAAAAACTGTCTTGGCCAAAAGCGATCCCCGTCGCTCCTATAACATTTTGGGGCGTTACACACTAACTGTCCACAAAAGTACAGCACACATCTGAAATGTTTGATTTTTGGAAACATCATATGTTTCTACTCCGACATCCCACAATATCTTTAGCTTCTCAATTAATGGTTGTAGGAACACATCAATAGCATTTCCAGGTGATCGTGGTCCAGGAATAAGCAAAGACATCATAAGATTCTCCGGCTTCAAGCATAAATTTGGAGGATAGTTATATACTGTTAATACCACAGGCCATGTGCTATGTGACAGACTCATATTACCAAATGGATTAAACCCATCACTAGCCAATCCAAGTCTTACATTACGAGTTTCATTTGCAAAACCTGGGTGATTCACATCAAAGTCTTTCCATGACTGTCCATCAGCAGGATGCCTTAACTTACCATCTTTTGAATGCTCTTCTGCATGCCACCTCATTGAATCAGTAGTTTTTGAACACATGTAGAGTCGTTTTAGTATTGGAATTAAAGGAAAATGTCTCAACACTTTTGCAGAAATTTTGTGAGCTTTCTGGGATTTCTCAGACTCACAATTTACTTCAGGATGTAGAATCCAACGAGATTCGCCACAAGTATGGCATTTGTCATCTTTCTCATGTTCTTTCCAAAATAACATGCAATTATTAGGACATGCATCAATCTTTTTATAATCTAATCACATGTCTCTAATCATAGACTTTGTTTTATTAAAAGAGATAGGGATGTTCAAATCAGGTATAGCCTCTTTCAATAACTCTAGGAGAGATATGAATGATGCATTGCTCCATCCATGCAGGCATTTCAGTAAATATGTACGAATAGTAAAAGATAATGTAGAGAATTTTTTACAACCAGGATATAGTTCTTTATTTGCTTCCTCAACAAGCTTATAAAACTTCGTTGCATCTTCATTTAGTCCTTCGTATAAACCATTTTCTTGAAACACATCTTTAAATGTGTCAAATAATAATCCATTGATATCATTAGATGAGACATCATCATTAGTTTCTTGATCAAGATCCATATGTTTAATATCCTCTCCATGATAAATCCAATCGGTGTATCCTTTTACAAATCCCTTACTTACCAAATGGTTAAACACCATATCTCTTTTCCCCCAAATACCACTGCAACAAACAACACATGGACATAAAATCTCTTCTCCTTCAAACAACCCTTTACTAAACGCAATATCCAAGAAATGTTTAACACCATTAATATAATCTTCACCATAACGAGGCAAATAGATCCAATCCTTTTTAATCATATTTTATCTTCTGAATAATGAATAATGACGGTACCTAAACAAAAAATTATTATATTGAGTTACATTATCAAAGCAAAATTTACAAAAGAAGAATTGTGTGCTCTTCGCTGATATGTTAAGAGAAAAACATTAGTATAAAACATTGCAAGATAATTTATGTGTATGAAAAATGATTTGAGAGAGAGAAGCTATATCACACACACTTACACCATACACCATACACCATACACCACAACAAACAAACACACACACACACATATAACAACATACACATATAACACAACAACAAACACACACACACACATACAACACAACAACAACAAACACACACACATATATACAACACACACAACCACACTCAAACACATACAACACAACAAACACACACACACACACATACACACACACACACAGACACATACACATACACACACACACACACACACACACACACATACACAAGCATACAACAACACACACGCATACGACAACACACACATTCCAAACACACATACAACACATACTAATACACACACATACAACACACACACACAAACATACAACACAATAGCAACAAACACAAAAACACACCTACAACACACCTACAACAACACACACACACACACACAACACTAACACACACAAACACACACATAAACATACAACACAATAGCAACAAACACAAAAACACACCTACAACACACATACACACACACACACACACACACACACACACACACACAACACTAACACACACATACAACATACACCACACACACACACACACACATACACACACGTACACACACATACACACATACAATACACACACAACACAATAACAACAACACATATACACACCAACAACACACACACATACAAAAAACACAAATAACGCACACAAACGCACGCAAACATACAACACACAACAACAAACACACACAACTCAACAACAACAAACACACACATGTATATAAAACACATACAACCACACACAAACACATAGAACACAACAAACACACACACACACACACACACACATACACACACACACACACACACACACACACACACACACACACACACACATACACATACAACACACACACAACACAATAACAACAACACAGATACACACCTACAACACACACATATACAAAAAACACAAATAACGCACACAAACGCACATACACACATTTAACACACAACAACAAACACATACAACACAACAATAACAAACACACACATATATATACAACACATACAACCACACACAAACACATAGAACACAACAAACAAAACACACACACACACACACACACACACACATACAACAACACATACACCTATAACGCACACACGTACAACACAACAACAACAACACACACACACACACATACAACAACACACACACCTATAACACACACACACACAAACACACTAACAACACACACACACACACAAACAACACTAACACACACATACAACATACACCAGACCACACACACGCACACACACACAACACACACACAACACACACACACACACACACATACAGCATACACCACACACACACATATACACATACAACACACATAAACACCTACAACGCACACACACACACACAACATACATGAAGAATGGATTCCCAACCCTCAACATTTTAGAATTTAAGCACACAAAAAAATGGAATCAAACAAGCTAGGTATACATAGGACACAAGATATGTAAGAGAAGGGGTATACCTCAGCAATATGGAGAACGGTAGCACAAGATATGCAGAGGAAGAATGTGCAAGAACCCTGCGCTAGGTATCTGGCGGAGAAATTCCGACAGATTTTGTCGTCGGTTCGTTGCAATCGGACTGTCGGCGTCGACGGGGAAGAAGCTAGGTCGGTGCAATAGGACTGTCGTCGTGGGAGGGGAAGAAGATTTTGCACGCCGGCGTCGATGCAGAAGAGGATGCAGGCGGTGCAGTAGCCGCGCCCAGGGAAGAAGCCCGTCGTCGCGTCGGGGAAGAGGGTTGGCGCTAGGTTTTGGGAAGAAATTAGGCGATGGCTGAAGTCATGTTGAATCCGGGGTTTTGGGTAAGGTATAAATAATTAAGTAATATAATTAAATGAGGAGTGGAATTAATTAAGGTAATTAAACATCTATTCAAATGGAAAAAGCAAGCAGATATCTGCACACCCGGGAAACCCAAAACTAATTTTGTTTCGGAGGCGTTGCCCCTGAGCCCCCACCGGGGACGCTGTCCCCTGGACCCCTGCCCGCTGTCCGGTCAGCGGGACCTCCGCCAGGGGCTGCCGCCCTCGGACCCCCGCTGTCGTCGGCGCCGAATATATCGGAGGGATTCACACTTCGATTCCTCTAATCTCACGTGGGCAAACTGTAACGGTCCAGGCCCGCCAACCCGCGGGACCCAGCTGGCACCGCCGGCCCACCAGTAGTCCAGACCCGGGCCCACTACTGGTAGTAAGCCTATCACATCAAGCCTGTAGGCCATGCACCCCAACCCCTCTCCGCGCCTGTTTTTTAGCAGCGGTAGGTTGTTGCCACTGGGGATCAAACCCAGGACCTTGATAAGAGACTCTTTACCATGCACCCAAACCCCTCCCCGCGCCTGTTTTTTAGCAGCGGTAGGTTGTTGCCACTGGGGATCGAACACAGGACCTTGATAAGAGACTCTTTACCACAGCTCTCATCAACAACTAAGCTGCAGCTTAGTTGTTGATGAGAGCTGTGATAAAGAGTCTCTTATCAAGGTCCTGGGTTCGATCTCCAGTGGCAACAACCTACCGCTGCTAAAAAAACAGGTGCGGAGAGGGGTTGGGGTGCATGGCCTGCAGGCTTGATGTGATAGGCTTACTACCAGTAGTGGGCCCAGGTCTGGACTACTGGTGGGCCGGCGGTGCCAGCTGGGTCCCGCGGGTTGGCGGGCCTGGACCGTTACAAAAAGTGCACTTTTTGTAACGGTCCAGGCCCGCCAACCCTGTGGGACCCAGCTGGCACCGCCGGCCTACCAGAAGTCCAGACCCGGGCCCACTACTGGTAGTCAGCCTATCACATCAAGCCTGCAGGCCAATTCACCCCAAACCCTCTCTCTCCATAGACGGGTTGTTGGTGGCCGTAGCCCCCCTTAGATGAGTCAAACTCGATAGTCAAGCCCGCACTACGGGGACTTCCCAGGAGGTCACCCATCCCAGTACTACTCTAGCCCGAGCACGCTTAACTATGGAGTTCTTTCAACCTTCATCACCAATTGAGCTGTACTTTTGCCTAAAGTTTTTTGTAAAATTTTAATAAACATTATAAAATTAATTAGGAGATGAAATTAAGTCCAAACTCCACCAAATTTTGGGTGGTGGTCCCTGGCACCAATATTAAGATCTGTACAAAATTTCAACTCAATTGGTCGAGTTTTGAATAGGGAAGTATCAAGTCCTAGATAGGTCTTGGTGAGGGATACTATGGGGAAAAGTACGATTGGAAATGGAGTGGACAAATCTCCTCAAATGAGGCTGGTGTTGTGGCCACTGATTGTTGAGTCTATGTCTACCCTCTTGGGTAACATGATGTGGATTAGGGTGGATTTTACCCTAAAAGGTCGGCTCAAATCCAGTGGATGGGAGTTTGAGGTTTGTGAAGGACATAGGAGCAAAAGCTCTTGTATGCCCTTGAAATTTGGAGGAGAGTGGGATGATATGCTAAAAACCCTCTAGTTGAAATAGTGAAGAAATTGGAGGTAATTAGGTACCTCGGAAGTTGGGATTTTGGATTAGGATAAACATGTAATTTAGTTATTTTAAGTACTAAATCTAATTTACAAATTATGAAACTCGAGAGGAGGGAGTTTTAGGATGTTTTAGACTTATGGTAATTTTCCTGGAATTTTATGATTAACAAATATTATACTTCATGTGTTAAAGGATTATTAGCCCGATTTGTTATTTCAAATATTTGGAGGTTTTAAATTAATCATAATCAGTTAAAATTCTGGATTTAGATCTTGACTAGTAGAATATTGATCCTTGAATTTTTATAGAATTTTATGTTGAGTAAATCTAGTACTTTGTTCACAGATGTTAGAAAGGGGTTTTATTGTTTAAAAATTAATTATGGATAAAATACTTGCTGGAAAATTATGAAACTTGGCCAGTGCTAATTTTAGGCCTTTATCTGCATGGCATAAATTATTTATAATTTTTGGAAGAATATTTTCTATACTTGATTCATAAACAACAGAAGTTAGAGATTATCTCTAAAATAGTTTTCATGCCCTTTTGATGATAGAAAAATTATGATACTTAGGATTTAACCTATTGAGATAACCTACTATTTATCATAAATTTGCTGGACATCTTGCATGATTACTTAGGGTAGTTCATGTTCAAACCGGTAGCCCTTGGGATTTTTGAGGAATTTAATTAAATGCCAAATAAATTATGAAAATTACCATTTTCTGGATTTAGGTCATTTATTTCATGGTAAGTCTTCAGTAAATAATTTAGGGCATTTGGACGAGTATTGGATCATTGCATAACCGGTTCGACATGTAGTCTAGGTTGGTCTGCATTCAGCAATTGTGAATTGCAATAGGACATGATCTGAGGAAGGCATTGGAGTTAATCATAATGTCTGGGTGGGCAATTGTGGGTGAAATCACAATAGGAAGGTATAAAGAGTAGTGAGAAGTGGTGATAGCTAGAGTTAAGAGGTGCTCGGGTTTCGGCGAAAGATCGCCTTTTCCCGAAGAGAGGAAGGTTAAAAATCACCCTAGGATAGTCTATCGTAATATGAGAAGGGAATCGGGTTATGGGAGACCAACTAATAACAATAAGTGTCTTGCGAAAGGGAACTTCGGGCCGTAATGCCGCCATCTTGGTTCCTAGTGCCCCTTAAGAGCCCTTCACGGGGAATACCGGGGGCAGTCCTGTGCTAACGTAAACTGTAATAACAAACCGACAAGAGTAACTTAGTAACTAGGGCTGCACTTTTCACAAACACTGTTGGCACAGGAAGCTTGATGAGAGCTTCGGCTCGGTTGGTTGGAGACGGACGTTTTGGTCCGGGGAGCTTCGGCTCGGTTGGTTTGGAAACAGACGTTTTGGTCCGGGGAGCTTCGGCTCGGTTGGTTTGGAGACGGACATTTTGGTCCGGGGAGCTTTGGCTCGGTTTTTGTGTGTTTATGATTAAACTTGCATGTGCATAAAATAGGAAAAGTTAAGGTGGTGTGTTTTTCGATATCGGGGAGTTCGATTGCACCGACACCGATATCGTTGACTCGGCGGGGTGATTAGCACTTCGCCAATAGAAGTCCGGTGCGCCAGCCGGCAAGAGTACGCAGGCGTCCGCTTAGTGCACCAAGCGTTGAGGCGTACGATAGGTCAGACCAGTGGTGCTTTTACTGGTTTTGAGGTGGGCGAGGCCCAACCCACCGCTTCCGTCCACCACTACAGAGGTATCTTGGGAGGTAACGGCTCCGAAAGGGGGAACTAAAGGTCTGTGTGCACAGAGTCGGGTGTGTGAGTTGCACTTGCATGTTTCATCATACCCACTAGCATGTCATAGCATAATCGATTCATTTAACCCTGATACTTAAAGTATAAGTGGTATGGGACGCTTGTACATTACGACCTGCAAAATGACCCCTTGGTCTATAAGCTTGTGTGGGCAAGTTTATAAATAAAAGGTTAATTTCAATATATAACAACCATTGCTGTTTGATAACCGACACCCCAAGGTATAAGTGGTATGGGACACTTATACGATGGGAGCCTTGCAAAAGATCCCTTTTGCTTATGTGTTCTCGCATAAGTGAAGGTTAGATTCATATATTTGCTTTTCTTACTGCTAGACCTATTATAACAATTATATTAACTGCTCACCGAATACAACTTGTTAGATTAGTTCCGCTGCCATCTGTTTCTTGATTAATCTCTACCGTCATGTCCTTCCCTTTCTTCCTCCCCGCTCGGTACCTAGGAGCCATGGGGGAAGGGGTGGGGGATGATAGGGCTTAGTCTTTATGACTAACGGTTTTCGAACCGCATCATTTAGGGGATCGTGGAGCCCAGCATGGAGGAGCAGCCCCAAAGATCGGTGCGCCTAGAGATGGGGCAGTCTAGCTCCGGAGTTCATATAGCCGGGACCGTGAGTCTCGACCCTGAGTAGTTTCTGTTTTAGCTTCCGCATGAGTGATATTGTAGTGAGGACATGATGTATCGGGCATAAGCCCGCATTTATAGTACTCTGATGTTTTCTGTGGACACTCCCTTTGTGGAGATTTATTTCTATATATGGGATTTATTATTGTGGACTGCATTGCTCTTACTTCTATTATTGTGCTACCTTTCTGTGATCGAATTGGCCGGCAGAATCGGCGCCTTGTGGTGATGACCCTTCAGGACGTGAAGGTGTCACCGCAAAGCGGCGATTCTGGGCCTAAGATCCCGGTGGTTGAAAAAAAAAAAGGGGGGGTCTTATAAGTGGTATCAGAGGCGAAACATCGATCTGAAAAGGTAGCAGTCCACTAACCCTGGGTCACCCCCGCTCGAGTTTAGTTTGGGGACAAACTAAGCAGCGGAAGCAGTGGTGTGCCCATATGGGGATCAAATATAAATTGTCCACCTTTATGTAATATTTGAACATTTTCTCAGCATGTCTTTTTGTTACGCAGCCTCCAGCACAGCCTACGCCACAAGGCGGAGTTCAGCAGGCTCAGGGTGTTGCACCACCTCCATCGGTCCCCACTCCTTTCCTTCAGTCAGACATGGGACAGACTCTGACTGCCATCCTGGAGGCCTTCAGGGCCCAGCAGGTTCCGGCCCCGCAACCAAATCCGGGGGCCAACTGGCTGAGCATCTTCCGGGGTCTTTCTCCCCCGTCCTATTTGGGGATAGAGTCAGCAGTTCGGACGGAAGAGTGGCTCGATATCATGTACGAGATGCTGACCGGGATACGGTGTCCCTGGGAGGAGAGGGTGGCTCTGGTTGTCTCTTGCTTGGAGTCCCATGCAAAGAGGTGGTGGAAGACGCTGTTGGACACGACATTTGCCGATAGGGAGGTTGCGGAGGTAACTTGGGAGGAGTTCAGGGCCGCACTGCTGGAGCATTTCGTTCCGCAGTTGGTTAGGGATGATTTGGAGGAGCGGTTCTTACAGCTGAAGCAGGGCACCCGGACCGTGGTGGAGTACCATCGAGAGTTCGACCATCTGGCTCGATACGCAGATTCCTACCAGCTGGACGAGGCAGGGTATATCAGGAGGTTCTATAAGGGCCTGCGGGAGGACTTGAGGGAGGCTCTGTTGTTTGTATCTGACGGGCCCATCTCCCGGATTTTGGAGATGGCAAAAAGGATTGAGGCAGATTGGCACGCCACCCAGGGCCGGAAACGGCCAGCAGAGGATCAGGGATGGAGAGGTAGAAATGACCAGCGGCGAGGTGTTGTACCAGAGGGGAGGAGGACAGAGGACCAGCCTCGTCGGGACGTGAGGCAGGAGCCGAGGGAACAGGTGATATTGGCCCCTCCACCTCTTCGGATGCAGGAGATGCCGAGACCCGGGGGAATGGCGTATCCCCCACCGAAGTGCTTCCTTTGTCATCATATTGGGCACATTTGGAGGAACTGCCCCATGAGGGGGGCACCACCTCCAGCACCACAGGGCGGCCCACCAGCTCAGCATTACGGAGGCCGAGGACGCGGCCACGGTCGTGGATACCAGGAGGGAGATCGTAGACAGGGAAGAGAGCAGGTATATGCTTTGGACCTTGCACAGCCTCGGAATCCAGAGCAGGTCATCGCAGGTACGCCGCAATGCTTCTTTATTTTCATAGAATTTCCCTTTCAATGGTCGAACTTTGAATCGCACTAGATAGATTAGCAAGGAAAGTAAAGCTCACTATAGAACCCTAAGATATCTAATCACCCCAGGTATAGTCTTCATCAGCGGCAAGCCGGCCCGCACGCTGTTCGATACTGGAGCTACCCACTCCTTTGTGGCGGAGATGTTCGTAGAAGGACTGGAAGGCGTGGAGCGATTTACAGGCTCGAGGATGAGGGTGCGACTGCCGGATGGATCTGAGCTCCTTACCACGGATCACTGCAATATGGAGGCAGAAATTGGTGGAAAGGCATTCGAGGCTCTAGCGACGATTTTGAAGCTGACAGACTACGACCTGATCCTGGGCATGGTATGGCTACACTGGAACCATGCCCAGATTGACTGCCAGGCGAAGAGGATCACCGTGAGACACGGGGACTCTTTCATTACCATCGAAGGTATAAGACCTGTCTCTCGTATACTCTTATCTTCGGTACAGGCCATTAAGGCCTATCTGCAGGGAGAGGAGGTCTATCAAATTCTATTTGAGATGGCGGAAGTTAAGGAGTTGGTGACAGACATCCCGGTGGTGCGAGATTTCGCTAACATCTTTCCAGTGAAACTGCTAGGACTACCTCCACACCGAGAGCAGGACTTTCAGATACAGCTTGTGCCGGGGGCCAAGCCGGCATCTAGGGCCCCTTATCGGATGGCCCCAAAGGAGTTGGCAGAGTTTCGGACTCAGTTGCAGGAATTAGTTGAGGCAGGATTTGTTAGACCGAGTTCCTCGCCATGGGGAGCACCGGTCCTATTCGTGAAGAAGAAGGATGGGACACTCCGCCTGTGCATCGATTATCGAGCACTAAACAGGCTGACCATCCGGAATACCTATCCGCTCCCTCGGATAGACGAATTGTTCGACCAGCTGGAGGGGGCCCATTATTTCTCGAAGCTGGACTTGAGGTCAGGATACTACCAGCTACGGATCCAGGAGGAGGATATCCCGAAGATGGCCTTCAGTAGCAAATATGGCCTGTATGAGTTCATCGTGATGCCCTTCGGGCTCACGAATGCCCCGTCGGCATTTATGAGTCTCATGAACCGGGCCTTCGAGGCCTACTTGGATGTGTTCGTCATAGTATTCATAGATGACATCCTGATCTACTCTAGGACGGAGGAGGAGCACACTCGGCATCTAGCACTGACTTTGGAAAGGTTGCGGGAGCATCGCCTTTATGCAAAATTCAGCAAGTGTCAGTTTTGGTTGAAGGAGGTGGCCTTCCTGGGCCATATTATCAGCGGAGCCGGGTTGGCAGTTGATCCGGCAAAGATTCGGGCAGTTCGCGATTGGCCACAGTTGAAGACAGCCACCGATGTACGCAGTTTCTTGGGACTTGCCGGTTACTACCGGAAGTTCGTGGAGGGGTTCTCTCAGATTTCCCTCCCCCTCACATCTTTAACGAAGAAGGAGGCACCTTTCGTTTGGACCCCGCAGTGCCAGGCGGCTTTCCAGGAACTGAAGGACCGACTCATCTCAGCCCCTATTCTGGCCCTTCCATCTGAAAAGGAGGGATTCCAGGTATATACTGACGCATCATACCAGGGGATGGGAGCAGTGCTGATGCAGAACGGACACGTCATAGCATATGCCTCCCGCCAGCTGAAGACCCATGAGAAGAACTACCTAGTGCACGACCTTGAGATGGGAGCGGTCGTTTTTGCTCTGAAGGTCTGGCGCCATTATCTTTACGGAGTCCACTGCGACATCTACTCCGACCACAAGAACCTGAAATACGTGGACACGCAGAAGGAGCTGAATATCAGGCAGAGGCGCAGGGTGGAGTTCTTAGCAGATTATCAGTATGAGATGCACTACCATCCAGGGAAGGCAAACGTGGTGGCCGACGCGTTGAGCCGGCGAGCTGCCACTTCCGAAGTTGGGCCCCATGTTATGTCCATGGAGCTAGTCCGGTCATTCAGAGATATGCAGATATCCCTAGTGTCCGAGGATGACCCAGTTCTGTATAGGGAGTATCTGGCATCGATAGTGGCCATAGATGATATTCGGGATCGCATTCGGGACGGACAGAGGACAGATGCGTGGGCAGAGCCGATGTTCCGAGCTTTGGAGGAAGGTTCGACAGGAGATTATTCCCTGAGAGATGGATTACTACATTTCAGAGGCAGAGTATATATACCCGCAGGTGGCCAGATCCGAGAGGATATTATGATGGAGGCGCATTGCAGCCGGTACTCTGTGCACCCGGGGATCACAAAGATGACCGCTGATCTGAAGAAGACGATGTTTTGGTCGGGCATGAAGAAGGACATTACGTACTTCGTGTCCCATTGCGAGGCGAGTCAGTTGGTGAAGGCGGAGTGCAGGAACCCCGCAGGATTGCTGCAGCCACTCCTGGTGCCGGAGTGGAAGTTCGACGATATAGCTATGGATTTTATACATGGTCTTCCCCGGTCTCGGACGGGGAACGACTCGATCTGGGTGATTGTTGATCGGTTGACGAAGGTGGCCCGCTTTATACCGATCAGGAAGGATGACTCGGTGGGAGTGCTGGTACGGAAGTTCGTGGAGCAGTATATCCGATATCATGGCGTGCCCCAGACGATAATGTCGGACCGCGATGGACGGTTTACATCCAGGGAGTGGCGGTCAGTGCAGGCATATTTGGGCACCCGGTTGACTTTTAGCACGGCCTTCCACCCTCAGACGGACGGGCAGACAGAGCGCACCAATCAGACCTTGGAGGATTTACTACGACTGTGTCTACTGGACCGAGGGGAGCCGTGGGAGAAGATGTTACCGTTGGTCGAGTTCTCCTATAACAATAGCTACCAGTCCAGCATCAGGATGGCGCCTTATGAATCCTTGTATGGAAGAAAATGTAGGACCCCGCTTTCTTGGGTTCAAGACGAGGATCCGAAGGTGTTGGGATCGGATTTTGTTGAAGACACCGAGGCTCAGGTGAGACTGATCAGAGATAGGATGATGGAGGCGCAGAGCAGACAGGCTAAATACTATGACGCCCGGCATCGTCAGGTGGAGTTTTGGGTAGGAGATCGAGTGTTCTTGAAGATCCGTCCCATGCATGGAGTCTCACGGGTGCGCGGTCGGAGGAAGAAGCTCAGCCCTAGGTATATGGGCCCTTACCGTATCCTGGAGCGGATCGGACCCCTAGCCTACAGGCTAGAGTTGCCGTCAGAGCTGGCAGCTCTACACGACGTCTTCCACATTTCTTCGCTGAGAAGGGCTCTACTACGCCCGGAGCAGCGGATTTTGACCACCGAAGGGCCGGTAGCTTCAGACCGATCTGTTCACTTGGAGCCGGTCCGGATCGACGACAAAGGAGTACGGATCTTGCGCCGCAAAAAGATCCCCTTAGTCAAGGTTCTGTGGAGAAACCACGGTCAGGAGGAGCACACCTGGGAACCGCAGGATCTGATGAGGCAAAGATACCCGGAGTTGTTCAGTCAGGTACATCTCACCACCTCTCGGTATACTATAAATTGCCTTCTTGTTTTGGACAGTTAAGACTAGATAAGGAAAATTCAGGACCTAGGCATGCGCACTCATTCAAAAAGGTAGGGGCTAATCTTTTGTTTATTGGGGAGATTGTCTTCGTTTATCAAACGAATAGTCGCCTAAACCCGATAGAAAGATCGTATGGGATGTTACAAGTTTAATTTATTCCGATAGAAATCCCCGTAGGCTCAACCTTAATTTCGGGGACGAAATTTTTGTTTTGTTTATTGGGATTTGTAACATCCCATTTCCGGCTAGACCCCTAGGAGTCGGTTGGTCGCGACAGAACCCTGTGAAGCCCAAAAATTGAAATAAATCGATCGAGGTTTCGGGTCACGGGTTGGTCACGCCCGTGACCGACCCATCACGCCCGTGACTTTGGGCGTGACTACTTCGACGATCGTCGATCTCCGCGAGACGATCGTCGAACTTGCTGCCCGGGCATGTCACGCCCGTGACCAAAGTGTCACACCCGTGACCTAGGGCGTGACCCCTTCGACGGTCGTCGATCTCCGTGAGACGATCGTCGATCTGGCAGGCCGGACATGTCACGCCCGTGACCAAAGTGTCACGCCCGTGACCAGGGGCGTGACTCCTTCGACGATCGTCGATCCCCGTAAAACGATCGTCGAAATTGAACTCGGGCCTGTCACGCCCGTGACCTAAGTGTCACGCCCGTGACCTAGGGCGTGACCAGCCTTCGACGACCGTCGATCTCAGTTCGACGATCGTTGACCTCGAAATTACCGTTCGGGCCTGTCACGCCCGTGACCTAGGTGTCACGCCCGTGACCTAGGGCGTGACCACCCTTCGACGACCGTCGATCTCAGTTCGACGATCGTCGACCCCAAAAATTGTCACCCGGGCCTGTCACGCCCGTGACCTATGTGTCACTCCCGTGACATTGGCCGAAACGACGGTTCAGGCCCGAAATTATTCTAACACGCGTGGAAATAAATGCTGGTGTGGAAAGTTACACCAGGAGTAATTACGGGCCGTTTTTCCTTCTATAATTATATAATAAAGGAGGAAGTGTTGGTCCAATAGGAAACCGCCAACTGGACACACCTGTTCATCTTCCACCGTTTCGTATCCCTTCACTGCAACCGAAAGGCTATTAAGAGGAGCCTTCATGGCCATTACGGCTTTACCCTTTCACCTCCCCACTTTCTGACTTATAAAAGCCCACTTGGGGCAAGAGGAGAAGTTTACACGCTCAAGTAAACGGATCAGATCTTTGTTCTTACTGTAGGAGAAGTTCGGCTATGCCACCACTGCGCCATGGCACCCCGTCGTTCTTCTCGCCTCCAAACCGCGAACAAGGTCCTCCTCTGCTTCTTCTCTTTCGTGGGTAGATCTTAGGATTCTTAGAAAGGAAGTTCGCGCTCAACGGAGCCGGACCCATCTCTCGTTTTCATGGAAAACCATGAAAAATGTATTCTTAAGTTCGCCGGAAACCGCCACCTCCGGCGGCCAAACCACCTCCGACCGTTAGCCATCGCCTCAACGGAGGAGGTGGTGGTGGTGGCTGGCCAGGGAAGTGACCGGACGGCCGGCGACGGATCACGGAAATGTTACAGGAAGAAAAAATGGCTTTCTGGGTTTCTGTTTTCGGTTTCATGAAGAAGATGAACTGTATAATCAATTTTATAATATAAAGATTATTATATAATACATAATGGAAAGATATATTATTTGAATATATTTTGAGGCTGAAAAATGAGGCACTTAGAGGCCGTTTTAGGAAATATGACCAGTCACGAAAGTTGTAGCCCTTCGAGTCTAGATTAATTTAAAATTGGTTTCAACTCGTTTGGGTAAGCGGTGCGGCCGCAGCACCCGTTTTAGTTGGGGCTATACCTAGAGTTGGGCAGAAATTAAAATGGATGCCCACTCTTCGTCCCTTGTCCAAATGACCTGAAATTTGGGCAGGGGGTTAACCTTAGCTAAACCTAACGACAGACCAAAAATGAGAATTTTTGGAGAACTTTTGCCTAAAGTTTTTTGTAAAATTTTAATAAACATTATAAAATTAATTAGAAGATGAAATTAAGTCCAAACTCCCCCAAATTTTGGGTGGTGGTCCCTGGCACCAATGTTAAGATCTGAACAAAATTTCAACTCAATTGGTCGAGTTTTGAATAGGGAAGTATCAAGTCCTAGATAGGTCTTGGTGAGGGATACTATGGGGAAAAGTACGATTGGAAATGGAGTGGACAAATCTCCTCAAATGAGGCTGGTGTTGTGGCCACTGATTGTTGAGTCTATGTCTACCCTCTTGGGTAACATGGTGTGGATTAGGGTTGATTTTACCCTAAGAGGTCGGCTCAAATCCAGTGGATGGGAGTTTGAGGTTTGTGAAGGACATAGGAGCAAAAGCTCTTGTATGCCCTTGAAATTTGGAGGAGAGTGGGATGATATGCTGAAAACCCTCTGGTTGAAATAGTGAAGGAATTGGAGGTAATTAGGTACCTCGGAAGTTGGGATTTTGGATTAGGATAAACATGTAATTTAGTTATTTTAAGCACTAAATCTAATCTAAAAACTATGAAACTCGGGAGGAGGGAGTTTTAGGATGTTTTAGACTTATGGTAATTTTTCTGGAATTTTATGATTAACAAATATTATACTTCATGTGTTAAAGGATTATTAGCCCGATTTGTTATTTCAAATATTTGGAGGTTTTAAATTAATTATAATCAGTTAAAATTATGGATTTAGATCTTGACTAGTAGAACATTGATCTCTGAATTTTTATAGAATTTTATGTTGAGTAAATCTAGTACTTTGTTCACAGATGTTAGAAAGAGGTTTTATTGTTTAAAAATTAATTATGGATAAAATACTTGCTGGAAAATTATGAAACTTGGCCAGTGCTAATTTTAGGCCTTTATCTGCATGGCATAAATTATTTATAATTTTTGGAAGAATATTTTCTGTACTTGATTCATAAACAATAGAAGTTAGAGATTATCTCTAAAATAGTTTTCATGCCCTTTTGATGATAGAAAAATTATGATACTTAGGATTTAACCTATTGAGATAACCTACTATTTATCATAAATTTGCTGGACATCTTGCATGATTACTTAGGGTAGTTCTTGTTCAAACCGGTAGCCCTTGGGATTTTTGAGGAATTTAATTAAATGCCAAATAAATTATGAAAATTACCATTTTCTGGATTTAGGTCATTTATGTCATGGTAAGTCTTCAGTAAATAATTTAGGGCATTTGGACGAGTATTGGATCATTGCATAACTGGTTCGACATGTAGTCTAGGTCGGTCTGCATTCAGCAATTGTGAATTGCAATAGGACATGATCTGAGGAAGGCATTGGAGTTAATCATAATGTCTGGGTGGGCAATTGTGGGTAAAATCACAATAGGAAGGTATAAAGAGTAGTGAGAAGTGGTGATAGCTAGAGTTAAGAGGTGCTCGGGTTTCGGCGAAAGATCGTCTTTTCCCGAAGAGAGGAAGGTTAAAAATCACCCTAGGATAGTCTATCGTAATATGAGAAGGGAATCGGTTTATGGGAGACCAACCAATAACAATAAGTGCCTTGCGAAAGGGAACTTCGGGCCGTAATGTCGCCGTCTTGGTTCCTAGTGCCCCTTGAGAGCCCTTCACGGGGAATACCGGGGGCAGTCCTGGGCTAACGTAAACTGTAATAACAAACCGACAAGAGTAACTTAGTAACTAGGGCTGCACTTTTCACAAACACTGTTGGCACAGGAAGCTTGATGAGAGCTTCGGCTCGGTTGGTTGGAGACGGACGTTTTGGTCCGGGGAGCTTCGGCTCGGTTGGTTTGGAAACGGACGTTTTGGTCCGGGGAGCTTTGGCTCGGTTGGTTTGGAGACGGACATTTTGGTCCGGGGAGCTTTGGCTCGGTTTTTGTGTGTTTACGATTAAACTTGCATGTGCATAAAATAGGAAAAGTTAAGGTGGTGGGTTTTTCGATATCGGGGAGTTCGATTGCACCGACACCGATATCGTTGACTCGGTGGGGTGATTAGCACTTTGCCAATAGAATTCCGGTGCGCCAGCCGGCAAGAGTACGCAGGCGTCTGCTTAGTGCACCAAGTGTTGAGGCATACGATAGGTCAGACCAGTGGTGCTTTTACTGGTTTTGAGGTGGGCGAGGCCCAACCCACCGCTTCCGTCCGCCACTACGGAGGTATCCTGGGAGGTAACGGCTCCGAAAGGGGGAACTAAAGGTCTGTTTGCACAGAGTCGGGTGTGTGAGTTGCACTTGCATGTTTCATCATACCCACTACCATATCATAGCATAATCGATTCATTTAACCCTGACACCTAAAGTATAAGTGGTATGGGACGCTTGTACATTAGGACCTGCAAAACGACCCCTTGGTCTATAAGCTTGTGTGGGCAAGTTTATAAATCAAAGGTTAATTTCAATATATAACAACCATTGCTGTTTGATAACCGACACCCCAAGGTATAAGTGGTATGGGACACTTATACGATGGGAGCCTTGCAAAAGATCCCTTTTGCTTATGTGTTCTCGCATAAGTGAAGGTTAGATTCATATATTTGCTTTTCTTACTGCTAGACCTATTATAACAATTATATTAACTGCTCACCGAATACAACTTGTTAGATTAGTTCCGCTGCAATCTGTTTCTTGATTAATCTCTACCGTCATGTCCTTCCCTTTCTTCCTCCCCGCTCGGTACCTAGGAGCCATGGGGGAAGGGGTGGGGGATGATAGGGCTTAGTCTTTATGACTAACGGTTTTCGAACCGCATCATTTAGGGGATCGTGGAGCCCAGCATGGAGGAGCAGCCCCAGAGATCGGTGCGCCTAGAGATGGGGCAGTCTAGCTCCGGAGTTCATACAGCCAGGACCGTGAGTCTCGACCCTGAGTAGTTTCTGTTTTAGCTTCCGCATGAGTGATATTGTAGTGAGGACATGATGTATCGGGCATAAGCCCGCATTTATAGTACTCTGATGTTTTCTGTGGACACTCCCTTCGTGGAGATTTATTTCTATATATGTGATTTATTATTGTGGACTGCATTGCTCTTACTTCTATTATTATGCTACCTTTCTGTGATCGAATTGGCCGGCAGAATCAGCGCCTTGTGGTGATGACCCTTCAGGACGTGAAGGTGTCACCGCAAAGCGGCGATTCTAGGCCTAAGACCCCGGTGGTTGAAAAAAGAAAAAAAAAAGGGGTCTTACACAAACTCTGTGTGAGAAATAAGAGGATCAGACTGGAAGTGTTCCACAACTCCAACAAATTAAAATCCGGTCCGATATAAGTTAATTAAAATTCAAGGTAGGTATATTGAAAACAAACAACGACCTTTTTAAAACGTCGCAATAAATGTGGAGTAACAATTTTTAAAAACTTTAAAAATCTAACACGGTCGAAATATAAAAATTTGTCGCTATATTGAAAACTAACAACGACACTTTTAAAATATTGCAAATAAATTTTTAAGAAGATAACATATCATAATTGTTGCGTAAAGTGAATCCTCCAGGGCAACATTTCAAAAATGTTCCCTGTAAGAGATTAGAGAACAGTTTTGGAATGTTGCATAAAAAGTGTTGCTTAAAGATGTAAACTTATTGCAACACTTATAAAATGTTCTCTAACAAAATTTATGCAACATTTTTATAACTGTTGTCAAGTCAGGTGTTGCTAAAGACCAAAAATGTTGTAGTGCGACCACATATTACGGGGATTTTTCTCATATTTGCAGTGGGGGCCATTAAACTCTCGTGCGGAGGATGGCGGGACTTCGGATCCTGGCCGATATCTAACACAGAGTGCAAATTTAGGGATGACCCATGTGTTAGCTCTAATGCGCCTTGCTAATGGATACATTACAGTTACGATGATCTTTGCTTGACAAGCAATGACACTCAAGTGTATCCTTGTCTCTTTGATCATCTCACAGCAGTAACAGCCGAACACTCTTTGGTAATCTCAATCCGTGCCTTCGCAGGGCCCACAACTCCGCTGATCATTCAGCAGACAAGCAATATGCCACTTGGCATAACTAGTCTAATTGATCAATGATGCTTGTAACCCGAGGAATGAGAGCAGTGTATCTGTCGATCCTTCTTAGGATTTTTTTCTTGTTTCTTTTGTGCCCTTCTAAAGGATGCGCGGCTAGCCCGCTCTAAGTAGGACTACGCCCTGGATGACTTTTCATAGGCAAGCAATGCATAAGGCCCACAACTGATCTCCTGTGGCAGCATCCAGTCTTTTTGGGTCATCTTCGGGGTATAGCCCTCCTTTCTTTGTTTTTTTGGCTTCTTACAGGTAAACAGGTTAAATTCAATACTATCAAAATGATTTGCCGAATTTTCTTTCTTATGATCACTTTGTATATTCGGCTTTCATGAAGCTTCATCCGCTGACAATTGATTATGAGCTCTTGTCATCTATTATTCAGTCAAGGATTCCATTTCTATTTACTAACAAATCCATGATATTGAAGCCTAATTGAGATGGTTTCATCTTGCTGATTTGAACTTTATGTTAACGACATCATATTTGATCACGCAAGACAGCCATTATCACGTTTTGATCTCTATTCAATTAATAGCAGAGTTTGTCGGGTATTTCCTCGGTTATCAAACTATATCTTATCATATTAGCATCTAACTCTTCTTTTACAAAGATTAGCAGATATTAGCAAGTTCCCCTCAGGTAATTGTAGCTTATTTCTCTATCATATCTACATCTAACTCTTCTTTTGCAGAGATTAGCAGATATTAGCAAGTTCCCCTCAAGTACATGTAGCATATTTCTCTATCATATATGCATCTAACTCTTCTTTTGCAGAGATTAACAGATATTAGAAAGTTCCCCTCAGGTATGTGCAGCTTATTTCTCTATCATATCTACATCTAACTCTTCTTTTACATAGATTAGCAGATATTAGCAAGTCCTCTTCAGGTACTTGCAGTTTAATTTTCGTTCATATCTGCCTGCTCACTATTCTCTTCCAAAAATTATCAGATATTTGCTAGTTCTCTTCAGCTACTTTCAAGTTATTATCCTTCTATGTTTCTCTCCTCTGTATTTTTGCAAAGCTCAATGGAAGACATTAACCGTCTTCCTCATTTACAAATGCAACCCAGGTACACACATGATGTACCTCCTTTTGCATGCATTGACTTTTTCTTCACAGGGGAAAGATAAACACTGACAGTCTTTTTTTGAGGATAGACATCAGGTTCCATCTCTCCTTACCCCCTTTTTCGAGGGAAGGATCGCGATTTTTCGAGGTCTCCAACTTTTTTGAAGTTCCCTTTGGGACTTAAAAAAGTGTGGGGATTATGTTAACCCCAAAATCGGCAATCCCTCCCAAGGTATATAGCTCGAAAGTCGGGGCCCACTCAGGGGTTCCCCCCCAGGGTCGCGATCTGCCTTAACCCTCCTATTTTGGGCCAGGCGGATAGAAACTCTTATTTGCTCAGGCCACGTGGCTAGGGCGGTCTCCCCAGTCTAACCGCCCCAGTCGCATAGCTACCGCGTGCCCTGCGGGATTGAGGGCTGCTCCCATAGCTCACCCTCACAGAGAACGCGGTTAGGCCTGCTAACCGCGTAGCATTCTTCCTTGCAGGAGGGGATCTAAAGAAGCGGGGGGATATCTGCGGGATCTATTCCTTCAGTTTTCCAGGTCACCAAGCCGACGTCAATCCTACAGACCAACTCAACCGTCGCGAGCTCGATGAACTCACTCTTCAGCTCGCCATCAGAGACGGATTCCATCTGCCAACAAGGGGCGGCATGCTCCTCAAGCTTCCCCCTCTGCTGCCTCAGCCACCCATAAGGGGCGGCCTACTCCTCAGGCCGCCACCCAAGGGGCAGCCTGCTCCTCAGGCCGGCCCCTTTGCTGCCTCAGCCGCCTACAAGTTGCGGCCTGCTCCACAGGCTGCCACCAAATGGGCGGCCTACTCCTCAAGCCGCCACCCAAGGGGCGGCCTGCTCCTCAGGCCTCCCCTCTGCTGTCTTAGCAGCCCATAAGGGGCGGCCTGCTCCACAGGCTGCCACCCAAAGGGCGGCCTAATCCTGAGGCCGCCCCCCGCTTGTCGAGTCCGCCCATCCGGGCTGTGTAACATCCCATTTCCGGCTAGACCCCTAGGAGTTGGTTGGTTGTGACAGAACCCTGTGAAGCCCAAAAATTGAAATAAATCGATCGAGGTTTCGGGTCACGGGTTGGTCACGCCCGTGACCGACCCGTCACGCCCGTGACTTTGGGCGTGACTACTTCGACGATCGTCGATCTCCGCGAGACGATCGTCGAACTTGCTGCCCGGGCATGTCATGCCCGTGACCAAGGTGTCATGCCCGTGACCTAGGGCATGACTCCTTCGATGATCGTCGATCTCCGTGAGACGATCGTCGAACTTGCAGCCCGGGCATGTCACGCCTGTAACGCCCCGTTATTTCAGCGATTATTTTTATTCTCGTTTGGCGTTACGATGACGCGTTTCCTTGGCTTGTGCCATTTGTGGAGTGTGTTTTAGCTCCTTAGAACTGAGTGCCCTATTTTGTAGCCTATTGGCAAGATCTCCCTAGCAAGCCGAGTCGTTTTGGGTGACCCGGTGTGGCCTCTCGGGGGGATGTTGGTGTTTGGCTTTATTTGGGTATAACTCGAGTTCTGTTCGTCGAAAATTAATTTCGACTTCGCCGTTGTGTTCGTAGCGTGGGTATTTAGCTACGGTGCGAATTTCGTCAAATTCCGAGGTAGTTCGGTTTTCGCGTCGATGTGGTGCTTTATGTAATTTTGTAATTAATTATATAATTATATAATTATATATATATATATATATAGAATGAGAGAGCCGATCATCTTCTTCCCCGATTAATAACCGCCGGTCCTGTACGAGGAAACGGAGAAACCGCCTACCCTTCCCTTCGGACGCCGATTCCCGGAGCGTTTGTGGACGGAATTCGATTCCGAGAGTGGATTCAGATTGCTCTCGTCAAGACCTTTATTCCTTCGATAAGAAATTCGATTTTCGTGGAGTTTTGGGAGGATTGGAATTTCCGGTTTTGGAAGTTTTCCGCCATTAATGGCCGAGTTTTTGTTCTAGGTGTTGCGGCCGTTTTGATCCGTGCGAAGAGGAGGAAAGCAGTCCAAAGCTTCGCTGTGATTGAGGCAAGTGGTATTCTTGCCCTTGCCAAGTTTTCCTTTTTTTTGAATTTTCTTGATGAAATTGAAATCCCGGTTAGCCCAGGTTAGAGGCCTTGTTGTTCTCATTTTCTTGCTAACTATAGGGCTTAGTTCTTCCTACGGAAACCCCCCCTATTTTTGTGATGATTGGAATCCAAATTGTCGGCGTGGAGCCGTTGTTTTCCTTTATTTTGATTGTTGCTCTGGTTCGGGTGTAGCCGATAGGGAGAGTTAGGAGGGGGGGTGTGGTTGCCGATTTTCGTTATGGTATTACTCGAATGATTAGGCATAGTTCGTATGGTAGTGGTGCGCGACGTTGATAGTTGTCTGCTGCTACTGCAGTGGCGTGAGTCGTGTGCGCGTTCCGGTGTCGTTCGGGAAATTCCAAACGGTGCAGGTTGACCGCGCACGGTCATCAACCGTTAGGGCGCACGACCACTGGTCGTGTGCCTCTGCTCGTGCGCGGCTGTCTTTCAGTTTCCAAAGTTCTGTCTCGGAAAATCGCACGAGCGCTGGCAACAGTGCGCACGACCAGTGGTCGTGCGACACTGATCGTGCGCAGTTGCTAGGTTTTCTATCAGGTTTTCCAGGTTCACTTCGCACGATCATCAGCCGATGAGTGCGCACGACCACTGATCGTGCGTCACTGATCGTGCGCTTTGTATATTTTCTGTTGCTAGGCGAATTTAGATGGTTTCGAGTGCGGGAGTTTAGATACTCAAGTGGAAGGCAACTACTCGAGTTCTGGATCTTCTGCGTTGGTTGTTCGACTGTCGTCGAGCTCCGCATTCTTTAGTGGGCTTGTGGGTAGTGGTATTATTTTGGCGGCGAGTGAGGCTAGCTCGCTCAACGCCAAAGTTTAGGTAGGCACTGAGTGGGTTTCACTCAACGCCTAGTCGTGTTGGTTTATTTCAACACTCTTCCTTTACCTTGTATTTCGTTTCCGAGTGGATTTCCAGTTGTATTTCTGGGTTTTCCTTGTCGGCCGTTTTCTTTATTTTCCTAAAGGCCGAATCGTGGGTTGTGGTTAGTAGTGGTGGTTGTAGCTCTTTATGGGGGGTGGAGTTGTGTGATATAGCCAAGGCCACCCATGTTTTCTTGCTCCAGGTACGGGCTGGGCATGTCGGGTGGAAGGTCCCTTGTGTTTTCACGTGTTGACCCTCGAGCTTTTGACTTGGACATGGTGGATTGGGGGACTGCGTTTGCCTTCGATCCGGTTCCTCGTTGTTGTTTTTGCTACTATCACTTCCCACAGTTTAGGGTGTTAGAAGTTTCTTCTTTGGTAGTTTGCAACATTCTGGCTCTTGGTAGCCTAGTAGGCCCTGCAGGATGTGGTTCCTGGGCTGGGTCGTTGCTGTTGCTTTGCACGTTGTGCATTTCTTGTGGTCCTGTTGTGGACAGTTGTGACTCTTTCTACTGCATGTTTTTCTGTTACTTTGTCCTTTGGTTGACTCTTTCATGCAGTTTTTCTTTGTTTAGCTTGCTGAGGTATTCTGTTTTCTTTTGGAATACCCCAGGTTCTGAGCTGTAGCCAGTCTGGTGGCTAGTTGGAGGTGGTGTTGTTGGTGGACTTCCGGACCTTGGAGTTCTGTTTACCTTGTTAGTGAGGTTGTTTTCAGTACTTTCTTACAGACATATATTTGTGCTAGTGGGTTCGTGTCAGGTTGTTGGCGCCCACTGGTAGTTTTTACCTTGTACTAGATATATATTATTGCTGCTACCATTTTCTGGAGATAGTCTACTTGCTCTGAGAAGGTTTTATGCTAGGTTGCTAGTTATTTTTAAACTATAATTGTTATTATAAATAAAGCTCATGATCAGCATGTTTTATAAAGCGTAATCACTATTTTCCAAATCACGTATAAAGACCATTTTCTTATATATTACATAAATTTAATGTAGAGTCTTGCATAGCATGAGTGGTTCTCTTGGAACCCTTATGCGCTCCTTAGGAGGTTAAGCCTAAATAAAGTATTTTTCCGCAGCGTATAAATATAGTTTTTCTTTCGTGGACTAGGTGATCCACTGAGCTGAGGGATACGGACTCTAATCATAACTGATTTTCTAATCATTAATCACATGATTCTCTTTCATTAAGTTGGTAGTTGGTTTTGCCTGAGCATCAGCAGTTATCCCCTACTTGACGTGGCATCACGACACGTGTTTTCTCTTACTCTGATAATTCTAAATTCGGAGAAAATGCGGGTTGTGACAGTTGGTATCAGAGGGAGGTTGCTTGACAAGTTAGTTGAGCAACCTTCCTTTGTTGGCTTATTAGTAGTTCAGCATCATGTCATTCACACACTGATATGTCATCAACACGTCTTGGCAAAAGCACGAACACTACACTCATAGCATAACATGAAGTATACGGGGCATATTATGTAGTATGGGATGCATAATATGTGTTCGTATATGGATCCACCATAGGAGCTACATGTGAGGGTTATGTAGTATGGGATGCATAACCGCACCACATGACTGCGACTAGCACGTTTCTTTTTCGTTGCATGGAAATGTTATGTAGTATGGGATGCATAACATTTTCATGCGTACGCCGCTCATAACATGCATTAGGGCCTTTTTTTTTAGAATGCATAACACAATCATGCATATCATATCATTGCATAAGCACAACGCGTCGAGCTAAAGATTTGCAGGATGAGGTTCCTGGACAAGGTCCTATACTAGTGTTCTAATAGGGAGCTGAGCTAGACCCCGACATATGTACACACATGAGTTTTCAAATTAACATAAGTTCATGCATCCGATCTAGGCACAAGAGTTAGTGAGGTGGTGGTTAACCATCCTAGGATAGGGCATATCATCTAATTATTGTGAAGAAGATAAACTCTCAGAGCAAGTTTAGCAGCTTTAAGTCTATATCTACATATGTATTGTCTGTACTGGTAATCGGTTCTAGTCGTGGGATTTGGATCTGATTTGCGTTGTAATGATTTTTAGGATGGCTAGGCGTCCTGCGACTCGATCGACTCCCCTGTCTGAGGGTGAATCTTCTGGAGCTCAGAACGATGCGGTGATCGAGGGTCTGCGTTAGAGTAGCGAAGCTATGGGCATGCAGTTGGAGGAGGTGCAAGCCCAGATTCAGTCTTTGGTGGCGGTTGTGGCAGGGCAGGCTCAGGGTGCGTAAGTTCCTGCTGGGGGGTTAGCTGTTCCTCCTCCTCCTGCACCCTTGAGACCTCCAGTGGTGGTGCCAGCAGAGATGGCCTTCATCTCGCAGTTTCAGAGGCTGAGCCCTTCCACTTATGATGGGAAGGCAGATTTCATGGTGATAGATGACTGGCTGATCTCCATGGAGGAGATGTTCTCGCACTCAGGGATTGCAGATGATCAGAGGGTGATGATAGCCGCCTATCAGCTTAAAGGTTTGGCTAAGAGTTGGTGGCTGAGAGAGAAGGAGAGCCTGGTAGCCGGATGCTCTTGGGAAGTGTTCAAGGAGATGCTGTTGAGGAAGTTCTTACCCTCGGTCGAGCGTGACCGCCTCATGAACGACTTCCTCCATCTGAAGCAAAGGCAACTCACGGTGGGTGAGTATGAGATAGAGTTCAGCAAGTTGAGCCGTTTTGCCCCTGGATTGGTCAGCGTTGAGGCTGATCGAGTTAAGCGATTCCTCGGTGGTTTGAGGAGTGAGGTGCAGCAGTTGACCAGTGCTTATGGGTCAGTGTCTTATGCAGGTGTAGTAGAGGCTGCTCTGAAGGTGGAGGCTATTGAGACGGCGAAGAGCAGAGGCCAGCAGTTGAAGAAGGATAAGAGGAAGTTGGTAGAGGAGAAGAAACCCCTGGTACCCGATGCTGTTCCGGGAAAGAGGAGCAGGGTGGTGTGCAGTTTTTGTGGCCGGTCAGGCCATCCTGTCGAGAGGTGTTTCAAGAAGGCGGCAGCTCAGAAGAAGGAGCAGGTTCATGCGATTCAGGGTGCTCCTAGGAGAGATGTCTCCTGTTCAGTTTGCAAGCGATCCGGCCATGATGCGGCCCAGTGTTGGTCCAAGGATAAAATCTGCTTTCAGTGTGGGCAGAAGGGTCACATTAAGTCGAGGTGTCCTCAGTTTCAGCCAGCTCTTCCTGCAGTTCCGTTACAGGCTTTACCTCCACCTCAGCGTGTGGACAAGGGAAAAGGGAAGCTGAACGTGATTTCTTCCGAGGAGGCTCAGACTTCGACCCAGGTGATCTCAGGTTAGTTGTTTGTTGTTTTCTTTCTAGCCTGGTAGTTTAGTTGCTAGATTATTTGCGGTACTGTTGTGCTAGTTCCTTAGCTTTGTGCGCTCCTATAGGGAAATTTAAGGTGAAGAACCGCTGGGCGCGTGTTCTGTTTGACTCCGGCGCTACCCACTCGTTCGTGGCTAGAGCCTTTGTGGAGCGTCATCGGTTGTCTCTAGATCGTGTTCGGGATTCCTTCCGTGTCAAGTTTCCCTCTGGTGAATCTGTGTTGTCAGATTTGGGTATTTTGAATTGCCCGGTTTTGTTGGGGGATTTTATTGCGAAGGCGGACCTGAAGATGATTGATCTAGAGGACTTCGATGTCATTTTGGGCATGGACTGGCTCTCTCAGTATGATGCGGTCATTCAGTGCAAAGGAAAGCGCTTGGACTTCATCAGGGACGACGGTCAGCCCGGCAGCGTGTATGCTGATCCGTGTCAGGATTCTCCTGTTCTCTCTGCGGTATGTGTTCAGAGATTGTTTCTTTCTGATTGTTGTGTTTGTTTAGTCTCGGCGGTTGGAACTGTTGTTAGCGTGCCACGCTTGGAGGAGATTCCTGTTGTTCGTGGTTTCGCCGATGTTTTTCCTGATGATCTTCCTGGTATCCCTCCTGAGCGGGATGTGGAGTTTGTTATTGATTTGGAGCCGGGTACGCGTCCTATTGCTAAGGCGCCGTACCGGATGGCCCCTCGTGAGTTAGAGGAGTTGCGAATTCAGTTAGATGAGTTGTTGGCTAAAGGTTTTATCAGGCAGAGTTCGTCGCCTTGGGGTGCTCCTGTTTTGTTCGTAAAGAAGAAAGATGGGTCGATGCGGCTTTGCATCGACTATAGAGAGTTGAACAAGGTCACTATCAAGAACAGGTACCCTCTGCCGAGGATCGATGATTTATTTGACCAGTTGCGTGGTAGCACGGTGTTCTCCAAGATCGATCTTCGTTCGGGCTATCATCAGCTCAGGATCTGTGAGGCAGATATTCCACGGACTGCGTTTAGGTCGAGGCATGGACACTTTGAGTTTTTGGTGATGTCATTTGGTTTGACCAACGCACCGTCAGCTTTCATGGACATGATGAATCAGGTATTCAAGGATTTCCTAGACAAGTTCGTGGTGGTCTTCATTGATGACGTGTTGGTTTATTCTCGCAGTGCTGAGGAGCATGAGCAGCATTTGCGTTTGGTCCTGTCAGAGTTGAGGAACCACAAGTTATTCGCCAAGTTGAGCAAGTGCGAATTTTGGTTGCCTCAGGTTTCTTTTCTAGGCCACGTGGTGAACAAGGATGGGATCTCGGTTGACCCAGAAAAGATTGCAGCAGTGATGGATTGGAGTAGGCCGAATACTCCTAAGGAGATCAGAAGTTTCTTAGGGTTGGCTGGCTATTACAGGAGATTTGTGGAGGGTTTCTCTTCTCTAGCCGCACCTTTGACCAAGCTGACTCAGAAGAATGTGGCTTTTGTTTGGAGCGAGAAGTGCGAAGAAGCTTTTCAGGAGTTAAAGAGGAGATTGTGTACTGCTCCCGTTCTGACCCTTCCTACTGAGGGCGTAGATTATGATGTGTATGTGGATGCTTCACATATAGGACTGGGATGCGTATTAATGCAGGATGGAAAAGTAATCGCTTATGGGTCAAGGCAGCTGAAGACTCATGAGAAGAATTATCCAACGCATGACCTTGAGTTTGCAGCGGTTATCTATGCGTTGAAGTTGTGGAGGCACTTACTTTATGGGGCTCAGTGCAAGATTTTTACTGACCATAAGAGCCTGAAGTACGTGTTCATGCAGAAGGAGTTGAATCTGCGTCAGCGGCGGTGGCTTGAGTATGTGGCGGATTATGACGTAGAAATCCAGTATCATCCGGGCAAGGCCAATGTGGTGGCCGACGCCCTGAGCCAAAAGACGAGAAAGATCTTTAACCTCTCCGCCAATCGGTTAGTTGAGGAGTTCCTCCTTATGGATATTTCAGTGGGATGCTGTGGTTTGCAGAGTAGTTTGTCAGTGGCAGAGCCGTCCTGGATTTCTTTGACTAGACTGCATCAGAAGGACGATCCGGATCTGTTGCACCTTTTTACCATGATAGAGAAGGGAGAGTTGCCAGATTTTACTATTGATGATGCGGGTACTTTGAAGTACCGCGGCAGGTTTTGCGTTCCCGCTGTTGGGGACATTAGAGGTATGATTTGCAGTGAGGCTCATGGTTCCAGCATTGCCTACCATCCAGGATCTACGAAGATGTACCGTGACTTAAGGCAAGTTGCCTGGTGGTATGGTATGAAAGGAGATATAGCCTGATATGTTGCTGAGTGTCACACTTGCAAGCGTATGAAGGCCGATCATGGAAGGCCTGGTGGTAAGTTGACTCCGCTAGAGATCCCGACTTGGAAGTGGGAGAGTATATCTATGGACTTCATTACGGGTTTGCCAAAATCCCCGAGAGGATTTGATTCTGTTTGGGTTATAGTGGATAGATTGACGAAGTGTGCTCACTTCGTGCCTTATAGGATTGATTACCCGATGAGGAGGATAGCGGAGTTGTACTTGAATGAAGTCATCCGACTCCACGGTGTGCCGGTTAGCATCATTTCTGAACGAGACTCCCGGTTTACTTCTCGTTTTTGGCAGAGTCTGCAGGAGGGTTTGGGTACGGATTTGAGGTATTCTACTGCGTACCACCCTCAGACCAATGGGCAGACGGAGCGGGTCTATCAGATTGTTGAGGATATGATCAGGTGCTATATTTTAGACCACGGTGGAGCGTGGGATGAGCGTCTGTGACTCATGGAATTTGCTTATAATAACAGTTATCAGGAAAGCTTGCAGATGGCTCCGTTCGAAGCTTTGTATGGGAGGCGCTGTAGGACTCCGTTGTTTTGGGCTGAGGCTGGTGAGAAGCCTTTGTTGGGTCCAGATGCTCTGGAAGAGATGGAAGTCGCCGTGAAGCTTATTTGGGAGAAGCTTCGGTTAGCTCAGGAGAGGTATGAAAAGAACGCCAATCGGCGTAGGTCTGCTTTGGAGTTTTTAGTAGGGGATCATGTATACCTCAAGGTTTCTCCAATGGTTGGTGTGAAGAGATTTGGTAAAAATCGGATTTGGACCCAAGGTATGTGGGCCCGTTTGAGGTCTTGGAGCGGATTGGTGTGTCTGCTTATAGATTGGATTTGCCAGCGAACTTCCCTGGTGTTCATAATGTTTTTCATGTTAGCCAATTGCGGAAGTGTGTGCGCAGCAGTGGGCAACTCTTGGATGTTGTGCCCCAGTTGGAGCCCAACCTCTCTTTTGTTGAGGTGCCAGTTCGTATTTTGGATACTCAGGAGCGTGTGCTGCGAAAGAAGTCCATACCGATGGTGAAAGTTCTATGGAAAAATCAGGATTTGGAGAGTGCGACTTGGGAGCTAGAGTCGGCCATGAAGAGGGCGTACCCTCACCTGTTTCGCTAATTTGATCGGTATGTTTCCCTTTGTAACTTCTGTTTGTTACTTTTCCTTCTTTTGTAGAAGGGTTGTGCGTAAAGTTTCGGGACGAAACTTTCTTTTAGGGGGAGTGACTGTAACGCCCCGTTTTTTCAGCGATTATTTTTATTCTCGTTTGGCATTACGATGACGCGTTTCCGTGGCTTGTGCCATTTGTGGAGTGTGGTTTAGCTCCTTAGAACTGAGTGCCCTATTCTGTAGCCTGTTGGCAAGATCTCCCTAGCAAGCCGAGTCGTTTTGGGTGACCCGGTGTGGCCTATCGGGGGGATGTTGGTGTTTGGCTTTATTTGGGTATAACTCGAGTTCTGTTCGTCGAAAATTAATTTCGACTTCGCCGTTGTGTTCGTAGCGTGGGTATTTAGCTACGGTGCGAATTTCGTCGAATTCCGAGGTAGTTCGGTTTTCGCGTCGATGTGGTGCTTTATGTAATTTTGTAATTAATTATATAATTATATAATTATATATTATATATATATATATATAGAATGAGAGAGCCGATCATCTTCTTCCCCGATTAATAACCGCCGGTCCTGTACGAGGAAACGGAGAAACCGCCTACCCTTCCCTTCGGACGCCGATTCCCGGAGCATTTGTGGACGGAATTCGATTCCGAGAGTGGATTCGGATTGCTCTCGTCAAGACCTTCATTCCTTCGGTAAGAAATTCGATTTTCGTGGAGTTTTGGGAGGATTGGAATTTCCGGTTTTGGAAGTTTTCCGCCATTAATGGCCGAGTTTTTGTTCTAGGTGTTGCGGCCGTTTTGATCCGTGCGAAGAGGAGGAAAGCAGTCCAAAGCTTCGCTGTGATTGAGGCAAGTGGTATTCTTGCCCTTGCCAAGTTTTCCTTTTTTTTGAATTTTCTTGATGAAATTGAAATCCCGGTTAGCCCAGGTTAGAGGCCTTGTTGTTCTCATTTTCTTGCTAACTATAGGGCTTAGTTCTTCCTACGGAAACCCCCCTATTTTTGTGATGATTGGAATCCAAATTGTCGGCGTGGAGCCGTTGTTTTCCTTTATTTTGATTGTTGCTCTGGTTCGGGTGTAGCCGAGAGGGAGAGTTAGGAGGGGGGGTGTGGTTGCCGATTTTCGTTATGGTATTACTCGAATGATTAGGCATAGTTCGTATGGTAGTGGTGCGCGACGTTAATAGTTGTCTGCTGCTACTGCAGTGGCGTGAGTCGTGTGCGCGTTCCGGTGTCATTCGGGAAATTCCAAACGGTGCAGGTTGACCGCGCACGGTCATCAACCATTAGGGCGCACGACCACTGGTCGTGTGCCTCTGCTCGTGCGCGGCTGTCTTTCAGTTTCCAAAGTTCTGTCTCGGAAAATCGCACGAGCGCTGGCAACAGTGCGCACGACCAGTGGTCGTGCGACACTGATCGTGCGCAGTTGCTAGGTTTTCTGTCAAGTTTTCCAGGTTCGCTTCGCACGATCATCAGCCGATGAGTGCGCACGACCACTGATCGTGCGTCACTGATCGTGTGCTTTGTATATTTTCTGTTGCTAGGCGAATTTAGATGGTTTCGAGTGCGGGAGTTTAGATACTCAAGTGGCAGGCAACTACTCGAGTTCTGGATCTTCTGCCTTGGTTGTTCGACTGTCGTCGAGCTCCGCATTCTTTAGTGGGCTTGTGGGTAGTGGTATTATTTTGGCGGCGAGTGAGGCTAGCTCGCTCAACGCCAAAGTTTAGGTAGGCACTGAGTGGGTTTCACTCAACGCCTAGTCGTGTTGGTTTATTTCAACACTCTTCCTTTACCTTGTATTTCGTTTCCGAGTGGATTTCCAGTTGTATTTCAGGGTTTTCCTTGTCGGCCGTTTTCTTTATTTTCCTAAAGGCCGAATCGTGGGTCGTGGTTAGTAGTGGTGGTTGTAGCTCTTTATGGGGGTGGAGTTGTGTGATATAGCCAAGGCCACCCATGTTTTCTTGCTCCAGGTACGGGCTGGGCATGTCGGGTGGAAGGTCCCTTGTGTTTTCACGTGTTGACCCTCGAGCTTTTGACTTGGACATGGTGGATTGGGGGACTGCGTTTGCCTTCGATCCGGTTCCTCGTTGTTGTATTTGCTACTATCACTTCCCACAGTTTAGGGTGTTAGAAGTTTCTTCTTTGGTAGTTTGCAACATTCTGGCTCTTGGTAGCCTAGTAGGCCCTGCAGGATGTGGTTCCTGGGCTGGGTCGTTGCTGTTGCTTTGCACGTTGTGCATTTCTTGTGGTCCTGTTGTGGACAGTTGTGACTCTTTCTACTGCATGTTTTTCTGTTACTTTGTCCTTTGGTTGACTCTTTCATGCAGTTTTTCTTTGTTTAGCTTGCTGAGGTATTCTGTTTTCTTTTGGAATACCCCAGGTTCTGAGCTGTAGCCAGTCTGGTGGCTAGTTGGAGGTGGTGTTGTTGGTGGACTTCCGGACCTTGGAGTTCTGTTTACCTTGTTAGTGAGGTTGTTTTCAGTACTTTCTTACAGACATATATTTGTGCTAGTGGGTTCGTGTCAGGTTGTTGGCGCCCACTAGTAGTTTTTACCTTGTACTAGATATATACTATTGCTGCTACCATTTTCTGGAGATAGTCTACTTGCTCTGAGAAGGTCTTATGCTAGGTTGCTAGTTATTTTTAAACTATAATTGTTATTATAAATAAAGCTCATGATCAGCATGTTTTATAAAGCGTAATCACTATTTTCCAAATCACGTATAAAGACCATTTTCTTATATATTACATAAATTTAATGTAGAGTCTTGCATAGCATGAGTGGTTCTCTTGGAACCCTTATGCGCTCCTTAGGAGGTTAAGCCTAAATAAAGTATTTTTCCGCAGCGTATAAATATAGTTTTTCTTTCGTGGACTAGGTGATCCACTGAGCCGAGGGATACGGACTCTAATCATAACTGATTTTCTAATCATTAATCACATGATTCTCTTTCATTAAGTTGGTAGTTGGTTTTGCCTGAGCGCCAGCAGTTATCCCCTGCTTGACGTGGCATCACGACGCGTGTTTTCTCTTACTCTGATAATTCTAAATTCGGAGAAAATGCGGGTTGTGACAACGCCCGTGACCAAGGTGTCACGCCCGTGACCTAGGGCGTGACTCCTTCGACGATCGTCGATCTCCGTAAGGAGATCGTCGAAATTGATGTTCGGGCCTGTCACGCCCGTGACCTAGGTGTCACGTCCGTGACCTAGGGCGTGACCAGCCTTCGACGACCGTCGATCTCAGTTCGACGATCGTCGACCCAGAATTAATCACCCGGGCCTGTCACGCCCGTGACCCAGGTGTCACGCCCGTGACCACCCTTCGACGATCGTCGATCTCAGTTCGACGATCGTCGAACCCAGAATTGGCTATTCGGGCTTGTCACGCCCGTGACCTATGTGTCATGCCCGTGACATTGGCCGAAACAACGGTTCAGGCCCGAAATTATTCTAACACACGTGGTAATAAATGCTGGTGTGGGAAGTTACACCAGGAGTAATTACTGGCCGTTTTTTCCTTCTGTAATTATATAATAAAGGAGGAAGATGTGGTCCGATAGGAAACCGCCAACTTGACACACCTGTTCATCTTCCACCGTTTCTTATCCCTTCATTGTAACCAAAATGTTATTAGGAGGAGCCTTCATGACCATTAAGGCTTTACCCTTTCACCTCCCCACATGCTGACTTATAAAAGCCCACTTGGAGCAAGAGGAGAAGGTTACTCGCTCAATCAAACGATCAGATCCTTGTTCTTGCTGTAGGAGAAGTTCAGCAACGCCACCACCGCGCCATGGCACCCCGTCGTTCTTCTCGCCTCCAAACCGCGAATAAGGTCCTCCTCTGCTTCTTCTCTTTCATGGGTAGATCTTAGGATTCTTAGAAAGGAAGTTCGCGCTCAACGGAGCCGGACCCATCTCTCGTTTTCATGGAAAACCATGAAAAGTGTATTCTTGAGTTCGCTGGAAACCGCCACCTCCGGCGGCCAAACCACCGCCGACCGATAGTCATCGCCTCAACGGAGGCGGTGGTGGTGGTGGCTGGCCAGGGAAGTGACCGGACGACCGGTGACGGAGCGCGAAAGAGCTACAGGAAATATGATTTTCTGTGTCTGGTTTTCGGGTTCTGTAGAAGATGAACAGTAAAAACTGTTTTTAATATATAAATTATGTAAATAATTTTGTAAGAAAATTATACTTGGATGGGCACATTTTAATGCTGCAAAACGAGGCACTTAGAGGCCATTTTAGGAAAGGTGACCAGACACGAAAGTCGTATCCCTTCGAGTCTAGATTAATCTAAAATTGGTTTCAACTCGTTTGGGTAAGCGGTTCGGCCGCAGCACCCGTTTTAGTGGGGGCTGTACCTAGAGTTGGGCAGAAATTAAAACGGATGCCCACTCTTCGTCCCTTGTCCAAATGACCTGAAATTTATGCAGGGGATTAGCCTTAACAATACCTAAAGGCAGACTAAAAATGGGAATTTTTGGAGATACTTTGCCTAAAGTTTTTGTTTCAATTTAATAAACTTAGAGGAATTTATTTAAGTGGTCAAATGACCTCCACTCCCAAATTTTGGTGAGTGATCCCTGGCTTTAAAACCTAGGTCTGTACAAAATTCCAACTGATTTGGAGGAGTTTTGGGTAGGAAATCTTCTACCCTTAACTAGGCATTAGTGAGACACCTTTTAGTAAAAAGTGCACTAAGAGTTTGGAAAGGTCAAATCACCTCAACAGAGGCTGATTTTCTGATCTCTGACTTAGAAGGGTGTTATAACCTGTTTGGAGAAAAATGGTGAGGTTTAGGGTTGATTTACCCTAGGATCCAAGCTCAAACCCTAAATAAAGGGTTTTGAGGGTTGTGAAGGACATGGGGGCAATTGCTCTTGTATTGCCTTGAAACTCTGTAGAATTGACAAAATCTTGATAAGAATCGTCTGGATGTAATCTTGGAGAATTTGGAGACAAGTAGATACCTTAAAACCCTAACCTTAGTTTTTAGGGTAAAATATCAAATAGGAAAAATCAGTCACTGAACCTTACTTAAAAACCGTGAAATTCGGGTAGAGTGAGTTTTGGATCAGGTAGAACTTATAGTAATTTTTCTGGAATTTTATGTTGATTATTGCTAGCACTTCATTTGTAAAGCTTGCTATGGCCTTAGATGATGATTTAATTATTTAGAAATCTCTGTTCATTGAAATCTCATGAAATTTTGGAGATATAGATTTTAGAACAGAATGATTACCCCTGAATTTTTATATAATTTTTAGTTGAGTACATCTAGTACTTCCTTCACAAAAGTTAAAAAGGGGTTCTATGCTTGAAAAATTATTTAGGGATGATTTTATTACTAAAAAATTATGAAACTGGGCCAGTGCTAATTTTAGGCCTTTATCTGCATGTCATAAATTATTTGTAAATTTTGGAAAAATATTTTCTGTACTTGATTCATAAATAACAAAAGATAGAGATTATTTCTAAAATAGTTTTAATACCCTTTTGATGATAGAAAAATTATGATACTTTGGACTTAACCTACTGAGATAACCTACTCTATTTGTCGTAAAGTTGCTGGACATCTTGCATGAGAACTTAGGGTAGTTCATGTTCAAACCAGTAGCCCTTGGGATTTTCGAGGAATTTAATTTAATGCCAAATAAATTATGAAAATTTCCATTTTCTGGATTTAGGTCATTTATATCATGGTAAGTCTCCAGTAAATAATTTAGGGCATTTGGATGAGTATTGGATCATTGCATAACCGGTTCGACATGTAGTCTAGGTCGGTCTGCATATAGCAATTTGTGAAATGCAATAGGACATGATCTGAGGAAGGTTAAAAAATCACCATAGGATAGTCTATCGTAATATGAGAAGGGAATCGGGTTAAGGGAGATAAACCAATAACAATAAGTGCCTTGCGAAAGGGAACTTCGGGCCGTAATGCCGCTGTCTTGGTTCCTAGTGCCCCTTGAGAGCCCTTCACGGAGAATACCGGGGGCAGTCTTGGGCTAACGTAAACTGTAATAACAAACCGACAAGAGTAACTTAGTAACTAGGGCTGCACCTTTCACAAACACTGTTGGCACAGGAAGATTGATGAGAGCTTCGGCTCGGTTGGTTTGGAGACGGACGTTTGGGTCCGGGGAGCTTCGGCTCAGTAGGTTTGGAGACGGACGTTTGGGTTCGGGGAGCTTCGGCTCAGTTGGTTCGGAGACGGACATTTTGGTCCGAGGAGCTTCGGCTCGGTTTTTGTGTGTTTACGATTAAACTTGCATGTGCATAAAATAGGAAAAGATAAGGTGGTGGGTTTTACAATATCGGGGAGTTCGATTGCACCGACACCAATATCGTTGACTCGGCGAGGTGATTTGCACTTCGCCAACAGAAGTCCGGTGCGCCAGCCGGCAAGAGTACGCAGGCGTCCGCTTAGTGCACCAAGCGTTGAGGCGTACGATAGTTCAGACCAGTGGTGCTTTTACTAGTTTTGAGGTGGGCGAGGCCCAACCCACCGCTTCCGTCCGCCACTACGGAGGTATCCTGGGAGGTAACGGCTCCGAAAGGGGGAACTAAAGGTCTGTGTGCAGAGAGTCGGGTGTGTGAGTTGCACTTGCATGTTTCATCATACCCACTTGCATGTCATAGCATAATCGATTCATTTAACCCTGACACCTAAAGTATAAGTAGTATGGGACGCTTATACATTAGGACCTGCAAAACGACTCCTTGGTCTATAAGCTTGTGTGGGCAAGTTTATAAATCAATGGTTAATTTCAATATATAAACATATGCTGTTGTTTGATAACCGACACCCCAACGTATAGGTGGTATGGGACACTCTATACGATGGGAGCCTTGCAGAAGATCCCTTGGCTTATGCGTTTTCGCACATAAGTTAAGGTTACTTTTCTTACTTTCTGTTTCTGTCATACTATTATAGAATTGCTAGACTAGTTCCGCTGCCATCTGTTTCTTGATTAATCTCTACCTTCATGTCCTTCCCTTTCTTCCTCTCCGCTCGGTACCTAGGAGCCATGGAGGAAGGGGTAGGGGATGATAGGGCTTAGTCTTTATGACTAACGATTTTCGAACCGCATCATTTAGGGGATCGTGGAGCCCAGCATGGAGGAGCAGCCCCAGAGATCGGTGCGCCTGGAGATGGGGCAGTCTAGCTCCGGATTTCATACAGCCGGGACCGTGAGTCTCGACCCTGAGTAGTTCCTGTTTTTGCTTCCGCATGAGAGACTTGTAGTGAGGACATTTTGTACCGGGCATAAGCCCGCATTTTATAGTACTCTGATGTTTTCTGTGGACACTCCCTTCGTGGAGATTTTATTCTATATATGTGATTTATTATTGTGGACTGCATTGCTCTTACTTCTATTATTGTGCTACCTTTCTGTGATCGAATTGGCCGGCAGAATCGGCGCCTTGTGGTGATGACCCTTCTGGACGTGATGGTGTCACCGCAAAGTGGCGTTTCTGGGCCTAAGACCCCGGTGGTTGAGAGAGAGAAAAAAAGGGGGTCTTACAAGTGGTATCAGAGCAAAACATCGATCTGAAAAGATAGCAGTCCACTAACCCTGGGTCACCCCCGCTCGAGTTTAGTTTGGGGACAAACTAAGCAGTGGAAGCAGTGGTGTGCCCATATGGGGATCACATATAAATTGTCCACCTTTATATAATATTTGCACATTTTCTCAGCATGTGTTTTTGTTACGCAGCCTCTAGAACAGCCTACGCCACACGGCGGAGTTCAGCAGGCTCAGGGTGTTTCACCACCTCCACCGGTCCCCACTCCTTTCCTTCAGTCAGACATGGGACAGACTCTGACTGCCATCCTGGAGGCCTTCAGGGCCCAGCAGGTTCCGGCCCCGCAACCAAATCCGGGGGCCAACTGGCTAAGCATCTCCCGAGGACTGTCTCCCCCGTCCTACTTGGGGACAGAGTCGGCAGTTCGGACAGAAGAGTGGCTCGATATCATGTACGAGATGCTGACCGGGATACGGTGTCCCTGGGAGGAGAGGGTGGCTCTGGTTGTCTCTTACCTGGAGTCCCATGCAAAGAGGTGGTGGAAGACGCTGTTGGACACGATATTTGCCGATAGGGAGGTTGCGGAGGTCACTTGGGAGGAGTTCAGGGCCGCACTGCTGGAGCATTTCGTTCCGCAGTCGGCTAGGGATGATTTGGAGGAGCGGTTCTTACAGCTGAAGCAGGGCACCCGGACCGTAGTGGAGTACCATCGAGAGTTCGACCATCTGGCTCGATACGCAGATTCCTACCAGCTGGACGAGGCAGGGTATATCAGGAGGTTCTATAAGGGCCTGCGGGAGTACTTGAGGGAGGCTCTGTTGTTTGTATCTGACGGGCCCATCTCCCGGATTTTGGAGATGGCAAAAAAGATTGAGGCAGATTGGCACGTCACCCGGGGCCGAAAACGGCCAGCAGAGGATCAGGGACGGAGAGGTAGAAATGACCAGCGACGAGGTGCTGTACCAGAGGGGAGGAGGACAGAGGACCAGCCTCGTCAGGACGTGAGGCAGGAGTCGAGGGAACAGGTGATATTGGCCCCTCCACCTCTTCGGATGCAGGAGATGCCGAGACCCGGGGGAATGGCGTATCCCCCACCGGAGTGCTTCCTTTGTCATCAGATTGGGCACATTCGGAGGAACTGCCCCATGAGGGGGGCACCACCTCCAGCACCACAGGGCGGCCCACCAGCTCAGCATTACGGAGGCCGAGGACGCGGCCGCAGTCGTGGATACCAGGAGGGAGATCGTAGACAGGGAAGAGAGCAGGTATATGCTTTGGACCTTGCGCAGCCTCGGAATCCGGAGCAGGTCATCGCAGGTACGCTGCAATGCTTCTTTATTTTCATAGAATTTCCCTTTCAATGGTCAAACTTTGAATCGCACTAGATAGATTATCAAGGAAAGTAAAACTCACTATAGAACCCTAAGATATCTAATCACCCCAGGTATAGTCTTCATCAGCGGCAAGCCGGCCCGCACGTTGTTCGATACTGGAGCTACTCACTCCTTTGTGTCGGAGACGTTCGTAGAAGGACTGGAAGGCGTGGAGCGGTTCACAGGCTCGAGGATGAGGGTGCGACTACCGGATGGATCTGAGCTCCTTACCACGGATCACTGCAATATGGAGGCAGAAATTTGTGGAAAGGCATTCGAGGCTCCAGCGACGATTTTGAAGCTGACAGACTACGACCTGATCCTGGGCATGGTATGGCTGCACTGGAACCATGCCCAGATTGACTTCCAGGCGAAGAGGATCACCGTGAGACACGGGGACTCTTTTATTACCATCGAAGGTATAAGACCTGTCTCCCGTATACTCTTATCTTCGGTACAGGCTGTTAAGGCCCATCTGCAGGGAGAGGAGGTCTATCAGATTCTATTTGAGATGGCGGAAGTTAAGGAGTCGGTGACAGACATCCCGGTGGTGCGAGATTTCGCTGACATCTTTCCAGAGAAACTGCCAGGACTACCTCCACACCGAGAGCAGGACTTTCAGATACAGCTTGTGCCGGGGGCCAAGCCGACATCTAGGGCCCCTTATCGGATGGCCCCAAAGGAGTTGGCAGAGTTTCGGACTCAGTTGCAGGAATTGGTTGAGGAAGGATTTGTTAGACCGAGTTCCTCGCCATGGGGAGCACTGGTCCTATTCGTGAAGAAGAAGGATGGGACACTCCGCCTGTGCATCGATTATCGAGCACTAAACAGGCTGACCGTCCGGAATACCTATCCGCTCCATCGGATAGACGAATTGTTCGACCAGCTGGAGGGGGCCCATTATTTCTCGAAGCTGGACTTGAGGTCAGGATACTACCAGCTACGGATCCAGGAGGAGGATATCCCGAAGACAGCCTTCAGTAGCAGATATGGCCTGTATGAGTTCACCGTGATGCCCTTCGGGCTCACGAATGCTCCGTCGGCGTTCATGAGTCTCATGAACCGGGTCTTCGAGGCCTACTTGGATGTGTTCGTCATAGTATTCATAGACGACATCCTGATCTACTCTAGGACGGAGGAGGAGCACACTCGGCATCTAGCACTGACTTTGGAAAGGTTGCGGGAGCATCGCCTTTATGCAAAATTCAGCAAGTGTCAGTTTTGGTTGAAGTGGCCTTCCTAGGCCACATTATCAGCGGAGCCGGGTTGGTAGTGGATCCGGCAAAGATTCGGGCAGTTCGCGATTGGCCGCAGTTGAAGACAGCCACCGATGTACGAAGTTTCTTGGGACTTGCCGGTTACTACCGGAAGTTCGTGGAGGGGTTCTCTCAGATTGCACTCCCCCTCACATCTTTGACGAAGAAGGAAGCACCTTTCGTTTGGACCCCGCAGTGCCAGGCGGCTTTCCAGGAACTGAAGGACCGACTCATCTCAGCCCCTATTCTGGCCCTTCCATCTGGAATGGAAGGATTCCAAGTGTATACCGACACATCGTACCAGGGGATGGGAGCAGTGCTAATGCAGAACGGACACGTCATAGCATATGCCTCCCGCCAGCTGAAGACCCATGAGAAGAACTACCCAGTGCACGACCTTGAGATGGGAGCGGTCGTTTTTGCTCTGAAGGTCTAGTGTCATTATCTTTACGGAGTCCACTGCGACATCTACTCCGACCACAAGAACCTGAAATACGTGGACACGCAGAAGGAGCTGAATATCAGGCAGAGGCGCTGGGTGGAGTTCTTAGCAGATTATCAGTATGAGATGCACTACCATCCAGGGAAGGCAAACGTGGTGGCCGACGCGTTGAGCCGGCGAGCTGCCATTTCCGAAGCTGGGCCCCAGGTTATGTCCATGGATCTAGTCTGGTCATTCAGAGATATGCAGATATCCCTAGTGTCCGAGGATGATCCAGAGCTGTATAGGGAGTATCTGACATCGATGGTGGCCATAGACGATATTCGGGATCGCATTCGGGACGGACAGAGGACAGATGCGTGGACAGAGCCGATGTTCCGAGCCTTGGAGGAGGGTTCGTCAGGAGATTGTTCCCTGAGAGATGGTCTGCTACATTTCAGAGGCAGAGTATATATACCCGCAGGAGGCCAGATCCGAGAGGATATTATGATGGAGACGCATTGCAGCCGGTACTCTGTGCACCCGGGGATCACAAAGATGACCGCTGATCTGAAGAAGACGATGTTTTGGCCGGGCATGAAGAAGGACATTATGTACTTCGTGACCCATTGCGAGGCGTGTCAGTTGGTGAAGGCGGAGTGCAGGAACCCCGCAGGATTGCTGCAGCCACTCCCGGTGCCGGAGTGGAAGTTCGACGATATAGCTATGGATTTTATACATGGTCTTCCACGGTCTCGGACGGGGAACGACTCGATCTGGGTGATTGTTGATCGGTTGACGAAGGTGGCCCGCTTTATACCGATCAGGAAGGATGACTCGGTGGGAGTGCTGGTACGGAAGTTCGTGGAGCAGTATATCCGATATCATGGCGTGCCCCGGACGATAATGTCGGACCGCGATGGACGGTTTACATCCAGGGAGTGGCGGTCAGTGCAGGCATATTTGGGCACCCGGTTGACTTTTAGCACGGCCTTCCACCCTCAGACGGACGGGCAGACAGAGCGCACCAACCGGACCTTGGAGGATTTACTATGACTGTGTATACTGGACCGAGGGGAGCCGTGGGAGAAGATGTTACCGTTGGTCGAGTTCTCCTATAACAATAGCTACCAGTCCAGCATCAGGATGGCGCCTTATGAAGCCTTGTATGGAAGAAAATGTAGGACCACGCTTTCTTGGGTTCAAGACGAGGATCCGAAGGTGTTGGGATCGGATTTTGTTGAAGACACTGAGGCTCAGGTGAGACTGATCAGAGATAGGATGTTGGAGGCGCAGAGCAGACAGGCTAAATACTATGACGCCCGGCATCGTCAGGTGGAGTTTCGGGTAGGAGATCGAGTGTTCTTGAAGATCCGGCCCATGCACGGAGTCTCACGGGTGCGCGGTCGGAGGAAGAAGCTCAGCCCTAGGTATATGGGCCCTTACCGGATCCTGGAGCGGATCGGACCCCTAGCCTACAGGCTAGAGTTGCCGCCAGAGCTGGCAGCTCTACACGACGTCTTCCACATTTCTTCGCTGAGAAGGGCTCTACTACACCCGGAGCAGCGGATTTTGACCACCGAAGGGCCGGTAGCTTCAGACCGATCAGTTCACTTGGAGCCGGTTCGGATCGACGACAAAGGAGTACGGATCTTGTGCCGCAAAAAGATCCCCTTAGTCAAGGTTCTGTGGAGAAACCACGGTCAGGAGGAGCACACCTAGGAACCGCAGGATCTGATGAGGCAAAGATACCCGGAGTTGTTCAGTCAGGTACATCTCACCACCTCTCGGTATACTATAGATTGCCTTCTTGTTTTGGACAGTTAAGACTAGATAAGGAAAATTCAGGACCTAGGTATGCGCACTCAATCAAAAAGGTAGGGGCTAATCTTTTGTTTATTGGGGAGATTGTCTTTGTTTATCAAATCAATAGTCGCCTAAACCCGATAGAAAGATCGTATGGGATGTTACAAGTTTAATTTATTCCGATAGAAATCCCCGTAGGCTCAACCTCAATTTCGGGGACGAAATTTTTGTTTTGTTTATTGGGATTTGTAACATCCCATTTCCGGCTAGACCCCTAGGAGTCAGTTGGTCGTGACAGAACCTTGTGGAGCCCAAAAATTGAAATAAATCGATCGAGGTTTCGGGTCACGGGTTGGTCACGCCCGTGAACGACCCGTCACGCCCGTGACTTTGGGCGTGACTACTTCGACGATCGTCGATCTCCGCGAGACGATCGTCGAACTTGCTGCCCGGGCATGTCACGCCCGTGACCAAGGTGTCACGCCCGTGACCTAGGGCGTGACTCCTTCGACGATCGTCGATCTTCGTGAGACAATCGTCGAACTTGCACCCCGGGCATGTCACGCCCGTGACCAAGGTGTCACGCCTGTGACCTAGGGCGTGACTCCTTCGACGATCATCGATCTCCGTAAGGAGATCGTCGAAATTGAAGTTCGGGCCTGTCACGCCCGTGACCTAGGTGTCACGCCCGTGACCTAGGGCGTGACCAGCCTTCGACGACCGTCGATCTCAGTTCGACGATCGTCGACCCAGAATTAACCACTCGGGCCTGTCACGCCCGTGACCCAGGTGTCACGCCCGTGACCACCCTTCGACGATCGTCGATCTCAGTTCGACGATCGTCGAACCCAAAATTGGCTATCCGGGCTTGTCACGCCCGTGACCTATGTGTCACGCCCGTGATATTGGCCGAAACGACGGTTCAGGCCCGAAATTATTCTAACACGCGTAGTAATAAATGCTGGTGTGGGAAGTTACACCAGGAGTAATTACAGGCCGTTTTTCCTTCTGTAATTATATAATAAAGGAGGAAGATGTGGTCCGATAGGAAACCGCCAACTGGACACACCTGTTCATCTTCCACCGTTTCTTATCCCTTCACTGTAACCGAAATGTTATTAGGAGGAGCCTTCATGACCATTAAGGCTTTACCCTTTCACCTCCCCATATGCTGACTTATAAAAGCCCACTTGGAGCAAGAGGAGAAGGTTACGCGCTCAATCAAACGATCAGATCCTTGTTCTTGCTGTAGGAGAAGTTCAGCAACGCCACCACCGCGCCATGGCACCCCGTCGTTCTTCTCGCCTCCAAACCGCGAATAAGGTCCTCCTCTGCTTCTTCTCTTTCATGGGTAGATCTTAGGATTCTTAAAAAGGAAGTTCGCGCTCAACGGAGCCGGACCCATCTCTCATTTTCATGGAAAACCATGAAAAGTGTATTCTTGAGTTCGCTGGAAACCGCCACCTCCGGCGGCCAAACCACAGCCGACCGATAGCCATCGCCTCAACGGAGGCAGTGGTGGTGGTGGCTGGCCAGGGAAGTGACCGGACGACCGGTGATGGAGCGCGAAAGAGCTACAGGAAATATGATTTTCTGTGTCTGGTTTTCGGGTTCTGTAGAAGATGAACAGTAAAAACTGTTTTTAATATATAAATTATGTAAATAATTTTGTAAGAAAATTATACTTGGATGGGCACATTTTAATGCTGCAAAACGAGGCACTTAGATGCCATTTTAGGAAAGGTGACCAGACACAAAAGTCGTAGCCCTTCGAGTCTAGATTAATCTAAAATTGGTTTCAACTCGTTTGGGTAAGCGGTTCGGCCGCAGCACCCGTTTTAGTGGGGGCTATACCTAGAGTTGGGCAGAAATTAAAACGGATGCCCACTCTTTGTCCCTTGTCCAAATGACCTGAAATTTGGGCAGGGGATTAGCCTTAACAATACCTAAAGGCAGACCAAAAATGGGAATTTTTGGAGATACTTTGCCTAAAGTTTTTGTTTCAATTTAATAAACTTAGAGGAATTTATTTAAGTGGTCAAATGACCTCCAAACCCTCCCAAATTTTGGTGAGTGGTCCCTGGCTATAAAACCTAGGTCTGTACAAAATTCCAACTGATTTGGAGGAGTTTTGGGTAGGAAATCTTCTACCCTTAACTAGGCATTAGTGAGACACCTTTTAGTAAAAAGTGCACTAAGAGTTTGGAAAGGTCAAATCACCTCAACAGAGGCTGATTTTCTGATCTCTGACTTAGAAGGGTGTTATAACCTGTTTGGAGAAAAATGGTGAGGTTTAGGGTTGATTTACCCTAGGATCCAAGCTCAAACCCTAAATAAAGGGTTTTGAGGGTTGTGAAGGACATGGTGGCAATTGCTCTTGTATTGCCTTGAAACTCTGTAGAATTGACAAAATCTCGATAAGAATCGTCTGGATGTAATCTTGGAGAATTTGGAGACAAGTAGATACCTTAAAACCCTAACCTTAGTTTTTAGGGTAAAATATCAAATAGGAAAAATCAGTCACTGAACCTTACTTAAAAACCGTGAAATTCGGGTAGAGTGAGTTTTGGATCAGGTAGAACTTATAGCAATTTTTCTGGAATTTTATGTTGATTATTGCTATCACTTCATTTGTAAAGCTTGCTATGCCCTTAGATGATGATTTAATTATTTAGGAATCTCTGTTCATTGAAATCTCATGAAATTTTGGAGATATAGATTTTAGAACAGAATGATTACCCCTGAATTTTTATATAATTTTTAGTTGAGTATATCCAGTACTTCCTTCACAAAAGTTAAAAAGGGGTTCTATGCTTGAAAAATAATTTAGGGATGATTTTATTACTGAAAAATTATGAAACTGGGCCAGTGCTAATTTTTGGCCTTTATCTGCATGTCATAAATTATTTGTAAATTTTGGAAAAATATTTTCTGTACTTGATTCATAAATAACAAAAGATAGAGATTATTTCTAAAATAGTTTTAATGCCCTTTTGATGATAGAAAAATTATGATACTTTGGATTTAACCTACTGAGATAACCTACTATTTATCGTAAAGTTGCTGGACATCTTGCATGAGAACTTAGGGTAGTTCATGTTCAAACCGGTAGCCCTTGGGATTTTCGAGGAATTTAATTTAATGCCAAATAAATTATGAAAATTTCCATTTTCTGGATTTAGGTCATTTATATCATGGTAAGTCTCCAGTAAATAATTTACGGCATTTGGATGAGTATTGGATCATTGCATAATCGGTTCGACATGTAGTCTAGGTCGGTCTGCATATAGCAATTTGTGAAATGCAATAGGACATGATCTGAGGAAGGTTAAAAAATCACCTTAGGATAGTCTATCGTAATATGAGAAGGGAATCGGGTTAAGGGAGATAAACCAATAACAATAAGTGCCTTGCGAAAGGGAACTTCGGGCCGTAATGCCGCCGTCTTGATTCCTAGTGCCCTTGAGAGCCCTTCACGGGGAATACCGGGGGCACTCATGGGCTAACGTAAACTGTAATAACAAACCGACAAGAGTAACCTAGTAACTAGGGTTGCACCTTTCACAAACACTGTTGGCACAGGAAGATTGACGAGAGCTTCGGCTCGGTTGGTTTGGAGACGGACGTTTGGGTCCGGGGAGCTTCGGCTCGGTAGGTTTGGAGACGGACGTTTGGGTCTGGGGAGCTTCGGCTCGGTTGGTTCAGAGACGGACGTTTTGGTCCGAGGAGCTTTGGCTCGGTTTTTGTGTGTTTACGATTAAACTTGCATATGCATAAAATAGGAAAAGATAAGGTGGTGGGTTTTACAATATCGGGGAGTTCGATTGCACCGACACCAATATCGTTGACTCGGCGAGGTGATTAGCACTTCGCCAACAGAAGTCCGGAGCGCCAGCCGGCAAGAGTACGCAGGCGTCCGCTTAGTGCACCAAGCGTTGAGGCGTACGATAGGTCAGACCAGTGGTGCTTTTACTGGTTTTGAGGTGGGCGAGGCCCAACCCACCGCTTCCGTTCGCCACTACGGAGGTATCCTGGGAGGTAACGGCTCCGAAAGGGGGAACTAAAGGTCTGTGTGCACAGAGTCGGGTGTGTGAGTTGCACTTGCGTGTTTCATCATACCCACTTGCATGTCATAGCATAATCTATTCATTTAACCCTGACACCTAAAGTATAAGTGGTATGGGACGCTTATATATTAGGACCTGCAAAACGACCCCTTGGTCTATAAGCTTGTGTGGGCAAGTTTATAAATCAATGGTTAATTTCAATATATAAACATATGCTGTTGTTTGATAACCGACACCCCAACGTATAGGTGGTATGGGACACTCTATACGATGGGAGCCTTGCAGAAGATCCCTTGGCTTATGCGTTTTCGCACATAAGTTAAGGTTACTTTTCTTACTTTCTGTTTCTGTCATACTATTATAGAATTGCTAGACTAGTTCCGCTGGCATCTGTTTCTTGATTAATCTCTACCTTCATGTCCTTCCCTTTCTTCCTCTCCGCTCGGTACCTAGGAGCCATGGGGGAAGGGGTAGGGGATGATAGGGCTTAGTGTTTATGACTAACGGTTTTCGAACCGCATCATTTAGGGGATCGTGGAGCCCAGCATGGAGGAGCAGCCCCAGAGATCGGTGCGCCTGGAGATGGGGCAATCTAGCTCCGGAGTTCATATAGCCGGGACCGTGAGTCTCGACCCTGAGTAGTTCCTGTTTTTGCTTCCGCATGAGAGACTTGTAGTGAGGACATTTTGTACCGGGCATAAGCCCGCATTTTATAGTACTCTGATGTTTTTTGTGGACACTCCCTTCGTGGAGATTTTATTCTATATATGTGATTTATTATTGTGGACTGCATTGCTCTTACTTCTATTATTGTGCTACCTTTCTGTGATCGAATTGGCCGGCAGAATCGGCGCCTTGTGGTGATGACCCTTCTGGACGTGATGGTGTCACCGCAAAGCGGCGATTCTGGGCCTAAGACCCCGGTGGTTGAGAGAGAGAAAAAAAAGGGGGTCTTACAGGCTGCCTGCTCGCCGAGCTTGCCCAGCAAGGCTTCCTGCTCGCCGAGTCCTCCAGAGCCTCCATGATGATGTCACTAGGCCCCGCTTCTATAAGATCTTCTCCGGGCCTATAAATAGCCCCTAATGCCTCTCATTTGGGGGGAGAGAGAGCAAGAGGAAAACTACTAGTCCATCTTGACCTGCGGACTCAGTTTTCTAGTCCTCCACAGCTGATCATCAAGACCTGCGGACTCAGTTTCACAGTCCACTGCTACCAGCAAGCTGACCATCAAGCCATGCGGCCTGCTAGCACCTCTTTTCCTTAGCCTGTGGCAACTTCTTCCTTAGCCGCCAGCTTCCCCCTTTGTAACCTTTATTGCTTTCTCATATAAAGTTGCAATAGTAAGCTGTAATCTTGTTTATTGACTAAAGGAAAAGCCCGTCGCAAGAGTGGCATTCAAGCCATGGTGGGCGAAGTCTGTTGTTGCCGCTGTTAGTGGCCCCCTCTATTCTTCTCTTCTCTCGGTCTCAACCATCAGAGATCAACTATCAAAGTAACCGTCTGCTCAATAGCTCCTGATCAACCTTCTCCACTTATCATCAGCCTTCTCTACTGATCATCAGCCTTCTCCGGTGATCATCAACCTTCTCCACTAATCATCAGCCTTCTCTGCTGATCATCAGCCTTCTTCACTGATCATCAGCCATCTCTGCTGATCATCAGCCTTCTCCGGTGATCATCAACCTTCTCCAGTGATCATCAACCTTCTCCACTGATCATCAACCTTCCTGGTTGCTCTCAGTAAACCTCTCTGCTGTCCCCGCTGAAAGACTTATTTCAAGAGCCTAGACACCTAGAGGGGGGGGTGAATAGGTTCTAATTATCTTTAATAATTTAGGCACTTAACTAGTTCTTACTTAGCACAAAAAATGCAAATCACATCACAGAAATCAAAGCACAGCATACACCAGATTTATAGTGGTTCCCCAAGGTATGGGTACATCCACTTTCCCCCTTCTCCTATCCAGTAAAGAATTGAATTCAGCCCAACTTCCTTCCACTTACTCAGACCCACAGATCTTATAACTCAGAACCAGATTGGTTCCTATAGCTCAGACTTATACAAGTCTTACCTCAGATCCTTCCCAAGAATCCTACCTCAATCCTCAGCCTTCCTCAGCCTTTATCACTAGGCTTACAACTCAAACTATTAGCAGTCCTACAACTCAGGCACATAGCCCTACCTTAGCCTTTATAATTACAGGCATATAACTCAGATCTTACAAAGATCCTACAAGATAATTTAATGTTTAAGAGATGTGAAGATATCACCAGATAGAAATCTCTATAGGTGAGAGCTTCTTGATCAGTTCTTGAATAAACTGAATCTTCAGATTCAACCTGACATAGTTGTTTCAAAGCTTCTTGATAGAACAAAATAAGGTTGAACATTACTTGATGTAGAAGTTGATCTCCTATCAGCTCCTTCCTTGAATTCAGAATAATATCTGAATCTTCTCTTGCAGACCGCTCTAGATTTGCCTTCTTAAGGGTTTCCCCTTTACTTGTTGTCAGATTATCTTTTCTGTAATATCTTGATTACTTCCTTAATTCTGTTGTTGTTATGGTTGTCAAGGATTAGTCCCTTATATAGAGTTTCCTCATGGTTACCTGCTGATCCGGTTTGTAACAACCTTTTGACAGTTCTGACAAAGGTATCAGACCTGTTGGTTTTGATAGCTGTCGAGTCACCAGTCATGATAGTTGATTCCTCAAATATTTTACAACTCAGCCAACTGCTTCACATGTGTCGACACAAATAGACTAAGTGTCGACACAGGTCTTGATGATGTCGACACAATACTCCATGCTTTGACATAGTCATTCTTTTGCTACTCGACACTGCTTCTGTTTGTATGTTTCGACACAAGCACTGTGTGTCGACACAATTGCTCCTGGTCTTGACATAACTGATGCTGATAGATGGCGTTTAGTGTATGTCCAGCTGTCGTTGTGTGTGTGTTGAGACGTCGTTGAGTGTGTGTCGACACAAGTCCTGTGTGTCGACACAAGCCTTGAGGCTCAGTATAGTTATTGCTGTTAGATGGCGTTGAGTGTCATCCAGATGTCATTGAGTGTGTCTCGACACAAGTCTTGTGTGTCGACACAACTTCTTCTGGTCTTGACTAAGCTGTAGACAAATGGCGTTTAGTGTGTGTGTCGACACAAGTCCTCTGTGTCGACAAAAACCTTCTTTAGGTGTCGACACAATTCCTCAGTGTCGACATATGCCTTTCTTCTGGTGTCGACATAACTCCTGGGTGTCAACACAACTTCTGCTTTAGGTGTCGACACAATTCTTGCCTTAGGTGTCGACACAATTCTGGGTATCGACACATCTTCTTCTTCTGGTGTCGACACAATGCCTAAGTGTTGACACAGGCCTTGCTTCTAGTGTCAACACAACTTCTGGGTGTCGACACAATTCTTCACAAGTGTCGACACTTGCACTTAGAAAAATTTCTTGCAAACCTTACACCTGCATAATGAAACTCAAACATCCATCAAATACAAATTGACGTATATCATTGAGTAAGATGAGGCTTCTCCAAATCTAGTACATATTTTTCAGTGTATCCAACAATCTATCCCTATTTGGAGAATTCATAACCCTTAGCCAAAGATATGCATCACTCATAATAAAGCACATAAAAATAGATGTACATGCATTTCAGTGCAGGATAACATATAAAAAATGTAAACAACTAAAATCAATAGTGAAGATGATTTTATTTATTAATCAGAGAATTCTGGGTTTACAAGTTTTTCCTTAGAACAAAAGCAAAAAGTTACATTGTTCTACACATAAGCATATCTATCCTATGATTGACTAGGCTCCTTGATCACAATGCCTTTTCCAGATTTAATTTTATCCTTCAAAGTGGGTTCTATATCATCAACAGGTTTCTTCCCTTTGAGATCCTTCTTCTTCAGTTCTTCAGCCTTTATCCATTGCCTTTCAAAATAGTGAAAAGGCTTGGGGAAGTACATGATAGGCTCCAGAGCATTAGCAGTTAACTTACCAGCTTTTGCACTTCTTCTGTACTGAAGAATGGATTCTTTCCTGGCTTGATACTTAATCCATTCTTGCTCAGAATACCATTTTCCCCTATCATAGGTCTTATCCTTTACAGCCTTCCAGTCAGTCAAAATAATATTCCTGGAAGTAGGGCTCCATTGCTCAAAATCTGGCTTCAACTCAGCCTGTTCTCTGAACCTTTTCTTGGATAGCTGTGCTTCCTTCTGAGCTTCCTTGGCAGCCTATAATATCTCTACTTTTTCAATAATCACATTTGATGCCTCCTATTGAGGGCTATACATTGTCTGCACTCCTTGTTGAACCATGTCAAAGTCAACAGGAGGGTACATAACCTGTGCAACTTTAGGCTGATCTCCTTCAATATTAGCAAGTTGTACTCCAAACTCAGCAACATTGTCATCATCACACAAAGGAGGAAAGCCAAGTGTAGCTCTGATGGAATTAGAGATCCATTTTGCATGATCAGAGCTAGCTTTGAATAACAATCTCTCCCCCTTTATGACTTCTTTAGTTATATGATCCCTCAGATCAGTCTTTTGAAACCTTATCTGATCAGCCAGATATTTTGTACCTTCTTGATAGTAAGCTTTGAACTTAGTTAGGTAATCATAAATGATCTTTTGAGAGGCTCCAATAGCTGTTTGAACAGTAGTTAGATCTTCTTGTATTTGCTTTGATATTTCAGTTTTCAAATCAGTGGAGAGACTGCCCAGTTTTTTGATGATTTCTACATGGGAGTCTTTGAGATTTTCATTGGACCTGAATTGATTTTCCAAAACATACCCTTGCTTTGTGGCAATTTCCTCAACCTCAGTCTTCAGCAGCTATTGTTGCTCAGCTAAATATACTACAACAATGCCTCCCTTATGGAAGCAATCTGTCATCTCTTTCTTATGTAGATTGACTTCAAATGGGGTATGGCCACTTGGATTCACCTGCATCAAATAAAAAATCACTCATCCTTAGAACCCAAATTAGTTTTGGGTCCTAGGTTCTTGTTAGTTTGAAAATAATCTTGTTTACCTACAGCTTTTCTTATAGGTAAACTATTCTTGGTTTTAACACTTGTGTTAAACCAGCAATCCATAACAAAGTGGCCTACCTTGCCACAACACCAACACTCAAATCTGTTGTACCTTCTCTAAGGTACAGACTTCACAACCTTGTTGCCAGCAGTTCTTTTGAGTGTAGGTGCTGGAGCAGCAAACCCCAAGAATTCCTTTTGAACCTAATTGGCTTGCCTATAGAGTGGCCTATTGGAATTTGCACACTTGCCAATGTGATCTCCATACTTACAGTGACCATGAGTAATTTCATGATCATACCTGTTTGTAGGTTGCATCACCTTCCTAAAGAAAATAGGGGGCTTAGAGGCTAGTGGCTGAAATGGGTCCTTACCTTTTCCATGTGAATTGGTGGCCCTTGTTCTTCCCTTAAAGCCTAGACCAGTCTTACATTTTTGAGAAATGAAGTTGTCTATTAAAGGCAAGACTGATTTTGGCTTAGAGAATTTAGCCACTAACTCTTTTTCTTTCTGAAGTTTTGCCTCCAGATTCTTGATATGATTTTCCTTGAAAGAGATTGTGCCCATCTGAATGACAGTTATGTTCTTCATTTTGGCAACCTCTTTCAGTTTCAAATCAATCAGCTTGGTTGATTCTGATGCTGCCTGCTTAAGAGATTCAATCTCCTTTGCCTGCTCCTTGACAAGAAGCTTGCTTCTCTTTTGAGCTTGCAACAGCCCACCATACTCATCAATGAGTTGGTGTACATCCCCTTCAGACTCAGAACCATCCACATCTCTTGATGTAGATGCTTCTGATTCTGATCCTGTGAAATAATCAGAAGCTGAGGGAGAATTGTATACCTTGCTTGGACTAGGCTGATCCTAGCACTGATCAATTTCTGACAAGGCCATCAGCCCTCTAAAACAATGGTCTTCCACTCCATTTATGGAGTCCAGTATTTGTAGGAATTCTAGTTCCCTAGAATCCTCTTCTTTTAAGAACAACCCAACATATGCTTATGCATCATCTTCTTCTCCTGATCCTGAAGATGAAGAGTCTGTCCAACTCTTCTGTTTCTGAGCAACAAAAAATTTCTTCTTCTTGCCCTTCAGTTGATGCTTCTTCTTGTCCTTAGATTCAGTCCTCTTGTCTAGATAGTCAGCTATGACATGTCCTGGCTTGTTGCAACAATAGCAAACAATCTTAGAATTAGTTTGTTTACTAGGTTTTGAGGCATACCTGTCCTCCTTGGGAGTCTTCTTTTTCCTGTAATACTCATCCTTGGAAAAGGATGATGATGGTCTGGTTCTCCACTTCTTCTTTTTCATGAACCTTTGGAACTGCCTTGTAAAGGCAGCAAAGTCCTCATCAGATTTGTGGCTGTCTAATGAGGTATTATCAGTAATTCCTTCTTCTGCCTCAACACTCCTTCTGGATGGAGAAGGAGACTTTCTCCTACCCTTTCTTGTGCCTTCAGCCTTGAAGACAACTGACTTATCCTTGTACTCAGACCTGCTGCTCTTCTCTTCCTCCTTTCTGGCAGTGAGCTGCATTTCATATGATAGCAACTTTCCAAACAGTATGGGAGGAGGTGTATCAACAAGTTTGGCCATCTCTCTGATTGCACAAATCTTTCTGTCCCAGTCCTTTGTTAGAGACTTGAGAAACTTGTCATTCAGTTTATAAGTGCTGAAGACTCTTCCATAGGTCATCAGCTCATTAACTATCCTGATGAACTTTTTGTAATATTCAGCTATGCTGTCAGTCTTTGCTTGTCTAAAGCTCTAATATTCTTGATTCAGCATAGATTTCCTGTCCTATCTAACTTCTTCTGTTCCCTCCATGCAGACAATCAGGGTGTCCCACATTTCCTTGGAGGTTTTACAATATACCAAATTCTGAAATGTGGCATCATCTATAGCACTTACAATAATGTTTTGTACTCTTTTGTCTAGTATTGCAAGGATGATCTCATCCTTTGTCATTTCAGAATAGTTCTTAGGGGTTTTAATATTTTCATCTAGAGCAGATACCTTCATTGGAATGAAGGGTCCTTCTTGTATAGTGATATAGATTATGGAATCAGAAGCTTCCATAAACAATCTAACCCTTTCCTTCCATATGCAAAAACATTCTTTCCTGCAGATAGACAGTTTCATAGATCAAAACTCCTTTTGATTCTCATTTAAACTCATTCTTGAAATCTTTTAATTGCCTTGGAGATTCACTCAGACTGTTAGGTCAATATTTGAGCAACCTCCCTCTGATACCACTTGAAAGACTTATTTCAAGAGCCTAGACATCTAGAGGGGGTGAATAGATTCTAATTATCTTTAATAATTTAGGCAATTAACTAGTTCTTACTTAGCATAGAAAATGCAAATCACATCATAGAAATCAAAGCATAGCATACACATGATTTATAGTGGTTTGCCAAGGTATGGGTACATCCACTTTCCCCCTTCGCCTATCCAGTAGACAACTGAATTCAGCCCAACTTCCTTCCACTTACTCAAATCCACAGATCTTAAACCTCAGAAACATATTGGTTCCTACAGCTCAGACTTATACAAGTCTTACCTCAGATCCTACCCAAGAATCCTACCGCAGGCCTCAGCCCTACCTCAGCCTTTATCACTAGGCTTACAACTCAGACTATTACCAGTCCTACACCTCAGGGACTTAGCCCTACCTCAGCCTTTATAATTACAGGCTTACAACTCAGATTTTACAAAGATCCTACAAGATAATTGAATGTTAAAGAGAAGTTAAGATATCACCAGATAGAACTCTCTATAGGTGAGAGCTTCTTGATCAGTTCTTGAATAAACTGAATCTTTAGATTAAACCTGACTTAGCTGTTTCAAAACTTCTTGATAGAAAAAAATAAGTTTGAACTTTACTTGATGTAGAAGTTGATCTCCTGTCAGCTCCTTCCTTGAATTCAGAATAAGATCAGAATCTTCTCTTGCAGACCGCTCTAGACTTGCCTTCTTAAGGGTTTACCCTTTACTTGTTGTAAGATTCTCTTTTCTGTAATAGCTTGATTACTTCCTTAGGTCTGTTGTTGTTAAGGTTGTCAAGGATCAGTCCCTTATATAGAATTTCCTCGTGGTTACCAGCGGATCCGGTTAGTAATTACCTTCTGACAGTTCTGACAAAGGTGTCATACCTATTGGTTATGACAACTATCGAGTTACCAGTCATGACAGTTGATTCCTCAAAGACTTTATAACTCAGCATGAACCACTTAGCAAACTGCTTCACATGTTTCGACACAAATAGACTAAGTGTCGACACAGGTCTTGATGATGTCGACACAATACTCCATGTGTTGACATAGTCATTCTTCTACTACTCGACACTGCTTTTATTTGTATGTTTCGACACAAGTCCTGTGTGTCGACACAATTGCTCATGGTCTTGACATAACTGATGCTGACAGATAGCGTTTAGTGTATGTCTAGCTGTCGTTGAGTGTGTGTTGAGATGTCGTTGAGTGTGTGTCGACACAAGCCTTCAGGCTCAGTATAGTTATTGTTATTAGATTGCGTTGAGTGTCATCCAGATGTCGTTGAGTGTTTGTCGACACAAGTCCTGTGTTTCGACACAACTGCTTCTGGTCTTGACTTAGCTGTAGACAAATGGCGTTGAGTGTGTGTCGACACAAGTCTTGTGTGTCGACACAAACCTTCTTCATGTGTCGACACAATTCCCGAGTGTCGACATATGCCTTTCTTCTGGTGTCGACATAACTCCTTGGTGTCGACACAACTTCTGCTTTAGGTATCGACACAATTCTTGCCTTAGGTGTCGACATAATTCTGGGTGTCGACACAGCTTCTTCTTCAGGTGTCGACAAAATGTCTGGGTGTCGACACAGGCCTTCCTTCTAGTGTCGACACAACTTCTGGGTGTCGACATAATTCTTCACAAGTGTCGACACTTGTACTTAGAAAAATTTCTTGCAAACCTTACACCTGCACAATGAAACTCAAACATCCATCAAATACAAATTGATGTATATCATTGAGTAAGATGAGGCTTCTCAAAATCTGGTACATATTTTTCATTGTACCCAACACCCACAACCCTCTTCTTCACCATGCTTGCGAGACCGAACAACCCGTTAACTAGGCGGTGCCATTTTCATGCATCAACAACTCCTTGATTAATTGCTGAAATCTTGGAACTTGGATAAATGGCTAGGAGGGCAATAAATTAATTCCCTGTCCCAGTTATTAAGCCGAATATTGACTCTGTGAAATCCAGTAATTAATGTTGCCAATGAACGGCTATATTCATGAGAATATATGAATTTAATTACTCAGAGCAATATCGTCAATAATACAATATATAAGCCTTGGTCAATCCAGAAATTAACTGCAGAGAATAGAGAAAATGAACTGATAGAAATCATCGACCTCAGGACAGATTTCGTCGACCCGAACTTAAAGTTCGTCGAGCCGAGAAATTGTCTTCGTCGACCTGAGCTCAGATAAATAATCTAGAAGAAAACTGTCAAAGCTGAGCTCCATGTTTGTCGAACTGAGGTAGAATTATCGTCGACAAGAGAAACTGAGAGAAAAGGGAGTTCGTCGACATGAGCTCGAATATCATCGAGCTCAACTCAGAGAAGGAAATCTTTGTTTGTCGATCTGCGATCATCGATCGTCGATCTACGATCGACGATCATTGAGCTGAGTTCAAAGAACTTCGAACAAATTTCTTAACTCTCTTAAAAACTGCAATTCTTCTATATATTGGATCTCTGAAGTCTTCTCAAGGCGCTGGATCAAATGATTTCTAACCTAGTCAGACTGTCCTAACCTTAGAACTAACAAATTGACCCTAGGCTATACATGATGGGTCAAAAAGCTAATAGTGAACCTTAGCCCAAATCCAAACTAGGGATCCAACACTCCTTCATTCTCATCGGTGTGTGTCATTAGTCTGAAGTAGGCATCTTCATCAAAACTTGACTCATTGAGTCACTATCACTAAGGGTTTTTGGCTTCTTCGCAATGAAGCTCTTTTCCTCTTCCATCTTGCCTCAGAAGGATTTCTTTTCTTCCTTCCTTCCCTCTTTCATCTTATAGGGGCAGTCAGTAATCATGTGCACTGGCTTATTACAATAGTAGCACAAATTGTCAGTAGAAATATGTTTGTTCGGTTTCGACTTATACCTGTCATTGTAGCTTTTCTTTGACTGATCACCATCCCGATGTGACTTTCTGAAGTCGGAAGAGGAGGAATAATTTTTCATTTGCTTCCATTTATTAAGCATCCTCTTAAAATGCTTGGAGAGTATAGAGAACTCTCCATCATACATTTTTGAACTTGAGGTGCTTGTCTTAGAGTCCTCTTGACCTTCAGAAGCTTGTGCCCTTATAGGTGACACAACTTTGTGTTTCTTTGACCCTTCGGCCTTCAGAGTTACAGACTTCTCTTTGCTTGAAGTCTCGCAGAGTTGTTCCTCCTTCATCCTTTTGTTCATTTATAGTTCATAGGAAAGGAGCTTTTCGAATAGGTTCTGAGCATCAATCTCAGGCAGCTTTCCAAATTCACTAATGGCCACCACCTTAGTGTCCGAGTCTTTTGTTAGGGATTTGAGGAATTTATCATTGAGCTCACCATTAGTAAATGTATGCCCAAAATTTCTAAGGCCGTTGACAATTTTGAAGAACTTTTTAAAGATGTTTGTAATTGTATTATTAGAGCCTTGCTTGAATGCCTCGTACTCTTGATTTAGTAGAGATTCCCGATCATTTCTAACTTCTTCATTTCCATCAATGAGGACTACGATACAGTCCCATATCTCCTTAGCAAATTTGTAGTGAAATAAATTTTACAGCATCGAGTCATCCACTACACTGGTTATGATATTCTTTGTCTTCTTATCCAAGGAGACTAGAGCAATCTGATCTTTGTTCAGATCCATCATCTTTTTCAGAACCATCATATTAGGATTCATAGTTGATGGTTGAGTAGGAACATTAGGGCCTTCTTCAATAATCTAAAAAATTAATGGATCAGCAGCTTCCATGTAGAATCTGGCTCTCTCATTCCACATGGGGAAGTTCTCCTTAGTGCACTCTAATAACTTCATTAAATACATATCCTTGCTTCTATCAACTTCAGCTAAGCAGTGTCTCTTGACAACTAGACAGAAATTTTGATCAAGGTGTTAACCTTATATCGAATAACACCCCTTTGATACAAATTGAAAGTGTCTAGTAGTCAACCTAAATCACCTAGAGGGGGGGTGAATAGGTGAGTTCTGCTTCTTTTAGCAGAATAAAAAATTAGAGCATACAAGCACACAGAAACACAGATAATTTATAGTGGTTCCCCGAGTTGGGAACGTCCACTGTCCCTCCTCTCCTATCTACCACGAAGGGCTAGATTCGGTTACTTTACCTTTATCTCAGATTGAAAACAATCTTATAACTCGGAGCCTCAACTCCTACAAACTCGAAGATAACTCTCCTACCACTCGGAGAACAACCTCTCCTACAAACTCAATCCTATAAACAAAGATCTATAACTCGGAGGCAAGACCTCCTACAATAGTATACAAAGTTTTACCCAACAAAAGATTAAAAATAATCTTCTTCAAATCTGAAATATTCAGTCTTCCTTTCCTCTGAAAAGTAGATCTTGAAAGCTTTGAGGAAATGGAGAACTTGAAAGGTTTTGAAGTCTTGATTTGAAAGTCGTGAGAACTGTTTTTCGTACTCCAATGGTAGTTCGTGAAAAATCCCAATTTGAACAATAACATGATTAGGGTTGAACGAAAAATCACCCTAGGTATTTATAGGAACTCCTCTTCTCTAATGGCTAGAAATCCATTCCATACCAAGAAATAAGCGAATTACTGTTCATGGCAGTCAGGATGAGCCGAGATGGAAATTTGAAAGCCGAAAAAAACCTAAGTATTATTCGTCGAGTATCGTCGAGTATATAAGGGTATACTCGTCGAATTGCTTCGAATCTAGACGAAAATGACTTAGATGAATCAAGACAAATCTAACTGAGAGCTCAACGCATTCCTAGAGAGACTCGACGAATTCGACGAATATCAACGAGCATACCCGACAAATTCAACGAGTATCGAAAGATACTTTTAATGAATTTGTGGAGTAAATAAAGTGATACACGATGAATTTTACTTGGCCGATTCTCAAGGATGCATGAAAAATTCACAGAGTTAATTCCTGTGAAATCGACGAGTATCATTAGGTATACACGACGAACTCGTCGAGTATCAACAATTAACTCAAGGAATTGGACGAGTCTACTCTACGATACTCGATGAATTTTCCACAGAGAAAATTCTATCTTTCCTGATTACAGCAACACAATCCTTCCTTTAATCTTCTAATACACTTGAAGTAGAAGTACACTCCAATAGAGAGATTATACGTGGGTCAACACATTGTCTTACACAATGAGGGATTACATTGTATAGTCCTGTGTTTCAGGACCCACTGTAACCTGACATTGGGTTTTTCTTGGCAATAATGTCCTACAAGCACATAACTAAAAACTCACAATCAAATACAATCTCAATTCATCTTAGTTCAAGGGACACTTCTTCAAATCTGGGATATTGTGGATATAAATACCTAACATCCATTATGTCTTTCCCTTTGGCAGACTTAGTTTTCTTTCTAGGAGATTCTAAAGAGTGATTGTATCCTCTTGAGGGAGTTCCTGATTGCATGGACTGCTCCTATTCTCCACCCGCCTTAGTATCAACAACCTCCCAGATGGTATTTACACCTTGTCTCGTTGCCTCATCCTTTGAATAAGGGACTTCAACATCTACATACTCTAATAATATAATCGCATTGTCAATACTTGCAAACTAATCCTTTAGCGCTCATTGCTTTTTAAAGAGATCAAGGGTGAACTCCACATATCACCTGGAAAGCTGGTGTGCTGCTCTTGGAACTTCATTTTTTTCCATATTAGGGCTCAACTGAGAGATAATGAAAGGATTAGTAAGCATACACACGTATTCAAGTTAACCTAGCTCAAAAAAATTATATATTACCCTCAGCTTCTTGTGCATACCTGCATGTGTTCTCTGCCTAAGAATCTTCAAGGTTACATATGCAGTGTAGTTGTATGTGACTGCCCTTTGGGTCGCTGCAACTGACTACTTTGAGATATCATCTATGTGGATTTTCTTCATCTCCTCCAAGTCTTCTCTGCCAAATATTGTAAAATAGTCTGCAAGAGCGTGTGATATGGTTGTCACAAAAGGTTAGTACTCAGGGTGATGGAACATCAACGGGTTTCCCTAGAGGTCGAGGAGCTCCTCCCATAGGACTAAAAGGCAGGAGACATGCCGTCACCTGCATCAGTTCAGAGGACCCACGAGTTTTCTTTGAAGTACTCACCCAACCTCGGATGAGCTCTGACTCCCTCCTCGAGTCCTGAATGTGCCGTTTCTTAATGACAGTCATGATGTTCTCAGGAGTTTGGTATAGTTTCAATGATGGTACCATCAAAATAATTACAAAAGAAAGAAATTGTTAGCATCCAAAGGTAAGCTAGGTTACATATATTTCCCTCCACTTATACTCATAATCATTTGCCGACAAGTCTTTAACCTCTCTCACTCAAGGGACATAGAGGGATGCATTTAGGGGGTTCCCAAAAGATATTTTACTATCCGCTCCCCCATTGTCGAAAGTTCAAGCAGTCTGAAGGCATCCTCCTCTAGATATCCAATGCCGTCTGAGGACCTTTGAAGTATCCTTTAAATATGAAAAATTGTATCTTCCATCCTTGGATCTTATTGGCTAGATTGAGAACTTGGAATTTATCCAAGCCAAAATAGATTTTCCCATGTTCTTGTGCATGCTTACGGAACATGGAGCGGAATACCTCCAGGTTGAAGCTAATGATTTTAGTCCGCAGGTAGACGATGAAAAAAATTATTGAAGCGATTTTATTCGAAGGGAGATGCTCAGGAAATGCCTCGTAGAAATTCAGAACTTCCACCATCTCTGGGAAGATAGGAAATGTCCAACCCGCATCAAAGTGATCAAAGGGTACTACGAGTTCATCCTCAAAGATGGATGTAAATCGCTCCTCGCCCTGCAGCAGCCGCATCACGTACCCTTAATCAATCAGTTTTCGTGACAAGAAAAACGATGATTCAAAGTTTGAGATTGAGCGAAGGTCAGGTTTATGACTCATAAAGGCAATTATACAGTCAACCCACTTGGAGCGCTCCACTTGTGTTTGATCCATTGTGTTACACCTTTCTCGCACGAATCAGGTAACAAATGAAGTTGAGACAAAACCTATTTGTATTAAGGCATGGAACTTTGCCTTGAAATCTAAAATGTTGGCAGCCACAAGTCTGGGTGGTGACCTTCCAATAACCGCCGCCCCCAGAGGTTATGTCACCTGCAAGAAAAAAATATAAGCATCCACACAGAGTATGAGAGCTCGCCACAACACATCATAAGCACTCCAGATTCAAAAGCAATATCAATATAAAAGCTGTATTTGCATTTAATAAAGGCAGTCATGCAGGTAATTGCACAAAGTAGTTATAATAATTATAAAAAAATGTTCGTAGTACAAAGCCCACACATCATAATTCTCTCATGAAGGCACTCACTCCACACTAGGCCTACTAGGCTGCCTATGACATCTTCTATGAATGTGTGTGGCTATCAATTCTTTGTTCATCTTGGCACCAAATTCGTCTAGAGCCCTCATATCTTCTATGACCCTAGCTGCATATCAAACAAGTGCATCTTCCGCAGGTGATCGCTCTTACAATTAAGAAGTCGCAACAACCTGCGGAGCTATAGGATGGAGAACCCCAACAATCAGTGGCATGTTCTATTTATTTAAGATCTCATCTTCCTTCTCGAGGTTGCCTATCCGTGCCCACAAGGCCCACAACTCCTACATGGCATCTAGCTTGGTGAAATTCCTCTTAGGAACAATCATTGCAGTATCTAAAATATAATTTGCGACATCAGTGGTAAGTTTTATGAATGTTTTATATATTTTCATAATGCTAACAAGAGGATGGGTAAGTGCCTATATACTCCATATATCCTCCGTAATTATATCTCCGGGAACATGATCGTGTTCGCCAAAGGTTTCTGTAAGAGCAGTGAACATGTCACATATATTTACTGCGGGTATTTCGCCCCGAGCAGGAACAAACTCATTGAATTCAATCACACGGACAACAGATGCTAATATGGGAGTTCATACAGAGATTTTAAGCCATTCGGGGTCATTTTGCTGAAGGTATGCCATTTGCAAAATCTTACCCAGCCTCCACCACTCATGTAATTACTCGTGAGACTACAGACGCTCACCAAAAGTCACTCCCACCAATGGATGGATAACAATCGACTCACTCCTAGGTTAAACAGAGAACGAAATGGAAGGTCGTTGTAAGTGCTCAGCTATTCTTGGAGCTCTCCTCGTGTCTCTAGCATTAGTTCATGTTGAGATCAACGCTTACACAAAATCTCGACGATATAGTCACTCATTTACACCAATGCCTCAAAGTCCCCAGACCGACGTAATACTTAATCTTAGAAGTCAGAGGCTCAAATTCATCAATGACCTTCTCAACGGCCTCGCTCAAAGCCACTTTCCGTGACTGCCCTTGCCCAGGTGTGTTTTTTCCTTTCTTTTTCTTCTCCACTGGCTTCTCGATGTCCAACTTCTCCATCTCCTTCAACTTAAGATGCGATTTAGCCACCTTCTCTACCTCAGCATTTGGCAGTTATCCCTCTTCTAAACCTCCTCATTGACATTCTCACTAGTCCGCTCCTTCTTCATTTCCAAAAAATTCTTTGTACTCGTGTTAGACCATGGATCAGTATGTACAACGTCATCCACTATCAATATCTCAGCCACTCCACCTCCAAGATCCTTCGTGGGAGTCTCCTAGGGAAAGCTCATTTAGGTGACCTTATTACCTCTGGGAGTATTCTTAGCAATCTTCTCTTAGGGAAGTGTTTTGGTGGTGTGTGCGTCTTCTCTAGAGGCACATGCCACCACTATTCATATTACTACCGGATTGAACAATATTCTTGGAAAGTATCCAACTACCAGACTCTGCATGTTCACCTCTGTCTTCTCTAAATTGATGACATCGCACCGGGATGTCGCTCCTTCTCTAGTAGCTCACCACAACTTCTTGGCAAACCTATTCTTCTACGGTTTGTTTTGTTATTTCTTCACCGGGGAATCCATGAGATCTCCCAGTAAACTCGTCCTCTTCTCAATTGTGTCGCTCCACACCTCTGGCCCTTGGGAAGTGAGATCCTTTGAAGGTTATTCTCATAGTAGCCCGCTTATCTCGGAAATTGTGAATCCAAAGTCAGAGCTCGCCTCCTTTAGCAAGAGAAACTGCGTACTCATGTTAAGAGCACTCAGAACCTTTAAAGAAATCATAGGTGGGGGTATTTGCAGAAAGGCCTCCCATCCATTTCATTTTGGAAGGTGTGGGAGCCTTGGTCGTACTCACTGATAGAACATTATTTATTGTTATTTGTACTCACTGATAGAACATTATTTATTGTTATTTTAATATAGTTTTTATTAAATAAATAATCACTTCAATTGGTCATAATTTTCAAACCTGGAAGAGTTACGAGACGTGTAACCAAGAAATCGAAAGTGGACGATGTCCTCTTCAAATCTGGAGAAGTTTCACAAGTACACACCCTCATGTCATAGGAATAACATGAGCTTAAAAACGGGCGTGTCTCGGGAAAAATGCATTTTTCTCCAGAAAGCTTCCTGGTGAGATTCTCAAACTTTTTCTCAGTACACACCGCCACGTCACGAGTGTGGCCAGGGGGCGTGACTCTCATGCAATTTTTCCTATCAATATTAGTCATCTCCTTTAGCTGAGAGGGAGATATTGGTGGAGAAATTTTGTAATTTGGGACTATCTTTCCTTATTTTATATTTCTAGTTCCTAGTTTAACTTAGTTTAATTTTTAATCAAAGTTGTAATTTAGCTTTGTATTTTGGTATTTCAAGATCTCTTTTTGTAATCATGCATTTCTCAATCATGTTATGTAGTTTCTCCATCATGATGAGTAGTTAAATTTCCTTTAGCACTTGATCATGATGAACTTTGGAATGAAATGAACTTTGACTTTCTTTTAATCATCTAGCAAACTCTGTACTTTAATTTGCTTTGGGTTCTATTTGATTATAATTTGTTCAAATTCTAGTGTAACGAGTCAGATTCTAGATCTATATCCTAGATTTTATCGAGAGGTTGTGGATATGGGGAGATCACTAAACGTATCGCTACCTAGTGTTCGATTATTGATCCATATCCTAGATTTTATCAGGAGGTTGTGGATATGGGAAGATCACTCAAAGATAAAAGGAGTTATTATGTAATCCACAATAGAGGACAACCCAAATCCTCTAGATTGGGGGTTAAACCCAATAGAGGGGTTCACCGCCAAAGCAAGCTTAGAGGGTTCGACTAGTCGAGGGGCCTTAAACGTGTCACCAAAGGTTAGACATTAACAGTATTCCCGAGAGGAATGTTAACATAATTTGGGAACCTCCATGATCAAAAAAAAATTATTTGAGCTTGCACTTTAATCTTTTAGTCATTGTTCATTTTATCCAAATGGATTCTAAATCAAGTGTTAGCCTTTCTCTAATCAAATTTCTCTCAATTAGTTTAATTGTATCTTGTCTTTTATTTTTGCAAATCACTCAATATTTTGTTAAGATAGAATAATAACTCTTCTTTTTGAGTACAATTGCTCGGCAGACCAGAAAAATATGACACTTGATTTTATACTCTAAAACGATATGTATAATTGCCTTTCTGATTTTTAATTGCTCTCTAGCGTGAATTTTATTCATCAAGTTTTTTGCGTCGTTGCCGGGGAATAACTATTGTCGATATTTTGAAAGCAATGTTATATTAATTTTATCATACTTTTCTCCTCCTCATATCTCTTTTTAATCTTTCTTTTTAAATTCAATTCTATTAAGTGATGGTTGTTTTATTTTCTTTCAAAAAATGATATCTCAATTGACCGCTAAAGTTGTCGAGCTTCAAAATAAAGCTAATCTTTTAGAAACTGCACTGAAGTTTCAAATTATTTGTCAATATTATGGCGTGCCTCATCAAATTAATAACTGTAATTTTTATTCTTATCCTACAAATTATAATTCTGCAAATTTAAATTATGGTAATATTTTTTCTCAATCTTATGCAAATAATTTTGATTATTATTATTATCATAATTTTTTCATCTTCTAATGAAAATAGTTATTCAAACATTGATGAAAATAATTTTTCAAATAAGTTTTCGGATTTAAATGAAAATAATTTTTCCAAATTTCATGAATTTTTTTTTTAAATTCATTCTCCTCCCCAAAATTTAGATACGATTGATTCTTGTTCTAATGATTTTTCTCCATCTTCAAATAATTTGGCTACTGAGGAACATTATTTTTCATGTAATCGTATAGTTTCTTATGCCAAAAAGCAAGAAAATTTATTGTACCAAACATATATGAAGGTTATGGGTGCACTAGACGAAATAGAGGAGGAATAAGTTTTTTCTCCTACTCTGCCCAAATATTTTAATATGTGTCATGAATTTTCACAAAGTCCTCTTATTTTGGTTGAAAATGAAGCTCATGAAAATTTAGTGCACGGAAATTTTATTTTGTTTGGTTTTTCACTAGAATTTTCTAATGAGAATTTATGTTTAAAAAATTAACAACCAGTACTTGATCATATAGTTTCACAAGAACCTCTTCCTTGCAAAAAATTTTATGACACGTTTATATTTTATTTTTCTTATACTAATGATTTTCATGTAGAAGATGAGTCGTTGCAATCAAACTTCGTCAACGATCCATTTGCCGCTCATCTATAAAAATTAAAATCACCATAGGTATGTATTAGTGATTTGGATTTATATTTTCAAGCCGATCGCCAAAAGAAGAATCATCAAATAGGCAGAAGAGTAGTCGGGCGGCCGACTTTGGCACATTCGCCGAAACATGAATTAACAAAGTTGCATGTACACTTTAATTTTTATTTTCCTTTTTCCTAACAATAACCGTCTAGCTTAAAGATGAGAAAAAAAAGAGCTCTTAGGAGGCACCCCTTGGTTATCATTTATTTTCTTGCAATTTTCTTTTCCCCTTCTACTTGGCTTATAAACATTGAGACTAATATTTATTTTTAAGAATGAGGGTAGGATCTCGTATTGTTGTCCATATTAAAAATGAAAAAAAAATTGATGAATTTTTTTAAAAAATACAAAAAATTCTCTTTCTTCATTTCATAAAAAAATTTTAAAAAACAAATTTTATTTTATTATTTTTCTTTGTTTGTCAATTTTAATTATTTTTCTCCTTTTTTTAAATCAAAAATATAAGAAATTATAAAATCTAAAATTTAATTTCTTGGAAAGAGCCGTGTTGGGCTTTCATCCCATAAAACTGCCTAGTACCTTATGAACCCATCATTGGGTAGTTCTCAGGAAGTCCAAGTAATAACAAAAAAATTATGATCATAATTTATGCGTATTTTATTAGTTCATAGTATTTATATTCTTTAAAAAAATCTAACAAAATATCACATTTCAAAATTCAAAAAAGAACATAAGATAAACCTTAGAGAAAAATCCAAAAATATAATAAACCCTTAGTTAGTTTCTTTGTTATTTTCATATATTTAGTTTGAGTTTATTTATAAGGATTTTTATAATTTTTTATTTGCTCGTCTTTTATTTCATCATAGTTAGTTATATTTATTTTTTACGTGATTTAATTTCAAGAAATATCTTATGAATTCAATTTGTTTAGAGTAATATCTTTAGCACTTTTCTCTTTTTATTCTAATAAGCTTCAATTTTGTGGTACTTTGCTTAACACTTTTAGATTTCAATTATATTCACTTCATGCTTTAAGATTCTTAGGAAAATTTAATTTACTATAGTTGCTCTTTAAGTTTTTTATTTAATCTAAAAGTTGTCTAGCCTTTCCCTTGCTTTTTTTTATTTTCTTGTAAGATCATATGTCATGGGAATAAGAGGAAAAAATTCATTATCACATGATAAACATATGCTTTTTTCTTTTTATTGTTAGATTATATGTCATGGAAATAAAGCATTTCTTGGTAAACATATGCAACCCCCAAGAATAAAAGATGGAGTAAGGAGATAAAATTCATTACTCCTATTAATTTTTGTTTTATGTGAAGAGAGAAAAAATATATTTGTTCATATGTCATGGAAAAAGAGAGGATAAAATTCATCATTTTCTTGGTAAACATTTGTAAATATTGCGAAAAAAGAAGAAAAAATGTGTGGGGTGAGAGAATAAAATTCATCACCTCTAATTAGAAATCTCTTCATATTCCTTATTCCCCCAAACCCTATTAGACAATAAAATTGCTTAAGACTTAGATTAAAATACAAAGAGAGCATAAGTAGTAGTTTGAATTTTTTCCTTTAAGTCTCTTTTTGATTAAGGGTGTTAATAATTTTAATCTGATTTTTTTTGTTAATTACTCAATTTTGAATGCTAGTTAATTTATTTGAGAAATATTTGCTAAATATCTCTCCCTTCTCATTTTTATTTCAAAATTTAGGATATAATCTTTAAATCCTTAAAAAAATTTTTATCTTTCTTTTGATTTAATAAATTTTTAGTTTAATTAAAAATTGCATTAATATCTCATAAATATTTCTCATATTTTTGCTCTGGAATAACAAAAGCTTAAGTATGAGGTATTTGATAGAATAATATTTATAGTTATTTTAATATAGTTTTTATTTAATGAATAATCACTTTTTATTTAGTTTTATATTAATATATGTCTAAATTACTTTCTTTTCTAATTTCAGGTATAATTGGGCTACAAATAAAAATTTTAAGCCCATGACCATGATCTGAAGGTATTTTGTAGAAAATTAACACTTTTGGTCGTGGATAGCTGAACTGTAAATGGTCATAACTTTCAAATCAGGAAGAGTTACGGGACATACAACCAATCAACGGAAAGAGGATGACGTCCTCTATAAATTTGAAAAAGTTTCACAAGTACATGCCCTCATGTCATGGGCATAACATGAGCTTCAACACGGGCATGCCTCGGGCAAAAATGCATTTTTATCTAAAAAGCTTCCCGATGTAATTCTAGCACTTTTTCTCAGTACACACCCCCAAGCCATGGGTATGACCAGGGGGCGTGACTCTCATTAAATTTTTCATATAAATACCAGTCTTCTCCTTGAGTTGAGAAGGAGATTTTTGTGGATAAATTCTGTAATTTTGTACTATCTTTCCTTAATTTTCATTTCTAGTTCATAGTTTAGGTTAGGTTAAGTTTCAATCTAAGTTGTAATTTAGCTTCGTAGTTTGGTATTTCAAGTTCTTTTTTTTTGAAATCATATTATGTAGTTTTCCATTATGATGAGTAGTTAAATTTCCTTTAGCACTTGATCATGATGAACTTTGGAATGAAATGAACTTTGGCTTTCTTTTAATCATCTAGCAAGCTCTCTACTTTAAATTGCTTCCAGTTGTCTTTGATTGTAATTTGTTCGAATTCTAGTATAACGAGTCAAATTCTATATCTATATCCTAGATTTTACCGAGAGGTTGTGGATACAGAGAGATCACTAAACATATCGCTACCTAGTTTTCGATCATAGATCCGTATCCTAGATTTTAACGAGAGGTTTTAGATACGGGAAGATCACTCAAAGATAAAAGGAGTTGTTATGCAATCCTCAATAGAGGATAACCCAAATCTTTTAGATTTGGGTCAAACCAGATAGAAGGGTTCACCACCTAAAGCAAGCTTAGAGGGTTCGACTGGTCGAGGATCCTTAATCGTCCCACCTAAGGTTAGATGTTAGCAGTATTCCCGAGAGGGGCATTAACATAATTTGGGAACCTCCATGTTTGAAGATAAATTATTATAACTTTCACTTTAATCCTTTAATTAATGTTCATTTTATCCAAAGAGATTCTAAATCAAGTGCTAGCCTTTCTCTAATCGAATTTCTCTCAATTAGTTTAATTGTATTTTGTCTTTTATTTTTTCAAATCACTCATTATTTTATTAATATAGAATAATAGTTCTTCCTTATGAGTATGATTACTCGATAGACCCGGAAAAATATGACACTCAATTCAATACTCTAAAATGATAGGTATACTTGCCTTATTGATTTAGAATTGAGCTCTAGTGTGAATTTTATTCATCACTCACAGGCACCTCTATCTTCTTCGTAAGCAGCTTTTCTAAGAGTAACTTGTTGCGGCCAGCTATCAGTTAGTTTTGTATTTGTAGCAAGCAAGGAAAAATAATGCAAACTGATCCTGATAAGACATTCCTCAGGTTATTTATAGATTTCAACGGCACAAGAGTTGGGTTATAGTATCAACGGTAATTACCAGTTTAAATTTTCAAAGTCCATACATACTTAAAAAGTGTGGTAATTTTGTTAACCCCAAATCATATGAACATAGTTAGATCCAGTCCAATTCATCCAAAGCAAGCCTTTGGTGCTCATTAGTAGTGGTGGTCATGATACTTGTAAATAAATACCCTCCTCACTCTCAGCAGAGCAAACAATTATGCCCCAAGTAATTGCACTCCTTCTACAACATCAGCAACTAACCAGTCCGCTAGGCCCTCAACAACAACGATGTTTTGAGGGTTCGGGCGAACACCTTGGCTGTTTTCCCCAGCTCCCCTCTCTCCTTTGTTGGTAGTGGTTTGTGCGTTTACATCCTATTGTAACTACACATCCTCTACTTCTCTCTTTTCTACCGCGATTCTCCTATACCTTAGGTAGTTAGCATTTAATGTAGCATTATTGCTCCCAACCATCTGGGCAGCCCTCCCTTATGTATAAATAGGAGGTCAAGGGTGCTTTGAAGGGACATGGAACTTGATCTAAAATCTGCCATGTAGTAGGTGCGGTTATAAGTACTAAGTCATCATCAGTTGTTTATTTGTCTAGTTCTTTTCACCTATAATGGACTTGTAGTAGGTGTGGTTACAAGTTTTGAGTCCTCATCAATTGCTTATTTTTCTAGTTCTTTTCATCAGTTGCTTATTTTTTTTAGTCCCGAAACGAATGGCATTTGCCGTTGTGGGAAAATCTGGTGTAGATCATCGTGACAAGCTCGTTTTCTCTTTCCTCTATTTTCCCAACCCTTAAGGGTTAGTAACAAATTTTTTGTGATCCTTAATTCCCCCTTGCCTTCAAGTCTCATCACTAATTCTGTAGGTTAGAAATGTTTTTAGATCCAACACTTTCGGTGCAAATATCATAATGGTGTGAGGTTTGCAGATCTTTAATAGGTTAAAAACAAAAAAGATATAAAATAATAAAGAAATGGAGGGTTCACAATTCAGCCCAAACCGATTCCCCCTCATCTTTCCATTAACAAATTAGGTTTTTCTCCTCCTGATCCTGATCTTGATAGAGATTGTCATCATTCTCGCTGATTCCCTGTGTGGTCGACTTAGTGAAAGACTGCAATGCAACAATTTTCTCAATTGAAAGGTGGTAACCTGGAAGCAATTGTGATATAGTAGCAGGTATTGCCATTTATCAAATTAATTCGAAAATTATTCCATTTTTACCATATTCTTTGCATATTTATCGGGTTCTTATTTGGTGTTAACTCCATATAGTATATCCTATCACGGGCAATAACATGAGTATTATCAAATGTTTGGGGAGATACCATCATGCGATAGTGTTTCCGCGACACGGTAGCTCCCAAACAGGCTAACTTGTTTAAGTCTCACATTTTCTATCATTTGATCTCCCTCAAGTCTAATCAGACAGCCTCGATAGGTACATTGAGTTTTATTAGGGGGAATTCTGAACCCTATCCAACAATTTTCATATTTTAGGGGCTAGATTAAGAGAGGGAGGGCTAAGATGGTAGTCCTAATTCGTGGGGAGGAAGAAGGTGTTGTTAGAGCTCCGCCACTCGGGTTGATGAGCCGTCACCGGGGAAAAAATCCTTGGGTCGCTACGATTCTCTTCCACCCAAACTTCATAATATTTTATGAATCCATTGCTCGCTCTAAGGGTAACAACCTTCTCCTCCTAGTTATTAGGACCCATTTATCTTATGTATATCTATATGATTTCCCTTATGATTGCGCTTGTATGAAGTTGATATTGTAGCTTATGACCCACCAGATTCAGTGATGTTGATCCATTGGTTTTGAGGGAAATTGAATAATGAATGAATGGATGCCTTATGACCGAATAGTTGCAAGTAGAGGTGTATTCATAGCCTTGTGAGTTCTGAAGATTCATGAACTTTTGACTCCAGGAAGCTACAACCACGCGGTAGTGGCTACCATCAACGATAACTCCTAGGTGACTTTTGTTGAGTTATTTTGGGAACCATAGTTGTAGTGAGAATCTTGTTAATGCTTCTGTACCATCCTACATGATTGGTAAATTGTTGGATTGTGGTTGATCAATCTTTAAATTAATTGTGTATGATAGTGACGTGATATTGTAATATGTGTTAAGCGTGAGTGTAGACTCATTGAGTGTTAACGTCTTTATGAGAGGATCTATTATAGGTTGTTGATCTAATGATTTGAGGAGACGTATAGTGGTACCACTTGTGCTCGTCAAAAGAGGCATGATGTTATAATTGAATAAAAAGAGGGTTGAAGTTCTAGTTAGTCATGTAAGAGCTTATGCAATACGTGGGTATAAACATGGTACAAAAAAATTATTTGTAGTCATTACTTATCGTTCTCTCAATTTAATAAAAAGGGTCTATCAATATGAATGGTCTTGTGCCCATCATGCGTGCTTTTGAATATGTTACTCTACTCATTTCCATGAGTGTGATAATGTGTGTGATTGTGATAGAAAAGGGAAGTTATTTGAAAGATGTGCATCCTACCTCTCCCGCAACTTAGTCTTAGTCTGCTATGAGACCCACGAGGGGTTGCAAGATTTTTCCAAATTTGGTGGATTAAAGTTTATGGTACAATATACTATGTACGTGAAGTGAGATTCCAATAGGGTTAGAAATCCGATTACTTTTTGATTGTCCGTGAGAACTACAAGGGAAACTAAGGAATTCTATGTTATGACTTAGTTGTATTATACCAATGCGCGGAAGCATTCAATGCATGGTATTAAGTGATAACTGAGGACATGTCTGCAGTATCCATGCCTGAGCCTGCAGAAACACTCAGGAGTTGTGATATGTAGTGAGTACGACATTGTATATGTGCGGTGTGCACTATAGGTGGGATTAAAATATACTTGATTAGCACTCTTCTAATTTGTTAGTAATCTATAAATATTGTAGATTAGTATGAGAAACCCTATATATTGCGTGTATAAAATGTCGTGCAAAGCAAATATTATTCTTTTGCCAAAATTGTGCAGATGCTGGAAGTTCCTGTCGGGCAATAGGTCCTACCACTAGCAATAGCTCATACACAACAGTTTGTCATGTTGTATGATTTCATTATAGAAAAACTCTTTTGCTTGTCTTAATGCTTTTCTTGCTTATATATTTGTACATATTGAAGTGCTGACATGCAGGGAGATGTAGTTCTTCGAGATCCACTAGGGCATCAATAAGTGGGTTATTATTACTTTGTCTTATGGTCAGCTCACAGTTGACTCATATTTTCCCCCTTATGTGATTTGGTTCTAGGGTTTGGATCAGAGGTTTTATCTTGCAAAAGGAAAATATCTCATGATGTGTTTTATTTTTCTAGTACTAATACCCTATTTATTGTCCTGGCCAGTGGGCCGTGTTTTCTTGTACTCACTTCTTTGTGGTGTAAGGCCTTAAGGCAAAGATCTCTTTTGATTAAATAAATAGAATCTGAGCTTTGTTTCTAGTTTCTATTGTGCTTAGTACTTTGATATAAATATTTTGTATCTATTATCACTTTATAATGCTCTACTTGCATCAATTATATGTTATGGTGTCTGGCCACACCCGTATTATAAAATTATTGTAGGAAATGTGTAACTATATAGTATCATAGATAGGTTTAGGGGTTGAAGATCGATAACAAACATTTTAGTGTAAGTAGAGTTAAGAAGAGTTGTCTATATTAGGTTGTTGGTTGGGACCATGTGATTTATGTTATATTATTGATAATAATCTTACATGGTTTCCCCCTATGCTTGTGACTATTATGCATTACTAGTTGTGTACTAGTGTTGGATCATGTTCTCTTCATGGAGATGAATTGCTTGTTATCTTGGGATAGGCTTTGATGATTTTAGAGATAGATTTTTAGTGCATGTATAGAGATTGAGAATGATACCATGTTCCTTACCGTTGGAATTTGTTGGAGTGGTTGTCGATAAGTTGGTGTAAGGTATAGTACATAGTGTTGCTAGTAATTAATCTCTATTGGTGAGCAAATGTTATTTTTTTAAGATTTAAACCTTGATTGAGGGTTACTAGTTCAATTAATATATATCAACAAAAGAAATTCTCCTAGCTTATCCAATCTTTAGTGATGGCCAATGTTGAAACCACAATTTTAAATGTGGGCCGCAAGGAGTGTGGTATGGTTTTCCAAGAGTCGTATGCGATATATGAAGGGGGGATGGTTTTTCCCCTCTTTCCATTTATTAGGGTTGAGAGAATGAATGATTAGGCTTCCTATATAGCACCCTTTGGTGTTCCTAACTAGTTCTCCATTGAAGTGGAATGACTCCTCTTCAATACGGGGTAAATGCTAACCTACCTTTGCACAAAGTGTAAGGGAGAGAACAATCAAAGCTCCTTGGGGTCATGTTTGACCACTCCTTGGTCAAACATGAAACTTTAGTTACTTGGTATGCATAAAAGGGTTATGAGGTGGCTGATGAGTCAAGGAGGAGGAGTGGTGAGGCTTATATTGGTAAAACTTAGGCTAGGGAGGGCTTTAGAGGTGATTTGACCCTACTTTGACCTAAGGTTTCTCTCATAGCTTAGGTGGCTGATAATAAGTGGATGTGAGGATGTGTGATATGACAAGGCAAGGCCAAGAGAAACTTTGGTGGGGTGAAGGGGTGTTTGGTTAATCAGGAGCAGTTGACTTAGGTAAAAGTTTAACTAAGTAAACCTTATATGTTGACTTGAACATTACCACTACACCCTTAGGAGTATTGGGGGTACCCTATGTCAAGAGGGGTAGACCCCAAGTCATATCATGACTTAGGTTAGTCATTGGGTCCCCTAGGTACTCACAAACTCAAGGAAAAGCTAAGACTAACATAGTTTACCCTAGGGTTGAACTGCCTAATCACTGTGGTGAAGTGACCATCCTTTGGGGTCTCATAGGGTCCACCATAGTCCTACTAAGGTTTGACAGTGACCCATGGTTAATTAGGTCTATTATGGTGTTGAATAGGGCTAATTTGTGTCCCATGGAGTATTATGGTAATTTCTTTATCTACTCCAGGTCATATTAGGCTCTGATTGTGAAACTTGAGTTTACACCATTCTTAGTTTGAGCACCAAGTCATACATGAGTCTTCTGAAACCCAAGGGCTTCACCTCCACACTTATAGTTGACTTCTCAACTCTACCAGGCCCATATGTTCTCCTATTATTGGCCACTAACTTCTAGGGTCCCTTGAAATCTTGGGGTGTTATGGGTGGGCTCTACAAATTTGATTCATAATGAAGATTAGAATTACTTACTTTACTTTTTGAACATATAGAGTGTTTGATGTCTGAGCCTTACCAACTTATAATAGTTGTTAATCCTTACCATACTTTAAATTACACATTGTTTCCTTCACATCTGTGTACTTGCATGGTTTGAGATGACTCACTCTGGAGTATGTTAGGATGGCCAGAGGAGGAGTTGTTATAAGGTTTGTGTTTATATCATAACTGACACTTAATTGCTCTCATTTGTATTAGGTTATAGATGACATAGTATAGTGATTGAATCCGGTCAATCACCCAAAAAATGAAGAAGAAAATGATGCACTTTTTTTGTCTTTTATCCCTAGAGTTGATTTTAGTCTTGCTTGTTTATCTCTACTTTTTCTTGTGCTATGAACATTAAATTCATTACTGTAATGATCTTAATACATTATGTTTGGTTGTTGAATGTTTATGGACGATGTTTTATAATTTTAGTGTGGATACTTCTACACTTATTCTTAAGCTTTAACAAATGTCTATAGTACAAAATTTTATTGTATAGGTGTTTATATCATTTAATAATATTGTGCTTGTATAAACTATAAGTTGTGGGGTTAATAATACAGGTTGGGTGTTACACGAGTGATGAAATTCATCAAACACAAGACTTTGTCAACATATATGACATTGTAATATCAATTGAGTTGGAGGGGATAGGAAAGGTTTAAAGAATAAATAAATAACAAAAAGAGAGATTAAAATAAATTAATTTAGATCAAGGATCCAACATCTAATAGAATGAAAGAAACTCTTTTTCCAATTAAACTAAAAAAAGACCAAAGGGAAGTTTAAAGGAGTTCAAAGATGACCGTAAAGTATGAAATGGGTTCCTACACTTTTTGAATATGTCTTGATGATAGTAAAATATACACAATGAAACACGACAAAGTTGTCCAAGGGAAAAACTATGCATAAAAATAATACTTTAATAAGGTTCATTGACCTCCACCCTCTTATATTTTAGATCACTTGATTTATTTAAGGTCCCTATGGACGAACTTGTGGATTTGTGTGGTTAGTTAATCAATAAACAAGAGTGATAATTTATAAGACCCCTTTTTCGAACATTCCCCGAGTCACCATCCCCTCCCTGTAGGGAGTCTTACGCCTAGAACCGCCGCCTTGTGGTGGCACCAATACACGGGTTAGTCACTTGCACAAGACGCTGATCCTATTGGCTAGTTCATAATCCAGGACAACCATTATAGTAGGTAAGAAATATTAGGTTAACACAAATCCACATCACACAAAATAATATAAACATCATAAGTTGTTCACGCAAGAGATAAACAAAGTCTAAAGGGAAAAGAGATTTTGCTCAATACATCAAAGTCTAAACGAGGCTTATGCTCGGTACACCAAAACTCTCTTCCACTCGACAATCTGTAGAAGTAAACTCTTCAAAAACACTCACATCTATGTGCGATAAAGTAGTAGTAGTAGGTTGCGATGGCTTCTCACGGCATATCCTCCTAGGCTGCAAGTCCTCCTTGGGGTGGTGCTACTGCTCCTGCTCCTCAACCTCCTAAAATAATGTAGTCCATCGACCATTAGTCAAAATACTAAGGCATTTCAACATCCACTCCCCCGATGACTCTTACGCACCAGGAAGGAGGATGGAAAGAAGGTTACAATAGTAGCAGTAATAGTGCATACAGGTGACAGTGGCCCTATCTAGCATAGTAATATGTAGAGTAGTGCATAGCTGTATGTAAAGAGGTAAATCTACGCTAGCAATTTTATATATAGCCAGAGCAGTAAAAAGTAAGAGAAGCAAAGTGCAACACAGTAGTAAGAAAAGTACGAACATCTACACAACTATCATAGAAGGGTGCATTAACTTATATGAATGTCCATTCAAATTTATAAGTTAAGATTTCTAGTAATTAACTCGACATTTAAAAGTGCCCATACAAATTTAGATGATGATAATCTGCAAGATATGAATGATATGATATGAAACGAAATGTTTATGCCATGTTTCATACAAGTGCAACTCACACACATGACTCTATGTGTACAAACCTTTAGTTCCCTCTTTTCGGAGATAGCTAACCTCTCTGATTCCAACTATCGTTGCTCACGGTAGTAGTGGAGCGGACATCTCCACTACTAGATAGGTATACAAACTACCTTACCTAAACCTCCCATATGCCTTAGTACAGATCCTAAGTGCACTCTAGAGTCTCTGTATTCTATTGTTGGGGTATCCCAGTCTTTTGGGCTAAGTGATGGGTTTCTGGGAAACATCACACGACATCAGGCTAAGCTAGCTAGTCTACTAGAGCACATTAACTTGCCAAGTCAATGTACTCTCGTCGGTGTGAAAACTAGGGCAATATCGAAGACCTTCCACATCTTATGCACATGCGAGCAAGTGTATCATCTCAAACATTCGAGCATACAGCTTGTACGACTATCAAGTCCTCCATACATCAGTGTCACCATAACTTTTCTTAATCAAGCCTCCAGCTCCCAGGACTAAATAGTCATTATCACAACTCATCATCCTATGGGATGATGTTCGTTGATTTTGTAGTTATCCTATTATTACTATTTTTCTTAGTGATTAGTTATTCTTAACGATTTAGGGAGAATCTTGGACTTCCCGAGGTCTACCCGGTGAAGGGCTCGCAACGGTACTAGGAAGTATGATTATTTGAAGCCCAAACCTCCCTTTCTCAAGATATTTACTCTTATAGGTGTATACCCTTTATTTAAACCTTCTCTCAAGATTACATTAAACTATTCTAAGTTAGATTTACAAACCTTGATTGGGAGAGTAGATCTATCGTTTAAACCACAAGGCTCACTACTCCCATAGCATTCATGTGCAATATCTCTTGTCACCACTTTGTATATTACTCTAGCATTTCAACCAGAAGTCTATAACACTCTAAACATGCCACTAATCTATTTTGGATCAACTCCTATGATCACTTTCAAGGTCTACCCTTAAGCAATGATCTATTGAACAATGCATACCCTTAATCGTCGAATATACGGTATATAGTGCAAACCCCTAATATACTTATCTTGATTTTTCAAGATTCATTCCAGAGATGCATCATGGTCTTATCTATTACTTCAAATGAAGGTGGTAATTTTCTAAGTGGATAACTTACAATTATTCCAAGTATTAAATATGTAACATGAATCAAAATTTATGCTTAAACTACTAGGGAAAATGCGCTTAAAAAATTATACAAATCCATAGTGCGTATATAAATGATTTCCTACTAACATGTTCAAAATTTTATAAAATTCTCCCATTTTCTTAATGGTCTATTCATCTCCTTATGATTATGCTAATCGAAGGACAAACTCAAAATGAACTAGGCATGTTCTTTAAGATGTAACTCCCAAGGTATGATGCCAAATGATCTGAAATTTATTTTATAAGTTCATCATGACATATATAATGCTTGACAAGAAAATCATGAATTTCCTAATTAATTGGAAATAATTAAATAATTTTTAATTGTACGATAATTTCCAATTTACACATGAAGTATCAATTTTTGATGTTCAAATGTTCCAAATATATTTTCAGGGGTATATAATGTGTTGGAACCCTATTACTGATTTGGGCTAGAATTACTATTAGGATATTTAGTTTGATCCATTTTGTATAGTCTAGGGTCATAGGTTTATTTCCATAATTATTTCCTCAAAAAAATTCCAGCAGAATTCAATTCGACGAAAGCAGAGCTACGTTCAACGAATGACGATCTCAGTTCGATGAATCAGAGTCATAAATCTGAGTTTAGCTCGACAAACTTTGAGCTCCGGTTGACGAACTCTGATCTCTACTCATTAACTCTGCTCGACGAAAGTCAAGCTCAGCTCGACGAACTCTGAGCTCAAGTTGACAAATAAGAAGATTCAGTTCGACAAACTCCAGGCTTAGGTCGACAAAATGCTTGCTGAGTTTGACTAATTTTTTGCAGTGTTTTAGGCAGTTTTGTTTACAAAAGTAAGAACAGTTTCAGGCTTAATTTCAGGTTGTTATATATTCTGAAGGCAGAATAATTTAAAGGATTAATTACAGACAGTTATGACTCTGATATTTATTGCCGAATATTCTTATGAATATAACTGTTTAGAGACAGCATTAAATGTGGATTTTTCACAAAGTTTAAAGCTAATCTATTTCCAAGGCAGTTACCATTCTCGGGAATTCCTGATTCAGAATCAATTAATTCAAATATTTGAATTCTTATCAATATTCTATATATATGTACAGAAAATTGTTGTCTCAAGGTTACTCATATAAACATACAGACTTAGAGATAATGACTTAGAGACATACTCTTATAGATTTCATAAGCTTACAAAATTAGATCTTCAGTCTCTGCTTGTGCAAAGTATTTATCTCTCAGATACAAAAATGCCTATACCCTAAAGAAAGGACTCCCTCTCCTGTTCATAAACTCTACTCAAATCAGGGGGAGCTTTTTGCTTCAACATCCACTAGTCTTCTCAGAGATTCTTGAAAGAGAAGTCATCATCACTTTTTGTTTATTTTCATAAACTGTGTATAGGGTTTTTAAATCCCTTCAAAAGTTACCTTTTGGTTTTTAAGTCTCCTGATCAAAAGACTTAAGTTGGTTTTTGGGCACCTGATCAAAAGCTCAAAGGGTTACTAGATCTCTCTTAGAAAAATAGATCTTGTGGTGGCAGGGAACCTGAGCAAACTTGAGCAAAAACTTGTAGTGGATTTCTACCAGGGTGGTAGAAGAGTGGACGTACCTAGATTTATTGGGGAACCACTATAAATTCCTTGTGTCGTATATGATTGTTATTCTCTTTATTTGTGTGTTGTGATTGCTTCTTTATATATATATATATAACTATTTTTTTAATTCGCTATAAAACTAAATCAAGATTTTAAAATACCCTATTAACCCCCCTTTAGTGTAATTTAGATCTATCCTTCACTATCAATTGGTATCAGAGGTTAGTTCTTTGCTTTACATGCTAACACCTGAACTATAAGATCTGATAGATTTTACTTTTACCTCGAAATTTATAATGGCACAAAATAAGAAATATTCAAGCACTAGACCTCCTGTGTGCAATCTAAATAAGGTTGAACCATGGAAGGAAATGATTAGGCTATATATGAACTCTATTCATGAAGATATATACAACACTATATTGACAAGTCCACCTCTACCAGTAGTAATAACAAGTACAAGTGTTGTACCACCTCCAGAATTGACAGAAGCCCAGAAGAAAGCAAAAATTGCTAATGCCAAGGCTATGAACATTTTAGCCCAAACAATGTCAGATGACATTTTCCAAAAGGTTGTTGAATGCACTTCAGTAAGGGACATCTGGAACTCCCTCAACACAATGGTTGTCGGATCTGCTGATGAGAGAAATGACAGAATATCCCGCTTGATCTCTCAATATAAGAATTTCAAGAAGGGAGAGTTTTAATCAGTTGTTGAGATGTACACAAGACTTAGTATCATTATCAATGAGCTGAAAACTTTGGAGAAGGACATCACATTGACAGAAGTCAATGATAAGATCCTCATGTGTTTCCCTCGCACATGGGATTCAAGAATCTTGCCAATCAAAGAAGACAAAAGTTTAAATGAGATCACAATAGAGACCCTGTTGGGCAAGCTCAAATCTTATGAGTAGCTCATCAGAACCAGAAAAGCTGAACAAAAGTATTCACCCCTAGTAAGAAAAGAGAAAATTATTGCTCTTCAAGCAATAGAAGAAGAAGAAAAATCACTAGAGAATGAAGATTTTATAGGTCTCTAGGCTAAGAGATTCTACACAATTGCAAGAAAAGACTTCAGGAGAAGATCTTCCAGAAATGATGACAAACCAAGGTATGATAAAACTTCCACTAAAGAAATAGTTTATTATGGTTGCAGGAACCAAGGATAGATCCTTCCAGAATGTCTTGAGAATAAGAAGAAAGATAAGATGAAGGAGAAAGACTACAAGAAGCACTCACACAAACCCTTTTCTAGTAAATACAAAAATAAGGAGAGAGGCTTTGTTGCTGAGACTTGGCGTGAATCTGACTCAGAATCTTCATCTAGCTCAAGTGAAGATGAAGAAGAAGCAAAGACTAAATAAATCTGTTTGATGGCAATCAATGCATCTTGTAGTAATCCTGAGTCTGAGTTAGAATCTGAAGAAGACCAGGTAATATCCTCTTTTTATTTTACTTCAGGTCAGTTTAAATAGATTTCAAATTACTATGTAAAGATTTAATAAAATCTAAGAAGGAAATTAAACTTCTCAGAGAGAAACTAACTGAATTAGACAATCTTTCCTCAAAAAACCTTGAACTTAAAGAAAATTTAAAAATTGCTAATGAACAAATAGGTTCTTTAGAAAACAAGTTAAATAAGGCTAAGAAGTATGAAGAATCCCTTAATGGGAGAAGAATCTAACTGATTGATATTATAAGCACAGTCAATGCCAGGTTTAATGACAAACTAGACTTGGGTGATTCATCTAGTTAGCTTCATCTGCTTCAAAAATTCTTTTATCAACCCCTATAAACTTCATATCAGCTAAAGGAAAAGAAGTACTACAAATTAAAGATAAAATTACTAAAGTTTCAAAAAAAATAAATCAAAGGAAAATAGAAATTCACGGAAAAATTATGTTTAACAAAATTCGTCAAACCAAGATCGATGAAATCAGTATTATTCATCGAACGACGATCGACGAACTCTAAACCCAGAATTTGGGTATAACTACTCAACAACTGGTGCTCGACGAAATCAATATGATTCGTCGAATAGAGATCCACGAATGTGGAATGCAGAAAATGAATATTATCATTCTGTGAACCGAGCTCGATGAAATCAGTACTATTCGTCGAACGAAGCTTGACAAAATAATTATAATTTGCCGAACCCTATTTCCTCAAAAAGAAATTTTAATTCTTTTCAAAGAAATAATCAAAAACAAAAATTGAAAAACCCCTTTACTCAGTGGATCATCCCTCCTAGGAGATATCATCCACTTGGTTATAAAGATAAACCAGAATGCTCTTATATTTCCAATTATCATTATGAAAGAAAATAAGGACCTAAGGTAACCTGGGTCAAGAACATCTAATCTATTTTTATACAATTAAAGAACTATCCTACCATAAAAGAATAGTGGTATTTGGATAGTGGTTGCTCAAAACACATGACAGGAAGTAAGGCTAATCTAATGGATTTTAAAGCAAAGCTTGGACTAAAGGTCATCTTTGGAGACTCACTTTATGGCCAGACAAAAGGCTATGGAAATGTCAAGGTTGGAGCAGTTACCTTCAAGAAGGTAGCCTATGTGAATGGTCTCAAGCATAACCTCATCTCCATAAGTCAATTATGCGATGAAGGTTATCACGTATATTTTAATAAGTATTTATGTTGAATTACTTCTAGTTTAAATAAAATAGTTTTAACTGGAGTTAGAGAAGGTAATATCTACTTAGTTAATTTTAACTCCGCAAAAACAGAAATCTATTTATTTAATCAGGTTAGTAAAACTAGTGAACTTTGGCATAAAAAGGTTAGGACATATAAACCTTAGGACTATTGCTAAACTATCTAAGGACAACCTTGTTAGAGGACTACCTTCTGGTTATTATATAAAGAAGAACTCTGCAGGGCTTGTCAATTAGGCAAACAAACTAAAAATAGTTTTAAATCTATTTCTAAAAGTGATTCATCGGATATTTTGTATTTGCTACATATGGACCTTTTTGGACTTATTGCAGTACAAAGTTTGGGAGGAAAGTCATATACCTTAGTTATTGTAGATGATTTCTCTAGATTCACTTGGGTATTCTTTTTGAGAAACAAGTCAGATAACTTTAAAGTTCTTACAGATTTTCTTAAGAGCATCAAGATTGAGTACTCTACTCAGATTGTATTGATCATAAGTGATCATGAAACTGAGTTTGAATCTCTTATATTGCAAGAATTCTGTGAGAAGGAAGGTATCAAACATTTTTTTTATGCTCCTAAAACTCCGCAATAAAATGGGGTAGCTGAAAGGAAAAATAGAACCCTAATTAAATATGCTGGTAGATTACCTGCAGATGCTCACTTGCCCAAATTCTTTTGGGCAGAGGTAGTAAGCACAACAAACTATGTCCTTAACAGAAGTCTAATACATAAACTTAAGGGTAAGACTCCCTATGAATTACTTAAATCTTAGAAACCTAAAGTAAATTATTTTAAAATTTTTGGTTGTAAGTGTTATTTTCATAATATTGATAAGAAATACTTAAGAAAATTTGAAACCAAAGCTGCAGAAGGAATATTTCTTGGATATTCACATGTTAGCCAAGTTTATAGGGTTAATAACAAATTTACTCTTAAAATGGGAGAATCTGTACATGTAACTTTTGATGAAATTAATATGTTTTATAAGGGGAGAAATATCTCTATCGTAGAATCTTGTCAGGTACCAAATCTGTATGAGAAATTGGATGAATTAATCCTAACACAAGAGGATACATTACATCTTTCTCAACAGACTGTTGATGATGTCAGTGATGAAGAAAATCAGGAGATTTATGCTCAACATATTGTGGCTAATGAAATCCCAATAGAGGAATTTGCACCATAAGTAGTTGAATAAAAAACTCTACCTATTGATCTTGTCACACTTAGGGATCACCCTAGATCTCAAGTGATTGGATACATCTTAACTGGTATTCAAACAAGGCATCAATTGAATCAAGATAAAATGCATGCTTGTTTTATCTCTCAGATTGAACCTTAATCAATCAAAGATGTAGAACAAGATCCCCACTGGATAATTACAATGTAAGAGGAACTTAATCAGTTTGAGAGATGTAGAGTTTGGGGATTAGTTCCAAGACCCAAAGACTATCCAATCATTGGAACCAAGTGGGTATTTAGGAATAAGCTGGATGCTCAAGGAATTATTGTAAGGAATAAAGCAAGATTGGTAGCTCAAGGATATTCACAGGAGGAAGGCATAGACTATGACCATACATTTGCTCCTGTAAGAAGATTGGAGGCTATCAGAGTCTTTCTTGCATATGCAGCATTCATGAAATTCACAATATATCAGATGGATATGAAGAGTTACTTTCTAAATGGAGAGCTCAATGAAGAAGTTTATGTTGAACAACCGCCAGGTTTTATCTCTCTAACTCACTCTTCTTATGTTTTTAGACTTAACAAAGCTTTTTATGGTCTTAAACATGCTCCAAGAGCTTGGTGTGAGACTCTTGCTAGTTTTCTTTTCGAAAATAAATTCAGTAGAGGCATTGTAGATAAAACATTTTTTTTAGACAACATAAAAATAAAATTTTGCTAGTTCAAATATATGTAGATGATATAATATTTGGCTCTACCTATTCCAAACTATGCAAAAGGTTTTCTTACCTAATGCATTCTAACTTTAATATGAGTAGCATGGGTGAACTATCCTACTTCCTTGGTTTACAAGTGAAGAAAACTCCTGATGGTATTTTTATATCCTAATCTAAATATGTTAAAGAGATAATTAAAAGATTTGGAATGTCAGATGCCTCTGCTATGAAAACACCCATGCCCTCCAATACTGTTGTTGATAATGATGAACATGGCAATCCTTTTCGCCCTTGTTCACTTCCTTCTAGTTCCCTACTTCCTATGCGCTACGCCTAAGAAAGAGAACCACTCACATCTCATAGTTGAATCCCAATCCAATTCCTCATTCTTAGCTCTTTGACGTGCATGTCAAGAATGATCTCTTCTCCTTCCTAGGCAGGATCCTTCCGGCCCCGCATTGAGAGTTTTTTCATGAACCGGTCCGGAAATTGGCTTCCTCTGATTGGATTCCCTTATCACGGATTGAATTCCTTCTATTGCTTACTCCGCCCGCCCTACTATATATATAGAAAGAAAGAATTTGTTTGACTTGCACTCCTCTGTGATGATGGAATTGGCTTCGTTCGCTAGCTAGCTTGGTAATCTAAATAAATTATGAGAAATCAGTGGTTCAAACTTTCTCTTCCTCAGTACTGAAATAGCTTTCCCTGCTTCGACAGCTACAAGAGCTACCTTCTATGAATTGGTTACGGCTTCCCACTCTCTACTCTATAGGAAATTCGATCGCTTCAGACTCAATGTCCTATATTAGGTCTTCCTTCCCGACTGAACTCAATGGCTCGCAACCTTGTCTCACTTTAACGAGAATAAGCATCACAAGTGAAGGAATCAGACTCGCTAGCTATTTCAGTGCTTGGATTTCCACCCAATTCGCTATTAGATTGAAGAAAATCGGACTCTTATAGGGCTTGTTTGCCACTGCTCCCTGACCATTAGCTCGTTGCGGCATCCAACTTCACTTTATTGGATCAGATTCCCCTACTACTAAGTTGGTGGGACTGGATTTGACAGCTGTATTTTCTTACTTGGTTTGGGCGAGCATAGAGGTTAGTTCACTTCATGACCTCAGGGAGAAAATAACAAGAGCTGAATTAGAAGAGTGAAGCGAAGTAAGAGAATAGCGAAGCAAGGCTTCACTCCTAACCTAACTCGATTGGAACGTTACCCTTCATTCTCCTCGGGAGGAGTTTGTGTTCTCAATCGGCTAAGCCTCGAATGTGTTCTCACTCTCGGAGTCTCTTGGTTTCGCATAAGCTCCCCTCCTTCCCTAAAAGAGAAGCAAATGCTATAGTGAGTGATACTAACTAGTGAAGCTAACGTGCCTCCATTTATTTTCCCCATGTCCAATGTTCCGATAGAAAGCTTTCTCTTTAAACTAATCTCACTAGAATAGTGAAGTGAATCTACCCTACTAGTAGAACTCATCCGGGTATTCTTTTTCTCAATGAGAAAAATATCTCAATATCAGGATAGTATCAAACTCGAAGAGCGAAGAGAGGTGAGATTATGTGAAGCAAAGCGAGGACGAACCTACTCACTCGAAGAGCAAAGCAAAGAAAAGCGCGTTAGCGCTCGCTTTGCGAGGCCTCACTCCTTACTCAAAGAACGAAGCAAGGTGAGCAGCCGAACTCTTCAAAGAGCGAAGCGAGGCGCGTTAGCGTCATCACTCTAATAACAAATCAAGGGATAACTCCTAGCTTAACTCCAAGAGCGAGGCATGGGATAACTCCTAACTCAATGAGCGAAGGCGAAGCATAACTCCTAACTTCACTAGAATAGCAAAAAAGGGAGAACTCCTCACTCGAAGAGCAAAGAAATCCATACTTTTTCTTTCTCGAGCAAGCGATACAGGGAGTGAGACTCACCCTAGCTTTATATAACCTAAACCTATGGGTTCAACTTCTCTCCGATATCAAGATAACTAAGAACTTGAATAGCGAAGCGAGATGAGCAGCCGAACTCTTCAAAGAGCGAAGCGGTGGCCCCGAAGTAAGAAGAGCAGAGCGAAGTAGTGGCTTCAGATTGCGAAGAAAGGAATGTTTTTCTTATCAAACGTTCCCAATCAATATCAATATTAGGGAACGTTTCCCCCCTTTCTCCCCCGAGGTGGGACTTCTCTCTTTCTCTTTCATAACCAGGTATCCGCCCTAACCTCAGGCTCATCTGAAACTCAAAGAGCAAAGCGAGGCGCGTTAGCGCTCAAAGAGCAAGGCATAACATAACTCCTAACCTGAATAGCGAAGCTAAGTCAGAGCTCTAGATTGCAAAGCAAAAAGAGCAAGGCACGGAGCGTCTTTCTAGTTATGTGAAAGTACTTTTGGTCAAGGTTCACCCTCTGGGGCTGCATGCCTCGTGCTTGCTCAAGCAAACGCTACAATTAGCGATACTAATCGCCCTGTGGGAATCCCTAACTTCCACTTCTCTTCGATCTTCTGTACAAGTTAAGGAGGGATTCCCCAAATCCTTCCCCTACTCTTCTAAGAAAGGTTTTTTGAGGAACCATAAAATCCTCTGAAAATAATTTAAATACATTAATCTAAAATCTTCTCTTTTTTCAGTTCGCTCAAGAAAGACTTCAAAAGATGTTGATCAAAAATAAGAGAGACTCTTTGCTGTGAATAAGAGAGCATTGACGTCTTTTCAAAAAGAAACAAAAGAATTATGTCAGAACAAAAAAAATCTTTTCTTTCTTTTTGAAATGCCCCATCCATGCAATGACTTTTCTTTGAAGTAATGAGAGACTCTTTCAATTATGATATTCGTGGAAAATCAACCGCAACAAATGCAAAGAAGGAACATCTTTGATCCAGCATTGAAGGATTTGATCTAAGATTTCTAGATGGATGGGGTATTAGTAGATCTGACACAGAATTGAAATGTGAGAATTTCTCTTCTAAAAAAGGAAAGATTTCATGAATAGATCGGATTTTGGTCTTTTTTTTCATTTCATTTGAAGAAGAGAAAAGTCAAAAAAAAAAACAAAGAAGTTTTCAACAAACTGATTGACATCTTCAACAGATCTTTCGGGATTGTCCATCATCAACTCTTCAAAAATAGGGAAGAGAAGATTCAAAAGGCCTATCACAATTATCATAAAGAAAGACGGATGAGCCAACATGAGATTGCCTTTCTTGGCATTATCATAACAAAGAAGAGATTCTGGATTTTGCTGACTAGGTCAAATCGAGTCAAGCTCCAGGAAGTTGAAAACTCTCTCTTCTGAAACCAGTCTTTGTGTGTTTTGCCTTGAGCCGTACGAGATGAAATTCTAATATACGGCTCAAGGAGGGGAATCTTTCTTGGATTACCTATCTCAAGAAAGTCTATGATTGGTTCGAGGAACGTCTCGAGATTCAAGCGATTGCAGATGATATAACCAGTCAATATGTTCCTCCTCATGTCAACATCTTTTCTTGTCTAGGGGGGATTACGCTGACTTATTTTTTAGTACAAGTAGCTACGGGTTTTGCTATGACCTTTTTTTCAACTCGTCCAACCGTTACAGAGGCTTTTTCCTCTGTTCAATACAGAATGACTGAGGCCAACTTTGGTTCGATCAGTTCATCAATGGTCAGCAAGTATGGATGATCTTGCACGTCTTTCGTGTGTATATTACGGGTGAAAAACCCGGTGACAGGAGCACTTCTGTCTGGCTGTACGCATCTTTTGGCGTAACTGGTTCTTCCTTACCTCGGGACCAATTTTGCTCTGAGTGAAAATCGTCACAGGCGTGCCTGAAGCTCTTCCTATACTATAAAAAAAGGACCTTTGGTACTTGAGTAGTCAATTTAGTTCAGTAGCAGCGCCTAAACATAAGAAGAAAAAGAGGGCTATAAGTTGGCCTTTTGCTATAAGGACTGCTCGCCTATTGATGGCTTGGCTTCACTATCGCTCCGTAGTGGTGGTCAGCCGGGAGTCTTCCTACCATACCAAGAAGGCCTCTATTATAGTGCGTCAAGCTTCGCTAGAAGCAAGCAAGCAAGACGAGGCGAGCGATAGCAAAGGAGAAGCGAAGTAGCATAAACAAGGCTACTACGCTCGTTCGTGACTGACGAGCTCGTGTAGTAAGGCCTTTCCCTACTTTAGGCTTATCTGATGCACTCCACCCGCTATCTACTAAACGAGCGTGAGAGCCAATTGAGCGAGCGAAGCCTTCCTGGATCTTTTTTGCCCTATAATTTGGTTTTCTCTCCAGCTTCCTGGATGAATTGATTGGATACCCGAGAAAATCTCTTTGAAAGAGGAAAATGATGCAGCCTAAAAAGCGCTTTCAAAGCGGATGTCCGTCTCATCTTTCTGTAAAAAAGATGTCCTTTTGGGTCAACTAGGAAATGAGCTTTTGATTCTTTTGTCACTTCTGTAACTTCTTTTTGGAAGGTTTCAACCCTTCCACAGGTACCTCGCTCATTAGTCAATCTATCTTCCCCAGTCAACCTTTTTTTCAATGTAGGGAAAGGAAGACAAATTCTTACAAGAGACCTCTTGATAGTAGTTTTTTTCTGCATCAATAGTAGCTTGAAGCTCTAGTTTCAGAGAAGTGACAAGATAGAAGGGAGGCACGTTAGAAAGTCCTTGACTATACTACAAAGAGAAATATTGATAAGAAAGATTGGAGACTTGAACATATGCCTTTTTCCTCTATTGATAGGGCGACGTGACACACAATGGATCGCTTATCAAGGATTAAAAATTGATCACATATACATCCCCTTTTCAACAGCCTTTTTACTCTCTGCTTTTTAAAAGCCACTCATCGAAGGGTGTAGTAGAGGAATTCAATGATGAAGTAAGATCTGTAAACTGAATACATTTCTTTCATTCTTTTCAAGCTCTAAGACATAAATTCACACTTTTCACCCTATCCATCGGCGACCGGCGAGAAGGCAGTGAGTCGACGATCATTTAGTAGGTGTACCGTGAGTGGAAGGAAGCAAGAATGAAGATTGATCAAATCTATTTCATATTGACTGATAGAGTCTAAAGAGATTGAAAAACCACGGGATTTTTAGATCACTTATCCTTTTATAAACGAGAATCAAAACTTCCAAACTTGCATTTCCCCTGGGTTTCAAGTCTATTTATAGAATAACGAGATTCTCTCCTGTTGAATAAGATTCTGCCTAATGGGATGTGACTCCCTCTTCCGAATCTGCTACAAGCGAATAGCTGAGTCATGGTTCCTTCCTTTCTTCATCAAGGTTCTTCGGAGCGGGCAAGGCATGGTCTTTAGCCAATCGAGATGTTTGTAAGTCAAGGAGGATAAAGTAAATCAAGACTTCCGACTTCCTAAGCTATTCATTCAAGTGGGGAATCAGAGTCAGCTTGGCGAGTTCGTTTGCTATCTTCATTGATGTAATATTGGGGTTTCTCCTTTAGTAGCTAGTCGAAGATAGTTCACCTAGAACTTGCTTGCATCCTATCTATATATTCAGAGAAAGGGTGCTAACGCCAAGCATTGAATTACTTTAGAAGCATGCCTAGCGCTTTTAAGATTCGTTTGATTAGATACCAAATCTACTATCTTAGACTTGACTACAGAGATCGAACTCTCTGGATTGGATGGATCTCAACTTTCTCGAAAGCTTGCAACATTCAAGTGATTCCCTCGAGAGAGCTTGCAAGTCCAAGATCTATCTCTTTCTCTGCGAATACGCTGCTAGCTTGACTTAACTATCCCGAGTGCCCACTTACTGAGGAATACAAAGGTGAAACCCAAAAGCCTACTCAATAAGAAAAAGAGCGAATAACCTGACTTAGGACTTGAAAGATGAACTTGATAGTCGCCCAAGAGTACTGACCACGCCCGCCCAAAAGGTCAAGATTCTTCCCAAAAATTAGAGAGGACTGCCGGGAGCCTTCCGGAAATCAATGTTTGCCTCTTTCTCTTTCTATTCAATCTACCCGAAAGTAAGATTTCTTTCACTTCTTATTCCCAACCAAGCAACCTATATTATACGCAACTGGTACTATCTTCGCGCCTTTTTTAATATGCTCCTGACAGTTGCTCCTCGCTCTTCATCCATTTCCGTTCAATGGAGAAAGCACTTCTTTTTCGGTATGGCTTGCTTAGGTCGAGTAAGCAACTAAAGCAATTTTGTATACAGGATTTCAGTATTCTCAAAAGTATGAGAAAGGTCTGGGTGATCGCAGTCTATTCGGACTTGTAGTTAGCTCCGCTTGGGCAGCACCCCCATTGTGAGGTTCAGTGTGTTCAACCTTCTTCCCTCTGGCCAACACGTGCCTCCGTACATCAGCTGACATCAAAATCACTGCCTCCACCCCTCCAAGGCAACATCACTCCTATTATGCCTACCAAGCCTCCAAAGAGACTAAAGCATCAAAGAAAGTCTCAAAAAAATGGAACTGACCGAGTAGCACAGTGCTGAGTAGGGTGCCGAGCATCAAGTCACCAAAGAACCCTGAACAATGAAAGAGTGCGTCACTTGCGTCTTTTTTCCGCATCTAAAAAGAAGAGAATAAAATGTCCTAGAACGGAAGAAGCGCCTGGAACAGGACGTCTATTCCTAGAGTAGTTTCAACGAGTTGCCCTAGAAACCGCCCAAGAACGGAAAGAAGAGAAGAAAATGACTTATGAACCGATAGCTCTATAGGAACGAGCCCACTAGCCGGAAGGAATGACTTGCTTGAACTACTTTGACCACTGCGCTTGCCCAGAAGCGAAAGCGAACCCTTTCACCGGCCTCGGAAAGCTTTTCATTTTTTGTTTCAAAAGGATTACTACCGTTATAACAAGGGCAGCTTCATAGCAGATAATCTAACGATTCCTTACAAGCATTGCAAAAAGACTACCCCATTTAATTTATTGGAGCGAAGAAACCTTCTATGAGTGATCCTTCCTCCTATAGCTCTCATAGAATCTTCTAGAGAAAAGGTAGTTCATTTAAACTCGACAAAGAATTCTCTTGAGGCCGCTATCTAAGTTTCTTCCCTAGCGAAGAATCTTTCAACTGACTGGCTCAGAGATTTAATAAGTAAAGCTTAGCCAACTCATCGCTGAACTTTAAGAGAAAGCGAGCAAGCGGAAAAGCAGTCACCGTAGGTCAGAGTGAGTGGTTTGAAGGTCTCAAGTCCAAAATTCTGGCTAGAAAGTTAGGGGCAGTGGAAAAATCACTACCATGAAAAAGAGAAATGAAGTTAGCGTAAACCCCTTCTGAAATCGATGTGGATTCTCAGCGGTAAGGGCTGATGTTCTCAATGTCAGCAACTCCTATTGTTGATGGAGCTTTAACATAAGAAGGAGACTAAACATACTTGAGAAATTTCTACCCTTGAAATAGCGTATTACAAGGACAATATCATATGAGTGAATAAAAGACTTTATTATAGATAGGGCTAGGAAAGCAAATTCATACCATTGGGCGGAGCCACGAACCGTCAAGGTGACGGGTCATATAGAAGAAGATGTGGGTCATATAAAAGAAGATTCATGAGGAAGAGCTGGTATCACTTGAAACTTTACCACCATCTGAAATGCGCGAAACTTCGATTGGTGGAAGCCAGTCCATGAAGATTCTCCCTTCTCTGACATGCAATTCCCCTCTTTTGGTAAGCATCCAGTATCTCCGCAAATGAACATTTCTCTAAGCTTATCCTGTAGCTTATACATCATTTGAAAGCTGCGAACATGATCCAATAAATAGCTAAGGCCTTTTGGTTGAGGTCTAGCCCAAAGTCCATTAGATCGAAGAGTGCGAAAGTCTTCCCCCTCCTCAACTCATAATGTATTGAGCTGGTTGAGAAGACAACAATCATTTGTTGATGCGCCTCACCGAGAGATAGCCCGAAGCTCGGGATCCTCGGGCTGGGGCTCCTCCGCCATGGTGTCGCCCTTTCATCCCCTCCCAGTACCAGGTCTTTGTGGGAAAGCAAGAACGGGCCCATTCCCATGCCTCCTAGAATTCCCCGAGAAAGAGGAGCAAGAGACCGACTTAGAAAGCGGGGCTTATATCCCACCACTTTCAAAAGTAGGGATGAGATGGTGCTGACCGCGACCGAATAGAAGAATGTTTGCGTTGCATGCGATCAGAACCATCATGAGGGCAAACACTTGCTTCGGTTAGAGCAAAGCCGCATAACTGAAGAATGGTTTCGATAATGAGCCACAGAATGAATCAAGGAACTCAACACGTTGCCGATACCGATAGCAGCTCCCGCCAAAGTCCAGCACCTATTCATTTTCTTCTAACATAGACTGAAAGAAGAAAGATGATTTCACTAGGCTGTTGAACAGTACGTACGTCTCGCAAGAGATAGAAGCCTTAGGGGCCCTTTAGGGAGCATATGCTTTCATCATTAGTCGTATACGAGCTTGACTGCCATATTAGACAGCACTCTTTCTCCCCTCGCTGGACAAAAGACTGTAAGCGCTCCTTGGGTGACTACGAGGTTTGCTTCATCCCGTCCGTCGTCCAATCCCTTCGTTCCTATAGTCCATTAGAGTAATGGGTCTCAAATCCTTCCTGAGAGCCTTATTTTCTTTGCCGGAAAGCGGTTGCCCGTAATGCAGGGCTGACAGCTTTCTCCCTAGGATAGGTTAGAAGGAACCTCTACACATCCAAGAAGGGGGTCGATGCTTATAAAAAGAGAAAGAGAGGCGATAGATAGCTATGAACATGACACCAAAGAAGAGTTCGACCCTTTCTGTCCTAGTTGATCCTGATTCGACATTAGAAATCTCTTTCTTTTTCCCCTAAAGACTTTTGTCTGTAAATACTGCATTTTTGATTCCATTCATCAATCTCTTTTCTTCCCTATGATTTCGAGTTATAGTCTCAAGAAGAATTCTAGTTCTTACCGTGAATCTCTCTCTATATGACACCTATTCGTTATGTATGGATGATGAAATTCCATTGATACAGAGAGAATTCTAATAGACTTCTTGGAGGGTCCCATTGGCGTGCATCCAGTAGGAATTGAACCTACGAATTTGCCAATGTTTAGTTGGGGCACTTTCACCATTCAGCCATGGATGCAAAGAGACTCAGCGAGTGAACTAGGTTTTTGTATTCCTTCTCGAGCTTCTCTTTCTTCCTTTAAAGGAAATGAAAAGATGGAATAGGAAGACGTATTTTCAGAATGAACAAGATAGGGGTTGAGAAGGGGGAGTAGCAAAGTGAGACAAGATTGGAATGGGCATAGAAACATGTCTTTCTATATATATGGTGGGGTGCTGACCCTGTTAATAGACCGTTTCGTTTGATCATCCTTTCTTTTCTTTGTAGTTCCCGCTTCTCGCTCTACAAATGAATGAGGGAAGGCTTGTAAACGGTTTGTTTGGTGGGGTTTTTACAACAAAAGAAAGATAAGGAGTTGTAAACTTTATCTACCCGTCATCTCGAATCTTTCATCCAATCTGCGAAAGAAGGAAACGAAAAGCCAAAGAAAACAAATAACCCAAGCCAGCCATCCGAAAGAAGGGTCCAAGCGAAAATTCACTTCCTGATCCTTGAGTCCAATCTGCCACAGCCCATTACAACCATACTCCAAGCAAACCAAGCATCGATGCTCTCTCCTTCTAGTAGTTTCTACACTACCAAAATCTCTAGCCAATCAAGTCAACTCCTCTCTGAGCTCTGCGGCCCCAATTCCTTCTACCTTGCTTAGCCTGGCACACCGCCCTCGGGTTATCTTTGATACCTGAACCACTTTCCTAAACTCGACAAAGAATTCTCAAGTGCTGGATTTTTGGAGTGCTTCATTAAGTTTGAATTTGATAGACGTGTGTCCTTTGTTCTCAGTTGGTGCTCGCACCGATCTGTTAGCAGCACACAATCCCCGACACTGGGTATAGAAAGGCTTTTCAACAACCCCAACCGCTCATCAGGTTGAGGGGCGAAGCTTATACTATTAAAATCAGTGGTGACTAAGAGGACGACCCACAGAGCGGTGATCATATAGAAAAAAATAGGCGAAGGGGTGAAGATAATGAGGCTGAAGGAGGGATAGTGTGACGGGTGGAGCGGGAAATAATCTATGAATTTAGCGCATTCATTAGTGCATGAATGGCCCCACGAAAGAAGAAAATCTTCTTGCTCTTTCCTCCTATGACTATCCCCCAACTCGCGAGATGCAAAGCCGGACCAAAGGTGTTCATCAAAGCAGTCTTTGAAAAGTAAGAAAGAGGGCTACGTCCTTGCACCCGCCCGGGCTTATAGGTCCTCTTCTAGGGCCGTCGGATTGGTTTGTATATGATCTAAGGCTCACGGTAGAAGACAAGACACACTTTTATTTGCTACGCACCTCGACGCGCCACAGCCACTATTTTGACTCCTTTTATGCAATTCTGAACACCATGGAACTTTCTCGATTCCAATGCAACTTATCCTTTTTGAGCTGACGTAACAAATTACGTGAGCCTCCTGATGAAGCCAACAGAAATCCTATCTGAATACTACAAAGAAAAGGCAGTTTCATTATGGTTGTATACAAGCCGCCAGTTCTGGAACTTCCAGTTCCAATCGGAGCATATAGATCCGTAAATAGATTTGTATGTATAACCACTTCAGTCGTGCTCGTCGTTTCTCGAATTGAAAAAAAGTTCTTTTTTCTGGGAACATGATAAACCATAAATTGTTATGTTCATTATTCTTCATCCACCGATGCAGAAAATGCTCCAGCTTTCCATTCTCATATGAGGCAGGCAATTTTCTTGGCAACAGGTCGACATGAAGTGATTCATCATGCTCAAACATGAACCGATCGCTCATTGGGGACGGTTTAGAAAGCAGAAAATTACAACAAATTCCTTGAAAAGTGGGTCCATTTAAATGATCGAGACCTCGCAAACAAGAACGCTCCTTCCCCATATGGAGTTCAGGACCCAAAGGTAATCATTGAGTGAGCTGTATCTTATTTGTATTAGTTGACCTAAGCCACACTATTCTTGCTGGGGTGATGCTTGTCCTCCGAACCGTTCGTGGGACGAGTTTCTGCCTCATACAGCTCGGGTCGAAGACCGGGAAAAGTTGAGGAGAGAGATGGGGAGACCCAGCTGCTGCCGGTCGGGACGGACAGGAAACGAGGATCAGCTTGTTAAGAAGCAAGCGGAGGTGACATAAGTCGATGAGTAACTAGAAAGAGAGGAGAGAATCTTAGCAAAGAAGAATGGTCGATAAGAGGTGAGCAACTAGAAAGAGAGGCGAGAATCATAGCAAAGAAGAAAGAACAGCAACATAAATTCTTCATAAGATAGGCCCCAAGGCCGCCCGAATGGGCGGTGAGAAACTAGAAAGAGAGGCGAAAGGGTGAGGTTATAAGCGAAGAAGCTGAGTTGATAGCGTCGAAGAGGACGTACATAGTAGGTGAGCTTCTCTAAAGAGGAGAAGGCATGCTTCGGAGAAGGATGTGAGCTTCTATTAAGAGGATAATGGGACTGAACTCGGTGAGCATATAGAAATAGGCAAACAACCCTTGGGACTGAAGTCTCCAAAGGCGCTGAGCATATAGAAATAGGCGAAGTCAACATCTGACGAAGAGGGAAGAAGATAGAATAGCGAAGCGAAGTCAACATCTGGCGATGGAGGTGAGCTTCTCTAAAGAGGCAAAGACATGAGCGAAGTTTTCTCGCTTCCTCCCCCACCCCCCAAAAACCGACCCTATAGCGCTTCGGGTTCTTTCTATTCCATCCCAGCGGAAAGGCGGCTAGGCTAAGAACTAATAGAAGAAGTGCAGTAGTCGTCGTCTTACCAATTAGCTTGGACATCAGATCGCTCGTGCCCGCCGAAACTACGATCAAGCTTGCCCTAAATGGAATGGCTCTCTTAGTACGCCACGCCCCGACCCGAATCCTCACGTCCCGCTCACAACCGCTTTCTTTGCCAACACAACATTAGGGCCGTCCCCTTCATTCTATGCTGACCAGGACTTGCTGGCTTTTTGGGAAGCCCGTTACCACCGCGCTCACGACCTGGCTGGCCTGCCAGTGGTAGTGGGAATTATCCCATTCCCTGGCAAAAATGGGGTTGGTTGGATGCGGGATCTACTCCACGAGGAGCAGTACGGACGTAGATGATATCATCACGACCTCTCTTTGCGTACCACTAGGGATGCTTAAGTCCACTTCGCCAACTTGCATTACCTGCGCTTTCGTCTCTCTCAGTGTGGTCAGCACTGGGTGTTTCCGAGTAGCGAGGCTTACACCCATTTGCATTAGTTCATCCAAAGTTCCTTACCCTTACACGAATTTTGGAAGAAGCCATATTCCTATCAAGGTTAAGGAGTCAACTGAGCATCTCAGCGGCGGGATTGAATACCCGGATCAAATCAGAGTTCACGCCGCCCGCCCTTAACTTAACAAAGAGGAGACGTGGGCCACAGGTCGCACATCAGCCACCGGGTCGCATGAAAGAAGAACACCCAACAGAAAGATGCACACTCCTCTATGTGAAATAGGCAGATTAATATTCACTTTGTTTTAGCAGTCGTGACCAACAACCATCAGCAGTTGGCTCGTTGGTAAGGTGAGAGCTTAAAGCCCGATTTCTGGTGGCACACCCCCCAAACAAGCACCAATCGATAAAGGGGGGACGGGGAAAGCTACAGGCCCAAAACCTTCGACCCTTCTTTCTATTTCTATATGGGGGCCCGTGCACTGCTCCGTGGGCTTGTCATTTCGTCGTTGCTCATTCCCGTTAGGCCGAAGTGTTTGGTGTTTCCTTCTCCGCTCACGCTTTGCTGACCTATCGCATGGTAAAGAGAAGATAGTACGAAAGAATTGTAAACAAGATAGACCGCAGAAAGATTCTAAATAGGAAGCTTGCAAATTCATATCCCCCATAATAAGGAAATGATGAACGGGAACGAAATGAAATAAAGCATTTCTAGTGGATGAGATTCCCCCAATTATGTCTGTTAATCTAATAGGGTGGCTTGCTCTGACCAACACTCCACTTTTTGCTCTGTCCATGGAGCGTATGAATTTCCTGGAATGTAGATAGAACAAAAAAGGGAATTCAGGGATCATAATAGGAATTAGTGTACCATTGGAGGAAGGGGCACCAGTGGGAACATCTCTACTGACGAACCATTGAAAGAGTACGGGTGTTGTCGTTCCACGAGGCACGACCATGGAATTAATGAAAAAGAAGAAGTTCAGTAGTTGGACCATCTATTCTATCCGTTCTCTTTTAGCTTCTCCAGAGAAGATGATACGCTAAAAATTCAAGTGTTCACAACGCATACCGAAAAATCCATGTTGCCGACCATTAATTATATATAGGAAACTCTTAAGTGAAGGAGAGCGATAGCGAAGAAAGATTTTTGACCCCATATGTTTTCGAACGTTTTCAAGAAAACGTTCTCGTAGAAGTCTTTTCACAATGTTTTTATTTCTCATTTCTATTAGTAGATGCTATTCGAACCGTTCCATTTTTCTCAATGTCTGCATTGCTTCTATCAGTGATTATATAGGAAATAATGTTCTACCCATGACGAACTCTCTTTATGGGTACTCCTCATTTTTAGATAAGAAACATGCTTATTCTTCTCTACGCGCCTTTTTTGAATTCTTCAATCAAGAAATGAAAAGTCTATATGAGACACAATCTCTTAATTGGATCTATTTCATTATAGAATATAGTCTCTTTCAATAGACTAGTCTTATTTAGAAGATTCTCAGACTTCGGGTGCTAATGAAACTGTATAAATCGCACCAAAAATGTGAGTTCTGCCTTCTTGATCAAAGATAACCTCTCCTTTCAGTCGAGCTTTGTTGTCCACTCTTCGGATTGGCAATATAGGCCGCCAACCACAAAGTGTGACTCTCTAGCTTGAAGAGAGAACATTTACCGTCCTTTTACAAGACGGTGCCCTTCTTTGGTCTCACAAGATGAGATCATACGGACGAGAGAAGGTAGGGGTCTAGTGTGAGATAATGTGTCAAGCAAATTTGAATCTCATATGAGATAACAATCCGGGGTGACTGGATAACCACCGGAGGTGGCTCGTATTGATGAGGGATCCATTGCGGATACTCGGGTAACTGGCATCATCAGTGTTGCAGGTTGCTCCGCCCCTACGGGGTCTCACGAGATGGATATTAATTCAAAGTTGTTTAACACTCTGTTTTCTATCACCTTGGCAGAGAATTGTGGAAGATTCTCATATGAGAAAGAGCCTTTGAAAGAAAGTGCAATTGATCTTTCTGGATTGTCTAACTAAGGAGATGTGTATAGCACTACACTTGGTAACAAAGCAGATCATTAACTTGGGAAATAAATTAGGTTGGTTGTTCGATGCGCTTTATCTAAAGCAATGCTCAACTTCCTTGATGGGTTCAGACTCTTACTCTTTTCAAAAGGATTGGTCTGTTTATTTTTCTTTCACTGGATCTGGTCTCCCTCCGAAATTTCATAGGAAGGAAATTCTAAGGAGAACTCCTTTCTATACCCCAAACTCTTCGTTTCCTTGCTATGACTATGCTAAGAAAAGCCTCTTTCTAGATCGATCCCCCGGAAAGATTGGGGGTGGGGGCCAGATGCAAACATTTGAAATGAAACGTCGATTCTCTGAAGAACTCCTATCCGATTGTTCGATCCAGAAGCAGGTCTTCGAAGTTCTCGTTCTCTACAGACTGCCCCCTAAAAGTCCAACTGCTTTTACTCACCCCCATCCTTGCTTCTTTTTCCCTAGATGATCTGGATCTGTCTGACGAGCATCTGAATAATGAACACGAAGAAAGGAAGCTTCTTAATGGTATACCTTGCAGCCTCTGATGTTAGACAGCTATTGCTAGAAAAGAAAGAACTAAACTCAAGCAATAGAACACCGCCTCGTGGGATGATCCATGATAGAAGTGGAGGGATGAAAAGTAGACAGAAGGGAAGGAAGTAACCTAGCTCACGAAAGCCTTGCAACCACTATGTGGCTAGTTGGGCACACATAAGCTTTCTCGCCTCTGTGTGTGAATTTTTCATTGCACCTTGTAAGGACTCAAGCTACTGTGAGGAAGATAGACTTTTGAAAAGGGCGGAAATCGCTATGTACTTACTTCTTCTTGCCAAATTGAAAGTACGAAACCACTGCTATCTTCAGTCGTCCTTTCTGCCGAAAGGACGGAAGCACCTATTGTCACTACGAATTTATGAATGTATCCTCCCGGTCAACATGGCTCCGAACAAATTAGGCGAGTGAGTTCATTGCCTAGTTTTTCACGCGTTACTCAGGAGTCTTCATCAGTTAGAAGTTCTAAGTGAAATGAATTCCCCTCCTCAGTCAAGTCCTACTGCCTCTATTGATCGTACTGTTGTTATTCTACCAGCACTCTCCTCGGTTGATATTATCCAGTCTTTGATAGTTCTTTTTTCAGTGAAGATCAGAGCGTAATCTTCCATTGGGGAAGACCCTTTTTGCAAACCTCTCCCCCCTCCTCTAGTCTGCATTCAACAAGGTGTTTTCTCTTTTTGCAATGAGTTGAAACAGCCATTTTTGGGGTCCATATATATCAATCGTCAGGCCCCAACCATTCTATGATCTAATGAGCATTTGGCCTCTCTTCCACTTTTTTCTTTGATCTGGTAACCCCTGCTCAAAATCTTGTAGCGCCGGTCCCTACAGAGCATAACCTTGTTTATTTTCGGCTAACGGAAAGTGTTTTTTTATGGGAGTCAGGGTTATAAATAGATAAAGGGGCTTTCCTTTCCCAAGGCGTGAAGCGTTCTTCTTTCATTTCTCTTTATCAATCTGAAGCTGCTCGGTAAATAAGAGAGGAAGTTGAAAGCTCTTTCTTTGCGCATTTTGCAATGATTTAAAGGGGCTATGAAAGAGGGTTTTTCTAATTAAGAGAATCTAAAAAGAGAAATGCCCACGGAGCGGTGCTAGTGAAGGCCTACATTCTGAGAATAGGACAAAGTAGGATTTGCGGCTGAACCACCTCGTCTACTATTCATTCCTCTTTCTATATAGATATTCCACTTTCTTTTCTCTATTGCTCTTACTTACTCTAGATGACCGGGGAGGGGACAACTTTCCTTATTGGTTGAGCCCTCTCAGCAAATTGATCCATGAATTAGATGAAAAAATCTTGATCAAACTACTTACGGCCTCAGATTGCATTGTTCTGAATGTTCTTCGACTACTTTTGTTGATGAAGCTCCTCTTTTTAGGAAACTTTACCACCCGACACGACTGACTGAGCCAACCCGGTCGCTAAACCCTAAATTTGATTTAATGTTATTTCTTCTTCTTTCTTTTTGATCACTAGCGCCTTGCTTAAGCTTAAGGTGCGTAGCAAAAGGCCTTCAGGATCTACACCACCACCTAATGGAAGGACACGCGGGGTGGTCCGCAACCGGTCGTATATACACCTCGACGTAGCGTTAGAGAAAGATTAATCTTTCGCTACGTCGAGGTGTATAACATACAACTGGCGGATGAAGTAGATCCTCAAGGGAAGGGAACAAGAGTAATCCATACACGCAGTGGCGTACCACTTTTAATAGTGAAGATGTTTCTTAATCCATGATTGAAGCAGACGTTCGAACGTCTTTCAAGCCAGCCTTTTCATTGAAATCTTTGGGCACTACCTTTTCCAGGATGAGGTGTCTCGCGAACCCATACTAATTAAAGTAAAGAATTCCTTCATCATAGGGAGTCTGAGCGGATTCGAAAACATACCACTAGGTGAGTGCTGGAGTAACTAGTGTCTCAACTGGGACCCGAAGAGACACGGTACGAAGCACCTCTTAGACGGTCAGACACCATCATAGAGGAGACACCTAACAAGTCAAAGAACTTCGTGCCTCTCGCTTCGTGAGTTCGTACCTACAGAGCATGATATCACGTTCAACACCTTTCACGAAACGAGCAATAAATCGTTCCTTCCGTCATCAGCGATGAAATGCTTAGGGAACTCCTTGAGCGGGGGTTTATTAAGTATACAAGACCATCTACTTATCTTTTGTGATAGTGACTTCACAGTCATCCATCAACTTTTTAGACTCCTGAGCCACCTTTTCGTCAGCAATGACAACATACTCTAATTGCGTAGTCCAGAAACTTTGTTCCGGGACATGCATTCGCGGCCGCGAGCCATATAAGCATAAGCGCATGGTGCAGTAAGAGAAGACAAGAAACGTGTAACGTGGTCTCATAGGTCTTCCTTCATACACAACTTCAGAATTAAAACCCTGCCCGAGACCAAGGATAATAACAACAGGTGCTTTGGGAAGAAAGGGCTTGGCCTTTCTCCCAACTGGGCGTGCACCTGTCACTTCACCTATATCGGTGGTGGATGTTCATCCATGCCAGTCAAGCTTCTGGTCTGTGTTCGCTACCTGGGGCTGAACAAGCGAACCCACTAAACTCTCCCCCGCTTTCTTCTCTTTCTCAATGGTAGTGAACCTCTCTTTGCTGTGCTTCGGAAGAAAGTTTCACTTCGAGTTTAGGTATGACATGATGTTTGCCTAGGAATATTCATTTCTACTGTGATGAAGACCATCCATGGTGACCCATAGATAGGGGCAGAGCTTCAAACAACATATGTCGGGTCAGCCTACCAAGCCGAGATTGATGAAAGAGTAGAACCTACGGCTATTTATTCCTGCTTTACTTCATAACATACGAGGGGCGCAGTAGGTTGGGCTCTTCCTTCTTGCTTCACACAAATCGGGATTTCTTTAAGACTGACATTATCTTCTGCCAATGGCTGCGAAGAAAAAGAAAAGTCAGAGGTAGAGCGAATATGCCCTCCCGTACGGGCGGCCTTGCGTATTCATGGCACGGTCAAGTCGAAAGTCGTCCTTGACAAGGAAATGAAGGACACGATCAGAGAGCAGAGCGGAAAACCTTTCTTGGCATTGTGTGTGTGAGAGAGGGCCCCTTCAACGAACCAGCCACTGTGGTGGTACATATCTATATAGAAAGAGAAATTAGCTAAGTCTAAGTTCCATTTGCAACTTCACTGAACCTGCTGTCCCACTTGATGCTTCTTTAGCGTAGGTGCGCGCTAGAAGCATCCGTTGATTGCTCCTCGCCTCTCGCGTCCCATATCATCTTGGCATCTATGGCTCGTTTGATTGATTAATCAAAGTGGGGATAAGGAGAAATCGAATGTGCTACTTCGATAAATGCTGCTAAAGGATAAACTAGATATGTTGCAAAAGAAATTGGAGTTCCCTTAGCTGGTTTGCCTTCTCTTTTTCCACCGACGATTGGCTCTTTCAGATCAACTGAACAGGTTGTTAGCGCTCTCTCCTCGCCTGGATATCTTAGAAATGAAAAGAACCCCAGAGGACCTACTGTAGGTTTGTCAAGAAGTTCTCAGAGAATAGAGGGAGGGGCCTTCACAGCTTGAGAATGATGTGTTACAGTCCGCGGAAATGCAAAACTCAATGATTCTTGAGTGGATCCGTAGTGACATCTTGAAAAAAGAAAGAAATGTGACCCACTAGATTTCAAATCTATGCCATATAGCTGATTCATTTACTATGAAATTTCATTGTGGATTCATGAAATCATGCCCTTCCTTGAAGGAAAAGCAGCGGATTAGTAAGGTGTTGGAATTGAACCAACTATATATGCTTTTTTCCTTGTTTTACCGAGATGAACTCAAGATCAAGAGCGTGAAGGAGATTTGATTTTGATTCTTCACTGTCAATCTTTCCACGAGAAGCCCCCATCAATCACATTCAGAGAAAATTTAAGAGGTGGAGAAACTCCTTTATTCCAGCCGCTTTCGTGTCGTTTCCCTAGCTCTCTTGAAAGACTACCCATCCAATGAGACTAGCTACAACTATTCCCACTTTTGGGACTGTTTTGAATGCCATTATGGGACTCGATCTATCCCCTTCACCTATTTCTTGTTGCTCATCGACCCCCTATCAACTCACCTTCTTCGTCGCTATCGTAACTCACCTCTCTTTCTTGTTGCTCAGGATGTATGCTTATCTCAATAGGCGTGAAGAGTCATCTAATCTAAAGTAGAGAAGAAGGCGTTGAGAAGGCATCGAATTGGCTCTGGGACTTTCAATGCCTTATACGCTACGCGCCTTGACTCAAAGAATTCATTTCTTTTTCTGAGATGAAAATGTTTGACTCTATGGGAACTTCACTAAAAGCGGGGGAAGGGGATGACACTAGTCTTTCATTCCTTTCTGGAGGCAAGGGAAAGCAAGTAACGGAATGAGCTAGTAGTTGGAATGAGTGATCAGCTCTTGGAGAAAGTGAATTAGTCATTGCTGTGAACCTCAACCCGAAGTACTTTCACTTAACTAGAAAGACGCTCCACGCCTTGCTCTTTTTGCTTTGCAATCTAGTGCTCTGACTTAGCTTCGCTATTCGGGTTAGGAGTTATGTTATGCCTTGCTCTTCGAGCACTAACGCGCCTCGATTCGCCCTTTGAGTTTCAGATGAGCCTGAGGTTAGGGCGGATACCTGGTTATGAAAGAGAAAGAGAGAAGTCCCCCATCGGGGGAGAAATGGGGAACGTTCCCTAATATTGATATTGATTGGGAACGTTTGATAAGAAAAACATTCCTTGCTTCGCAATCTAGAGCCACTACTTCGCTCTGCTCTTCTTGCTTCGGGGCCACCACTTCGCTCTTTGAAGAGTTCGGATGCTCGCCTCGTTTCGCTATTCAAGTTCTTAGCTGTCTTGATATCGGAGAGAAGTTGAACCCATAGGTTTAGGTTATATAAAGCTAGGGTGAGTCTCACTCCCTGTATCGCTTGCTCGAGAAAGTGAAAGTATGGATTTCTTTGCTCTTCGAGTGAGGAGTTCTCCCTTTTTTGCTATTTGAGTGAAGTTAGGAGTTATGCTTCGCCTTCGCTCTTTGAGTTAGGAGTTATGCCTTGCCTCGCTCTTGGAGTTAAGCTAGGAGTTATCCCTTTCTTTGCTATTAGAGTGATGACGCTAACGCGCCTCGCTTCGATCTTTCAAGAGTTCGGCTGCTCACCTCGCTTCACTCTTTGAGTAAGGAGTGAGGCCTCGCAAAGAGAGCACAAACGCACCTTGCTTTGCTTCGCTCTTCGAGTGAGTAGGTTCATCCTCGCTTTTCTTCGCATAAGCTCACCTCGCTTCGCTCTTTTAGTTTGATACGATCCTGATATTGAGATCTTTTTCTTGTTGAGAAAAAGAATATCCGGATGAGTTCCACTAGTAGGGTAGATTCACTTCACTATTCTAGTGAGATTAGTTTGAAGAGAAAGCTTTCTATCGGAATGTTGGACATGGGGTAAATAAAGGGAGGCGCGTTAGCGTCACTGGTGAGTATCACTCACTATAGCGTTTGCTTTTCTTTTAGGGAAGGAGGGGAGCTTATGCGAATCCAAGAGGCTCCGAGAGTGAGAACACATCCGAGGTTTAGCCGATTGAGAACACAAACTCCTCCCGAGTGGAATGAAGGGTAACGTTCCAATCGAGTTTTGTTAGGAGTGAAGCCTTGCTTCGCTATTCTTTTACTTCACTTCGCTCTTCTAGTTCAGTAAGTAAGTGAGGAGTTATAGTTCTTCCTTTTCTATTCAAGCTAGGGTCGCGTAGCGATGCTTTGCGATTAAAGCTAGGGTCGCATAGCGATGCTTTTCTATTAAAGTGAGGTGTTATAGGAATACCTCACCTTGCTATTCTAGTTCAGTTAGTAAGTAATCCCTTGCTTTGCTTTGCTCTTCGAGTACTACTTGAACCATTGAATTTTGTTTCTTAAAAGAGGCCTAATACCCCCCAAGGTATAGATAGATAGATTTGAAGCTCGTCGCTACGCGCCTATTCTGAGAGAATCCAACGATCTGACCTGAAAAAGAGCATTTTGGACCTTCCCCTTCGCCGCTATCGAACCTCACCCTCTTCGCCTATCGAAAACTCCACATTCTCCCTGCTTGATCTTCATATGGGTGATTCGCCTATCGGTCCTTCTGAGTCTTTACATACTTGGTAGCGATGCTATCTATGGAACTTCCCCAAAGCTACATATGGTACTCTGCTTGTTAGCTGCTATCGCGGCTCACCAAGAAAGACCCCTTTCGTATAAAAAGAAAGAGACCTTCATTTGTCCTCTTCGACTTACGTTGACCTTCACTTCTTCTTAATGAAATTGAAATAGAAATGAATCGAAACTTATAATCAATGCTTTCCTGGGGTGTACCTCTTCCGCTGCTTTCTGCCAAGTCTATAGTTGTTATTGAGATTTCTTGAAAGAGATTGATTGTCTAGAATTCCCCCTATTGAGTGATTGGTATCTTGTGAATAATGACAATTGTAGGGGCATGGCTCAGGTATAATGGGGGGGGGGACAATACGTTCTTTAGGGAGTGGACTGCTAATATTTCCTAGCCTCAAGGTCTTGTATGTACATATGTCTCCATATCATGATGAAGTCAGCTTGCCGTTTGTCTTGTTCCTTTTCCTGAGATCAAAGGTAGTGTTTGGTACATTGGAAAATCTGTACGTGATTTTGAGAAGCCTCACTTAGCTCAATGATATACATCAAGGTGTATTTGATGTTATTTTGAGTTTATATGTGCAGGTTAAGAATGTGCTAGAATGAAGGAAAAATATTCTATGTTAATGTGTCGACACCTGAGGAAGCTGTGTCGACACTTTAGTAAGATTGTGTCGACACTTGGAAATAGCTGTGTCGACACTTTAGAAAATTTGTGTCGACACCGGGAGGCAGTGTTGACACACAGAAGATTATAGTCGACATCGACTGTGTCGACACCTGGAGGCAGTGTCGACACACAGAGGCAGAGTCGACAACAACTGTGTCGACACCTGGAGGCAGTGTCGACACACACTATGTTCTGAGTCTACATCAACTATGTCGACACATAGGACTTGTGTCGACATACAGCTGAGTCTAGACCAAGTTGATTGCTGATGTATGGTGAAGTGCTTGTGTCGACACAAATAATCAGTGTCGACACATTCTCAAGATGCAGTATCAAGAAGCTGTGTCGACATCAAGGCAGCTTTGTCGAAATCACCAAAGGCTGTATCGACACTTAAGTCACTTGTGTCGACACATATTGACAGATGGTCTCGACACTTTATGATAGACAGACTCGACACTTTGCTGACAGAGTCAAAGGCTCAAGAACTGTTTGAAGACTTGAAAGTTGTGGGTTATGATGGGTTTACTGAAGCTGTCAGACTTGTCAGAAGTTTGTTATAAACCAGATCAGCCGGTTACCATGGACGAAGTCTATAAATAGATGGATTCAGAAGAAAGAAAAAAAACAACACAACATATATAGAGAAGAAGTATTGTCACCACAAATCTCTGATAAAGAAAGTACAAGTAACAAAGAAGAAGATCTTCGTGAGAAGATCTAAGAAGACGATCTGAAATAGTTTTCTATTCAGATTCTATCTAAGTTGAATTCAATCAGAATTCAGAAGTATCATTAAGGTTTTTGGATAGAGAGAGATCAAGCCATTTGAAGACAAGAAGAAAGCTATCACAGGTTTCTAAAGAAGCAGATACCTAACCAATCTGTCAAGAAGATTCAAATCTATTTCTGAAGTCTAAGACGAAAGCTGCCAGTCAGTTTTATTCAAAAGAAATCAACCCAACTATGTTCAGATTCAAGAAGCTTTGAAGAAAGTTAAGATAAAGTTGATTTCAGCAATCAGCCTCTTCAAGAAGCAGATCAAGAAAGTTCTTATCCCTTCTCTCTCAACAGGGATAAGAGATTACAAAAATTCCTTATCAAATTCTGTAGGATCTATTCATAGATATGAGTTGTAAGCCTATTTTATAAAGGCTGAGTGTAGGAGATTTATTCTCTGAGGTAGGGCTGTTTATGCCTGAGTTGTAGGAGAAGGTATTCTCTGAGTTGTAGGCCTTATGGCAAGGTTGAGGTAGGGTTGTTTATGCCTGAGTTGTAGGAGAAGGTTTTCTCTGAGTTGTAGGCCTTGTGGTAAGGATGAGGTAGGGCTTGTTAGCCAGAGTTGTAGGAATCCTTTTGGATTCTGAGCTAAAGGAAGAAGTTAGGCCGACTCTAGTATACTGCTAGATAGGTGAAGGGGGAAAGTGGATGTACCCAGACCTTGGGGAACCACTATAAATCTGTGTGTAATCTGTGATGTGTGTATGTTTGTGATTGTTGTGATGTGTTAGCTTAGATATATCTGATTTATTTAAAGAACTGTAGTTATATTCTGCATTAAGTTAAATCAAGGAAAAGTACCATTCACCCCCCCCCCCCTCTAGGTGTTCAGGTAGTCTTGTGAAAGTGAGGGTAGATCTTATATTTTCTTTTAGGAAGAGTTAATGCGGAAAATTAAAAATTAAAACACATAACAGAGCATAGCACAAAAGAAACAGAGCAAGCAAACCAGACGACACAAGGAGCTACAGTGGTTCCCTCTCAATAGGTACGTCCACTCTTCTACCACCTTGGTAGGAATCCACTACAGGTTTTTGCTAAGGTGCCCTGCCACCAATGATCTGATTCAGGTAGATCAAACAGACCCTTTAGACTTTTGATCAGGTGTCTAAAAACCAAGCAGGTTGTTGATAAGGTGCCCTGTCACCAACGTTCACTTTTGAAGAGGTGTGAACAAACTCTTTACAGGAGGGGGAAGGAGAGTTAGATTGTCTTCTCTATTTTAAAACGGATTAGAGAAGCATAAGAGACTCTTCAGAACTTATGACAGAATACTGTCACGAGGTTCTGAAGGAGTAAGGCCTGAAGAAGACTAGAGATCTGGATTTAGATGTTCTTCTTCAGCTTCCTTATTTCTTCTTCTTCTTCAGAGAAACTCTGAGTGTATCTTCCTGGAACAGGAGCACTCAGGTTGAGGAAGAGCAGAAGAGATATCTTCACAGTTGGATAGATATTGCTGTGAGCAGCTGTATCTTTTCTTTCTTGAAGACTGCTGAATGTTGATGGTAGCAGTCTTCTTTCACATTTGTTCTACAGCTTCGTCTGTGTGTTTCTGGTCACTGTCTTCTTCTTGTATGTTTCGTGTATGTCGTGTTTTTTCTTTCTTTCTCCAAAAGAACTCTTTAAATAGGTGCAGCAGCAACGGCTCTATTAGAGCAAGACTTTTGTCTTCTTCTCAGATCTTGAATCTGGGCTGCAATTAACACAAAAACAAGTCTTGCAGATATATCCTATAAAAGGGAAAACTACAGCAGCTGCAATAAATAGACTCATAAAGGATGTTTGATAAATCACATCGGAAATAGCTCTTTACAGCCAACGGCTATAAAGGACAGCTGCAACAATAAAGTCAGATAATAAGACAAAAGACATTGCCAGAAAGAATTGACTTATGCATAAATATAGAAGCACGTTTGCTTTGAGATATATGCGTAAGACTAATTAAATAATCCATAATAAAACATGTCAGAAAATATAGGAAATAAAACAACAAATAAAACGCATATAATATTACATATGCAGACCAGAAGATAGTCGAACGATCCTCGACGATCGTCGACCGACCTACTGAGATCGTCGAGCTATCAGTCAGATAGTCGACCGATTCAAACAAAACAGAAAGCGTCGACCGATCCTTAGAGATCGTCGAACGGCCTACTGAGATAGTCGAGCTATCAGGAATATAGTCGACCGACTCGGGCAAGACAGAAAACGTCGATCTATCAAGAGATAGTCGACCAGAGCTCGACGATCTAGCAGAACGTCGAGCTGGCTAGAGACAGACGATCGTCGACCGGCTGATCGACGATAGTCGATCGGCGTTCGACGATAGTCGAACCCGAAAAAGACTTAGCCAGAATTTTACTGGAAAAGAGAATACTCAATAATGAGATTTTGACCATGGATAAATCTTGGGTCAAGATCTAAAAGGAAAGACTTAACTCAAATCCAAACTAGGGTACCAACAATCTCCCCCTATTTGGGTTAAGTCTTTCACAAACTAAAAACTACTAAAAACAAATAAACTAAACTTAAACAACTTAATAGAGATCCTAGCCCAAATCAGAACCAGGGTTCCAACAATCTCCCCCTATTTGGGCGAGGATCCTATTAGCAAAATAATAAAAAATTTGCAAAGCATAAAATATATAAAGAAAAGCTTTGATTGGCTGGCTGCTTGCTGGCATTTGCAATCTCCCCCTATGTTGATGCAGTATATGTGATTTGGACTCAGCTGAGATGACTTTGAATATTGATTGAGTCATCTAGCTAACTCCTGGAGATAGTACCTGCAGAAGGCTATGGTAGAGATTGCTCTCTCCTTGAAAAAGGGTATATTAGCAGCAAAAATGATATTTTGTCCAGCAAATTTGATTAAGATTCTGGATCTGAAAATCAAAATCAGATATCTTCCTTCCTATAGAATTTCTTTTCATTAGACGAGATTCAAACTCAGCTGACCAATGCAACTAGAGTAGAGGACTCAATCTAAATGAAGTTAGAAAAGGATCTATAAGAAATAGAGTTATCTGACCGAGAATTTCTTTATACAGAAATCTGAATGAAATATTTGAACATAACATCAATCAGATATAATCAGCTATAAGAAAAGAAGATGCTTCCTAATAAATCTGTTCCTAATAATAAAATGATTTGAAAATATTTAACTATGAGTATAAAACAGATTTATGAAAAGGCAAACTGAGATTGAAAGTTTTGTAGAGTTTGGCCCTGTTCTTGATCATCTCTTCATGTTGGAAATTTTGAGTCTGTAATCCTGCAAGACAGAAAACAGATCAAGTGCAAAGGGAACAAGAAGAGATGCAGTTTTTGCTTTTGTGCATGAACAAATGAATGAAGCAAATCTTGAAGAAGAAAAAAAATGAGGGCAGAGAAAATGACAAGGGAATGCAATTTAATGAGCACAGCACTCATTAGGATAATCTGAAAAAGATTTTGAAGAAAATCTTTAAAATCAGAAAGGCACTGTCTGATAATTCCCTTCCTATAGAATCACTTTATCACAAATAAAAACTTCAACACAGTGTGATGATCCACTGGATCAAGTCTGTGTTGAGTTTTAGTGTAGATAATTTTGTGAAAAATCTGTAAGGATGTAGAATTATCTTACTATGCCTCTTTGAGATCTAAGATTCATCAAAAAGGAAAATTTTCAGACCATAAATGTAATGAGGTTTTATTGGTTTATTAAATAAATTTTTCAAAAAATATTTCATGTATGTTTGAAAAATTTGAGAAAACTTTTGAAAAACAAAATCAATGTTGTTGAATTTTCTTAATATTTCTCTTGAAGGTTTAGTTGTATTCAAGTTAGAGATTGATTTAGGATATTTTGAAATGTAGTTAGTATTGGATATCACCTGATATTTTCTAAGTTCTGATTCAGGCTTTTCCTTGTTGTTTGATGCATTTACGGCCTTTAAGCAGAATTCTTTGGCCCTTGCTTCCTCCTCTTCATCTTCAAATGATGAGTCATCATCGGAGACATCCCAGATAACATCTAGGGATGTTAATTCTTCTTCGTCAAATGAGATGATGTGGCTTCCTTCTGATGTGTCATCCACGGGTTCAGAAGCCATTTGGTGAAGGGAATCCCACATCTCCTTAGCTGTTGAACATTCAACAATCTCTTGAAAAATGTCATCAGACAATGATTGAGCTAGGATATTCATTGCTCGGGCATCAGTTAGCCTGGCACTTTTTGTTGTTGTTGCCGATGTTGGAAGACCTGTCAAAATGGAAGAAAATATTTCTTCATCAATATTGTTCATAAATAATTTGATTCTTGCCTTCCAGATGCTAAACTCAGCTAAGTTGCAAGCTGGAGGTCTGGTGCTTGACCATTCTTCATTTTGTGCCATGAAAAACTCTTAAGAAATAAATATAAGATCTATCTCAGGGATCTTTTGATTCAGGTGTTAGCCTGTACAAACAATCAACCTCCCTCTGATACCAATTGAAAGTGAGGGTAGATCTTATATTTTCTTTTAGGAAGAGTTAATGCGGAAAATTAAAAATTAAAACACATAACAGAGCATAGCACAAAAGAAACAGAGCAAGCAAACCAGACGACACAAGGAGCTACAGTGGTTCCCTCTCAATAGGTACGTCCACTCTTCTACCACCTTGGTAGGAATCCACTACAGGTTTTTGCTAAGGTGCCCTGCCACCAATGATCTGATTCAGGTAGATCAAACAGACCCTTTAGACTTTTGATCAGGTGTCTAAAAACCAAGCAGGTTGTTGATAAGGTGCCCTGTCACCAACGTTCACTTTTGAAGAGGTGTGAACAAACTCTTTACAGGAGGGGGAAGGAGAGTTAGATTGTCTTCTCTATTTTAAAACGGATTAGAGAAGCATAAGAGACTCTTCAGAACTTATGACAGAATACTGTCACGAGGTTCTGAAGGAGTAAGGCCTGAAGAAGACTAGAGATCTGGATTTAGATGTTCTTCTTCAGCTTCCTTATTTCTTCTTCTTCTTCAGAGAAACTCTGAGTGTATCTTCCTGGAACAGGAGCACTCAGGTTGAGGAAGAGCAGAAGAGATATCTTCACAGTTGGATAGATATTGCTGTGAGCAGCTGTATCTTTTCTTTCTTGAAGACTGCTGAATGTTGATGGTAGCAGTCTTCTTTCACATTTGTTCTACAGCTTCGTCTGTGTGTTTCTGGTCACTGTCTTCTTCTTGTATGTTTCGTGTATGTCGTGTTTTTTCTTTCTTTCTCCAAAAGAACTCTTTAAATAGGTGCAGCAGCAACGGCTCTATTAGAGCAAGACTTTTGTCTTCTTCTCAGATCTTGAATCTGGGCTGCAATTAACACAAAAACAAGTCTTGCAGATATATCCTATAAAAGGGAAAACTACAGCAGCTGCAATAAATAGACTCATAAAGGATGTTTGATAAATCACATCGGAAATAGCTCTTTACAGCCAACGGCTATAAAGGACAGCTGCAACAATAAAGTCAGATAATAAGACAAAAGACATTGCCAGAAAGAATTGACTTATGCATAAATATAGAAGCACGTTTGCTTTGAGATATATGCGTAAGACTAATTAAATAATCCATAATAAAACATGTCAGAAAATATAGGAAATAAAACAACAAATAAAACGCATATAATATTACATATGCAGACCAGAAGATAGTCGAACGATCCTCGACGATCGTCGACCGACCTACTGAGATCGTCGAGCTATCAGTCAGATAGTCGACCGATTCAAACAAAACAGAAAGCGTCGACCGATCCTTAGAGATCGTCGAACGGCCTACTGAGATAGTCGAGCTATCAGGAATATAGTCGACCGACTCGGGCAAGACAGAAAACGTCGATCTATCAAGAGATAGTCGACCAGAGCTCGACGATCTAGCAGAACGTCGAGCTGGCTAGAGACAGACGATCGTCGACCGGCTGATCGACGATAGTCGATCGGCGTTCGACGATAGTCGAACCCGAAAAAGACTTAGCCAGAATTTTACTGGAAAAGAGAATACTCAATAATGAGATTTTGACCATGGATAAATCTTGGGTCAAGATCTAAAAGGAAAGACTTAACTCAAATCCAAACTAGGGTACCAACAATCTCCCCCTATTTGGGTTAAGTCTTTCACAAACTAAAAACTACTAAAAACAAATAAACTAAACTTAAACAACTTAATAGAGATCCTAGCCCAAATCAGAACCAGGGTTCCAACATCTTGAAAGTTAAACTATCAAGTGGTATCAGAGGGAGGTTACTCAAAGAAGGACTTAACAGTCTGAGTTAGATCCCAAAGGCAGAATCAAGAATCAAGAAAATGGGTTCTGGAGAGAATGATAAGGAATTAGGGTCAATGAAATTACCTATCTGCAGGAAAGAGATTTTTGGAATCTGGAAAGAAAGGGTTAGGTTTTTTATGGAGGCCTCTGACCCAAGGATATATATCACAGTAAAAGAAGGTCCATATATCCCAATGAATGTGTCTGTTCTAGATGCAAATCAGAGAACTCCTAAAGATTTTTCTGAAATGACCAAGGATGAGATTATATTGGCAACTATGGATAAAAGAGCTCAGAACATCATAGTGAGTGCCATAGATGATTCTACTTTCCAAAATTTGATTCATTGCAAAACCTCCAAGGAAATGTGGGACACCTTGATTGTCTACATGGAGGGTTCTAAAGAAGTTAGACAAGACAGAAAGTCTATGCTCAATCAAGAATATGAGTGTTTCAGACAAGGGAAGTCTGATAACATATCTGAATGCTACAAGAAATTCTATAGGTTTGTGAATGAACTGATGTCCTATGGAAGGGTCTTCAGTACTTATGAGCTGAATGACAAATTCCTAAGATCCTTGATAAAGGATTGAGATTCCAAGATTTGTGCCATTAGAGAAGTGACCAAACTAGCAGACATTTCTCCTCCAACCTTATTTGGAAAGTTGCTATCATATGAAATACAACTAATGGCCAGGAAGGAGGAAGAAAGAAATACAAAAGGAGAGCATAGAAAAAAGTCAGTGGCCTTCAAGGTTGAAGCCACTAGAAAGAGCAGGAGGATGTCTCCAACACCTCCTAAGGAAGTTGCTGAAGTTATCTCAGAAAATTCAGACAATCAGAACTCAGATAGCAGTGATTCAGATGTAGATTTTGCTGCCTTTACAAGGCAGTTTTAGAGGTTCTTAAAGAAGAAGCAGTGGAAGTCAAGACCCTCCACATCACAGCCAGTTGATGACTACTATCAAAAGAGAAAATCATCAAGAAAGGAAAGGAGCAGGTTTAAGCCCAACAAAGCTACAACATCAAAAATTGTTTGTTATTGCTCAATAGGCCTGGGCATGTGGTGGCTGAGTGTCCAGAAAAGAGGAAGGAGTCAGCAGACAAAAAGAAGACTCAACAAAAGGGCAAGAAGGAGAAATCCTTTGTTGCTAAGAAGCAGAAGAGTCTTACAGATCAATCCTCCTCAGAGTCAGAATCTGAAGTTGAAGAATACATTGGACTGTATGCAGCTAGTGAAGAAGAGGAGTTTATGCAATTACTAAACTCCATCAATGAACAAGAATACCACCAGTGCATGGGACTGATGGCTGAATCAGAAGACAACAAGTGCCAGGATCAGCCTAGTCCCAGTAAGGTACAAAGTAATTCTAGAATTTCTTATTATAGCACTGGTTCAGAGTCAGATTCATCTTCATTAAGTGATGAGGATGGATCAGAATCTGAAGTAGATATTCATCAGTTGATAGATGAATATGGGGACTTATTGCAGGCACTTAAGAAAAGCAAAAACCTGGCCAAAACTCAGGCTAAGGAGATTGCAGATCTTAAGATGACTGCATCTGGTTGAGAGAAAGAATTGGATCAACAAATGAATGAGGTTGCCAATCTAAAAACTATTACTGTTATTTAGATGGGCACAATCACATATAAAAATGATCTAATTAAAAGTCTGGAAATCAGACTTCAAGTAGAGAAAGATTTGGTGGCTAGCTACTCTAAGTCAAAATCAGTCTTACCCTTAATTGATGAGTTTGTGGCTCAAAAGGGTAAGGTTGGAATAGGCTATAAAGATAACACCAGGGCTGCCCATTTCAAGAGAAAGGGCAAAGCCTCTGTTCAGCCATTGAGTTTTAAAGTCCCTGTAGTTTTTAGAAAGGTGCATGAGCCTTCTAACAAGTATGACTTTGAGAATACTCAAGGTCGTAATAAGACTGAAGTTCTGAATGACAAGGGTGGTTATGTCAATAAGTCAGCCCATGTTCATAAACCCCATGGTTATAAGAAACCAGTGGGTGTAGCTGTAGAAGCACCAGCACAGAACAAAAATTCTTCTGTCAAAAATGTATCTAGACCTAGATACAACAAGTATGAATGTTGGTGCTGTGGCAAGACAGGCCATTTTGCCTTAGACTGCTGGAATAACTTAAGTGTCAGGAAGAACAACAGTCTACCAGTTAGAAGAGCTGCTGGTAGTTTTGATATGAATGGTGCTAACTTGAACCAAGGACCCAAGACTTACTTGGGTTATAAGGGAAAGTAATTCTGTATTGCAGGAAAATCCAAGTTTTCATGCCCCTATATGGTACTTGGACAGTGGATGTTCCAGGCACATGACTGGAACAAAGGGGCTGTTGAAGGAGTACACACCTATCAAGGATGGGCCTAAAGTAATCTTTGGTGGATCTTAAAGAGGAATCATCAAAGGTTTTGTTCATGCAGTCCAACAGGAATAAGCAATAAGATGGACAAGCTTTCCATTGCAGAAGGCTAAATTGCAGATGAAGGATTGAAAAATGATGGCTACTGTCCAGGAGGAGTACAAGACTCTCTAGAAGCTGATGACAACCAAGAGGTGCAACATAATGAAGAAACTGGAGGTGTTCAGCCAGAAGGAATTTTACCTCCAACTATAAGACATCTAAAGGATCATCCAGTAACTCAGATAATTGGTGATCCAAGACATGGAGTGCAAACCAGAAGTAGAAATCTGAATACAGTCCTGCACTCAAGTTTTCTGTCTCAACTGGAGCCAAATAAATTTGAAGAAGCTATCCAAGACCAACACTGGATTAATGCTATGCAAGAGGAGCTTAGTCAGTTTAGAAGATGCAAGGTCTATGAGTTGGTTCCTAAACCAAAAGACCACAACATTATTGGTACAAAGTGGATTTTTAGGAACAAGTTGGATGAGAATGGAGTTATTGTGAAGAATAAAGCAAGATTGGTTGCAAAAGGATACAGGCAGGAAGAGGGAATAGACTTTGATCAAACATTTGCCCCAGTAGCAAGACTAGAAGCAATAAGAATGTTCCTTGCCTATGCAGCATATCAAGGCTTCAAAGTATACCAAATGGATGTGAAATCAGCATTCCTGAATGGTGATCTAAAAGAAGAAGTCTATGTAGAGCAGTCATCAGGTTTTGTAGATTCTCTTAAACCTGGTTATGTCTATAGACTTAGGAAAGCATTGTATGGGTTAAAGCAAGCCCTAAGGGCTTGGTATGAAACCCTGTCTACTTTCCTTATTGAGAACAAATTATCAAGAGGCAAAATAGACAAAACTCTATTCCTAAGGTAATCTAAAGGTAAGATAATCTTAGATCAGATCTATGTGGATGACATAATCTTTGGATCTACAGAGAACAACATTTGCAAGAAGTTTGCCAAACTTATGCAAGGGATGTTTGAAATGAGCAGTATGGGGGAACTTAAGTTGTTCTTGGGACTCCAAGTAAGACAGACTGATGATGGATTGTCCATATCCCAGTTTAAGTTCACCAAGGAGTTAATTAAGAAGTATGGTATAGAATCATCCTCCACCATGAGAACTCCTATGGGAACAAGTATGCTTATATGCAAAGATGATGCAGGTAAACCTGTAGATGAGTCTTTATATAGAGGAATAATTGGCTCTCTATTATATCTAACTGCTAGTAGACTAGACATTATGTATGCAACATGTGTCTGTGCTTGGTACCAAGCATGCCCTAAAGAATCACATTATACTGCAGTCAAGAGGATTTTGAGATATCAAAAGGGCACATCTAATCTAGGCCTTTGGTACCCTAGGAATGGAGATTTTCTACTAACAGGTTATTCAGATGCAGATTTTGCAGGCTGTAGAGAAGATAGAAAAAGTACTACAGGTACATGCAAGTTCTTGGGAGGAAGGTTGATATCCTGGAGTAGTAAGAAGCAGACTAGTGTTGCAATATCCACAGCTGAGTCTTAATATGTGGCAGCTGGAAGTTGATGTGCACAATTATTGTGGATTCAGCATCAGCTAAGGAATTATGGTATTCAGGTAAGTAGAACACCTTTATTGTGTGATTCTAAAAGTGCTATTTCTATTACAAACAATCCTGTTTCACATAGTAGGACTAAGCACATAGAGATAAAATACCATTTTCTTAGAGAACATGTAGAAAAAGGAGACATCTCATTAGAATTTGTTAAAACTGATTTTCAAATTGCAGATGTATTTACTAAGCCTCTGGATGAAACTAAATTCAATAAATTTAAAATTGAATTAGGAATGCTGACTATAGGTTAGTTTACAAAAAATATTGGCTAAGTAGTGGTGTCGACACATTCAGTGTTAGTGTGTCGACACAGAAGAATTGTGTCGATAATTCAGGAAAATGGTGTCGACACAGAGTAGAGGTGTAGACACATCAAGGATATTATGTCGACACATTCAGGAAAGTTATGTCGACACAACCAGAGAAGTGGTGTCGACTCATTCAGAATTTCTGTCGACACAAAGAATCGGTGTCGACACAGAATTTCTGTTCTTTGATAACTTAGGTCAAGTGTCGACACATCATCAATTGGTGTCGACAAAAAGTAGTCCATGTTGATGTCGAGACATTAGAAGTATGTGTCGACACATTTCGACCGTGTCGACACAATTTGATAGTTTTTGCCCGCCTTTTGACCTTCTTTTCTTAGAAGGGTATAAATAGGTTAAACACATATTCTGTCGACACGCTCACCAGGGTTTCGAGACAAAAGCCTTGTGTCGACAATCTCTCTTCTCTCTTTCTAAGCTTTCTCTTCGTTCCAATGGCGCCCAAGATTGAAGATGCAATCAACGAGGGATATGAGTTTGTTTGACATGCATTCGACGATGCAAATACGGAAATCCAGCAAGTAATTTCTCGTCTCACGAACAACGGATTAGACTATCTTGTCTCTGAACATACGAAAATATGGAAGAAAGAAGTCCTTGAGTTCTATACCGGTGCATCCGTGGATTCAACCGGATTAAAGATCAAATCAACCGTCCATGGAGAATGAGTCAAGCTGACTCAGAAAAGATTGAGCAAAATTCTACATCTTCCCAGGGTCCAAGATGAGGAAGAGGTTCCAGCCTCAAAAAAAGGGAAACACTTCAATGGTGTGGATTGGATCCAACCATAAAGATAGGATCTGCCATCAATAAGAAGGGCATGAATCCTCAAGGGAAATTCCTGTCTGAAATTATAGGCAAAGTGATCAAATGTAAACCAGGTGGAAATGATAGGATCTCAGCCTATATGTTCAGTCTGATGACAAGAATTGTCTTTAAAATTCCAACCACTTGGTCAGCAGTTTTGTTTGATAAAATCAAAGAAGGAATTAAGAAGCCAAACTTGGCTAGAATTTTGAGTCTGTACCTGGCTGGAATCATTCAAGAGGTAATGCAACAGATTCCTGGATCCAAGATCAACCATATGAGGAGAATGGACATAAGGTTATTCTCCAGATGGGATAGAGTTCTATCAAAGGAGTTGCCTGATGTGGACAGGCAGGAGACAACTGAGAAATCACCAGGACATGACCTTCATGTGCATGATCATGACAATCCACCAAATCAAGCAGAACAAGTTAGAGAGCAGACTGAGGACCAGATTGGGTTTGCTAATATCTAGGAAGTGACTATAGCAGCACAGGTGCAGGGGGAGCCAATTACTGCACAAGTACAAGAGGAAGAAAGAATAAGCTTATCAGAAGATTTGTACACTACTGGAATTGATGAATCTACTAGAGGAAACACTATATCATTTCCTGCTTAAGCACAAAAGGAATACACTCTAGAAGAGTTGTTTCCTAAATTTGGAGAGGCAGCTGATAAGGTTGAAACCCTTAGGGTTGAGAGGGAGCAAGGTATTGTTGAGGGGGAGCAAGGTGTTGTTGAGGGGGAGCAAGTACATGTTGAGGGGGAGCAACATGGTGCTGAGAAAGAAATTCCTACCACTCCTCCAGAAAGAGTTCATATTGAAACTACTTCAGAGTCTGAAAATGCAGAGGTCGGGGAGGCTAAGAAAAGAAAGCTAATGGTCTTCAAGAGAAGAAGTCACAGCTATAAGAAAGCTCTCCAGAAAATAACTCACCAAGCTACTATTGATTTTGATAACACTAAATTTATGATAAATTTACAGGTCAAAATGGATGAGCAGAGATTGCTTCTTGAAAAATATGTGGATGAAAGCCAAAAGGCTCTTCAATTTTATCTGGCACAAGAGATAAAATCTATAAGATTTGAAGTTAATCAGAATAAAAGAGAGATGACAGATTGCTTCCACAAGGGAGGCAATGCTGTGGTATTTCTTGCCAAGCAACAAGAAGGAATAAAGAAGCAAGTAGATGAGATGGCTGTTAAACAAGGCTATGTCCTTGAGAATGAAATAAGAATGAATGACAATCTGACTGAATCATATAATGTGATAGTCACTGAGTTCACAAACATTGTTGTTGCAATGACTGAAGCAAGGAATAAGGAAAAAGAAGAATATGATCAGAAGCTACAAGCTACCCTAGATTCAGTTAAATCTGCAATCACACCTCTGAGAAGTTAATTAGTGAAAAGCTTCAAAAGTTAAAGCCATTCTTTAAAGATGGAATCAATTACCTGGATGGGAAAATAAGATTTTAGAAGGAGGACTTAAGAGATCATATGACCAGAGAAGTCATAAAGGGGGAGAGGGTGTTAGTTTATGTTGGGTCTGATCATGCCAAATAGGTAACTAACAGCATAAGAGCCACTCTAGGCTATCCACCCTTGTGTGATGATGATAATATGGCTGAGTCAGGGGTGCAACCAATTTTACTTGAAGGTGATCAACCTGAGGTTGCCCAAATCATTTACCCTCCTGCAGATATTGGCATGATACATCAACAAGTTGAGTCTATGTACAGCCCTCCTCGACCAGTTACAAATGTTATTATTGAAAAGGTTGATATGCCAGAAGCTGGTCTGAAAGCTCAGCAAGATACTCTATTATCAAAGAAAAGATTTAGAGAGCAGGCAGAATTAAAGCCAAACTTTGAACAGTGGAGCCCCACTTCAAGGAATATCATCTTAACTGCATGGAAGGCTGTAAAAAATCAAGTACATGAAAGAGGAAAATGGTAAAATGAGCATGAATGGTAAAAGTATGAAGCTAGGCAGGAGGCCATACTTCAATACAGGAGAAAGGCTAAGTTGGGGAAGCTACCTCCTGATGCTCAGGAGCCTAGCAAGTATTTCCCCAAGCCTTATCATTATTTTGAAAGGCAAAAGATCAAGGCTGAGGCTCAGAAAAAGACTGATTTGAAAGGCAAAAAGCTCATGGAAGATAAAGAACCTATTGTGCAGGATCAGATTCAATCAGGCATAGGGATAGTCATCAAGGAGCCAGCCCAGCCTTAGTCTTAGCTTTACTAGTTTTTTGTTTTGTCCAAGAACTATTTATAGTATTTGTTTATTAGAGACATCAATGTAAACCTTTTGTAACAAACATTTTTAAGATTGATATACAAAACATTATTCTGTGATCTTTTACTTTTACATCTTTATTCTGTGATGTAACAAAGTTATGTGTTTTGTTTATATAGTACCCTGTCATATAATGCTTGTATAAATCATCATGTTTATTTTCTAAATAGTGTATATCATTGGCTAAAGGGTTATGACTTCTCCAAATAGGGGGAGATTTTTGGGTACATTGGAAAATGTGTACCTGATTTGGAGAAGCCTCACTTTGCTCAATGATATACATCAAGGTGTATTTGATGTTATTTTGAGTTTATATGTGCAGGTTAAGAATGTGCTAAAATGCAGGAAAAATATTCTATGTTCATGTGTCGACACCTGAGGAAGCTGTGTCGACACTTCAGTAAGATTGTGTCGACACTTGGAAATAGCTGTATCGATACTTCAGAGAATTTGTGTCGATACCGAGAGGAAGTGTCGACACACAGAAGATTATAGTCGACATCGATTGTGTCGACACCGGGAGGCAGTGTCAACACACAGAGGCAGAGTCGACAATAACTGTTTCGAAAACTGGATGCAGTGTCGACACACGCTATGTTCTGAGTCAACATCAACTGTGTTGACACACAGGACTTGTGTCGACACACAGGACTTGTGTCGACATACAGCTGAGTATAGACAAAGTTGATTGCTGATGTATGGTGAAGTGCTTGTGTCGACACAAATAATCAGTGTCGACAAATTCTCAAGATGCAGTATCAAGAAGCTGTGTCGACATCAAGACAGCTTTGTCGACATCACCAAAGGCTGTGTCGACACTTAAGTCACTTGTGTCGACACATATTGACAGATGGTCTCGACACTTTATTATAGACAGGCTCGACGCTTTGCTGACAGAGTCAAAGGCTCAAGAACTGTTTGAAGACTTAACAGCTGTGGGTTATGACAGGTTTACTGAAGCTGTCAGACTTGTCAGAAGTTAGTTATAAACCGGATCAGCCGGTTACCATGGATGAAGTCTATAAATAGATGGATTCAGAAGAAGGAAAAAAAATTACACAATATATATAGAGAAGAAGTATTGTCACCACTAATCTCTGATCAAGAAAGTACAAGTAACAAAGAAGGAGATCTTCGTGAGAAGATCAAAGAAGACGATCTGAAATAGTTTTCTATTCAGATTCTGTCTAAGTTGAATTCAATCAGAATTCAGAAGTATCATTAAGGGTTTTTGATATAGAGAGATCCAGCCATTTGAAGACAAGAAGGAAGCTATCACAGGTTTCTCAAGAAGCAGATACTGAACCAATCTGTCAAGAAGATTCAGATCTATTTCTGAAGTCTAAGAAGAAAGCTGTCTGTCAGTTTTATTCAAAGGAAATCAACCCAACTAAGTTCAGATTCAAGAAGCTTTGAAGAAAGCTAAGATCAAGTTGATTTAAGCCATCACACTCTTCAAGAAGCTGATCAAGAAAGTTCTTATCCCTTCTCTCTCAACAGGGGTAAGAGATTACAAAAATTCCTTATCAAATTCTGTAGGATCTATTGATTGATCTGAGTTGTAAGCCTATTTTATAAAGGCTAAGTGTAGGAGATTTATTTTCTGAGGTAGGGTTGTTTATGCCTGAGTTGTAGGAGAAGGTATTCTCTAAGCTGTAGGCCTTGTGGCAAGGCTTAGGTAGGGTTGTTTATGCCTGAGTTGTAAGAGAAGGTTTTCTCTTAGTTGTAGGCCTTGTGGTAAGGCTGAGGTAGGGCTTGTTAGCCTGAGTTGTAGGAATCCTTTTGGATTCTGAGCTAAAGGAAGAAGTTAGGCCGACTCTAGCATACTTCTAGATAAGTGAAGGGGGAAAGTGGATGTACCCAGACTTTGGGGAACCACTATAAATCTGTGTGCAATCTGTGATGTGTGTATATTTGTGATTGTTGTGCTGGGTTAGCTTAGATATATCTGATTTATTCAAAGAACTGTAGTTATATTCTGCCTAAAGTTAAATCAAGGAAAAGTACCTATTCACCCCCCCCCCCTCTAGGTCTTTAGGTAGTCTTGAAAGTAAAACTATCAGGTAGTCCATTGAAGCTGTCATTCTTCTTGGGCGAGAGAGTTGGGATAGCTCGATTGACTTCATTGAAAATATCTTAGGACTTGATAGCCCTGGTTTCACACAGCAGTTTTGATATCTACTTATTCTGAGCCAGACAATCTATGCGACCGATATGCCATTTCACAGCCTTTCTTCCTTTTTCATAGAATCATACTCATAAATAACTCAAACAAAAGAGATTCCTACGAACATTTGTCCGCCCCTAGATGAGAAGGAACAGAAGGAATTCCCAAGGCCCTTCTCTTGCTCAACGGCCTGGAGAGCTATCCTATAGCTCCCCTCTCTCTGCACCTATACTCAGTATACTCAGTCAAGAACCATCTTGAGAATGAGTTTCAAGTCGGAAAGCTCTTTCGCTTTATGCGCACGTGACAACTTGTCCTCCAAAGCAAAGCTCTCTACTAATCTAACTCCGCATCAAGCGGATAGAAAGTCATCTGAGCCTATAGCGGCATTCATACTGATTTTCATTTTAGGAACCTATTCCAGTCCTATTCGTCGCTATGCTTATTGGTTATTCGTATACTTCATATACCCCCATTTGATAATGAACTCGACTCTGAAGATCAACCTATGAACTTGAATTCTATGACTCTTTGCCTCTTTCTAAGGTACCCGTGACGACTTGTTTTCTTCGCTTCGTAGCTTCCCCTTTTCGCTTCGCTCTTATCTTATGTTTGCCGCACTGAGCGATTCGTCTTTAACTTAACGTCAACAAGATCGCTTTCTTAATCAACCGGATTTCATGGTTGTTGGTAAGGGTTCAGATACCTTAGACCTCTTCGTCACTATCATGACAACTGATTTTCATAGTATAAGCTTCGCCTCTCTTTCTAGTTGTTCATCTTATTCGTCCTCTTCGTCACTATCGTGACAATGATTTTCATAGTATAAGCTTCACCTTTTTTCCTTGCTATGACTACACCCCTTTCCCTATAGCAAAAGTGCATTTTGCCATTTTAACTCCGGAAGTTCAAAATAAATTTGCTTTTTGTTACTTTCCCGGGTTTTTGAGGCAAAACCCATTTTCACTCCTGAAGTTCAAAATCAAATTTGCTTTTTGTTACTTTCCCTATGGAAAAAGTGCATTTTTTGCCTATTTCTATATGCTCACCAACTTCGTCCCCTTTGGACCCTTCGTCAGGTGTTGACTTCGCCTAACGGCTCAACTCCTTTGCTTTGAGAGGAAAGCTATAGAATGTTACGCGAACATCTTTGAAGAAAGATCATAGTCATCATATTCTTCATAGTTTTGCGGCTCAGCTCTAAAGACCCTCACTATCCATCCGTGCAGGGAGTCGCTTTATCAGGGCCTCACTCTCTGATTTGACTTTCTGTATTCTCATCACTCGAAACTCTTTCTCTTTTTTCTTTATGGAAAAAGTGCATTTTTTGCCTATTTCTATATGCTCACCAACTTCGTCCCCTTTGGACCCTTCGTCAGGTGTTGACTTCGCCTAACGGCTCAACTCCTTTGCTTCGAGAGGAAAGCTATAGAATGTTACGCGAACATCTTTGAAGAAAGATCATAGTCATCATATTCTTCATAGTTTTGCGGCTCAGCTCTAAAGACCCTCACTATCCATCCGCGCAGGGAGTCGCTTTATCAGGGCCTCACTCTCTGATTTGGCTTTCAGTATTCTCATCACTCGAAACTCTTTCTCTTTTTTCTTTAGTCTGAAATAGCTTTGCTTTCTAAACTTCGAAGATCTCTAGTTAGTTATCCGCTGATATATTGTTGTATGTGCTCTTTGTGGTAGGGTATGTAAAGTATTGAAAACCTTATTCTTTAGAACACAGCACTAGCTAGACTCTGTATACGAAAGATGAAGGAAAGCAATGCGAGATCACGAAATAGACTAGAGTAGAGTATCATAATCATACTAAACTAGATCAATCACCGACGGTGGTATTATGAGTTTAGGAAGCTGGTGGGATGATCTCTCCACTTGCTGCTACTACCTGTCTTTTGAACAGTGAGAGAAAACGGGACAAAATCCAGGTAAACCTGGATGGGCTGTTCTTCGCATATCGAGAGAGAAGGAAGGGCAGGGGTTGAGAGAGTTCTACGGAAACTCAACCGTTACCTTTAGCACATCCCAACTATTGGGACGCCATAGATAAAGGTCGGGAAGAAAAGAATGGGCATCTAAATAATGGGCGATAGAGCTGAGTCGCGATAGCGATGAAGAACGATGATAGATAGGTGAGAATCATAGCAAATAAGAAGGGTCGATAGAGGTGAGCAGCGTAGCAGTGAACTGGCGATAGATTCCGCTGAGTAGCGTAGGGATGGAGAGTAGGTTTGGTGTTTGGGTGGGGATAAGTAGTTCGTTCGCTGACTTTCTCTCTGAGAAGATTCCCGTTACAAATTACTATACCCGCGTAGTGGAATAACATGTTGAGCTTCTATGCTGTACCCGGGTGGTGAGGTTTTCAGGCTTCGGAGATGTTTAGTAGGGAATGTGTTCAGAGTCGTTCTATCGTCAGTCAAGTAAGAAACTGGTTCGAACTTATCTGGCTTCAGACTGATTCTGTTGAGCGCTACGCGCCTCTCTTTGAGTTGGATAGGGATTGGAAGTGTAGTGTACTTATAGGGACGGTGTCACGAAGCTACTCGTTGAACAGCTAAGCGAAGATCATACGCGTTGTGTTTCTTTAGCCGTTAGATGTTGCGTAGGGATATGGTGTTGGTGAGTAGATGTATAGATGTATCCCACGGGGCGGTATGGTTAGTAGTAGTGTTTGCAGAGAGTAGGTCAGGGCGAAGTCGGAGAAGAGGCCGGTGTTTCCTGTTGTCTATTTCTCTGCTTTCCTCTTTCGTATATGGTATTTCTTCAGCCTTGGACTATGACCATTTTTAATCGTACTGAATTGTTATGTGTTCTTTGGAGTAGTTCTGTCGAAACCGAAAGAGCGAAGAGCCTTCAGGAGTCTACTTTCCCTGTTTACTTATTCTCATCGTTAGGAAACTTCCCGGGGGCAAGGTATATTACCCTTTCAGTTAGAAGAAGCTCAAGTTGTTTCAATTGGGAAAGGGTGGTCTTTGTTCTTCTGTCAAAGAGGTATTTTGTGAAGCTCATGAGAGAAATGCCCCGGTTGAAGATGCCCAGCCTGATCGCATCCCCACGCTATATCTCTGCTAACTCGGCTTTTCTAAGTTCATAAAGAATTCGAGGCATAATTGATGAATTTGAAAAGGTTAGAGCGGGACGAGCTTACTCTTGCTGCAAGGGGATTCTCCTCCACCGCTTTTCACACCGGAATCAAAACCTCTGCGTGAGTCGTTATTCACATAAAACTAGAACGAAGCATAAAGTGAAAGTGGTTACCATAGCAATTCTTACATCGTTAATGCAAGTCGTAATGTGACGACGATTCGGGTCAAGAGACCTCTTGCTTGCCATAGCCCCCAAGTAGGATTCCAACAAAGGATAGCCCCAGGACAGACCTCCTTGACTGACAACTAATCTTTGGCACTTATCCAACGACCCATGCTCCGAACACGAGGAGAATACTGAGATTGATCTCCCTTCTCAAACCTTGAAAAATCATCATGAATGTGAGAGTTCATAGAAGCTAGACTCGGCAGAAGGCAACCCGACCATGGGCATTAGTGGAAGGCCCTTTTGGTATGAGGCCAAGCCCACTTGACTAAGGCAGGGATGCTCGGGACGCCTCCTTGACTAAGGCCGGTAAATCACTTGCTCACCTCACTAAAGGTAATGCATATGTCGCACTCTAGCTAGGAGTCGGGGCTGAACTGCAAGGCCGCCGCACCGCCAAACTCCACTGAAAACCCTTGTCCACTAACGGAGAGAGCATAGGGGTCGACTGAAAGGAGACCAACAGCTGAAAATAGGAAGTCTCTTGTGCGTGTCCATTTTGATCTTGTCACTTTGCTCCTTGCTCTCATAGAAACCCGGTGACAAGAGCACTTCTGTCTGGTTGTACGCATCTTTTTGCGTAACTGGTTCTTCCTTACCTCGGGACCAATTTTGCTCTGAGTGAAAATCGTCACAGGTGTGCCTGAAGCTCTTCCTATACTATAAAAAAAGGACCTTTGGTACTTGAGTAGTCAATTTAGTTCAGTAGCAGCGCCTAAACATAAGAAGAAAAAGAGGGCTATAAGTTGGCCTTTTGCTATAAGGACTGCTCGCCTTTTGACGGCTTGGCTTCGCTATCGCTCCGTAGTGGTGGTCGGCCAGGAGTCTTCCTACCATACCAGAATGCCTCTGTTATAGTGCGTCAAGCTTCGCCAGAAGCAAGCAAGACGAGGCGAGCGATAGCGAAGGAGAAGCGAAGTAGCGTAAACAAGGCTACTATGCTCATTCGTGACTAACGAGATCGTGTAGTAAGGCCTCGCCCTACTTCAGGCTTATCTGATGCACTCCAAAAATCAGCACTTTAGAATTCTTTGTCGTGTTTAGGAAAGTGGTTCAGGTATCCAATATAACCCGAGGGCGGTGTGCCAGGCTAAGCAAGGGAGAAGGAATTAGGGCAGCGGAGCTCAGAGAGGAGTTGACTTGATTGGCTATTGATCAGAAAATATATAGGACCATCATTGGGTCTCTATTATACCAAACAACTACTAGACTAGATATAATGTTTGCTATATGTATTTTTGTTAGGTTTCATGTAAATCCCAAAGAATCCCATCTAATTTTACCTAAAAAGATTTTGAGATATATAAAGGGTTGCCCAAATCTAGGACTTTGGTATCTAATAGAGTCAGAATTTGAATTAACTAGATTCTCAGATGCTGACTATACTTGATGTAGAGTTAATAGGAAAAACACATCAGGAACTTGTCAGTTTCTTGGTGATATGCTTGTTTCATGGTTTTGCAAGAATCAAACATTTGTTTCTACTTCAACTACTGAAGCTGAATGTATGGCAGCTGATAGTTATTGTTCAAAGATTTTGTGGATTCAAAATCAATTACTGGATTATGGTTACTACTTAAATAATTCAACCATATTTTGTGATAATACCAGTGCAATTTCTATTGCACAAAATCCAATTATGCATAGTAGGACTAAGCATATAAAAATAAGACATCATTTTCTTAGAGATATTGTAGACAAAAAAAAATTAATCTTATCTTCTTTTCTACTGATTTTCAAAGGGCAGATATTTTCACTAAACCCTTAGATGAAAAGAAACATTTTTTCTTCCTAAATCAGCTTGGCATGATAAATGGAGAACCATTAATTTGATTTTTGTTTTTGAGATTGACGAATTTCACACCTTTTGTCGAACAGAGCTCGATGAACTGTGTTCTTTTCATGAATCGTTCGTTGAACGGAGATCGACGGACCTTCCTTTAGAAACTTTAATCGAACGGAGATCGACGGATTAGTTTCAAGTATTTTTCATCGAAGAGAGCTCGACGAAACGTATTTGTTTTGCAAAACTTTCCTCGAACGGAGATCGATGAAATGCATTTATTTTGAGAATTTTGCATCGAACAAGAGTTCAATGTTTTGTTTTTCGTCGGACAGAGTTTGCCATTTCGACTTCTGAAAACTTATATTTAGGTTTTCATCGAACTCTATCCCACGCTTTCTCCATTTACCTTCTCTTACACTTGATCTTTTTTTGTTTTACAGGAAAAAGGTGGTGTCATAGGCGATTCTCTCAACAATGAAGTTTGATGTAGGATTTGATATAGAGATGGACTCCTTCAGTCATTCTGATCAAATATTTAAGGATATTTTGCAACTATTCGAGACAAAACATCTACGAAACTTTATGTGCACCAGAATCAAACTCCCCATCTTCGAAGTTAAGGAATGGGTCTATACTGTAAAGATTCAAGACCCTACAACTATTATTGGATCAGTAACTGGACATAAGGTTGCTCTAACACCTGATATTTTATCTGAAATTTTTGGTTTTGTGAATGGTGAAGATGACATAGAAATATGTAGTACTGAATTTGATAAAATGCTAGATAGAATGGGACATAATCAGGAAAACCCTAATCACCTACTGAAAACACTCTACTGAATATAAGTTTTTGGCCGATGTGGTCGGTAAAGTGTTTTTGGGAAAACACTCTGCTCACGAATATGTAACTAGACAACAATTTATGTTGATGTGTGCTTTGGTTGATAAGAAAACAATTAACTGGGGAACACTATTATTTGATTCAATTAAGAGGAATATTAATAAGAAAGATGTCAGCTATGGCAGAATTCTGGGTATTTTCCTCCAAACCAAATGCCCAGAAGTTCTGGTCTCTCAGACAGTGCATATCAATGCATCCAAGAGGCTTACTTCTGCTTTGTTTAGAAGATGGGAGAGGGTAATCCCAAAGCCATCCAGGGCTGAATCCTCCATAGTAGCTTCTGAAAACACAAGGGCTATATCAGCCACTCTCCAAACCCCAGCAAAAGTTTATGTTCCTCTCATTTCTTCTCCTTTACCATCTCCACAACATTCTCCACTACCTTCTCTACCTGCCCAACTTCCATCATCAACTCCACCTATTTATGTTTCTCTTCCTTAGTCACCTTCTACTCTTCAAACCACCTTATCTAAAGAGATTCCAACAAGATCCTTCCATAAACATTCACTAATTCATCAATCACCAATTCATCAATCACCCTCATCCCCTTTACTTTCTAATCTACCTAATTTCAATCTACTTCCTCTATCTCCACCTCATTCACCTCAAATTCATATATCTCTGTCTCCACCTCACTCCCCTATATAGGAAGAAACTATTCCTGATTTCATTCCTAATGTAATCAATCTTCCATATATACCTCAAGCTTTCACCATCTGCCAAATCTGTGCAAATAGATCTGATCCATCTTCTTCTACCCCAAATCCACCCTCAACATCTACTCAGACTGCTCCCGAGTTTATGTTTTTGGATTTCTCTTCCATTGCCTCAAATATTATTGAATTCATGACTCAACCTCTGAAAAAGCTGATAGATGAAGCTATAGCTCCTCTTACTGCTTCTATTTCTGCTCTTTCCTCTCAGCTTTTTGGCAAACTGCTGGGCTGTGACTATCCACACCTTACTCAGTGCTTTTTGGCATCTGGTTTTGAGTGAACTTGCTTCACTCAATGCATGTGGACTTATGTGCTTTTCAGCTATTCCAGCATCCTTCCTTGGCATCTGGACATGAGTGAAATGGCTTCACTCAACGCTTATGGACTTAGACAGATTTTTTTCTCTCCACTACTCTATGTTGTGACCACTTGTCACAATCATTTAGACAACCTATCTAACCTTATTCCAAGGAACATCCTGCACTTGATGGGCTTAACCAACATCAAATACAACTATGCTCTTAGTGTTAATGGTGATGCCTCTTCAAATCTAATCTAGGGAACTTGAGGGCAATGTTCCCAACACATGGAAAATCTCATTGTCAAGTACTTCTTAGGACTATCATGTTGCAACTATTTGGTCTACTGCTACCTCTCCTGATGGTGGTGGAAAATGGGGTTAATTTAAAAATAATTGAAATGACTGCTGCCCTTCCCATGTGCCCCTAAATGTTAAGAATGAGTGGAGCCAAAAGACGATTTGTAATAAGTGTAAGAACATTATAATATATAGCTGTATGACCAAACTGTACATAACAAGAACGTAATTAGTAAAGTAGTTTGTGTATAGTTCATTCATTTTTATAAACATTATATTAATGTCTTTACCATAATGATGTGCACCACTCAAAAAATGCCCACACAATGTGAATATAGCTAAATACAGGAGAAAATTTATTATGCACTATGGTAACCGAACAACTGTAATATGTATTACACTACATACATCTGTTAGAAAAAACTCTTATGATTTTCCTTAACAAAATACATTAAGTGATTTTACATCCTAGGTTTATTACCCATGATGTATAGAGAGGTTAATATAATCTTAGAAATCCTAGGGTGTTATTAATATAAAGGACATAAGAAAGACACACAGAATTAAGGAGGAAAGTCGTGAAATGGCAACATGCGTCGACTAAAAGTTGACGCAACTTCGGCTAGAGGTCAACACAACTTCGATTAAAAGTCGACACTACTTCGAGTATAAGTCGGAGTAACTAAATATGATAAGTAGACATTAACTAAAGGATCAAGTTGGCGCATACTCTGATATGAAATCGATGAAATGACGATTACTGAACTTAATTGACAGAATGAAGCAAGAATTCGAGGCTACGTCTATATGAACTCGACGCTATGTCGATTAATATTCTGAATGAGAATTTTTTGAGGATTTAATCAAAATTGCTTCAAGAAATGTTTGGTTATTATAATTGATTCTTAGAGACATTGGGTGACGTTGCTTCTCTGCTAAACACACACACACACACACACACACACACACGCACACACACACACACACACACACACACAGATACACATGAACAAATACAACAATCATATAATGATCATTTCAACTCTAATCATATCGTGTTTTTGAGGATAGATTTTCGACATAGAAAGATAGGAAGATTATCATCTTAATTTAAAGTTCTTCCTTGGAATATTTGATCATCAACGTGTTGCTGAATCTACAGAGAATTAGTTCTTCTTCTCAAGAGCAAATCAATTGATGCATCAGATTTAGTGGAGATAAATGAGAGATCTGGATTAAGGGCTTAAAATCTTTGAGATTTTCTTATTCAAAGATGCATCAGATTATAGATTTCAGATTCACTAAGTGTCATACAGTCCTCGGGATTTAATGGAGAGGAATCTGAAAGTCTTTTATTTAAGAGTAGCTAAACACCTAGAAGGAGGGGGTGAATAGGTTTTTAAGTCTTTAATGACTATCTTTTACTTTGGTGAGTTGAGTGATTGATTTTAGGTTAGCTTTAGAGAATTAACACCAACACACTAGTATTTATAGTGGTTCCCCAAGGTATGGGTACATCCACTTTCCCTCCCACCTTTATAACAATGTGTTAGACAACGCAATCTCCACCAAAACTCAGCTCAATGAGCTTACAACATAGATCTCTCAGGATCTCTCAAATTCTTCCAAGTCCTACCTCAGGCCCAAGGCCCTACACTCAGAGAAAAATCTCCTTCAGCTTAGTGATCCTTCTGACCTTAGACTTAATCCAAAGTCCTACACACAGTCTAGGAGGATAGCCCTACACTAAGATCCACCATAGGATCCTACCTAAGAGAATAAATCTCCTACCTCAGGCACACAGGCCTTACCTCAGATACACAGAAGGATCCTGTAACTCAGTCTTTATATTTCAGGCTTACAAATCGGATCAAGATTGATCCTATAGAGTGAAATGAGTTTGTTATTGATGATTAACTTTAGATAAGTGATTCTCTGAGTCTTCTCTCTGTACTGAGTGAGCTCAGCCCAAACTTCTTCACATCAACAAGGAAGTAGATCTTCAGGATGGTTTTGCTTGTGCTGGGAAGAAACTCTGACACTAAAGTTTCTGAACTTACTGATGAAGAAAAAAATGAGATTTCTATTCTTTATTTCTTCAATCAACCAACCTTGTCTAAAGCTTTCAGACTTGCTATAGATCACCAGTTGTAGAGCTCTTCTTCTTTGTTTTCAGGAAGAAGATGATCCAAAAAGATTTTTCTCAAAAAAGTTTTCTTTAATTTCTCAGAACTCTGCTTTTGTATCCCGCCGATCAATAGCTCTTTATGCAGTATGGACCAGCCCGAGTTAACAACTACAACACTTCTTTTGCAATAAATACAGTACTAAAGGCAAGCAGCGCCTTTTGTCATCTAGCGTGCAAATCCCGCGACATTTGAATTCTTGCAGATGTCAGCATGACTCAGCTCCTATAGACTTAGCAAATTCCAGACAATGTACACAGGCGTTAAGTGAAGCCTTGTCACTTAACACAAAAGTACTTAGCATAATTCTGCATCTTCAAGCATTGAGTGAGCCTTCATCACTCAACGCTTTTAGACTTTTATAGTCTAACTGTTACGGCGTTAAGTGACCCTTCATCACTCAATGATTCTTGACTTGGTTGAAATTCTCTGCATGAAGGTGTTGAGTGAAGCTTCCACACTCAATGCTTTCTGACTTAGCCTTACTTCTTGATGAGGTGTTGAGTAGCCTGTCTTCACTCAATGCTTCTGTACTTAGACAAAAATCTTGTTGAGTAGGCATTGAGTGTACTATCTTCACTCAATGCTTTTGTCCTTTGATAGATTTCTTGTCAGCAACACTATGGATTTGACTACATGTAGTTCTTTCAATGCTTTTAGGCTTTTGGAAATGAGTGAAATGAGTTTACTCAATGCTTTTGGACTTAGTTGATTTTTTGCCTGTCCAGAAACCAGACTTCTCGATTGAGGCGTTGTGTGGCAAGTCTTCACTTAGCGCTTCTATACTTACAGAATTTCTGCTGAGTAGGCGTTGAGTGAACTATCTTCACTCAATGCTTCTGTCCTTAGCCAGAATCCTAGTCAGCAATACTAAGGCTTCGACTGTAGTGTATTTTGTCAACGTTTTTTCTATTCTGGCATTAAGTGAAGTGAGTTCACTTAATGCTTCTGGACTTAGCCAGTTTTTTGCCTATTCAGCAACCTGTCTTAGGAATAACAACCATTATGACCCTGACTACCTGACTACCTGACTAATCAATGTAATAGAGTGCAAGCTGCATACAATGAACTTGAACATATATCAAATAAATTAATGTGTATACAATTGACTTGTGGGCCTTCTTCAAATCTAGGACATTGAGATCAATGGACCCAAAAATCTCCCTCTATTTGAAGAAGTCAGAACCCTAGTCAATGATATACACTACCATATAAAGAAGACAAACATTCACAATATATAGGAGCAATAATTGATACACACACTCAAATATGATTATCAAAATAGACAGTATGCATATAACAAAATGTTTACACTCCTAAAGCCCTTAAGGAAAACAAGAAACATGTCATGTTTCAAGTTCCTTGAACACTGTCCACCTGTTGGGTTTCTTTGCAGCCTTTTACTTTCATGGCTCAACAGCATCTGGAGTCACAACACCTCACTTTTTGTCGCTTCTATACTTCCTCTTATTGTTTAGAAAGATCTCTTCCTCTTCTTTAGCAATAGACTTGCCTCTGGCTCTAGTTATCTAATTAGCAACAAAAGAGGGTTATGCCCACTGAGCACCATCTTGATCATCACATTGATCTGCCCTCTGATCACCATACTGTTCGTCATAAAGTCCTTCTTGAATAGGTAGAATGTTATCATATGTGTACTGTTCAAGCCCCAAACAGCATTCTCCCCCTTGATCATTGCCTTCTCCCTTGATCATTACTTTTGCTTCTTATTGCTACCTTGTCAATGATATACAGTCATTCTCCCTTGAATAGTCCTTCCTTGATCATTTCCTTCTCCCCCTTTATGACTTCTTCAATAATGGAGTCTCTTCAGATAGAGTTGTAGTCAGGGAGGTTTTGTCACGATCTATCTATTCATCCAAATAGGTCACTATCCTCTGAAATATCAATGACACTCATTTTCTTGAGTAGAGAGTTCTCTTGGAATCTCCCACTTAATATCTGCATTCCCCATAGGAATTTGTTAAATTGTATCTACTATAGCTGGAGCATCATCAGTAATTTTATCAGGGACTTGCTCCCCCTCAACATGAGGAAAGAAGGAATTAAATTAGGACCTTCTGGAATTCGAGTAATCTTATTTTGCAGATCTTCAATGAAGCAATCCAGCTTTCTTGAACTGATTGTACTTCATCTCCCATAGCAGGTGCAACCACCGGGGAAATCTCCCCCTCAATGTTTGCACGGATCATGTCCACAATACTTTTAGTTACTATTTCACCTACCTATGCTGGAATGTTCTCTGATGGAGAGCCACTGACTTGGACATCCTTGACTAAAGCAGTATTATCCTGATCTATTCCATTGATGTGGCAGTAGAACTTTGTCCCACATATCAAATATCTTGGAGTCCATTCTCCTCATGAGATGGCTCAACAGAGTGTAGGGCTAGGAATAGTATTTTTTTATTCTAAGCATACACACACACTTCTATTTATATTTACCTCATATTTATGAATGTGTAGAGGCGTGTACCTAACGTGATAATCACGAAGTGATCAATAGCTGAGATTAACCCTAGGAGATAACTGCAATTAGAAGTCCCTGACTGTATGTATTGAGTGGACTCGACGGACTCGACGTATTCGATGCACTCGACACATTCGAAGACTGGGCACTTAGACTCAGCTCATTCGATGTTTGGACACTTGGTCCATATCTCCTTTATTATCTTACATGAATTAATACTACCTGCAACCTAAATTCATGAAGAGCTACTTATGCTATACTAAGTTAAGCATACCCAATTCAAGTTTGAAGGTGTTGAACTTGGCTTCATCTAGTGGCTTGATAAAGATATCATCCACCTGCTTGTTTGTAGGGACAAACTCAAGACCAATGTCCTCACTTTCCACATGCTCTCTAAAAAAATGATGCCTAATATCTATTTGCTTAGTCTTATTATGAGATACAGGATTCCTAGCATTAGAGATTGCACTAGAAGAATCACAAAACATTGGAGTTCTACTTAGATGGAGATTATAGTCTTGCAGCTGATGCTGAATCCATAGTAGTTGTACACAACAACCACCAACTGAAATGTACTTTGATTCAACCGTTAAGATGGCAACACTTGTTTGCTTATTGCTGCTCATAGATACCAATCTTCTTCCTAGAAATTGACAGGTGCATGAGGAACTTTTCCTGTCTTCTCTGCAACCTGCAAAGTCTGTATCTGAATACCCAGTTAGTTCAAAAAAATTATTACTATGGTACCACAGACCAAGTTCAAGTGTGCCCTTAAGATATCTCAGGATTCTTTTGCTGTCGAATGATGGGACTCCTAATGGAAAGCCTAGTATCTAGCACAAACACATGTAGCATATATAATGTCTAACCTACTTGGAGTAGGGTAAAGGAGGGAGCCAATTATGCTTCTATAAAAGGTTTCATCAATAGTATTCCCTGTCTCATCCTTGTCTATTGACACATTTGACCCCATAGGAGTTTTTATTATGGAGGCACTTTCCATTCCAAAAATTTTTAACTAACCGATTGGTGAACTTAGACTGAGATATGGATAGACCATTCTCTGACTGTCTAACTTGGAGGCCCAAGAAATCCTCGAGTTCACCCATACTGCTCATTTGAAATTTCCATTGCATAAGTTTAGAAAACTTCTTGTAGAGGCAATCATTAGTAGACCCAAAAATTATGTCATATACAAAAATTTGGACTAGAATGATCTTACCCTTAACTTCCCTTAGGAATAATGTCTTGTCTATCTTCCCCCTTGAGAATTTGTTCTCAATTAGAAAGCTAGATAGGGTCCCATACCATGCCATGGGGGCTTGTTTAACCCATACAAAGCTTTTCTAAGCTTAAATACATAATCAGGAAAGATAGAGTTAACAAAACTTGAGGGTTGCTCAACATAGACATCCACTTTTAGGTCACCATTTAGGAAAGCTGACTTTATATACATTTGGTAGACCTTGAATACTTTATGTGCAACATATGCAAGGAAAAGTCTTATAGCTTCCAATCTAGCTACTAGTGCAAAGGTTTGATCAAAATCAATACCTTCCTCTTATTTGTATCCCTTGGCAACCAGTCTAGCTTTATTCTTGATTATGACACCAATCTCATCAAATTTATTCCTATAGATCACTTGGTTTTAATGATGTTATGTCCTTATGGTCTGAGAACCAGCTTTTAGACCTTGCATCTCTTTAATTGGTTCAGTTCTTCTTGCATAGCCACAATCCAAAACGGGTCTATGTTGGCATCATTAAACCTTTTCGATTCATCCTGAGACAGGAAGATAGAGTGCATAGCAATATTGAGGCTTCTACTCCTTGTTGTGATACCTTGTCATGCTTCACCAAAGATCAGATCTCTAGGATTATCCCTCAAATGTCTGATAGCAGGTGGTATTCTAATCTTAGGATTTTGAGCTTCAATGGCTGGATCTTGTTGGTCTTCACCGATGTCCTATGAAATTTGTCCTTCTTCAGGAATTCGTGCACCATCATCTTCCTCTTAGGCAGTAGGATGAGTATCCTTGATGGTCAAATTATCCATCTCCAACTATATACCTACTGATCTAGAGGAACTTAGCAGCTAACTGTTAAAGATAGATGATTTTTTAAAGACTACATTCACAGACTCTTCTACAACTTGATTTTTCAAGTTGTAGACCATTTAGGCCTTGCTATGGTTACTGTACCCAACAAATATTCCTTTATAATATTTGGCAGCAAACTTAGTAAAGTAGGACTTCCCATTATTGAGAACAAATCACTTGCTACCAAATATCCTGAGATATGCTAGATTTGGTTTTCTGCCTTTCATAATCTCATAAGGAGTCTTCAGGTGATACTTGTTGCAGATAGAGGCTCTATTCAGGACATGATAAACAGTGTTCACTACCTCAGACCAGAAGTATTCTAGGAGAGAAGTGTCACTGAGTAGTATACTGCCAGTCTCTATGTGAGTCCTATTTTTCCTCTCAACTATCCCATTTTGCTGGGGTGTTCTAGGAGAAGAAAATTCCAGTTGAATCCGTTGCTCTTCACAGAACTTTATCATGCCTTCAGATTGAAATTCAGTACAACGACCACTTCTGATTTTGACCACAGAACTGTTATTTTCATTCTAAACATGCCTAACAAAGGTCACAATGATGCCAATCGTTTTAGACTTTGTCCTTAGAAAGAAACCTAAGAAAATCTGGAGGATTCTTCAACTATCATAAGTGTGTAGACTTTCCTACCTACACTGTAAACTGGCATAGGACCTAACAAGTCTATATGCAAGATGTATAAACACGTCTCAGAATCCTTGACCCCAATGCTCTTAATGGATGCTTTGTTCTGCTTGCCCTTTTGATATATAGAGCAAATGCCCTCCTTGGTGAATCTTATATTGGGTCCATTTCTGACTAGCTCTTCACTAAAGAGCTTGTAAATTGTTATGTAGTTCAAGTGAGCAAGTCTCTTGTGTTATTGCACACAATAAGAAACTTTCTTATTTGCTGCCAAACATACTGGTGAGTCTGTACTTAAACATAAGAAGTTTAAACAATATATATTTCCACTCCTAGTGCTAGTCCAAATGACCTCTTGGACACTTGACCTTTTAATCAGACACTCATCCTTGTGGAAAACAATGACATAGCTCATGTCATATAGTTGGCTTATGCTAATCAGATTGTGTTGCAATCCTTTCGCATAAGCTACTTTTGTGACGGAGACTATGTCATTGGTGATCATACCATAGCCCTTGGCTACTCCTTTGTCTGAACCTTCAAAGATCACCTTAGGTCTATTCTTTATAGGAGTATAATTCTTCAGCTGTCTCTTTATTCGAGTCATATCCCTGGAACATCCACTATCTATGTACCATATTGGCATTGCATGGGCACTTGGACTATCCTGCAAACACACCTTAGTTTACCTTAGGATCCCAAAAGGGATTGGGTCCTTGGTTCTTGTTAGCCTGAAACTAAATATGTCAACCTGCAACACTTCAAATAGGAAGACTCACTCTTGCCCTTGGCATACTAGGGTTGCGCCAACAAATTATGGCAAAGTGACTTACGTCACCACGACACCAACATTCATGAATGTTGTATCTCCTCTTCTGAACAGCCTTTGAAGAGTGGAAGATATCACTAGTTTTTTGTTTAAAGGGGAGAGCAGTAGCCATCTTCTGGTTTCTTGTAGTAAGAATTTGACTAAAGGTGAGTCTGCCAGAAGATGTACTTAGCTTACTCTGAGTTCCACCAATAGTAGTCTTCTTTGTAGTTGACATGCTGTTGATTGCATCAGAGACTTACAAGTGAGGCTTACTGACTGACATACCCTTAGTCAAGGTGTTAGCTGGAGGAACCTGAGAATAGACTACTTCCTTATTCTAAAGTGTGGGGGCAGGAGTACCAAACGCAAATTGTCTATAATGGGCCATCTCGATTTCCTCATGGGGATCCTTTAGTGAAATCATACCCATGTCCTTTCTCCCTCCATTATAAGATACCCTTATATTCTTATAAGAATTGTTTCCATTTTTCTAGTGACCATACATGTTGTACTGGTCATACATATTTGATGGGAGGATTACCTTGTGAAAGAAGGTTAGAGACACTACAAGAGCTTTGCCTTTCCCTTTGGAATGGGCAGCTCTATTATTCCACTTGAACTCCAAACCTCTCTTATCCTTTTGATAGGTGAAGGAGTCAATTAGTGGCAGCGCAGTCTTGGGCTTAGATAATTCAGCCACTATCTTCCTCTCCTTCAGGAGCTTCTCATCAAGATCCAAGATGATCTTGTTCCTCTAGCTTATTGTTCCAATTTGGATAATTGAGATTGTCTTCAGTTGGCTAACTTCTCTCCTCATCTTAGCTATCAAGGGTGTTGACTCAATCTATAGGGAAGCATCTTGATGTAGGGAGACAATCTCCTCAGCTTGTCTCTTGACAAGCCTTTTTCTCTTCTTCAAAGCATCTAGAATTGCACCATACTTGTCAATCTATTGATTGACATCATCTTCAGAATATGAACCATCCTTCCCACTGGAGGAAGTGGATGCTTCAGATTCTGAGCCAGACTTATGGATAGAAGGAGAGCAAGGAATAGAATGTACCTAATCAGGAATAGCATTATCCTAATTTTCTTCTGATAGATCCATGCGACTGAATTCTTCATCCTCTTCACAATCACTACTAACTGAGGATAGTAGGGCCCTTATGCCAGATTGGGTAGCATGATGTTCAACCTCTTCTTGAATGGAAATGAGACCAATGTCGGCCTCCTCTTATTCTGATTATGAAGATTCAAAATCACAATCTAATAGACTGACAGTCTTCTTGACCAAGAAGCTCTTTTCAGCCTTCTTGACCTTGTGATGGTTTTTGCTATCTGAATTCATGAGCTCCTTTCTTTTAACTGGAAGTCAGTAATGACATGTCCACTCCTATTGCAACAGTAGCAAGCAACGTTAGACTTAACATGTTTGTTATGTTTGAAGTCATACCATTTCCTAGAGGGGTCATTTCTGGACTTTTCTTTGCAGGAGTAAGGCTTTTTTGATGAAGAGCTTGAAGAGCCCCTGTTCTTCCACTATCTTCTCCTGCTCAGCAACTTCTTGAACTACTTGGAGAATTGTGCTAGTTCTCCATCTGACAGTTCATTCCCAGAGAAGCTGGGATTTGAGCATTCTGACTCAGCAACTCTCCTTGGAGGAGGATTCTTTTCCCTACTCCTTCTTGTGGCTTCAGCTTTGAAGGCTACAGTATTCTACTTGTTGACAGATCTAGTAGCATCTTCTTTAGTCTTTCTAGAGTTCAGTTGCATCTCATGAGATAGCAGCTTCCCGAACAAGTTTTGAGTCAAAGTGTTGGCCAGGTTGCCAACTTCTCTGATGGTACAGATCTTGATATCTCATTCCTTGTTTAGGGATCTCAAGAGCTTGTCATTCAGCTCAAAACTAGTCAATTGTTTTCCATATGTGATTAGACAGTTCACTATTATGAAGAACTTCTCATAGCATTCAGCTATGAAGTCTTTCTTCCCTTGCTTGAATGCTTCATAATTTTTATTTAGAAGGGAATTTTTGTCATCCCTCACCTCCTCTATCCCTTCCATATAGACAATGAGAGAGTCCCACATTTCTTTGGCTGTCTTGTAGTGGACAAGGTTCTTGAAGGTGGAGTCATCTATGGCACTGGTAATGATATTTTGTGCCCTCTTATCCACAATGTCCAAGATAACTTCATATTTAGTATTTCAGTGTATTTCTTAGGGATTTGGACATTGGCATCTAGGATAGAAATCTTCATGGGAATGAAGGGTCCTTCCTGGACAGTAATGAAAATCCTTAGGTCTGAGCTGAGTGAGCTCAACCCTAACTTCTTCACAACACCAAGAAAGTAGATCTTCAGGATGGTTCTGCTTGTGCTGGGAAGAAACTCAGAAACTAAAGTTTTTGAACGTGCTGATGAAGACAAAATGAGATTTCTATTCTTTATTTCTTCAATCATCCAACCTTGTCTAAAGCTTTCAGACTTGCTATAGGTCACCAGTTGCAGAGCTCTTCTTCTTCGTTTTCAGGAAGAAGATGATCCAAAAAAGATTTTTCTCAAAAAGGTTGTCTTTAATTTCTCAGAAATCTGCTTTTGTATCCCTCCGATCAACGGATCTTTGTGCAGTATTGACTAGCCGGAGTTAGCAACAACAACACTTCTTTTGCATTAAATGCAGTACTAAAGGCGAGCGGTTCCTTTTGTCATCTAGCGTGAAAATCCTACGACATTTGAATTCTTACTGACGTCAACATGACTCAGCTCCTGTGGACTTTGCAAATTCCAAACAATCTCCACAGGCATTGAGTGAAGCCTTGTTACTCAACGCAAAAGTACATAGCATAATTTTGCATCTTCAGGAGTTGAGTGAGCATTCATCACTCAAAGCTTTCTGACTTTTATGGTCTAACAGTTAAGGCGTTGAGTGACACTTCATCACTCAATGCTTCTGGGCTTGGTCAATTTTCTCTGCATAAAGATGTTGAGTGAAGCTTCCACACTCAATGTTTTCTATCTTGGACTGACTTCTTGATGAGGTATTGAGTGCCTGTCCTCACTCAACGTTTCTATACTTAGACAAAAATCATGTTGAGTAGGAATTGAGTGTACTATATTCACTCAACGTTTCTATCCTTAGACATTTTTAATATCAGCAACCCTGCGTCTTTGACTGTATGTAGTTCTGTCAACACTTTTAGGCTTCTGGCGTTGAGTGAAATGAGTTCACTCAACGCTTTTGGACTTAGTAGATTTTTCGCCTGTCCAAAAACCAGTCTTCTTGATTGAGGCATTGAGTGGCCAGTCTTCACTCAACGCTTCTATACTTATGGAATTATTGTTGAGTTGGCATTGAGTCAACTATCTTCACACAACACTTCTGTCCTTAGCCAGAATCCTAGTCAGCAATATTGAGGCTTTGACTGTAGTGTGTTCTATCAATAATTTTGCTCTTCTGGCGTTGAGTGAAGTGAGTTCACTCAATGCTTCTGTACTTAGCCAGTTTTCTACCTGTTCATTAACCTGTCTTGGGTATAACACCCATTATGACCTTGACTGCCTGACTAATCAATATAATAGAGTACAACCTGCATACAATAAACTTGAACATATATCAAATACATTCATGTGTAAACGATTTACTTGTGGGCCTTCTTTAAATCTAGGACATTGTGATCAATGGACCCAACAGACTCATCATGAAAATCATTATATCCTCATATCTTCAACATTTTTTATTACTTTTATTATCATTCTCAGTTTGTGAACAGAGTTTTGAGATTCCCTCTTCAAAGGATCAATTAGAGGTTATGAGAGTCTCCTAGAGAAAAGACTCAGATTATATTCGTTTAAGATCTTCTTATCAAAAGATATGGTGTTTGGTTCTAATAGTCTCCTGATCAAAAGACTTGCACTGTGATAGTTAATTCCTACCAAGGGGGTAGAAAAATGGATGTACTCAGATTTTGGGAAATAGCTATAATTTTTGTATCTTCTGTGATTTTGCATTTATCTGTGTTTATCTTATTGATGTTGTAACATACCCCACACTTCTAGATGCCTAAACTTAGGGTTAGGGCTTGAGAGGTGCATGGAGGGCCTAGTATGACCCTAGCTCATCTTGAACTTAGGGAAATGGCTAAGTGCACCCCAATATGCACAAGTCAACCTAGGTCAATTCACACTCACATGAACTCACCACCTCAAGGCAAGCTCACTATCACTTCCCTAACCCTAAGAGAGAGGCAACTGAGTGATGGACTCAAGGCTAGGTCAATCAAGTGGGTCGAATTGACCAAAGTCAACTTTAGGTCAATATAGGTCAAACCTTCACCTAAGAGATCCAATTGGACCTTAAACCTAAAAATGACCTTGACTTTTGTCTTGGGACATCAAGGGAGACTCAAGTGACCTAAAAGCCCCATAATGGGGTCACCAATACGACCAACTTGACCAAAGTAAAACTTGGCCCTATTTAGGTCAAATCACACTATTTAGTAAAATTTGCCTGATTGAGGAATCACCAAGATCCAATCAACATTGGGTGTTGTCAAGGGACTCAAGACACACCCCTTGGACCTATGAACCCATCAAGTTGACTAAAGTCAACCCTAAGGTCAACCATGGTCAAATTAACCCCTAAAGGCTAAATGGGAGCCCAAGCCACTTCAGGTGGGCAAGGCCTTTCCCAAGGCCCATCCTATGGCCCATAAGATTTTTCATATTAAATAATATGAATTAGGTGAGTTTAATGGGGATTTAATGGGGTAATTAGGGGGAAGTTTCATTTGGAGGGGGAATAATGGAGGGAGGCTAAGTGGCACTGCCTTCCTCTTCAACAACCCCTCATTTCATCTCTCCTGATGTACAGGAGTTTTCGTCAGTTACAGATCAGCCAACATCAAGGAGGGTCATTAATGGACATGGCCTACCACCCCCTTTCATGGAAAATATTTAAACACCACTCCTTAGCACAATTCAACCCATTCATAACCTTTATAAGCCCTCAAGCAATAGAAATTGACTCTTGGATCAAAGCTTTCAGTGGAGAATCGAGATCGGGAGAGGTTCGCCGAAAAACTCAAAAATACATTGCCACCCATCGAAGTAGTCGCATCCTGATGACTTGTTTTAGTCGTCATTTTTGGGATAGTTTAGTATGCAAAATTCATAGTTTATTTAAATGTTTTAAGTATTTTATGCATTCTTTGTATTATTTCTTGATAATGTCTTCCATGTTTTGTTTCTATTATTTCTAAGTTTTATTATATGTGTTTTGTATTTTTTGTTCTTGTTTAATAAGTTATATTATGTTATGTTTGGTTTAGTTTAATTTTTTAATAAACTAATTAATAGTATGTATGTTTGTAATGTTTAGTTATCTAACTAATGTTATTTGCTTTGGTTTACTTTTAGGTTCAAGCCCACCATACAGCCCTTCAAAGCATGCAACCCGAGACTACATGGATCATACTTAGAGAAGCCCGACCACTATTGGAGCAGCCCCTACATGCTAACCAAGCCCTACCCGAGCCCACAAGGCTTACCAAGCAGCCCCCTACCCGAGCCCTTCACCAAGCCCACACTAGCAAGCCCATTTTGCCTTTTCAATGGCCGGCCACATACATGCATGCACCTTGCCACCTCATTCATCTCTCTCTCTTCCCTTTATTATTATTTTCTCCCCACTTTTTTCCTCATCCATCCCCCTCTCTTATGTTTAATTTTCTTTTCATTTTCCTAAAATAAAATTCATGCATGTAGCCTCCTCTCTCTCCTTCCATTTATTATCATACATTGAACCTCCCATTTTCTCTCTCCCTCATTAAACTCATGCATGAACCCTCTCCACCACCTATGGCCGGCCACCCCCTTGTCTCCCCTCATTCTAGATTCTTCCTCCTCTCCTATAAAAAGAGCCCCTTCCCTCTTGTTTTGAGAGGTAGTTTTTGGTTGAAGTAGTTTTTGTTTAAGGAAGTTCTTGTGCTAGTTCAAGTAGAGTTCTATTTCTAGTTATTTTCTTCCCTTGTTGTAGTTCTCTTTTAATGTTGTAATTTTCTTCATAACATAGTCTTGTCTTTTTAATATTGTATTTCTCTTTTATTTTATTAAGCAATGCAAATGAACTTCTTTTATCTTTTTGTTCTTTCTTTCTCAAATATGCTTAGCTAATTTCTTTTTTTGTGCCCGATCGCGATAAGCTTTGCGATAAAATAATATCTTTCACTTTATGTTGCATTTTTATTTTTATTTTTGATCCTTCCTTGATTTATTTCGTATCGACTCTGTATTTCTAGTATACGGTAGTAGATTCCGATCTCATATTTGAGTAGCCGAGAGGCTCGTGAATATGAAAGATCACTTAAGGAAGGAAGGAGTTGCACGCAACCCTAGAGATAGGATGACGTAAATCCTCCGGATTGGAGTCAAATCCAATAGTGCGGGTCACTTCGGTAATGCGACTTTAGGCCATTTTGACTTGTAAAGAGATTTCGGTCAAAACGTCTATAAGTTATGAGATTTAATGCTCTAGCGAGATTACTTCCTAACATCGGATCTGTCACGGTCTTAATAAATTGCAAATGTAAACTAATTTATTCCGTTATTTTATTTCAAAGTGAATCGTTGATCGAGCACTCTTTCGCTTTTATTTTATTTCTCTTTTAACTAAGTTTATTTTATTTTCAAAACTCATCAAACGTTCGGTAGGATAATAGAATCGTTGTGAGTAATAGTACTTGTCTGCCCTGAGTTTTTATACGACCTTGATATATTTTTTTCACTATACTATAAAACGATAGATACACTTGCCTATTTGGATTGTAGCCCGTGAGACGATTTTTACGCATCAAGTTTTTGGGGCCGTTGCCGGGGATATTTTTGGCAATATTACGAAAGCATCGAATTTATTACTTCTACTAAAATTCAAAAACATTATTATTATTATTATTATTATTATATATTATAATCAACCCACATCATATAATTTCTACCCAACCTAAATTCTCTTGAAAAGGGTAAGGGGCTTTAAATGCCACCATTTTACCTAGTACCTTGCGAACCCTTCACCGGGTATCCTTTGGGAAGCTCGGGAGTGAATCCATTAAAAAAATCTATTTTTCAAAAAAAATATCAAAAAAATAATAATTTCTTTTTCTTTTTTGGTAACAGTTTATTTTTTTTATGGAATCATCGTATTTTTGCGCTTCTTGCGGGTCGTCCGACCACTTTTATTCTGAATGTCTTTCGGGAACCCCTCCCTCTTTCGATTTTAATTTTTTTGGGAAGGTCAAAATGGCCAATTTTACCCTTACTCCAATTTTTATCCTATATGGGAGATGGGGAACCTGTCTTTTTTTTCTTATGATTTTGCCCCGCAAAGCGCTGCGCCTTTTAATTTTAATTCAATCAATAATGAGTATTTTGAATTGCAAACTTCTCTCGATAATATTAATTTGCATTTCAAAACCATTATGGATTATTTTTCTCGTGAGGCCGCTTCATTTTCTTCGTCTTCTTCTCCGTCTCCTCCAATTTCTTCATGTAATGAGTCATCGGATATCCCGACTTGTCTTGTTCCTCTCGAGGAGGATAATTATTCGGATATCCTGGATTGTTTCCTTCCTCTTTTGGAAGAAACCTTTATGGATATTCCGGTGTGCTTCTTACCCGCTGAGGATGACGAGACGTCTCATATTTCTCCTTCTGAAGACGTTTGTGATTCCATTTCGCTTCAATTTTCAACTGTTCCAAATTTTCCTATTTTTAGTGGACCTTTTTCTTCTTCTTCTTCTTTTATTTTAGATGAATCTCCTTTAGTTTTTTCTACCCCTTCTCCCGAAATTTCACAAGACTCTCCTTCTCCTTGTTAAATTTCCGTTGATGAAATTTCTTCTTCTACTTCTTTTATTTCTCTTTCTATTTCTTCTTCTTTTTTTTCTTCTTCTTTTGACGACCCCTTCTTTCCCATTTTACATACGGCGGAGTTCTTTTATAACTCCGTCCGTTCACTTTTGGGCGTCATTCCCTTGAAGATTCCACCGCATGTCGGTGCGATTCTTCAATTTTTATTTTTTCGATTTACTCCCCTAAGCGCATACTTAGGGAGTTACCTCTTCACTTTAGTTTTTATTTTCCATTTAGCTAACGAATAACGTCGGGCTCAGACGATGTTATACAAAGAGCACTCTTGGGAGGCACCCCTTGCTTATCCTTTTTGTTCTTTCTTTTTCTTTTTGTTTTGTTTTGCAGGAATCAAACCCCCGGCGGTTCATTTGCCTCCATCCTTTTCTCTCTTCCTTAGGCCTGAGACGGTGTCCAGCTCAAGCATGGGGGAGCGACATCTGCATTCGGCCTTACGAATCCGGAGAAGTCGTTTTCTTTTTATTTATTTTCTTTATTGCATCCCCCCTCCCCCTTCCTTCTTCTTTTTTCTTTCTTGTTTTTATTTTTCATTGAGGGCAATGCAAAATTAAAGCATCGGGGAGGGTTTGGTTGTTTTCTTTCTTCTTTCTTTCTAAAAAATATTTAGTATAATTTTATTAAGTTTCTTTAGTACTACTTTTTCTTTAGCTAGAAAATGCAAAATCCAAAAAAAAAATTAGAAAAATCAAAAATTCCCAAAAAATAGAAAATTCAAAACCCAAAAAAATGAAAAATGTCAAAAAAATAAAAAAATATAATAAACCTCATGCTTAGCTTTTTGTTATTTTCAGAAATTTTGTTTGAATTTGTTTATAAGCATTTTGTTATTTTATTTGCTAATTTTTTATTTCATCATATTTAGTTAAATTTAATATTTAGTGATTTAGTTTTGAGGATAATCTTATGATTTTAATTTGCTTAGAGTAATTTATTTAGCACCTTTTCTCTTTTATTTTAAATAGTTTCAATTTTGTAGTAATTTTGCTTAACAATTTTTGATTCTAATGATTATTACCTCATGCTTTTAGATTCTTAGAAAATCTCAATCTACTAGTAGTTGCTCTCTATTATTTTAGTTTATTTTCTAAAATCTTGTTTAACCCCTTATCCTTACCCAATTCTCTTTTTCTTTCTTTTATTGTTAGATCATATGTCATGGGAATAAGGAGATGTTAGTTCCTTATTCTCTGGTACACATATGCAACCCAAAAATGAAAAAAGGAATTAAAAGTTCATATATGTCGTGGGAAGTGATAGGATGTTAGTCTATCATTTTCTGGTATTACATACATATTTTATTAAAAAAAATTATGTAGGGTGTGAAGAAAAAATAATAATAATAAATGATGATCACCTCTAATCAAAGACCTCTTCATGTTAATTTCCTCCCTAAACCCATTAGCCAATATTATTGTCTTAGTTTTTAAATTAAAATATTGGGAGAGCAGAAGTAGTAGGTTGCCTTTTTTCCTTAATTTTCTTTTAAGTTATTGTTTTAATAATTTCAATCTAACTTTGTTTGCACTTTACTCAATTTTGAGTGCTAGTTAATTTATTAGAGAATTTTTGGCTAAATATTTCTCTCTTTTCACTTTAATTTCATAATTTAGGATTTAATTCGTAAATCCCTAAATTTTATTTTTGGCTAGATTTTGGTGTAATTAAATTTTTAGTTTAATTGCCAATTTTATAATGTCTTATAAATATTTCTCTTACTTTTGCTCTTGAATAGCAAAATTTTAAGCATGGGGGAGTTAGATGACTTGTTTTAGTCATCATTTTTGGGATAGTTTAGTATGCAAAATTCATAGTTTATTTAAATGTTTTAAGTATTTTTACGCATGCTTTGTTTTATTTCTTGATAATGTCTTCCATGTTTTGTTTCTATTATTTCTAAGTTTTATTATATGTGTTTTGTATTTTTTTGTTCTTGTTTAATAAGTTATATTATGTTATGTTTTGTTTAGTTTAATTTTTTAATAAACTAATTAATAGTATGTATGTTTGTAATGTTTAGTTATCTAACGAATGTTATTTGCTTTGTTTTATTTGTAGGTTCAAGCCCACCATGCAGCCCTTCCAAGTAGGCAACCCGAGCCTACATGGATCATACTTGGAGCAGCCCGGCCACTATTGGAGCAGCCCCTACATGCTAACCAAGCCCTACCCGAGCCCACAAAGCTTACCAAGCAGCCCCCTACCCGAGCCCTTCACCAAGCCCACACTAGCAAGCCCATTTTGCCTTTGCATTGGCCGGCCACTTGCATGCATGCACCTTGCCACCTCATTAATCTCTCTCTCCCCTTTATTATTATTTTCTCCCCACTTTATTCCTCATCCATCCCCCCTCTCTTATGTTTAATTTTCTTTTCATTTTCCTAAAATAAAATTCATGCATGTAGCCTCCTCTCTCTCCTTCCATTTATTATCATACATTGAACCTCCCATTTTCTCTCTCCCTCATTAAACTCATGCATGAACCCTCTCCACCACCTATGGTCGGCCACCCCCTTATCTCCCCTCATTCTAGATTCTTCCTACTCTCCTATAAAAGGAGCCCCTTCCCTCTTGTTTTGAGAGGTAGTTTTTGGTTGAAGTAGTTTTTATTTAAGGAAGTTCTTCTGCTAGTTCAAGTAGAGTTCTATTTCTAGTTCTTTTCTTCCCTTATTATAGTTCTCTTTTAATGTTGTAATTTTCTTCATAACATAGTCTTGTCTTTTTAATATTGTATTTCTCTTTTATTTTATTAAGCAATGCAAATGAACTTCTTTTATCTTTTTGTTCTTTCTTTCTCAAATATGCTTAGCTAATTTCTTTTTTTGTGCCTGATCGCGATAAGCTTTGCGATAAAATAATATCTTTCATTTTATGTTGCATTTGTATTTTTATTTTAGATCCTTCCTTGATTTATTTCGTATCGACTCCGTATTTCTTGTATACGGTAGTAGATTCCGATCTCATATTTGAGTAGCCGTGAGGCTCGTGAATATGAAAGATTACTCAAGGAAGGAAGGAGTTGCACGCAACCCTAGAGATAGGATGACGTAAATCCTCTGGATTGGAGTCAAATCCAATAGTGCGGGTCACTTCGGTAATGCGACTTTAGGCCATTTTGACTTGTAAAGAGATTTCGGTCAAAACGTCTATTAGTTAGGAGATTTAATGCTCTAGTGAGATTACTTCCTAACATCAGATCTGTCACGGTCTTAATAAATTGCAAATGTTAACTAATTTATTCCGTTATTTTATTTCAAAGTGAATCGTCGATCGAGCACTCTTTCGCTTTTATTTTATTTCTCTTTTAACTAAGTTTATTTTATTTTATTTTCAAAACTCATCAAACGTTAGGTAGGATAATAGAATCGTTGTGAGTAATAGTACTTGCCTGCCCCGAGTTTTTATACGACCTTGATATATTTTTATCACTATACTATAAAATGATAGATACACTTGCCTATTCGTATTGTAGTCCGTGAGACGATTTTTACGCATCACATCCAAGCCTAAAAGCGGGCATGCTTCTCCCCCTCTCCCCTTGTGCTAGCATATTAGACCATTCGAGATTGAAATCAGGCTAAAAGAAGCCGGTTTCCATTTTGAAATTCCATGGAAAAGCCATTTTTGGCTCCTCTCGGGATCTCTAGAAACAACCACCTCAGGTGGACAAACCACCGCTCGGCTATATCAACCACCTCAATGAAGGTGGTGGTGGCAGTGGCTGGCCGGGGAAGTGGCCGGGTGGCCAAAAAACTACTATGGAAATACCTCCAGGTTGGGCAAATCACGCCCCTCGGCTGGAGGTGGAAGATAAAACCACCACCATTGATTTGGATTTATATTGATTATTATATATTTTTTGCCCCTTTAATATGCACTCTTTGAACCAAAAAAATGAGGCACTTAGGGGCAGAAACATAAAAACATCCCACATTAAAAAGGTATCCCTGTGAGTCTACTTTAAATAAAAATTAAAATCAATTAATGTAGGGCAATGTAATTCCCTATAGGGCAATTCTTGTAGGACTGGTCCTTAGGGTAGGACAGTCACTACTTCCTTAACAACTTTTAATTGGCTAAGGTTAATGACTTGAAATTTGGCTATGGTTATTTCCTTGGTCATTTGGGGCAATGTATCTCTATGTAGGGCAAGATTGGCTTGATCAAATCTAGTGAAATTTTATACATACACTTATTTAGTGAAATTACACATCCTCATGAATTTTTAGAACATTTGAAGTTGATTTGCTTAGCAACTGAATTAATTAGTGTTTTTGTTACACATGTATATTAATGAAATTAGGGTGACTAAACTAGTTGCAAAAATTATGAAACTGTGTCAATAGAAATGATTTAGTATGATACACACTAGATAAATTAATTGGAATTTTTGAAATTCAGAATCTTAGGCGTGAAGTTATAATTACCATTTCTGCCTCTTCTATATTATTGAGATAATTGTGCTCAAATTGAGTTATAAAATTATATATTTCTGGAATAAATAATTATTTATCATTTGTAACCTCCAGAAATGTTTTTGGAGTTATTTGATGAATATTTTTAGTACTTCATGTGTAACATTACCTAGTGGATCAAATTTCTATAATTAGAAATTAAATATCAAATATTATTGGAATGATCCGAAATTTGGTCCATACCTTTCATTTATCATTTTGACCTTGTGGAAATTATTTGGTACTATTTGGGCCCTTAGAAGTGATACTTCATGTTAAAATCCAATAGTGACATATATTTTAAGAAAATTCTATTATGGTCAATTTAATTTAGAAAATTGTGATACTTTAGAACTTGTTCATAACTGAGTATTCAGACACCCTATAATTAATTGTATGTCATTTGGATAAAATATTTGGAGGTTAAAACCCTTACACTCATATCAATCATATGGGTTGCATATAGTAAAGTAAAGTCGACGATGGTTAGATACGATATAAATTTGTTCTACTCAGGTTGGGGTATTTTTAGGACCTTGATGTGATGTTGGTTTGAGTTATAAGGGATTTACCCAAAGGTGGTGTGAGTTAGTATACATGGTCCCTAAAGGGCGTAGTTAAGTTCGGTATCAACGAAAGATCGTCATTCCCCTATATAAAACATAAATCATCATAGAATTTCTAAGAGTAACTATCTGAGAGGATTTGATTACGGATAGCATAACATTTTTAAATGTCTTGAGAAAGGGAATGATGGGGTTCTAAAAGTATTTAAGTTCAAGGATAGCTAAACACCTAGAGGGGGGGGGGGTGAATAGGTTTTTCAGTCTTTTTATTTCTTTTTCTATTTTGGGTATGTAGTGGTTTAGTTACTTTTGCTTTCTGGACAATCACACACACAAACACAGGAATTTTATAGTGGTTCCCCATATTATTGGTACATTCACTGCCCCTTCTACCTTTCTAACAGTGTGTTAGATAAGGCACATCTCCAAACCCGGCTCCTAAGAGCTTACAACACAAATCCCGCAGGATCTCTCAGTCTCCTCCAAGACCTACAACTAAGGCACAAAGCCCTATAACTCAGTGATCAAAAGATCACCTACCTCAGGCCAAATGCCCTTTCACTCTATCTAGGTCGATAGCCCTACCACTCAGAGAGAATGACTCTCCTACCTCAGGCACAAAGGCACTACCTCAGATCCATAGGAGAATCCTACCACTCAGGCACAAAGGCCCTACAATTCAGAGAGAATGACTCTCTTACCTCTAGAAAATAGCCCTACCTCAAGCACATAGGTCCTACAACTCAGATCCAAAGTATCCTACCTCAGATCAATTAATGATCTTATACTCAGCCTTTATAAAATAGGCTTACAACTCAGATCCAAAAGGATCCTACACTCAAATCCAAGAATGGATCCTACACTCAGGTCCAAGAATGGATCCTATAAAAATGGAAAGTTGTTGATGATGATTTAGACACTAGAGAAATGATCTCTGTGTCTTCCTCCTTCTGTCCTGATAAAACTCAGTCCAGTTTCCTTCTTCACAGCTCCAAAAAATGATCTACAGGAATTGCTCTGCTTGAACTTTGAAGTGACTGCATCTTGGGTTAGCCTTGGCTGCTTCTTCCTTCTTAGAGAAATATCTCTATACTTTCTTTTGATGGTGTTGATCTCAACAACTAACTTGATGAACTTTCAAATTAATTGATTTGAACTTGTTCTTCAAAACTCTTCAACATTGGCGAGAAAGAAGACAAAGTTCTGGCTTTTCAAAATAATCAGAAAGTTAAAGTTCCTCGAACTGATTTGAATCCCTTTTATTCTTGATGTACAATGGCTCCTTGAGCAGTGGAATCGACTATTGGGGTTGGCTACAACTTGCTTTTGCATTAACTTCAGTACTAAAGGCAATGATTGCCATTTGTCGTGTTCTATAGTCTTCCTGCAACATTTCAAAATCTTGTTGATGTCAGCATGACTCAGCGATTCTAGACTTTGCCAAATTCATAGTTCATCCCCAAGCATTGATTGCATTGTGTGAACAGGCTTCACTCAGCGCAAAAACACTTAGTCAAATAATCTGTACTGCCAGGTGTTGAGTGTGTTGAGTGAGCCTTCCTCACTCAACGCATTTCTACTTAGCCAAATTTTTGACTTTTATAGTCTTAAATACTTAGGCGTTGAGTGAGCCTTCCTCACTCAACGCATTTAGAATTAGCCAATCTTTCTCTTCTTTTAGGCGTTAAGTGAGTTGAGTGAGCCTTCCTCACTCAACTCTTTTGGACTTAGCCAATCTTTCTTCTGCATGAAGGTATTGAGTGAGCTGTGCTCATTCAAAGCTTTCTTCCTTTTCCCGTCTTTCTTGCTGAGGCGTTGAATGAACTAGCTTCACTCAATGCTTCTGTACTTACTCGATTTATGTCTCTTTCTCCTTAGGCTATGACTGCATTAGCTTGACTCAAAGCTTTTTGTTCTGGGCGTTAAGTGAACTGGCTTCACTCAACGCTTCTGGACTTAGATAGATTTTTTCTGTCTGCTTCTTCAGTGTCTTTGACTAATCTTTTCTCTGTCAATGCTTCCTTGTCTTTAGGCGTTGAGTAAACTAGCTTCACTCAGCACTTCTGGACTTAGTTAATTTTCTTGCTTGCCAATGCTTAGGCTTTGACAGACTCAGCTTTACTCAACGCTACTAGGCATTGAGTGATCTGGCTTCACTCAATGCTTCTGGACTTAGCCACTTTTCTGCCTTGCCAATGGCAAACCTTTGATTGTTAGAGCTTTACTCGACACCTCTTGTTATCTGGCATTGAGTGAACTGCCTTTACACAATGCCTATGGACTTAGCCACAAAACTTCTTTGCAAACTGTTGGGCTTTGATTGTCCATCCTTTGCTCAACACTTTTTAGCATCTGGCATTGAGTGAACTAGCTTCACTCAACGCTTGTGGACTTAGACAATTTTTAGTCCTTCCAGCATTCTTCCTTGTGTTCACCTGTCATTGTCACTTAGAATACCTGCCCAATCAATGTGATAAGGACCAACCTGTATGCATGAACTTGAACATACATAAAATATAACTATGTGTATAACATTGACTTGTTTGACTTCTACAAATCTGAGATATTATGAGCAATGGACCCAACAATCTCCCCATATTTGAAGAAGTCAAAACTCTTTAAAAAAATTCTTAGTCAATGATATACATCAACATATGCAGCAGATAAAACAATAAATTGGAAACATTATAACAAGTATTAGTTATAGGTTACCACATTTTCATTGCCTGCAAGGTGATCAACACTTCTTGCTCCCCCTGTTTTGCTATCTGGCCTTGATCATTTCCTTGATCATTTCCTTCTTCCCCTTTTTGACTTCTATAGAATAGTCAGGGAGGTGCTGGCCTTTTCTATGTTCCAGATCATCTTTCTTGGATTATCTTCTCCCCCTTTTTGATTTCAGATGATCAACTGTTGTAGATACTTGCTCCTTCTCTACAGGAAGCTCAATCTATCCCTTCAAGTGATGTACAAGCTCCACCTTAATTAGAGCATCGTCTATCATCCTTTCAGATAGACACTTTAGTCTATTCTAGTCTTGGTAGCACTTGATCCACTTGAAAATCGTAATACCATTGAAGGTCTTTTCAACCTGCAAGAAGTAGTACAACCTGCAACAAAAATAACATAAGGAGAAACTGAAGCTATACCAAGTTCAACATACCCAACTCAAACTTGAAGGTGTTGAACTTTTCTTCATCTAGTGACTTAATGAAGATGGCAGCCACTTTCTTGTCTATAGGGAAGTACTCAAGACTGCTATCTTCACATTCCACATGCTCCCTAATGAAATGATACCTAATCTCAATGTGCTTAGTCCTGCTATGAGATACAAGATTCCTAGTGATAGAGATAGAACTAGTAGAATCACAATACAAAGGACTTCTACTTATCTGAAGGTTATAGTCCTGGAGTTGATGCTGGATCCATAATAACTGTGCACAACAGCTCTCAGTATATATATATTATGACTCTGTAGTTGAGATTGCAATACTAGTTTACTTCTTGGTGCTCCAAGACACTAGTCCTCATCCCAAGAACTGATATGTGTCTGATGTGCTCTTCCTATCCTCTTTGCAGCCTGGAAAATCTGCATCTGAATAGCCTGTTAGTTCAAAATCCCTATTTCTAGGGTACCATAGGCCAAGATCTGGTGTGCCCTTAAGATACCTCAAAATTCTCTTAGCAGCAGAGTAGTGAGATTCTTTAGGGCTATCCTGATACCTAGCACAAACACATGTAGCATACATGATGTCTGGCCTACTAGAAGTAAGATATAGAAGGGAACCAATTATCCCTCTATACAAAGTTTCATCAATAGGTTTCCCTGCCTCATCTTTGTCTATAGGCATACTTGACCGCATATGAGTTTTCATGGTGGAGGCATTCTCCATACTAAACTTTTTGTTCAAGTCCCTAATGAACTTAGACTGAGATATGAATAATCCATCTTCTGTTTGTTTTACTTGGAGGCCCAAGAAGAACTTAAGTTCACCCATACTACTCATCTCAAACTTCCTTACAAAAGTTTGGCAAACTTCCTGCAAAGGTTGTCATCGGTAGATCCAAAGATTATGTCACCTACATAGATCTGGACTAGGATTATCTTGCCCTTTTATTCTCATAGGAATAGGGTCTTGTTTATCTTCCCCCTTGAGAATTTGTTATCAATGAGGAAGCTAAACAATGTCTCATACCATACTCGAGGGGCTTGCTTCAGCCCATACAGAGCTTTCCTAAGTCTATAAATAGAATCAGGTGAGTTAGGAAGAATAAAAGCTGGAGGCTGCTCAATATAGACTTCTTCCTTTAAGTCACCATTCAGGAAGGTTGACTTCACATCCATCTAATAGACCTTAAATCCTTTGTACGCAACATATACAAGGAAGAGTTAGATGGTTTCCAATCTTGCTACAGGGGCAAATGTTTGATCAAATTCAATACCATCTTCTTGTCTATAACCCCTAGCTACCAGTATGGCCTTGTTCTTGATTATAATGCCATTTTCATCAAGTTTATACCTATAAATCCACTTAAATCCAATGACATTATGTCCTTGTGGTCTGTGAACCAGCTTCCAAACCTTACATATCTTAAACTAGTTTAATTCCTCTTGCATTGCTACAATCCAAAACTGATCAATGTTGGCATCTTCAAATCTCTTGGGCTCAACCTGTGATAGGAAACTTGAGTACAAAGCTGTATTATGTCTCTTACTTCTTGTCACCACTCCTTGGTTTGAATCACCAATAATCTGGTGTCTTGGATGATCTCTGATATTCCTAACAACTTGAAGCAATCTTCTTTCAACATCAGCTTCTATGGCAGCAACTTATTGATCTTCACCCACTTCAAGTGTGCCTTGCCCTTCTTTTGGAATATCCACTCCATCGTGGACTAATTGAGCAGCCTCTTTGATGGTTAGCTTGTCCATCAACAACTTTATACCTGCAGTACTAGAAGAGGAGCTTGGTAGCTCACTGTTAATCATAGTTGATTAATCAAAAATTCCATTAACAGACTGTTCTATAACTTGACTTTCCAAGTTGTAGATCTTATAGGACTTACTATGATTGTTGTACCCAACAAAAATCCCATCATAGGATTGGGTAGAAAACTTTGTCACACATGACTCACTTTGTTTAGCACATAGCACTTACTTCCAAAGATCCTGAGATAGGTCAGGTTTGGTTTTCTGCCCTTCAAGATCTCATAGGGAGTCTTCTTGTGGCTCTTGGTGATAGAGGCCCAGTTAAGGACATGACATACAATATTTACTGCCTCAGCCCAAATATATTCTGGGAGAGACGTGCCACTTAGCAGTTCCTACCAGCCTCTATGAGAGTCTTATTTTTCCTCTCAGCAATGCCATTGTGCTGGGGTGTTCTTTGAGAAAAATTCTTGATGAATTTCTTGCTCTTCACAGAATCTTGTCATGCTATCGGACTGAAATTCAGTTCCATGATCACTTCTAATTTTTACCACAGTACTGTCTAATTCATTCTGAATTTGCTTGACAAATTTCTTGAATACATCAAGGGTTTCAGACTTTTTCTTAAGAAAGAAAACCCAAGCATATATGGAAGAGTTAACAACAACCACACGGGTGTAGACTTTCCTACAAAGACTATGAACAGGCATAAGACCAAACAAGTCCATATGCGGGAGGTATAAACACCTCACAGAGTCTTTGGTCCCAATGATCTTGAAGGAAGTCTTAGTCTGCTTACCCTTTTGGCATGCAGACCAGATACCCTCCTTAGTGCATTTCATCTATGGACCATTCCTAACTAGCTCTTCACTGAACAACATACCAATGGTATTATAGTTCAAATGAGCTAGTCTCTTGTGCCATTGGACACAGTATAAGACTTTCTCATTTGCAACTAGACATATAGGAGAGTCTATATCTAAATATAGAAAATTCAAGCAATATACATTCCCACTCCTAGTGCCTATAAAGATGACTTCTTGGTCACTTGACCTCTTAATTCGGCACTCATCCTTGTGGAAAGAAATGATATAGCCTAGATCACATAGCTGGCTTATGCTTATTAGGTTATGTTGAAACCCTTCCACATAAGCCACTTTTGTGATACTAACTATTCCATTAGTGATCTTACCATATCCTCTTGTCACTCCTCTATCTGAACCACAAAAGATAACTTTGGGTCAATCCTTCACTGGAGTGAACTCCTTCAGATTGCTCCTTGTTCCAGTCATGTGACTAGAAGAACCAATGTCCAAGTACCATATAGGGGTATGGGCACTTGGACTAACCTGCAACACACAATTTATCTTACCTTAGAACCCCAAAATTTATTGGGTCCAAGGTTCTGGTTAGTCTGAAAATGGACTTATCTACCAGCAGCATTTCTAACTGGTAGACTAACTGTTACTCTTGCCACTCTAGGATTATGCCAATAATCTATGGCATAATGGACCACTTTGCCACAACACAAGCACTCATGAATGTTGTACCTTCTTTTTTGAGCTGGTCTGGTACCTGTGCTGACAGCATCTCTCTATCTAGAAGGAAGAGCAACAGTCTTATTAAGGTTCCTTTTAGAAAGGATTTGACTGAAATTTAGTCCTCTAGTAGACTTATTTCGCTTGCTCTGAATGCCATCAATAACAGTCTTCTTTATAGAAGACAGGCTCTTGATAACATCAAAAATAGCCAAATCAGACTTGCTGATAGACAGACCCTTGGTCTAGGTCTTGCTGGATGGACCTGAGAATTGGGCATAACCACATTCTTGAGAGAGAGGGATGGAGCACCAAAGACAAATGGTCCATGATGGGCCATTTGAATTTCTTCATGGGGAGCATTAAAGGCACTCATTACCCTACTATACCTTCCACCATAGTTGTGAACATCTTTGTTCACACTAGTGGATCTACCATTCATCCAGTGACCATAGATGCTCTCTTGGTCATACTTGTTTGAAGGCAACAGAACTTTCTTAAATGGAATGGGAGGCTTGGAAGCTAATGGCAGAACTAGATCTTTGCCTTTCCCTTTAGAAAAGGCAACTCTTGTGCTTTCCTTGAATCCCAACCCCTTCTTACCCTTTTTAGAGGAGAAGGAGTCTATTAAGGGCAACACAGAATATGGCTTAGAATAACTAGCCACTATCCTTTTCTCCCTCTGGAGCTTCTCTTCAAGGTCCCTAATGAGACTATTCTTGAACTTGATTATGATAATCTGAATGAGAGAAATGTTTTTCAGTTGGCTGATTTCCCTAGACTTCTGATCCAGTAAGGATGTTGTCTCAGCTTGTTTGGAATCAGCTAACTAAAGGGAGATAATCTCCTCTACTTGCCTCTTGGACAGCTTCTTTCACTTTAAAAAGCATTTAGAATTTCACCATACTTGTTAATAAATTGATTGAAATCTACCTCAAATTCAGAGTCATCTTCATCACTAGATGAAGATGCTTCTAAATTTGGACTAGTCTCATATTCTGACTCAGATGATGAGCTGGATAGAGAGTGTACCTTAGCTGGACCAGGCTGATCCTAGCAGGATTCTTAATCTTATATTGCCATCAGCCCATAGCAGTTGATAGCATCTTCATCCTCATCATCATCCTCTGTGTCACTGTCTGAATATGATAGCGGGGCCCCGATGCCTATCCTTGCTTGAGGGTAGTCTTCATCTTTATCTGCCACTACAGCAACCAGCCCAATATAGGCTTCTTCTTCTTTAGATTCTTATGAAGATGATTTAGTCCAGCTCTTCTCCTTCTTTGCAATGAAGGACTTTTCCTTCTTGCACTTCTGGTGGACCTTCTTCTCACCATCTTCCTTTCTTTTACTGGGCAGTCAACAATCGCATGCCTAGGTTTGTTGTAATAATATAAAATAACTTTAGTAGAAACATGTTTACTTGGTTTTGATTCATACCTGCCTCCTTTAGAGTGCTTCTTCTCTGCACTATAGTAGTCCTCCTTGTGATGAGAGGAGGAGGAAGGTCTACTCATCCACTATTTTCTCTTCATCAGCTTTTGAAATTGCCTTGAGAAGGCAGCAAAGTCTTCATCAGACATATTGCTGTCTGATATATTAGGCTCTAAGCTATCCGAATCATCTTGCATCCTTGGAGGAGAGACAATCCTCTCCTTGCTCCTCTTGGTGATCTCTGCATTGAAGGCCAAAGACTTTTCCTTAGCCTAGGATTTGCTGATGGTTTCCTCCTCCTTCCTAGCAGTCAGCTGCATTTCATATGACAACAACTTCCCAAATATAGTTTGATAGAATTGATTTCAAGATAACCCAAACACCTAGCGGGGGGGATAGGTTCTTTTCTTTTTTACTTAAGGCCGAATAATTTTTTAGATAATAAAATATTATCTAACTATTCTACAGCAATCACAACACAGAAATCACAGTCACACTCACATCACAGATTGCACACAGATTTATAGTGGATCCCCAAGGTCTGGGTACATCCACTTTCCCCCTTCACCTATCTAGCAGTGTGCTAGATTCGACCTAACTTATTCCTTCTTCTTAGATCCACAGATCTTACAACTCAGAACCTTGAAAGGTTCCTATAACTCAGAACCCTATAAGGTTCCTACAACTCAGAGTGTAACCACACTCCTATAGCGAAGGCTAACAACCCTACCTCAGCCTTCCCACAAGGCCTACAACTCAGAGAAAAATTTCTCCTACACTCAGGCTCAAAAGCCCAACCACTCAGAGATCTATATCTCCTACACTCAGGTTTTATAATATAGGCTTACAACTCAGATCTATGAAAAGATCCTACAAAATTTGATAAGTGTTTAGATGGACTCTTACACTTGTTGAGAGAGAAGGGATAAAAGTTTTCTTGATCAGTTTCTTGATAAGACTGATGGCTGAAATCAACCTGTTCTTAGCTTTTTTCAAAGCTTCTTGAATCTGAACTCAGTAGGGTTGATCTCCTTTGAAGTTGACTGATTGCCAGCTTCCTTCTTAGAATCCAGAAATAGGTCTGAATCCTTCTTAGCAGATTAGTTCAAGATCTGCTTCTTAGGAGACTTGTAAATGTCTCCTCCTTTACTTCAACAGTTGGAGATCTCTCTCTCTCTCTCTCTCTCTCCAGAACATCTGAAGTTTCTTAAGAATTCTTGCTTGAATTCTCCTTAGATCTTCTCACGAAAATCTTCTTCTGAGGGACATGCACTTTCTTGATCAATGATCAATACTTCAATAGTTGTTCCTGTTATTGTTATTATTTTTGATCACCTTGTTTTTTGATTAGACAGAATCCATCTATATATATAGACTTCATCCATGGTAACTAGCTGATTCGGTTTCTAACGAACTTCTGACAGGTCTGACAGCTTCAGCAAACTTATTGGAATACACAGCTGTCAAGTCTCCAGTCAGTTCTTGAACCTTTGTCTTTATCAGCAAAGCGACGAGACTGATTGTCATTATTTATCGACACAAGTAGATTAAGTGTCAACACAAGCTTTGGTGATGTCGACATAGTTCCTTTGGTGTCAACACTGCTTCTTAACACTGTATCTGTAGAATGTGTCGACATTTCTTCTTTGTGTTGACATAGACACTTCTTCACATCACAGCAAACAACATTGTTGAAACTCTGTTGTGTGTCGACACAAGTCCTGTGTGTCGACACAGTTAATGTAGTCTCAGAATTTGTGTGTCGACACTGCCTCCAGGTGTCGATACATTTGATGTCAACAAATACATCTGTGTGTTGACACTGCCTCCCGGTGTCGACACAGTTGATGTCGACTAATATTTCTGTGTGTCGACACAACCTCCCGGTGTCGACACAGTTGAGGTCGACTAATAAATTTTGTGTGTCGACACAGTTGCTTCTGGTGTCGACACAGCTTTTCCAAGTGTCGACACAGGCTTTCTTAAGTGTCGACACATGGACTTAAAAACTTTTTCTGCATTTTAGCAAATACTTAACCTGCACATATAAACTCAAAATTACATCAAATACACCTTGATGTATATCATTGATCTATGTGAGGCTTCTCCAAATCAGGTACACATTTTCTAGTGTACCCAACAATCTCCCCATATTTGGAGAAGTCATAACCCTTTAGTCGCTGATATACACCACTTATAATAAAAAAATATGATGATGTATATAAATAATAAATGACAGGGTAACTTATAAACAAAACAAATAACCAAATCACATCACAGAATAAGAATGCAACTTGAATGAACATGAAACATTATTTTGTTTAAATAAACCAAAAGTTTCTTAACAATTAATAACATAGATTTCATTTAAAACTAAAAATTACATTGTTTTTGCAAAATCTAGTAAATTTATCCTAAGGCTGATCAGGCTCCCTAATGACTATGCCTTTTCCTTGCTTAATCTGAGCTTGCACAGGAGGATCTGCATCAGCAATAGGCTTCTTTCCTTTCAATTCTGCCTTCTTCTGAACTTCAGCCTTAATTCTTTGCCTTTCAAAATAATGAAAAGGCTTAGGAAAGTACTTGCTAGGCTCCTGAGCATTAGGAGGTAGCTTCCCAATCTTAGCCTTTCTTCTATGTTTCACAAAGGCTTCCTGCCTTGCCTCATACTTCTTCCATTCTTGTTCATTATACCACTTTCCCCTTTCATAAACTTGATCTTTCACAGCTTTCAAGGCAGTCAAAATTATATTTCTTGAAGTAGGGCTCCACTGCTCAAAATCAGGCTTTAACTCAGCCTGTTCTCTAAATCTTTTCTTTTAAAGTTGAGCTTCCTGTTGAGCTTTCAAGGCAGCTTTTGGCATTTTAACTTTCTCTATAATAACATTTTCAACTTCCTGTGGAGGACTGTACATTATCTGAACCTGTTGTTGAATCATATCAAAATCTACTGGAGGGTAGATGATCTGAGCAACTTCAGGTTGATCACCTCCAACATAAGCAGGTTGCACACCAGACTCAGCAACATTGTCATCATCACAAAGGGGTGGATATCACAGAGTGGCTCTGATGCTATTGGATATCCATTTGGCATGATCTGAGCCTGCATTGACTAAAATTCTCTCCCCCTTTATGGCTTCTCTTACAATGTGATCTCTTAAGTCATCCTTTTTAAATCTTATTTGGCCATCAAGAAAATTTACACCATCTTTATAAAATGATTTTAACTTAAGAAGCTGATCAGAAATTGTTTTCTAAGAAGTAGTAATGGCTATCTTAAATGAATCTAAGGCATCTTGTAACTTCTTATCAAACTCTTCTTTCTCTATAGCTCTTTCTTAAGTCATTGCAGTAACTGTATTCTTTATTTCAGTGACTATCTCATTGTGAGATTCAGTCAGATTGTCATTCATTCTAATCTGGTTTTCAAGGACATAGCCTTATTAAACAGCAATGTCATCAACTTGAGCCTTGACTTCTGCTTGCTGCTTTGCTAGAAACACTACAGCATTGCCCCCATGTAGAAGCAATCTATCATCTCTTTCTTATGGAGATTGACTTCAAACCTTATGGATTTAATATCCTGAGCCAAATCAAATTGAAGTGATTTATTGCTTTCATCCACAAACTTCTCTAGAGCCATTCTTTGCTCATCCAATTTAACTTGCAAAGCCACCATTAATGAGCTATAATCAGCCTCTGGGGCAGGTTGTGGAGTAGTAGTTTGCAAAGCCTTCTTATAGCTTTGGCTTCTTCTCTTAAAAACCATCAGTTTTCTTTTCTTTGCACTTGCAATTTCTTCATCCTCTAAAGCAGAAGACTAGCAATATATACTCTTTCCTTAGGACTAGGAGGCAGCTCCTTCTCAGTCCTTACTTGCTCCTCTTTATCTGCTGGTCCCTCAATGTCAGAAAACAATTTTTCCAGAGTGAACTCCTGTTGAGTGTGAACTGGTGATATAGCTTTCTCAGGAGCATCAGCAACTACAGATGTATCCTCCATGATAACATCTAGTGCTAGAATGTTGATATGAGGTCTCTCAAGAATAGATTGTGAATCCATTTCACTTGCCAAGTGAATTCTCTCTTCCTCTTGTAACTGTGCAGTAATTGTCTCCCCCTGCACTTGTGCATTCTCAGACAGGTCCTATACTTGTACACTATCTAGCTCCCCTGTACCTGTGCATGATCAGTTGTGTCCTGTGCAGGTGATCTCACAGCAGCTTCTTGGCTTGCTATATCAGGTATGTCCTTGGTGAGGACCCTATCCCATCTGGAAATGATCCTGATGTCCATTCTTATCATATGATTGATTTTAGATCCAGGGATCTTATGCATGACTTCTGGAATGGCTCCAGCCAAGTACAAACTCATCAGTCGAGCCAAATTAGGCTTCTTTATACCTTCCTTAATCTTCTCAAACAGTACTACAAACCAATCTGTGTTGAGTGTAAAGATTATCCTTGTCATGAGGCTGAACAGATAGGCTGAAATCCTATCATGTCCCCCTGGCTTACACAGAATCACCTTTCCAACAACTTCAGATAGAAATTTACTTTGCTGATTCATCCCTTTCCTATTTATAGTTGTTCCAATCTTCATGGTGGGATCCAATCCACACCATTGTAGTGCCTCCCTTGTTTTTGATACTGGCACTTATTCTTCATCCTGAGTTCTTGGAAGATGAAGAATTTTTCTCAAACTTTTCAAGGTCACTTTGACTCTTGCTCCATGAACTGTTGATTTAATCTTAAGTCCTGTTGAGTCTATTACAGCCGCGCCATAAAACTCAAGAATCTCCTTCTTCCATATCTTGGTTGGTTCGGATACCAGAAACTCCAAACCACTGTCAGTAATTAGGGTAATTACTCCTTTAATCTCTGAGTTCGCATCATCAAAGGCATGGCGAACCAGCTCATATCCTTCGTTTATGTTATCTTCAATCTTTGGGGCCATTGGGATGGTGAGAAAGCTTGGATTGAGAGAAGAGATTTTGTCGACACAAGGGTTTTGTCTCGAAAATCTGGAGAGCGTGTCGACAGAATATGTTCTTGGATATACCCTTCTAGACAAAGAAGGTCAAAAGGCGGGCAAAAACTGTCTAAATGTGTTGACACTGTTGAAATGTGTCGACACATACTTTTATTGTCTCGACAATGGCGTTGACTACTATGTGTCGACACCAATTGATGAGATGTCGACACTAGACAAACATAGAAGTTCATCAGAAATTCTGTGTCGACTCTTATTGTAAGTGTTGACACAATTTCTGGATGTGTCGACACCACTACTCTGGTTGTGTCGACACCACTTACTGAAGTGTCGACACAACTTCTCTGGATGTGTCGACACAGATTTACTGAAGTGTCGACACCACTTCTTTGGATGTGTCGACACAGACTTACTTAGCCAAATCTGTTAAACTAATCTATGTTCAACATTCCTAATTCAATTTTAAATTTATTGAATTTAGTTTCATCTAAATGCTTAGTAAATACATCTGTAATTTGATAATCTATTTTGACAAATACTAGTGAGATGTCCTCTTTTTCTACATGTTCTCTAAGAAAATGGTATCTAAATTCTATATGCTTAGTCCTACTATGTGAAACAGGATTATTAGCAATAGAAATAGCACTAGTAGAATAACTAAACAAAGGTGTTCTACTTACCTGAATATCATAGTCTACTAGTTGATGCTTCATCCATAACAGCTGTGCACAGCAACTTTCTACTGCCACATATTCTGACTCGGCTGTGGAAATTACCACACTAGTCTGCTTCTTACTACTCCAAGACACCAATCTTCCTCCTAGAAATTGACAGGTGCCTGTAGTGCTTTTTCTATCTTATTTGCAACCTGCAAAGTCTGCATCAGAATAGCCTGTCAGTAGAAAATCTCCATTCCTAGGGTACCAAAGGCCTAGATTAGGTGTGCCCTTTAGGTATCTCAAAATCCTTTTTACTGCAGTGCAATGAGATTCTTTAGGGCATGATTGGTACCTAGCACAGACACATGTTGCATACATAATGTCTGGTCTACTAGTAGTTAGATATAGAAGAGAGCCAATTATTCCTCTATACAAAGACTCATCTACAGGTTTACCTGCATTATCTTTCCATATAGGCATATTTGTTCCCATAGGAGTTCTCATGGTGGAGGATGATTCCATACCATATTTCTTAATTAACTCCTTGGTGAACTTAGACTGGGATATGGACAAGCAATCATCAGTCTGTCTTACTTGAAGGCCTAAGAAGAACTTAAGTTCTCCCATGCTGCTCATCTTAAACTTCCCTTGCATAAGTTTTGCAAATAACTTGCAAAGGTTACTTTCTGTAGACCCAAATATTATGTCATCTACATAAATCTGTACTAAGATTATCTTTCCTTTGGATTCCCTTAGGAATAGAGTTTTGTCTATTTTCCCCCTTGAGAATTTGTTCTCAATAAGGAAAGTAGACAGGGTCTCATACCAAGCCCTTGGGGCTTGCTTTAACCCATATAAAGCTTTCTTAAGTCTATAAACCTAATAAGGTTTAAGTGAATCAACAAAACCTGAGGGCTACTCTACATAGACTTCTTCTTTTAGATTTCCATTTAGGAATGCTGATTTTACATCCATTTGGAATACCTTGAAGCCTTGATATGTTGCATAGGCAAGGAACATCCTAATTTCTTCCAGTCTTGCTACTGGGGCAAAGGTTTGATCAAAGTCAATACCCTTTTCCTGCCTGTATCCTTTTGCAACAAGTCTTGCTTTGTTCTTCACAATGATCCCATTCTCATCCAGTTTATTCCTAAAGATCCACTTTGTTCCAATGATATTGTGGTCTTTTGGTTTAGGAACTAACTCCCAGACCTTGCACCTTCTGAACTGATTCAGCTCCTCTTGCATAGCATCAATCCAATATGGGTCTAGAATAGCTTCTTCAAATTGCTTTGGCTCTAGTTAAGATAGGAAGCTTGAGCAAAGCACTTTGTTCAAGTTCCTGCTTCTGGTTTGCACTCCATGTCTTAGATGTCCAATTATCTGATTTGCTGGATGATCCTTTAAGTGTCTAAAAGCTGGAGGTAGACTATCTTCTGGTTGAACACCTCCAGTCTCTTCAATATGATGCACCTCTTGGTGTACATCTGCATCTAGAGAGTCTTGTACTCCCCCTGGACAGTAGCCACCATTTTCCACTTCCTGCTCTTCAGTTGTTTCTTCTGTAATGGTAAGCTTGTCCATATTCTCATTAATACCTGTAGAACTGCATGAGCTACAAGGCAACTCACTGTTAATCAGTCTTATTTCATCAAAGACAACATGTACAGACTCTTCTACAACTTGAGTAATCAAGTTGTAGATTCTATAAGCCTTACTATTGTTGCTGTACCCAACAAAAATCCCATCTTGGGATTTGGCAGCAAACTTAGTTAGATAAGACTTGACATTGTTAAGGACATAACACATGCAACCAAAGATCCTAAAATAGGATAAGTTTGGTTTTCTACCCTTCATGATCTCATAGGGAGTCTTTTTGTGGCTTTTGGTGATAGATTCCCTATTGATCACATGGAATGCAGTATTTACTGCCTCAGCCCAGAAATATTTTGGGAGAGAAGTGTCACTCAATAGAGTTCTACCAGCTTCAATCAATGTTCTATTTTTCCTTTCAACAATACTATTTTGCTGTGGTGTTCTAGGTGAGGAAAATTCTTGAAAAATCCCAAATTCTTCACACAATTTTGTCATACTCTCAGATTGAAATTCAGTGTCATGGTCACTTCTGATTTTGACCACTGTACTGTCAAGTACATTTTGAATTTGCTTGACAAAGTTGTATAAAACACTTGGGGTTTCTGATTTTTGTCTCAGAAAGAACACCCAGGAATATCTAGAATAGTCATCTACCACCACAAAAGTGTAGACCTTCCTACCTAGACTATAAACTGGCATAGGACCAAATAAATTCATATGTAAGAGGTATAGACACCTCACTAAATCCTTGTTTTCAAGGCTTTGAAAGGAGGATTTTGTCTGCTTGCCTTTTTGACAAACTGAGAATATCCCATCCTTTATACACTTAACTTTTGGACCATTCTTTACTAACTCTTTGCTAAAGAGTTGGCCAATTGTTTTGTAGTTAAGATGGGCAAGCCTCTTGTGCCATTTGACACAATGAGTGGCTCTCTCATCAGCTACAAGACAAATAGAAGAAACATTGTTCTCACACACAAAGTTAAGATAGTACACATTTATTTTTCTATATCCTGTCAATATGACCTTTTGATAACTTGACCTTTTGATATGACATCCATTCTTAACAAATGAAATGTCATATCCTAAATCACTCAGCTGACTTATGCTTATAAGGTTGTGTTTTAAACCCTTCACATAGGCCACTTGAGTGATAGTAATCTGGTTACTAGAAATGTTACCAAATCTTTTGATGATTCCTTTTTCAGAACCACCAAAGATTACTTTAGGCCCATTTATGATAGGTAAATACTCCTTCAGTAATCCCTTTGTTCCAGTCATGTTCCTGGAACATCCACTGTCCAAGTACCATATAGGGGCATGGTAACTTGGACTCACCTGCAATAAAGATTTACCTTCACTTAGAACCTAAGTAAGTCTTGGGTCCTTGGTTCAAGTTAGCTTCATACTCACTAAATCTACCTGCAGCTCTTCTAATAGGTAGACTGTTGTTCTTCCTGACACTAGTGTTGTGCTAGTAATCTATGGCATAATAACTTGTCTTGCCACAGCACCAGCATTCATACTTGTTGTATCTATTTTTAGATACATTCTTGACAGTCTGGTTGACAGCAAATCTTTTGTTTTGTACTGGTACTGCTGCAGCTACACCCACTATTTTCTTAGGAACATGGGGATTATGGACATGGGCTGCCTTATTGATATAAACACCCTTGTCATTCAGAACTTCAGTCTTACTATGACCATGAGTATTCTCAAGGTCATACTTGTTAGAAGGCACTTGTACCTTTCTAAAAACTACAGGGACTTTAAAATTCAGTGGTTGTACTGAGGCTTTGCCCTTTCTCTTGAATTGGACAGCCCTATTGTTACCTTTAAAGCCTATTCCAGCCTTACCCTTTTGAGCCACAAACTCATGTAGTAAGGGTAAAACTGATTTTGGCATGGAATAACTAGCCGCCAAATCTTTTTTCCTTTTGAAGTCTGGCTTCCAGACTTTTAATTAGATCATTTTTGTATGTGATTGTGCCCATCTGAATAACAGTTATAGATTTTAGTTTGGTAATCTCATTCAATTTTTGATCCAACTCTTTCTCTAAGTCAAATGCAGCCATCTTAAGATCTGCAATTTCCTTAGCCTGAATTTTGGCCAGGTTTTTGCTTTTCTTTAGTGCCTGCAACAAGTCCCCATATTCATCTATCAGCTGATGAATATCACCTTCAGACTCAGATCCATCCACATCACTTAATACAGATTTAGCTGACTCTGTGCCTGTACTACAATCTTGTTGGGTATTGTATCCACAATGTACCTGATTTGAAGAAGCCCATGTACAAGCTAAGGTAAATAGACTATGTATTTGATGAATTTCTTCTAGTTGTTCTTGTAGTTATTCCATGCTAAGTACACACCAATGTCAGGGTGCAGTGGGTCAATATACACGGGTCTGTGCAACGTAATCCCTCGTTGATCAGATCAGTGTGTTGGCCTATGTGTACTCTCTCTATTGGGGTGTACTTAATTTCAAGTACAGGGTTATGATAAAGCAAGAGCAAACAAGGAGCAAGGATGGGCCAAAGACCATCTCACGGGTTGAAAGACGAGAATCGTCTAAGTGTAAATCGTCGAGAATCACTAAGTGATTCTCACCGATTCATCGAGAATCACCAGTGATTCTCGACGAGTCGTCGAGAATCACCAGTGATTCTCGACGAGTCGTCGAGAATCATTAGTTGATTCTCGCCGGGTTGGGCCGGCTGTCTCGACGCAGTCAGAAAACTCATCTAAGGCAGAATCGTCGAGAATCACCAAGTGATTCTCGCCGATTCGTTGAGAATGACTTTGCATTCTCGACGAGTCGGCGAGAATCCAAGGTGATTCCCGCCGATTCTCCCCGGCCTCTATAACCTGTGCAGCCAGAATTCTCTAAGTAGAATTCGGCGAGAATCGTAAGTGATTCTCGCCGATTCGTCGAGAATCGCCCACGATTCTTGCCGATTTTGACTTAGGTATTTTTCTGACTCTGTCTGGACCGGTCCACGTTATCTGCGGGATTTTGAACCGGACTTTGGTCTTACTGCTGGTGGGGCCCACAACGGTCATCTTCATGACCTAAGGTATAAATATGCTGTATTTGTGAACAATAAAAAGACGGATCACAGATCAAAGAAAAAGAAGCCGCCGTCAAGCCCTAAATCGGAAGCGAGCTCGGCCGACCTCCTCCGCCTCTCGCTAGTTGCTCGCCACCGTTGATCGGACTTTTAGTTACCTCTCCCGGCGACAGAAGCCCAGTTGGGCACAGCGTCTCACATGTCTATCCAGAGATCTTTTGTCTCTTGATTTGTGATCGGGAAACCTTCCCCATCCGAATCGATCGAGACGATCGATCCTAGTGTGACCGTTGGAAGACCTTGCCGACTTTGCTAAGAAGATTGGATCTACATAGCATCACCACCTCTCTTATTGAAGTCGTCAATCTAGAGAAGATTCTCTCCAAGAAAGATCTAGGGTTGTGAACTTTTCGTTGCCTACAAGAACAAATAGTCTAACGAAAAGGGACACCTGGATCTTCACGTTATTTGTATTTCTTACAAGATATTTTCATTTTCTCTTTCATTGTAAAAGACTGATTGGTCTCTAGTTGTAGGGTTGGGTGGAACCCGTGTTGTGGGAGTGTTGACTCCTACGTGTGGAAGGGTTCCTTCCGTTAGTGCAAGGATTGGATTTCAATCCTGTTGGTGAAGTGACCAAGTCATCCCTGGTTGGGAGATAGGTCGAAGGGGGAAAGTGGACGTACCCAAATCGGGGAACCACTATAAATTGCTTGTGTACTTTCTGTGCTGTGTGGCTTTGTTTTCTTGTGCAGGTAAAACTTTAATTCCGCACATACGCTGCAAATACTCCTATCCCCCCCCATAGGTGTAAGTAGTTGACACTAGGTGGACTTTCAAATCTAAATTACTAGAAAAACATTGTACCTTACTAGGACCAGGCTGATCCTTGCACTTGTCTTCTTCTGATACAACCATCAGTCCCATGAATTGATGGTCTTCTTGTTCATAGATAGAGTTCAACAATTGCATAAACTCATCTTCTTCATCCGCTGCATATAGACCAATGTATGCCTCAGCTTCAGATTAAGACTCTGAGGATGATTGGTCTGTCAAGCTCTTCTCCTTCTTAGCAACAAATGATTTCTCCTTCTTGCTCTTTTGTAGAGTCTTCCTTTTATCAGCAGACTCCCTTATTTTGTCTAGACACTCAGCCACCACATGTCCTGGCTTATTACAGTAGTAGCAAACAATCTTTGATGTTGTAGATTTGCTAGACTTAGACCTGCTCCTGTCCTTCCTTGATGACTTACTCTTTTGATAATAGTCATCCATAGGCTGAGATGTGGAGGGCCTTGACTTCCACTACTTCTTCTTAGGGAATCTCTGAATCTGCCTTGTGAAGACAGCAAAGTCTTTATCTGAGTCACTGCTGTCTAAACTCTGGTTGTCTGAATTATCTGAAGTAATTTCAGCAAAAATCTTAGGAGGTGATGGAGACATCCTCCTATTCTTCCTAGTGGCTTCCACCTTGAAGGCCACAAACTTTTCTTTATGGTCCCCTTTAGCACTTTTCTCTTCCTCTTTCCTAGCCATCAGCTGCATCTCATATGACAACAATTTTCCAAACAAAGTTGGAGGAGAGATATCTGCAAGTTTGGCCACTTCCCTAATGGCACAAATCTTAGTGTCCCAATCCTTTGTCAAGGATCTTAGGAATTTATCATTCAGTTCATATGTACTGAAGATCCTTCCAAAGGACATCAGCTCATTTACTATTCTATAGAATTTTTTATAACACTCAGTTATACCATCTGACTTTCCCTATCTGAAACTTTCATATTCCTAGTTCAGCATAGATTTTCTATCTTGTCTTACTTCTTCAGAACCCTCCATGTAGACTATCAAAGTGTCCCACAGTTCCTTGGAGGTCTTGCAGTGAATCAAATTTTGAAAGGTTGAATCATATATGGTACTTACTATGATATTCTGGGCTCTTTTATCCATAGTTGCTAGGATGATCTCATCCTTAGTCATCTAAGAAAAATCATTGGAAGTTCTTTAATTTGCATCTAGAACCTACACCTTCATTGGAACATAAGGACCTTCCATTACAGTAATGTAAATCCTTAGATCAAAAGCCTCCATGAAAAGCCTGACCCTTTCTTTCCATATTCCAAATATCTCTTTCCTGCATATAGGGAATTTCATAGAACCTAGTTCCTTATGATTTTCTCCTGAACCCATTTTCTTGATCTTGAATCTGCCTTATGGATCTTACTCAGACTGTTAAGTCCTTCTTTGTGTAACCTCCCTCTGATACCACTTGATAGAATTAATTTCAAGATAACCCAAATACTTAGAGGGCAGGGGGTGAATAGGTTCTTTTCTTTTTTACTGAAGGCGGAATAATTTTTCAGATCATAAAATAGAATCTAACTATTCTACAACAATCACAGCACAGAAATCGCAGTCACACTAACATCACAGATTGCACATAGATTTATAGTGGTTCCCCAAGGTCTGGGTACATCCACTTTCCCCCTTCACCTATCTAGCAGTGTGCTAAATTCAACCTAACTTCTTCCTTCTTCTCAGATCCATAGATCTTACAACTCAGAACCCTGAAAGGTTCCTAAAACTAAGAACCCTATAAGGTTCCTATAACTCAAAGTGTAACCACACTCCTACAGCTCAGGCTAACATCCCTACCTCAGCCTTCCCACATGACCTACAACTCAAAGAAAAATTTCTCCTACACTCAGGCTCAAAAGCCCTACCACTCAGAGATCTATATCTCCTACACACAGCCTTTATAATATAGGCTTACAACTCAGATCTATGAAAAGATCCTACAAAATTTGATAAGTGTTTAGATGGACTCTTACCCTTGTTCAGAGAGAAGGGATAAAAGTTTTCTTGATCAGTTTCTTGATAAGACTGATGGCTGAAATCAACCTGTTCTTAGCTTTCTTCAAAGCTTCTTGAATCTGAACTGAGTAGGGTTGATCTCCTTTGAAGTTGACTGGCTGCCAGCTTTCTTCTTAGAATCCAGAAATAGGTCTGAATCCTTCTTAGCAGATTAGTTCAAGATCTGCTTCTTAGGAGACTTGTAAATGTCTCCTCCTTTACTTCAACAATGGATATCTCTCTCTCTCCAGAACTTCTGAAGTTTCTTCAGAATTCTTGCTTGAATTCTCCTTAGATCTTTTCACAAAAATCTTCTTCTGAGTGACGTGCACTTTCTTGATCAATGATCAATACTTCAATAGTTGTTCATGTTGTTGTTGTTTTTGTTCACCTTGTTTTTTTGATTAGACAGAATCCATCTATATATATAGACTTCATCCATGGTAACCGGCTGATCCGGTTTCTAACGAACTTCTGACAGGTCTGACAGCTTCAGCAAACTTGTTGGAATACACAGCTGTCAAATCTCCAGTAAGTACTTGAACCTTTGTCTTTGTCAGCAAAGCGTCGAGACTGATTGTCATTATGTGTCGACACAAGTAGATTAAGTGTCGACACAAGCTTTGGTGATGTCGACATAGTTCCTTTAGTGTCGACACTACTTCTTGACACTGCATCTGTTGAATGTGTCGACATTGCTTCTTTGTGTCGACATAGACACTTCTTCACATCACAGCAAACAACATTGTTGAAACTCTGTTGTTTGTCGACACAAGTCCTGTGTGTCGACACAGTTGATGTAGTCTCAGAATTTGTGTGTCGACACTGCCTCCAGGTGTCGATACATTTGATGTCGACTAATACATCTGTGTGTCGAGACTGCCTCCCGATGTCGACACATTTGATGTCGACTAATATTTCTGTGTGTCGACACAGCCTCCCGGTGTCGACACAGTTGATGTCGACTAATAAATTTTGTGTGTCGGCACAGTTGCTTCTGGTGTCAACACAACTTTTCCAAGTGTCGACACAGGCTTTCTTAAGTGTCGACACATGGACTTCAAAACTTTTTCTGCATTTTAGCGAATACTAAACCTGCATATATAAACTCAAAATAACATCAAATACACCTTGATGTATATCATTGAGCTATACAAGGCTTCTCCAAATCAGGTACACATTTTCCAATGTACCCAACATAGTGTGAGGTGGAGTATCAGCCAACTTAGACACTTCTCTGATGACAACAGATCTTTGTATCCCAGTCTCTTGTTAGAGACCTAAAAAACTTGTCATTCATCTCATAATGGCTGAAGACCCTCCCATAGGTCATCAGCTCATTCATTATCCTAAAAAAATCTTTTATAGCATTTAACTATCCTCTAATTCTTGGACTGCCTGAAAGCCTCATACTCCTGGTTGAGCATTGACTTACTGTCATCTCTGACCTCTTCAATTCCCTCCACATAGACCACTAATGTGTCCTACATTTCTTTGGTAGTTTTTCAGTGAACTAGGTTCTGAAAGTTAGAATCATCAATAACACTGACTAGGATGTACTGAGATCTCTTGTCCATGGTTGACCTCATCCTTGGTCATTTAAGAATAAGTCTTTGGTGTCCTTTCATTTGCATTCAGGGTAGAAATATTCATAGGGATGTAGGGTCCCTCTTGAATTATTATGAAGATTCTTTGGTCAGATGCCTATATAAATAACTTAACCCTCTGCTTCTAGATTCCAAAATTTTCCTTCCTACAGATTGGAAGTTTCATGGAACCCAGCTCCCTATGGTTCTCTCCTAAACCCATAAGTATAACCTTTTAGCTACCCATGAAGATCTGCTCAGACCATAAAGTCCTTCTTGAGCAACCTCGCTTTGATACCCCTTGAATGTCTTTAAGTTCAAGGATAGCTAAACACCTAGGGGGAGGGTGAATAGGTTTTTCAATCTTTTTGTTTCTTTTTCTATTTTGGGTATGTAGTGATTTAGTTACTTTTGCTTTCTAGACAATCCCATACACAAAGATAAGAATTTTATAGTGGTTCCCAAAATTATGGGTACGTCCACTATCCCTCCCACCTTTCTAACAGTGTGTTAGATAAGGTACTTCTCCAAACTCTGCCCCTAAGAGCTTACAACACAGATTCTGCAGGATTTATCATTCTCCTCCAAGACCTACAACTCAGGAACAAAGCCCTACAACTTAGTGATCAAAAGATCACCTACCTCAGGCCAAAGGCCCTACAACACATGCTCTGAGGATAGCCCTACCACTCAGAGAGAATGACTCTCCTACCTCAGGCATAAATGCCCTACCTCAAATCCATAGGAGGATCCTACCACTCAGGCACAAAGGCCCTAAAACTCAAAGAGAATGACTCTCCTACCTTTAGCAAAAAACCCTACCTCAGGCACACGGGCCCAACAACTCAGATCCAAAGGATCCTTCCTCAGATCAACTAATGATCCTACACTCAGCCTTTATAAAACAGGCTTACAACTCAGATCCAAAAGGATCCTACACTCAGATCCAAGAATTGATCCTATAGAAATGGAAAGTTATTGATGATGATTTAGACACCAGAGAAATGATCTCTATGTCTTCCTCCTTCTGACCTGAGAAAACTAAGTCCAGTTTCCTTCTTCATAGCTCCAGAAAATGATCTACAGGAATTTCTATGCTTGAACTGTGAAGTGACTGTAGTTAGGGTTAGCCTTGGCTGCTTATTCTTTCTCAAAGAAATATCTCTATACTTGCTATTAGCGGTGTTGATTTCAGCAGCTAACTTGATAAACTTTCAGATCGATTGATTTGAACTTGTTCTTCAAAGCTCTACAACAATGGTGAGGAAGAAGACGAATTTATTGCTTTTCAAAATAATCAGAAAGTTAAAGTTCCTCGAACTGATCTGAATCCCTTTTATTCCTGATGTACAATGGCTCCTTGAGCATTGGAATCAACTATTGGGGTTGCCTGCAACTTGATTTTGAATTAACAGTAATATTAAAGGCAATCAGTGCCTTTTATCGTGTTCTTTAGTCTTCTCACAACATTTCAAAATCTTGCTGACGTCAGCATGACTCAGCGATTCTGGACTTAGCCAAATTCATAGCTCATCCTCAAGCATTGAGCAAATTGAGTGAACTTGCCTCACTCTGCGCAGAAACACTTTGTCAAATAATCTGCACTGCCAGACATTTAGTGCATTGAGTGAGCCTTCCTCACACAACGGATTTAGACTTAGCCAAATTCTTTACTTTTATAGTCTTAACTACTTAGGCATTAAGTGAGCCTTCCACACTCAACACATTTAGACTTAGCCAATCTTTCTGTACTTTTTGGCATTGAGTGTGTTGAGTAAGCCTTCCTCACTCAACTCTTCTGGACTTGGCCAATCTTTCGTCTGTATGAAGGCGTTGGGTGAGCTGTCCTCACTCAACGATTTCTACCTTTGGCTGTCTTTCTTGTTGAGGCATTGAGTGAACTGGATTCACTTAATGCTTCTGTACTTAGCTGATTTCTATCTCATTCTTCTTAGGCTATGAATGCATTAGCTTGACTCAAAGCTTTTTGGTCTGGCCAATGAGAGTACTCGCTTCACTCAATGCTTCTTGACTTATATGGATTCTTTTTGTCTGCTTCTTCAGTGGCTTTGAATGATCTTTGCTCTATCAGCGCTTCTTTGTCTTCAGCAGTTGAGTGAACTAGCTTCACTTAGCGCTTCTGGACTTAGTCGATTTTCTTGCTTGTCAATGCTGAGGCTTTGACAGACTCAGCTTTACTCGACGCTATAGGGCATTGAGTGAACTTGCTTCACTCAACGCTTCTGGACTTAGCCACTTTTCTTCCTTGCCAATGCTGAACCTTTCACTGTCAGAGCTTTACTTGATGCCTCTTGTTATATAGCGTTAAATGAACTGCCTTCACTCAACTCCTGTGGACTTAGCCGCAGAACTGCTTTTCAAACTATTGGGCTTTGACTCTCCAACCTTTACTGAGCACTTTTTGGCATCTGGCGTTGAGTGAACTGGCTTTACTCAATGCCTCTGGACTTAGATAATTTGCAGTCCTTCTAGCTTTCTTCCTTGTGTTCACCAGTAATTATCAATTGGAATACCTGTCCAATCAATGTGACAAGGACCAACCTGCATGTATGAACTTAAACATACATCAAATACAACTGTGTGTATACCGTTGACTTGTTTGACTTCTACAAATCGTGGACATTGTGAGTAATGGACCCAGCAGGTTCAGCCCATCATAGTTCCTAGTACCGTTGTGAGCCCTTCACCGGGTAGACCTCGAGAAGTCCATCATCAACCTTAAATCTCTTTGTACAACTAAAATTTAGACAAGAGTAGTCTAATAGTATTAAGGAATTGTTATAGCGATCTCACCCTTGTGTGGGTTGGAGTGGTGTAAGGCTTGTTGGTCCTATGAGTCAGTGGCTTGGGTGGTTGGTCGATATCAGGACGGGTTAGTCCCGCAAGCTGGAGGATCAGGAGGGTATTGTTATACCTGATTTTGTATTTATGTGATGGTTCACTCGATATTTGTCCAGTCGACACACCGACGGAAGTACGATGACTCTAGTGTAGAGTGTAGACCTTTGGGGTGACCGGTAGGATGTTTATAACGAGGTCTGGATGATTATGTCTCCTAACCACAGAAGACTGGTACTTTCCAGTAAGAGTACGCAGAGGCTCCATTGTTGTGTTCTTAGCATTGAGGAGTACGAGTGGTCTTGGCCTGGTAGTGCGCCTACCCGCCTAGGAGTGGAGACACTCGCTCAACTACCACCGTGAGCCATGACGATTGGTTCCTGAGAGGTCTGCCACCTCCAAAAATTGGGATGCATAAATGGTTTTTGCACAGATTCATGTGAGCTACATAATAAACATTACATTGCATAACATTACATAGTATAGCAGTTCGACCAGGCACAGCCAGATATTGAGACACCAGGATCTGAGGAGTCAGAGACGCACACTACTACTACTACCCGTCGTTAGGTTAATCATCATATGGCTTAGCTTCTATATTGTTAGTTGAGAGAGAGTGATATTTATGATGTTTATGTACTGGACATAAGCCCTATTACATGTACTCTTATTTATTTCATATGGACCTTTTGTTTGGATATTTATATATCTATGCTATGATGTGTTGACATGGTTACTTTCTTCTATCATTGATTGTGTGATTGATCGTGCTTGCTGGCAGGGTCATTATCTTGTGTTGGCAACTAACTCGTAGTTGGTGTCATTGTAAGGCGTCGGTCCTGGGCATAAAATCTCTCCTCAGCCATGCCCAATTCCTAGGGAGTTGGATTTTGCAGATGTGCTGTGATTTTTTTATCTGCACTTATTTCTGGATGATAGTTGATGTTCATGAAAATTCTAAGAATTAATATTATTATTTGAAACAACATTTTAATCTCTATCCCCCCTTTAGAGAAAACTCTAAGGTATTTATCAACCATCCTCTCATTTCAATTGGTATCAGATGGAGGTTGATCATTAAAATGTTAATCTAGAGAAGATTAATCAATAAAGGTTAACACATTGATCAAAAGATCACATCAGTTGTATCAGTATATTTTCTTTTATATTTTCAAAAATGTTTTCAAATACATTCAAAGGATTTTCATCTACTATGCCAAAAATTTGTAATTTTTAAAAGTTTATACGTTGGAAAACCAGAATTAGATTATATAGGAACTCTATTGATGAAGGTATGTTTGAATCAATTTTGGCAGGACTACCAATGTCATATAGGAAGGATGTAGAGGGAAATACAACTATATAGCTTGTACTAAGAAATGAATGGTCAGATGTTGAAAAGAGAATAAAAGATTGGGATGCAAAAGCTATGAATATACTAGTCCCAATCATGTCTAATGATGCATTTCAAAAGGTGGAAGATTGTCAATCATCAAAAAAAATATGGGAATCACTTTCAAGAATTGCTGATGGAAGTTCATATGAGAGAGAAAATAAAAGAACACTCTTAATCACTCAATATAAAAATTTCCAAAAGAAAGCAGATGAATCAGTATCAGAAATGTATGATAGGTTTAGTATGATCATAAATGAGCTGAAAGGGTTAGATAAAGATATATCTCTTATTGAGATAAATGATAAGATACTCAAGAGTTTCCCAAGTACATGGGATTCAAGGATATGGGGTATTAGAGAGACAAGGTATCATAGAAAAATTATAATAGATGTTATATTCCCCACACTTCTAGGCCCCAGAAAGTTAGGGTTAGGGCTTCAAAGGTGCATGGAGGCCCTAGTGTGATCCTAGCTCAGCTTGAACTTTGGGAAATGGCTAAGTGCACCCCCAATGTGCATAGGTCAACCTAGGACAATTCACACTCACATGAAATCACCACCTCAAGGTAAGCTCACTAACACTTCCCTAACTCTAAAAGAGAGGCAACTGAGTGATGGACTCAAGGCTAAGTCAATCAAGTGGGCCGAATTGACCAAAGTTAACTTTAGGTCAATATAGGTCAAACCTTCACCTAAGAGGTCCAATTGGCCCAAAAACCTAAAACTGACCTTGCCCCAAGTCTTGGGACATCAAGGGAGACTCAGGTGACCAAAAAGCCCCATCATAGGCTCACTAATATGACCAACTTGACAAAGTCAAACTTGGCCCTATTTAGGTCAAATCACACTATTTGGCAAAATTCGCTCGATTGGGGCATCACCAAGATCCAATCAACATTAGGTGGTGTCAAGGTACTCAAGACACACCCCTTGGACCAGTTAACCCATCAAGTTGACCAAAGTCAATCCCAAAGTCAACCATGGTAAAGTTTACTCGTAAAGACTAAATGGGAGCCCAAGCCAATTCAAGTGGGCTAAGGCCATGCCCAAGACCCATTCGACAGCCCATGAGAATTTTCAGATTAAATAATCAAAATTAGGTGAGTTTAATGAGGATTTAATGGGGTAATAAGGGGGAAAGAATTATTTGGAGGGGGAATAATGGAGGGAGCCCAAGTGGCACTCTCTTCTTCTTCCCCAACCCCTCCTTTCATCTCTCCTGATGAAGAGGAGGAGTTTTCATGCAGTTACATGTCAGCCACTATCAAGGAGGACAATTAATGGATATAGCCTACCACCCCCTTTCATGGAAAATGTTTAAACACCACTCCTTAGCCCAATCCAACCCTTTCATCACCTTTAGAAGCCCTCAAGAAGTTGAAATTGATTCTTGGATCAAATCTATCAGTGGAGAATCAAGATCGGGAGAGGTTCGCAAGAAAATGCCAAAATCCATGGCTACCCGCCGGTGTAGCCGCATCCATGCCCGAAATCTGGCATGCTTTTCCCTTCTCTCCTTGTGTTAGCATCTTAGATCATTAGAGATTGAAATCAGGCTAAAAGGAGCAGGTTTTCATTTTGAAATTCCATGAAAAAAGCCTTTTTTGGCACCTCTTGGGTTCGCCAAAAGCAAGCACCTCCGGAGGCCAAACCACCGTCGAGCGATTGCCACCACCTCAACGGAGGTGGTTGTGGCGGTGGCTAGCTTGGTAAGTGGCTGGGTGGCCAAAAAACTGCTCTGGAAAGACCTCCAGGTAGGGCAAATCATGCCTCTCGGCTGGAGGTAGATAATGAAATCACCACTGTTGATTTCGATTTATATTGATTATTATATATTTTTTCCCCTTTAATATGCACTCTCTAAACCAGGAAAATGAGGCCCTTAGGGGCAGAAACATAAAAAGTGCCAAACATACAAACGGTAGCCCAGTTAGTCTAATTTAATTAATAAATTAAAATCAGGTCATTGAAGGCAATGCAGCTCCTTGTAAGGCAATTCTTGAAGGACTGGTTCTTAGGGTATGACAGTCACTATTTCCTTAATAACTTTTAATTGGCTAAGGGGATTGACATGCAATTTGGTGCATGTAAGAACATAAAATAGATACACCTACAGTCCAAAAATGGAAATTTTTGGACAAAAGTTTCCTTTAGTTTTTTTAAAAATGTGATTATTCATAAAAGTGACATATTTTGGTGAAAAATAAATATATGGACCCCAAATTTTTGTGGGAGTCTCAATAGGGTAATATAACCTGTGAAAAATTTCAAGTCATGTGGAGCTCTACATGTGGGTGTAATTCCAATGCATGAGGCTATGGCTTGTGGTAGGTGGTGTGCAATTAACCAAAAGGTGTATCTTGTGAATTTAGCAAGATTGGCTTGGTCAAATCCAGTGAAATTTTATACATGCACCTATTTAGTGAAATTACTCCTCCTCGTGAAGTTTTAGAACATTTGGAGTTGATTTGCTTAGCAAATGAATTAATTAGTATTTTTGTTATGCATGTGTATTAATGAAATTAGGGTGACTAAAATAGTTGAAAAAATTATGAAACCTTGCCAATAGAAATTATTTAGTATGATACACACTAGATAAATTAATTAGAATTTTTAAAATTTAGAATCTTAGGATTGCAATTATAATTACCATTTTTGCTCCTTATATATTATTGAGATAATTATTCTCAAATTATGTTATAAAATAATAAATTTCTGGACAAAATAATTATTAACCATTTGTAACCTCTAGTAATTTTTTTTGGAATCATTTGATTAATATTTATAGTACTTCATGAGTAACATGGCTTAGTGGTGTTGAAGACGAAATTTGACCTTAACGAAAGTTCGAAATCAGGGCGTGTAGCCAACACCTACTTCTCCCAAGCTGCGACCTCTGACTGGTAGTAAAGGACCAGAAACTGATCCAAAGCCTCAGCTAGGAGTTCCCACCTCTAACCTAAAAGATCTCTAAGCGCTTCCCCTCCAAAGACAAATGCTAGGCTAGGAGCTCCTCAGAAAGCACTAGAAGATCTTAGGAAAATATGAAAGCTTGCCTTCTGAGGAGCCTATGTGGGTCTATTTATAACCTTTGCTGACCTAAAATTATTAAATTACCCATGGATGGTCTGCCAATAGCCAAACTCCGCTGTTTTGAGGAGCTAAATGCAGACCCTGGGGGTATACAAGTAATTTTACCTGAGGTCATCCAGGTAATTTCACCCTGGGCCCTACCCGGCGGGAGCCTTCCTGCTGAGAACTGAAGGCTCTCACGCCTAAGCCTTGTCGAGAACTCTCCCTCCCTCACCAGGTGGGAGCTAAAAGGATATTGAAGACTTCCACCGGTTATTCCTGCTCCTGCCCCACTGCGAGGTGCGAGCCTTCTCGTCCGACTTCAGGCGGGAGTAGGTCTCGGTCGAAGCCCGTCCTACTTTGGCGGGCATCGAGCTCTACCCGACAAACTGCCTACTTGAGCGTGAGCAATCTCGCCCGCCCCTATGCGAGATCTCTCCTGTACTGACCTGCTCAACGAACGTCGAGCCCAGCTCGACGAGTCCTGATTTGAAAGAGTTCAAAGATTTCACCTGGAGCTAGCCCAAAGCTAATTTGAACCTGGACCTGGGTGTTTCTGGGTCCCACTCAGCGAATATGGGGTTTTACACAGTCCTCGCTCTTTTCGAGCTAGCCCTGTGAAAGATGGGGATTAGATATGATTTACTTTAGAGGGGGGGGGGGGTGAATAGAGTAATTAAAATTTTGGCTGTTTTTAATTTTATCATAGTAGAAAATACATGATACCAATAATAATATAGAAGGAAATAAAAACAGGTTAAGCTAATATATCTATCACAGCCCAACAAGAATAGAAAGAAAATGAACACACACAGACAACACAAGAATTTTATAGTGGTTCCACAACCTGGGTACATCAACTCTTTTACCACCTTGTTAGGAATCCACTATCAAGTTTTTAATCAGGTGACTGCCACCACAAGATCTATTTCCAGGGAGATCTCACAATCCTTTAGTCTTTTGATCAGGTGCCCAAAAAACCAAGAATAAACTTTTGAAGGGAGTTAATAAACCCTTTATACAGGAGGTAAGAGGAGGGGTGATGAGGTCTTCTCTTTTCTCTAAACAGTAGAGAAGACTTGTGGATTCTATAGTTGTCAAGACTCCTTTTGAAATGTAGAATTTGTTCAGAAATATGGAGCCTTGCTTAGGGTGTAGGTCTTCAGCCTTGTCTGAAAACAATCCTAGAACTTTCTGACTGATTCAGAAAGTACTGTCCTTGAATTTTCCTGGAGGAGAGGTTGAAGAAGACTCTTAATAGTGATGGATGTTCTTCTTCAGTGTTCAGAATGGACAAGTAAGAAAACAGAATGTTTTCTGTACTGGGAGAGAGTTCTGAATGTTCAGTATCTGTCTTTGTATATTCTTGTGTGCTGTGTATTCTCTTCTAATGTCAGGCTGAGTGTATGTCGAATAAAAAGAGAAAATCTCTTTTTTATATTTTACAATCAATAATTTCTCCTTTGAAATTTTAATTGCTGGCAATAATTGTTGATTTCCCTGGAGAACGAAATGGATGGAATATTGAATTAAATGAGTTTTCCCAACTGTCCCTAATAAAATAAGCAAGTAATTAACCTGATGAAGACCATAATTAATGCTGCCAATAATGGATATATTCAGGGGAATATGAGCATTAATTACTCAGGAATATTACATCTAAATAATATGGAAAGTAAGGGAAAGAAGTAAGGAAAACTTCTCATTCTGGCTCGGGACAGAATTCGCCGACATCTGAACGGAATTCGTCGACCGAAGTTCCAAGTTTGTCGACCTGAGAATTCCTATTCATTGACCTCAGCACTACGAACTGCATACTAAGAATCACTTACCAATTCTATGCTCTCAGTTCATCGAGCTGAGAATCTATCTGAAAGAATCAATCGTCAACCTTTGCTCGAATATCGTCGAGCTCAACTCCGAGAAATAACTCTAAGTTCGTCGATCTTAGATCGACGATCATCGAGCTGAGTTTGAAGAATTTTGAACTGATAATTTTGATCTCTGAATCTTTTAAGTCTTGAATCTACTGAGGTCCTCTGCTGGCTGGTCCATGAAGGTTGAACCCAAAGACTAGCCTAAACTCTAGGACTACTAGACTTGACCCTGGCTATACAATGTGGGTCAAACTCAACATAATTTAGTAAACCTAGCCCAAATCCAACTAGGGATCCAACAATCTCCCCCTATTTGGGTGAGGTCACGAATATAAAATAAAAAAAAACAATCATAAAGCAAAGAAACATATATCTGGCAGAAATGAAAACATTCATCAGATATTTACAATAAGTACTTCATGATAAACAAATAAAGTTCAAAAAAAGAATTAAATAGTCACTTGTTCTGCTTTGGCTTTCCTTTCTTAGGCTTATCTGAAGGCTGTCTGAAAATGATTTCTCAATTAGGATCAGCAGCTTATTTCTTTGTCATGGTCATATCTGATGCACCAATTAATTGATATATGTGGCTCTTGGAACTACAGCTTCTGGATGCAAGCTCATATAATCATCAACATTGAAAATTTTGTTAGCTTTGGCATACCTCTTTAGTTCTTCCTTCCTGTAAGATGACATAGTTGAATATTGAGAGGGATCCTTTCCTTCAGCTTTGGCTTTGTTGATTTGAGAAAGTCCTATTAGTTCCTAAAATCTGGCCATTTTAGTTATTGTCTCCTGCTCTAAATCTACAAATGGTATTGGAGGAGATGCTGGCCTTTTAGGACTTGAGTCCTTCTATGAATCATCAAAGGAGTCTGTCATACTTCTCTTATATATAGCTGGAGGAGGTTTGCTTTTAGATGACTGCTACTGACTGCCTGGCTTGGAATGTCTCTGGTAGGTTTTAGTGACTTGTGCAGATCTTATAGATACATTTCCAGAGTCCCCAGAAGATGGTGGAGGAGGAGGGCCTTTACTAAATTTCTAAGGAGGATACATGTACCTCCTTCTCTTCTTTCTTTCTTTCTTCTCATTTTTAGATAGCCACATCCATTGTGGCATCCCTGGGTGTAGAGTAATCTTTTGCAAGATATAATATGGAGTATCATTGGTGGGATTTGGCTTAGGAGCAACCTTTTGAACAACTTTTCTCTTCTTAGCAACCTTTTTTCTGGCCTTTAGATCATTAGATTCATCAGAATCTTCTTCATCAATATCATCATCAGAAGATCCTTGAGGATTATCATACATTGCATCTATCTCCTTTAAGGTTTCCTATGAGATTTGTTTTTCAGCTTGAGGAAGTGCTTGAGGTTCAGCATCTTCAGGTGGAGAAATATTCTCAGTGACCATCTGATAATCTTCTACATCTTTGTCAGCCAACAAAAATTCATCCAAATCAGGATCATTCTGAATAAGTCGAAGTTCTTATGCCATATCTTGAGGAATCAAATCATCCAAATTGGGGATTGGTCTATCATCCATAATATAGGTTGGGCATGATGGTTCCACAATCATTTTAATAGCAAAACTTTCCTTCAGTTGATTAACAACATCAGGACTTATTGGTGCAGTGTAACAAACTATAGCCATGGATTGCTCTTGGAAAAATTTTGGAAGAAAATAAATATATGGATAAATAGACTTTAATAACCCAAATAAATCTACTGTGGGATTGACAAAACAATCACCAACAGTCATAATCTCTGGGAGAGCAACTTGCTCATCTGCACTCAACATATCAAAATCAACGGATTCACCCTCTGTAATCATCTGTACATCTGTTGCTGGGAACTCAACAATCTACAAAACTATTGCTTCTTCTACTGCTGCTGCTGCTGGAGGAGACACTGGAGCTTCTTCATAGGATATCTCCACTTGCCTGGCTTTAGAGTGTCCTAAAGCCAGGCCCCCAGATGAAGGAATAGTAGGGGCAGCAGACAGAAGAGCAGAGAGGGTTGAGATGGATTCAGCAAGAGGTTTAATGGCCTCTGCTATGAGTTGTTTGAGTAGTGGAGTGATGATTTGCAAAAGAGAGGGAATGGAAGGGGAATACATTTGAATAAACTCAGAGGGTGTCTGAGTTGATATAGAAGGATTGATGTCTATCATGGGCTCATCATGGGATTATGGGGAATTGAGAGGGGATGATAGTAGATGAAAAGAAGGTATGGATAAGATATTGTGGAGGGGGATGTCATCTAGATATTGAGGAAGAGGGGATTGAGGTAGAGTTACATGCTCTGGAGTGTGAGGTGGAGTTGCATGCACTGGAGATTGGGGTGGAGTTGGTTGGTGTTAAGGTGATTGAACTGGTGAGGGATGATGGACTGGGAAAGCAGGAGGTGTTGGTGTATGGGCTTGAGATGTGGATGTTTGTTGAAGGGTTGTTGAAGGTGTTTAAACGTGAAGAGGTGTTGGTTGTTGAGATGAAGGTTGAGGGTATGGAATCCTGATGGAGGGGACATCTTCAGGGGGTAGGGTAGCAGCTGATACAGCTCTAGTATCATCAGATGCCCTGTAAGAGGAAGAAGCCTTTGATGGATTTGGGATATTCCTCTCCCACCTGCCAAATAAGGTACATGTGAGCATTTTGGAGGCATTGATGAATATAGTCTGGGAGACTAGGGATTCATTAGCATTTACTTGAAGGAAGATTCCAAGAATCCTTCCAAAGCAAACCTTTGCCCAGCAGTACCTTACCAACAACATCGGCTAGAAATTTGTATTCAGAGGACAAGTTTTTCTTCAGAAGATTGTTGGGGTTTTCTCCAGAATGACCCATCTTAATCAGCATTTCATCATATTCAGTACTGTCTATTTCCATATCTTCTTCTCCATTCACTAATCCAAATATTTCAGGTAAAACGGAGGGGGTGAGAGAAACTAGGTTACCCAATATTGTTCCTGTCATTGTATCGGCATCTGGTGTGGAGGAGATGAAAACCCATTCTCAAATTTTTGTTGCAGCAATCTTTATCCTTGTTGTCATAAGATTCTTCAACTGCTGTTCTTCAAATAATTTCAAAATATCTAAGAAGATTTGATCTTAGTGTTGGAATGACTCAAAGTTTATGTCAAATCCAGTATCAAACTCATCGTTGCAAGGGTGCTCACCAGAATCGCCATGATCACCTGTAAAAGGAAACAAAGAGACCGAGTGCAAGGGAAACAAAAAGCGCGGGATGGAGCTCAAAGAAAACCTGGACATAAGGTTTTTCAGAATATGAAGCGACAAACTCAGTCCTGCAAAATAAGGAAAATTCTTCGATCTGAGGTCGACAAAATATTTTATTTATAAAAGAGTTCGTCGATCTCATTCTGAAGAAGGGAAGACTTTTCGTCATTCTCAGGTTTACGAAATTTTATTGAAGCAAGATCGTCGATCTCTGGTCGACGAAAATGACTAACATAGAGAGTTTGTCGATCTCAGGTCGACGAATCATCTCAAGAACTTTTCTCAGTTCATCGATCTCCGTTCGACGAACTGTGGCAAATTCTTCGACCACAGACAAAAATTAAATTTATGCTTCTCCATTGATCATACTAAGCTGATTTAGAAAGAATAGATGGTTCCTCTCATCCAAGGGTTTTGTGAAGATGTTTGCTCTTTGCAAATCAGTGTAGATATAGACAAGATTTATTTTCTTTTTGTCTACACAATCTCTAATGAAATGATGTCTTATCTTTATATGCTTAGTTCTACTATGATGCACTAGATTCTGGGCAATAAAAATTACACTAGTATTATCACAAAGTAGAGTTGAATTATTTAAGTTAAAACCATAATCTAGGAGTTGGTTTTGAATCCACAGTATCTGTGAACAACAACTGCCAGCTGCTATGTACTCAGCTTCTACTGTTGATATAGACACAGATGTTTGCTTTTTGCAAAACTAGGAGACAAGTCTTGCACCAAGGAACTGGCATGTTCCTTATGTGATGTTCCTGTCCACTCTACATCCAGCAAAGTCAGCATCAGAGTATCCAGTTAACTCAAATTCTTACTCTGTTGAATACCCGAGTCCTAAATTAGGGAAACTCTTTATATATCTTTAAATCCTTTTTAAGAAAATAAGATGAGATTCTTTAGGGTTCATCTGGAACCTAGCACAAAGACAGGTAGCAAACATAATATCTAGCCTAATTGCTGTGAGATATAACAGGGACCCAACAATGGCCCTATACAATTTATGATCAACAGGTTTCCTATGTTCATCAGAATCAACCACAACATTTGTAGCCATGGGTGTTTTCTTAGCTGAAGCATCAGCCATCCCAAACCTTTTTATCAGATCTTTAACATACTTGGATTGGGATATGAAGATGCCATTAGGGGACTGCTTCACTTGGAGACCAAGGAAGTAGGAGAGCTCACCCATGCTACTCATTTCAAACTTGGAATGCATAAGATCAGAGAACCTTTTGCATAGTTTGGAATTAGTAGAACCAAATACAATGTCATCTATATATATTTATACTAACAATATTTTATCATGATGATGATTAGTAAATAAAGTCCTATCTACTATGCCTCTAGAAAATTTATGCTCTAAGAGAAAGCCAGCTAAGGTTTCATACCAAGCTCTTGGAGCTTACTTTAGACCATAGAGAGCCTTATGCAATTTGAAAACATAAGAGGGATGAGTTCAAGAGATAAAACATGGTGTTTGTTCCACATAGACCTCTTCTTTGAGTTCACCATTTAGAAATGCACTCTTTACATCCATTTGATAAATTGTGAACCTTTTGAGGGCAGCATAGGCTAAGAATATCCTGATTGCTTCAAGCCTTGCAACAGGTGCAAATGTGTGGTCATAGTTTATTCCTTCCTCTTGTCTGTATCCTTGATCAACTAATCTGGATTTGTTCCTTATGATAGTACCTTGAGAATCTAGCTTGTTTCTAAATACCCATTTAGTTCCAATGACTGGGTAGTCATTGGGTCTTGGAACTAAATCCCAAACTCTACATCTCTCAAACTGGTTGAGCTCCTCTTACATTGCAATGATCCAGTGTGGATCTTGCTCAGTATCTATAATGGATTGGGGGTTTAGTTTAAGATATGAAGCAGGCATACATAATGTCCTGGTGGATTTGATGCCTTGTCTGCACACCCCCTAATAAGTCTCCAATCACTTGAGATATAGGGTGATCTCTAAGTGTGACTATCTTAGTAGGAGGAGCTGGTTGATCAATAGCTTGGGGAGCTAATTCCTCTTGTGGAATTAAGTTAAGTGTTTTTGGTTCTTCATTGAACTCAGTGTCTTCATTTTAACTTTCTTCAGCAACATGTGGAGAAGGATGTGTAATAGCCTCATTAGTGAGGGTCAACTCATCCAACTTCTCACACAAGTTAGGTACCTGCAAAATTTCACTAGTAGAAGCTATCTTCTCCTTGTAAAACATATTAGTTTCATCAAATGAAACTTGCATGGACTCTTCCATTTTCATAGTTGATTTATTAGATACCCTATAACCCTTGCATACTTGGGAATATCTAAGAAAAATTCCAATTTTAGCCTTGGCTTCAAACTTTCTAATGTATTTCTTGTTGTTGTAATGAATGTAACAAATGCAACCAAAGACTCTAAAATAATCTACTTTAGGTTTCTTCCTTTTGAGTAGTTTATAGGGTGTCTTGCCCTTAAGCTTGTGTATCAAACTTCTGTTCAGGACATAGTTTGATGTGCTGACAACATCTGCCTAATAGGATAGGGGCAAGTGAGCATCTGCAATTAATGTTCCTGGAGCTTCAATGAGTGTTCTGTTATTCCTTTCAGCTACCCCATTTTGTTGAGGAGTTCTAGGAGCAGAGAAGCAATGCTTGATACCTTCCTTCTCACAGAATTTTTGCATGGGAAGAGACTCAAACTCAGTACCATGATCACTTCTGATCAATGCAACTTGAGTAGAGTACTTAATCCTTATACACTTAAGAAAATCTGTAAGAACCTTGAAGTTATCTAACTTGTTTCTCAAGAAAAACACCCAAGTGAACCTTGAGAAGTCATCAACAATTACTAAGGTATAAGACTTCCCTTTTAGGCTCTATACAGCAATGGGTCCCAAAAGATCCATATGGAGCAAGTACAGTATCCTAGGTGAATCACTCTTATTAAGTGACTTAAAACTATTTTTAGTTTTCTTGCCTAACTGACAAGCCATGCAAAGGCTTTCCTTCTTGTAGGGGTAAGAAGGCAATCCTCTAACAAGGTTGTCCCTAGAAAGTTTAGCAATGTTTTTCAGGTTTATATGACCTAATATCCTATGCCAAACATCATTATTATTATTGTTTTGGTTAAATAGCCATATTTCAGTTTTAGCTGACTCTAAAATTAACTATATAGATATTTACTACTCTAGTGTCAGTTAAAACTACTTGGTTATCAACTGAAAATAATACATGAAGTTTTGTTAAATGATACCTGAAACCTTTCATCACATAACTGACTTGTAGATATAAGTTTGTGCTTCAGTACACTTATATATAAAACCTTCCTAAAGGTGAATGCTCCAATCTTGACCTTTCTAGATCCTTCAGTCTGGCCACAATTAGAATCACTAAATATTACTTTGGGTCCTAGCTTTGACTTATAGGTTATTAGGTTGTCCTTCTTTCCAGTCATATGCTTTGAACAACCACTATCCAGATACCACTGTTCCTCTATGGTGAGATCGTCTTTCACCTGTAATAAAACAGATTAGCTATTCTTGACCCAGGTTACCTTGGGTCCTTGTTGATTTACATAACTAAAGCTCGAAAAATATGAGTATTCTTATTGATTTTTGTAACCTAAGGGATGATATCTTCTGGGTGGAATTATCCATTCGTTAAAGAGATTAATGTTTTGTCTTGGTTGATTAGATGGTATGTTGGAGTTAAAGTGATTGTTATTATAAACTAGGGTCGACAAATTCTGGTACGTTCGTCGATCTGAGGTCGACGAATGGGGATCAGTTCGTCGAACTCCACTCAGAGAATGAAAGTATTAATTTTTTGGGCCCCAATTTCGTAGATCTCTGGTCGATGAACCATACTAGTTTCGTCGATCGTAGTACGGAGAATAGTTATAGTAAAAGTTTGTGTTCGAAGTTTGTCGACTTGAGCTCGACGAACTGTACACATTTTGTCAATCTGAGTTTGACGAAATCTGCTGAACATAGTTCTGGTTAAGATTTTTCTTACTCTTTCTCCTTTTCTTATTCTTGTGTTTCAAGTTCTGTTTGATTAAGATTGTTATCTTCTATTTTCTCTTTACCCTTTTCTGAAACAAATTTTATATGAGTTGTTAAGATATTCTTCTGAATTAGTAGGGGTTGGCTTGATGAAGCACCTAAGCCCAGCTTGCAATTAAGCCTGGCATTAACTGTACTTGTGATGTCTATCAGCTTGATACTTCTCCCATTTATGGATTCTTCAAGTTGACTAGTCTCAGCTAATTCAGTTTTTAATGATATAATTTGTTCATTACATAGAGTTATTTCGTCTTTTAATTTGTTATTTTTAGAAAGTAGGTTTTCTTGTTCATTTAGTCTTTCTCTAAGTTGCTTAATCTCTTTTTATGAATTAATTAAATCAATGCACAATGATTTAAATTCAGTTCTAAATTCATCTGAATCAAAGTCAAAAGAGGGCAGTACCTGATCTTCCTCAGATTCGGAGTCTCATACTATAACTTGTCATCTTCTGCTTCTGAACAGCTACCTTATGCATTGATGGCCATCAGGCAAATCTCCTTTTCCTTTGCTTCCTCTTCATCTTCACTGGAGCTGGAAGATGTAGATTCATCTTCAGTCTCACTCCATGTCTCAGCCACAAAGCCTTTCTCCTTCCTTTTGTGCTTGTCTAGAGGATGGCTTGTTATGATGTTGTTTCCTTATTTCTTTTTCTCTTCTTCTCTCCTTCTTTTGGTTCTCTGGATACTATGAGATGAAGTATCCAGGCTTCCTACAGCCAAAACAAATAACTTCTTTAGTTGGTGTTTTGTTATACCTGGGCTTGTCATCTTGCCTTGATGACATTCTTCTAAAATCTTTCTTGCCCATCTTGTAGAATCTCTTGGCTAAGAGACTTGGAAATTCTTTATTGGTTGTTGGGGCTTCTGATTCTTCATTCCCTTTGAATGCAATACTTTGCTCCTTTCTTCCTGATGAAGGAGTCTTCTGCTCTACAGCCTCTCTGGACATTATCAATTGCTCATAAGACTTGAGCTTTCCAAGTACAGATTTTGAGGAGATCTCATTTAGACATTTGGCTTCCTTAATAGGCCAGATTCTTGAATCCCATGAGCTGGGGAAGCACATGAGGATTTTGTCATTTACTTTTGTTAGGGTGATGTCTTTGTCCAAAGTCTTTAGATCATTGATGATTGAGCTCAGTCTGTTGTACATGGCACTAACAGACTCTGATTCATCCTTTTTGAAGTTCCCATATTGTGAGATGAGATTGGATCTCCTATCCTTTTTCTCATCTGCTAAACCAGCAACCATCTGGTTAAGGGAATCCCAGATAGCCTTGGCTGATGTGCACTCATCCACCTTCTAGAAAATGTCATAAGACATTGTCTGAGCCAGAATATTCATGGCATTTGCATCAGCTATTTAGGCCTTTTTTTTGAGAATCTGTCCACTCAGGTGGTAGAACAGCATTTGTGCTGTAACTTGCAGTAGATGTTGCCAATGGAACGGGTGGTCCTATGAAAATAGTATTAAAGATATCCTCATCAATAGAATTCATATACAGCTTGATTCTTGCCTTTCAGATAGCAAACTTATTTAAGTTGCAAACTGGAGGTTTGATGCTTGCATAGTCTTTCTTCTGTGCCATTTTGTGATAACAGGAAAACTAAGAAAAGAAAATTAGATCTAGCAAGGATCTTTTGGTTCAATTGTTAGCTTGTACAATAAAAGGAAAACCCCACTAATACCAATTGAAAGATGTGGGTTAGACCTGATTTACTCTAGGGGGTGACTATAGTAAGTTAATTTATGGCTATTTTTAATTTTATCAGAGTAGAAAATAGATGATACCAATAATAATATAGAAGGAAATAAAAATAGGTTAAGGTAATTTATCTATCACAACACAGCAAGAACAGAAAGCAAATGAACTCACACAGACAACACTAGAATTTTATAGTGGTTCCCCAACTTGGGTACATCCACTCTTCTACCACCCTGGTAGGAATCAACTATCAGGTTTTTGATCAGGTGACTGCCACCACAAGATCTATTTCCAGGGAGATCTCACAACCCTTTAGGCTTTTTATCAGTTGCCCAAAAAACCAATAAAAAACTTTTGAAGGGATTTAATAAACCCTTTGTAGAGGAGTTGAGAGGAGGGGTGATGAGGTCTTCTCTTTTCTCTAAACAGTAGAGGAGACTTGTGGATTCTGTAGTTGTCAAGACTCCTTCTGAAATGTAGAATTGGTTCAAAAAGATGGAGCCTTGCTCAGGGTGTAGGTCTTCAGCCTTGTCATAAAACAATCCTGGAACTTTCTGACTGATTCAGAAAGAACTGTCCTTGAATGTTCCTGGAGGAGAAGGTTGAAGAAGACTCATGATAGTGAGGGATGTTCTTCTTCAGTCTTCAGAATGGACAAGGGAGAAAATAGAATATTTTCTGAACTGGGAGAGAGTTCTGAATGTTCAGTATCTATCTCTGTATATTCTTGTGTGCTGTGTATTCTCTTCTAATGTCTGGCTAAGTGTATGTCGACTGAAAAGAGAAAATCTCTTTTTTATATTTTACAGTCATTAATTTATCCTTTGAAATTTGAATTGCTGGCATTAATTACCGATTGCCCTGGAGAAGGAAATAGCTGGAATATTGACTTAAATGAGTTTCCCCAACTGTCCCTAATAAAATATGCAAGTAATTAACCTGATGAAGACCATAATTAATACTGCCAATAACGGCTATATTCAGGGGAATATGAGCATTAATTACTCAGAAATATTACATCTAAATAATATGTAAAGTAAGGGAAAGAAGTAAGGAAAACTTCTCATTCTGGCTCGGGACAGAATTCGCCGACCTCTGAACAGAATTCGTCGACTGGAGTTCCAAGTTTGTCGACCGAAGAATTCCTGTTCGTCGACCTGAGCTCTGCGAACTGCATACTGAGAATCACTTGCCAATTCTGTGCTCTGAGTTCATCGAGCTTAGAATCTGTTTGAAAGAATCGATCGTCGACCTGAGCTCGAATATCGTCGAGCTCAACTCAGAGAAATAAATCTGAGTTCGTCGATCTGAGATCGATGATCGTCGAGCTGAGTTCGAAGAATTTCTAACTAATAATTTTGATCTCTGAATCTTCCAAGTCTTTAATCTACTGAAGTCCTCTACTGGCTGGTCCATGAAGGTTGAACCCAAAGACTAGCCTAAACTCTAGGACTACTAGACTTGACCCTAGCTATAAAATGTGGGTCAAACTCAACTTAATTTAGTGAACCTAGCCCAAATCCAACTAGGGATTTAACACCCTGCGCTTGAAAAGACACGTCTAACCCTTTATATTCGCTGAGCACGTGTTGTCCTGAAAAGGAATCTTTTGGTGGGCCATCCCACGGCTATATATACATACACTTCTACTGATTGTTAAGATTTCATTCTTACCGCTGTTACCCCTGTCGATACTTTGCGCGATCTCGCCATGCGCCCTGAACGCACCGAGAAGTTGCTCTCGCAAGGTCTGCAAGACCGCACCGATGCGGTACAGGCGCGACCCCGTGCCAACAGCTCCCTGGTGGCCCCTTGGCTGGCAAGAAAGGCGCCAGCCTCTGAGCCCCCACAACTTAAGAAGAAGAAAAAAAAGAAGGCGAAATCGGTCAAGCGAGACCTTTTGAACGAGAACCGGAGCTTGCCTACCCCGTCACAAAGCCGTGCGGATAATCCTTCTCCTCCGCAGAAGGTATGTCTCTCCAATTTGCTAATTATTGAGAACTGTGAACCGATATGGAAAAAGAGGGATCAATGATTGTTATGTCGTACTCCTTGCAGGAGTCGATTAAAGATGCCGGCACCGGGTCCCCATTGGTGCCCCCAGAGTCGGCGCCTCTCCTCCCTATAGATCCACCGAGGGTCACAGAGGACACTCCCCCGGTTGATCCTCCGAGAACCCCAAGTAACCTTTCTCCATCTCTTCACTCTAACCGATATTCTCTGCTGCTGCTAAATTTTCTTCCCACAGCGCCAGCTCCCGCCAGCCCGGGTCCCGCCACCCTGCGAAATGAAATCGTGCTCGCCAACAAGACCACCCGGGCAGCCGACCTCGCCCTACCGGTAGGATAAGTGGCCATCGAACCATCTGCACCTTCACAGGAGGCTCACCATCCTGCGAGGGAAGACGTCTCCGCCCCTTCTCCCAGCCAGGCCGGGATCGCCACGTGCAATACATTCCGCCCGGGGTGAGGAAAACCGCTCCACCTCTTCTTTGGGAAGGAAACTAGGGGGAGTCGGGGCCTTCTCTCCTGTCTCCGGTCGATGGCTCTCGCCATGCTGCAGGTATGCGAGAAATTACTACTTCTTTTACTTTACCCCTATCGTGACTGGAGCTCTCTTTCTCACCAGGGGGTGTGGAGCCCTGGGTGGAAACCGATGAGGAGGAAGATGAAGACAAAGGCGAGGATGAAGAGTAAAATCAAGACGTCGAGTGCTCCCCCTTCCCTTCTTTTGACGAGATGGAAGAGTTCCTGGATACCACAAGGAACGGCAGGAAACGGCGAAACAGAGTGGCAGCGTTGTTATCGAAGCTTGCACGGCGGGAGCGGGCCAACTCTTCTTCCGTGAGGAGCCTTCACATGATGGTGGAGTGGCGCATGGCGGTCATTGAGCGGGACTATAACCACCTCGTGGGCGAGCCGGAGTGGCAGGATACTCTTACTGTCGAGACCTCCCCAGCGCGGTATGTTGCGTGGATCCGGGACCAAGCGCGCCTGATCAACCTTGGATACACCACCCTGACGTCCTACTTTAACCCGCAGGTTCCTCCGAGGACGGGAAGGCGGGACTGGGGACGATGGAGCTGGGAACAATATTAAATCAAAGATGTGTCGCCTCTTCTATCTCTCGGCCTACCCTTCCTTGATGTACCCCTGGAATTTGGAAAATAATTAGTAAACCTTTGTTATTGTTATTATTTTTTATTATGCGGCTCTCGTTCGGCGAGTGCCCTTCTTTAATTTTTTGTTGCCCTCTGCTTTTGTTTTATGCTTTTTTTTTGGTGGTGCTTGCGCGAACATAGCTTTGTTCACTAGTCACAGCTATATCTCTAGGACGGGGCCTTACCCACCGCTGGCTTAGGCCACCGAAGCGTGTCAGAATAGAAAGCTAAGCGCCGACGCCTCGGGAATTGGTAATTATACCCCCGCCGTCTTCTTCAAAAAATGTCATCACCAAGATTTTTTATAAATAGGCTGATCCACCTACCACATTTATTTCTCTGATCTGAAACCTTTGTCTCCTTCCTAACTATTCTCGCGCCTCTCTGCAACCTCACTTGCTTTCGCATCCTTCTATCACTCTTGCTCTGTTCTCTCTCGCTTTATTCCCAATAACTCTCGCCTTCTTCCCCCCTGATCTTGATGTCGGGCGAGAGCGAAGGCTGTTCCAACTACGCGCAAGCTTTTCTGAAGCACAAGTTCCCCCCCTGCCACTTGACCCTAAACGAGTACTAGTTGATAACCGCCAACTTCATCCCAGCCAGCTTCACCGTGAGAAACTCGAGCAACAAAAACAGGGTCAATATCGTGCGAGAGGGGGAGCTCGTTATCCCCCTAGACAATTTCGAGGTGGGCTTCTGCCTCCCCCTCTTGCCTGAGATGAGTGAAGCCCTCCAATACTACGGGGTGGTTCCCACGCAACTTAATCCCAACTCGATCTCCATCTTGGTAGCGTTCATCTGCTACATGCGAGCCGAGCGGATAGAGTTTAGCCTGCCCATCTTAAGGAAGCTCTTCGTCTTCCGGGCCAAGAGCGGCGGGGTGGTCTTCTTCTCAGGACAGCTACTCAAGACCTGCGGCTTCGCCAATAAAAACCACCATTGGAGAGAGAAGTTCGTATATGTCTCAGGCAACTTCGGCAACATTCCTCTCGCACCCATCCAGTATGAAGACGCCTCCTACAAGCCGCCCACACTTAGGTCGCGCGAGAGCGCAGTCCTCGAGTTTTTTTGGAACTAAGGACTTTGATGTCTAGTTCCTCAGGCGGGACATCAACTCCCTTCAACACGTACTTCCTAGCGAAGGTATGATCTCAGCTATACCATGAGATCCTATGCTTTAAGATGTGGAGAACTAATTACCGTTGATCTCGCAGGAGAGCGAGAAATCCCTCTTAACTAGCCATTCGGCGTAACCAGGGCTACGACCGACCCCTTGGCCCTTGTGAAATCCGCATCTCTTGCTTGCTGAGATGAGCCAGCTCCTCCCCCCAAGTCCAGTACCGGGAAGCGAAAGCCCGGCGCCTTCTTCCTCGCTGCTCTTAAAAGGCCAAAGCCAACCGCTGCGGAAAAGGGCAAATCTGTGGCAGCTGACAGCCTATTGATAGATGCCAAGGGCCGGTCCTTCTCCGAGAGCCTATTGATAGCTGGCGAGGCGACGACCAGTATCGAAACCGCCGCTAGGGCTCCTGTCGAGAGCTTGCCAGCCACAGGCGGAGTTGGTGATGAGAGGGTGGCAACTGAGGATTCCGACCAAGCCCCGCCAAAGTAGATGCCAAAAGGGCATCAGAACTTCGGCCTTGGCGAGAAGTTCCTAGATGAGGAAGGGAAACCCCTATTATAGTGGGATCTCGAGGCCAACCGGGTCTCCATTTCTACCCTCCTCCCCAGCTGGGCGGAGGAGGATGAGGTCACCGGCGATGCCTTTGCGCTGGGTTATGGCCTTTACAGCCAAGAAGATGCCGACACGTTCGACCGATCATCCACCTGGCTCCTTGCTTTCGACTCCATCAGGGCCTTGATGCGTGGGATCGAGCTCACGCATATGTGTGCACGCTGGATCATTACCATCGACCGCAACTTTGCTGACATGCACAAGGCGAGAGACGAGGCGGCGGCTAATGCGACCGCCCTGAAAGTCGAGCTGGTGGGTGCCCACCGGCTTTTATCTCTGCGCCCGACGGATGAGGTAAGCGAGATCTTCCATGACTTCTCACTCCCCATCCCTTAGTTCATAATCCGCATTCCCTTCGTCCTGACGGACTTCGCTTCTGTGCACAGGACTCCGCCTAGAGCATGTTGCTTCGTGCACAGCTTGCCAACTAGGAGTGTGAGAATGTCTTCCTGAAGGACCAGTTCCGGCATGCAGAAGTGGTTGTGGCAGTGATCCCGCCCCCTCCCTCACTGGACGAGAGGCTGAGGAGTAGCCACTACTCTGAGAATGAAATCGATAAGTTATTGCAGGTCAATGCCCAAGAACCGGCCAGGCTGATGATAGAGATATTGCGGGACGTGGGATGCTTGAATGAGGGCGGCGAGACCATCATTGCCCGCAGGCTTATCCCCTGGCTTTTCGAGCCTATCCCCAAGCCTCCGAGAGCACCCGATTCCCCTCCCTCGGATGTCCCAAAATCTCCCACCGCTGCTGGCAAGACATCCGGCGAGAGCTTTGGCGAGAGTCCCAGTGGGAGCTCTGGCGAGAACTCGAGCGGAGAATCCGGCGAAACCCCCCGAATATTTTCGCCGCACCTTTCCATTTATCCTTTTTTGAATGCGCGAGGTGTCCTCGCTTGTAACTAATTTTGTGAACACATTGGCATGTTGATATGCATATATATGATCATTTTACTTTTCATTCCAAAGCAATTTATATTATGTCTAATGCCTCTCAAGTGCGTTCTCGCCGAGACCCTCAGCCTTCTCAGGCGAGTCGCACCCCTTAGTGACATATTAACAGGTGGAAACCTACCGAGAGTTCAAGGTAGAGCGTGCTTTAGCCGAGAGCCTTCCGCTGAGAACCTTTTGCCGAAAGCGCCGACCATAAGTTTTTTAAGAGAGTCGCCGACCCTTCGCTGTACGCGATCAAACGGAGTTTTGCCAAGAACTTCCCGCTGCCTGGCCAAGGGCTTCTCACCGAAGGCCCCTGCTAAGAACACCTGCTACCAAGAACCTCTTAGCCGTGACCCTCCTGCTCAAATAGGTTCTCAAACTCTTTCCTCTGCCTCCCAAGTGTGTCTCTTGTCCTACCCGGTTGAACGAGATCCAGGACAGCGAGTCTACTCGGAGCCGAGCGGCACTCGGGGTCCCTTACCCCTACAGGCAATCCTTCGGACCTGCCAGCTAGTGAGAGCCTACACAATGGGTCTACCTGGGGACGAGCCAGGCTCAGGGTAGTGCAAAAGTCTCCGAGCTGAAGTATCTCCAAGAACCAATCCTTCCCCCCAGGTGTGCCTACCGCCCTACCTAGCTAATGAGAGCCTGATCAGCGAGTCTACCCAGGGCCGAGCAGCATTCAGGGTCCCTTACACCCAGAGGCGAGGCTTAGGACCTACCATCTAGTGAGAGCCTGCGCAGCGGGTCTACCTTGGGCCAATCCAGGCACAGGGTAGTGTGAAAGTCTCCAAGCTGAAGTATCTCAAAGAACCAATCCTTTCCCCCCCAGGTGTGTCTATTGCCCTACACAGCCAATGAGACCCTGAGCAGCGACTCTACCTGGGGCCGAGCAGCACTCGGGGTCCCTTACCCCGATAGGCGAGCTTCCGGACCTGCCAGCTAGTGAGAGCCCTCACAACGAGTCTACCTGGGGCCGAGCTAGGATCGGGGTAGTGCAAAAGTCTCTAAGAGTCAATCATTTCCCCTAGGTGTGCCTACCACCCTGCCAAGCTAAAGAGATCCTGAGCAGCATGTCTACCCGGGGCCGAACAGCACTCAGGGTCCCTTACCCCCACAGGCGAGCCTTCGGACCTGCAAGCTAGTGAGAGCCTGCGCAGCAGGTCTACCTAGGGCTGAGCTAGGCTTAGGGTATTGCAAAATTCTCCGAGCTGAAGTATCTCCAATAATAATTCCTCCCCCCCCCAGGTGTGTGTACCACCCTGCCAAGCTAATGAAAGCCTGAGCAGCGAGTCTATCGAGGGCCGAGCAGCACTCGGGGTCCCTTACCCCTACAGGCGAGCCTTCAAACCTGCCAGCTAGTAAGAGCCTGTGCAGCGTGTCTACCTGGGGACGAGCCAGGCTCGGGGTAGTGCAAAAGTCTCCGAGCTGAAATATCTCTAAGAACCAATCCTTTCCCCCCAGGTGTGTCTACTTCCCTGCCCAGCTAATGAGAGGATGAGCAGCGAGTCTACCCGGGGCCGAGCAGCACTCGGGTCCTTTACCCCCATAGGCGAGCCTTCAGACCTGCTAGCTAGTGAGAGCCTGCGCAGCTGGTCTACCTGGGGCTGAGCCAAGCTCGGGGTAGTGCAAAAGTCTCCAAGAGCCAATCCTTTCCCCCCAGGTGTGCCTACCGCCCTGCCCAGCTAATGAGAGCCTGAGCAGCGAGTCTACCCGGGGCCGAGTAGCACTCGGGGTCCCTTACCCCGACAAGCGAGCCTTCAGACCTGCCAGCTAGTGAGAGCCTGTGCAACGGGTCTACCTTAAGCCGAGCTAGGCTTGGGGTATGCAAAAGTTTCTTAGCTGAAGTATCTCAAAGAACCAATCCTTTCACCCCATGTGTGTCTACCGCCCTGCCCAGCTAATGAGAGCCTGAGCAACGAGTCTACCTAGGACCGAGCAGCACTCGGGGTCCCTTACCCCCATAGGCGAGCCTTCGGACCTGCCAGCTAGTAAGAGACTGCGCAGCGGGTCTTCCTAGGGCCGAGCAAGGCGGTATGCAAAAGTTTCCTAGCTGAAGTATCTCCAAGAACCAATCCTTTCACCCCATGTGTGTCTACCGCCCTGCCCAGGTAATGAGAGCCTGAGCAGCGAGTCTACCCAGGGCCGAGCAGCACTCGGGGTCCCTTACCCCCATAGGCGAGCCTTCGGACCTGCCAGCTAGTAAGAGACTGCGCAGCGGGTCTTCCTAGGGCCGAGCAAGGCTCGGGGTAGTGCAAACATCTAATTGCCTTATCATCAGAATTTCGCAATAGGTAAAGCCAAAACAACCACAGGTTAGTGAATATAATATAACAACTTGACTTTGAATATACAATTTCACCTCCCCCCCCCCCTCATGGGTAGAAGCATTTTAAGTCAACACCGCTCCAGGCATGGCTCATGGACCTCCCCTCCACATCCTGGAGGTAGTAAGCTCCGGTTCTTAGGACCCTTTCAAAAATGTAGGGTCCTTCCAAGTTTGAGTTGAGCTTGCCAATGGGGGCTGATCTTCCCGCAGCATCAAGTTTCTTTAACACCAGATCTCCTTCCACAAACTTTTTGATTTTGATATGCTTGTCAAAGTATTTTGCCATCTGCCGCTTGATCTCCACCTACCTGATAGTTATGACATCACACAGCTCTTCCACCATATCCAATGAGAGGCGCAACTTCCTTCTCCCGCGGCCGCAACCTGCGGGGATCGAACCTCAAACTCTACTTGCAAGACTGCCTCATATCCATGGGAAAGTTTGAAGGGGGTCTGGTCGGTGGCCGTCTTCGGGGTTGTCCATAAGGTCCACAATACCGAGGGGAGCTGTTCCACCCAACTTCCCCTCAAGTTCTCCACCTTATTTTTGATTAAGTTCACGATGATCTTGTTTGCCTCCTCTACCTGACCGTTGCTCCTGGGATGATGTACGGAGGCAAACCAAAGGTCTATCCCCAGTTGGGTGCAGAAGCCGATGAACTCCTCAATAGTGAACTGGGGGCCATTGTCCTTCACTATTGCCTGAGGCAACCCGTGCCTGAATATGATCTCCCCCCAAACAAAGTTCCTAATGAGTTTGGAGGTGACCTTGGCCAGTTCCTTGACCTCCAGCCACTTTGAGAAGTAGTCAATCATGACCAGAAGAAATCTTCTCTGGCCACTGGTCGGGGGAAAGGCCCAACTAGATCCATCCCCCAGATGGCAAAAGGCCAAGGCGCTGTGATGCTTCAGAGCCTTTGAGCGGGCAAGAGCTGGAGGGGGCATACAGCTGACACTTTTGGCACCTCCTCGCAAACTCAGCCGTATCCTTCCTCAGGGTGTGCCAGAAATACCCTTACCTTACCACCTATGCTTCCAACGTCCTTCCCCTCGAGTGACTGTCACATTCACCTGAATGCCCTTCCTCCACGATCCTCAGGATCTCTTCCTCTATCATGCACCTTGCCAGGAGCCCTGACAACATTTTTCGATGCAACCTCCCTTCAAGCATTAGGTAATAAGCCGCTATGTGCATGAAACTCTTCGCATCCTTGCTCCCTTCCGGGTGCTCGCCGGTGGTTATAAAGGTCACGAATGGATCCACCCACGAGGCTCGCCGATCCACTTCCATCAACTCTCCTTCCTCGATCGCCGGTTCAAATAGCTCAGTCAGGGTTCCTCCTCCCCGACATCCAAACTTAGCCAACCGATCAGCCGCTGCACTCTCTTCCCTGGGAACGTGTTGGATTGAGAACGTCATGAACCCTCTAATGATCACCCTTACCTTGGATAAGTATTTCCCCAGGGTGAGCTCCCGGGCTTCGAAATCTCCTCGGATCTATGATGCTACAACCAACGAGTCTGTAAAAGACTCCACATCCTGGATCCCAAGCTCCTTCGCCAGACAAAGGCCGGCTATCACGTCCTCGTACTCCGCTTGGTTATTAATGAATGGGAAGTGCAAGACCACAGCTTGTTCTATAGTGAACCCCTGAGGGCTTATCAACACAACTCCTCCCCCAAGGAAATGTTATCCCGAAGCCCTGTCAACCATCACCTTCCACGTCCCCTGTGGTGGTGGCTCCTCGGTCCCAACCTCAATAATGTAGTCAGCTAAAAAGTCAGCCACTACTTGTGCCTTAATGGAGAGCCTCGGCACAAACGAGATGTCAAACTCACTTAATTTTATAGACCACTTGGCCAACAGTCCTGACTGTTCCACTCCCTAAAAATTCTTTCGAAGGGGATGGTCCGTCACCACCTTGATTGAATGTGCTTAAAAGTACGACCGGAGATTCCTGACCGAAATGATCAAAGCATACGCCAGCTTTTCTAAAATGGGGTAGTGGAGCTCCGCCTTTTCAAGATCCTGCTAACATAGTAGATAGACAATTGCTTCTTCCCCTCTTCCCTGACCAGGGCAGAGCTCACGACCTCTGCTCCTATTCTGAGGTACAAGGCTAGATCCTCCCCCTCCTTTAGGCTTTGAAGTAGTGGAGCCTGGGAGAGCTGCCTCTTCAGCATTTGGAAAGCCTCTTCACATTTGGTGGTCCATTCGAACCTTTGATTACCCTGCAGCACTTTGAAGAATGATGAGCATTTTTCCCCCGACTTAGAGAGGAATCGGCTTAGTTCGGCCAGCTTGCCTGTCAAACGCTTGACCTCCTTAGCTCTATATGGTTACTCCAGCTCTAGGATGGCATTCACCTTATCTGGGTTAGGCTCTACACCTGCCGGGGTCAGAAGATGTCCAAGGAACTTCCCACGGCTCGCCCTGAAGGCACACCTCAAGGGGTTAAGCCTCATCTTGAACTTCTATAGGGTGGCGAACGTCTCCTCCAAGTCCCGCAGGTGCGAGTACACACACTTGCTCTTGACCATAAGATCATCAACATAGACCTCCAGGTTCCTGCCCCTTTGGCCTTGGAAGACTCGGTCAATCATGCGCTGGTATGTATCCCTTGCATTCTTCAACCTAGGCATCATCTTATAGCTGAAACATCCCTCTCTCGTGATGAAGGAGACATCCTTGACATCAAGAGGATGCATTCAGATCTGATGATAACCTAAAAATGCATCTAAAAACTCATAATAAAAAAACCAACGGCTGAATCAACCAGTGCGTCGATCCGAGGAAGGGGGTAGCAATCCTTGGGGCATGATTTATTTAATAAAGAAAAATCGATACACATGCGCCATTTCCCTCCCCCTTTCTTTAACATTACCACATTGGAGATCCAGCCTGGATACTGGATCTCCGAGATGAATCCAGCCTCCAAAAACTTCTTGACCTCCTCGTGGATGGGCTCCTCCATCTTGGTAGTGATGGTCCTCATCTTTTGGCGAATGGGGTGCGTCCGGGGGTCCAGGTTCAGGAGGTGGCAGGCAACATCTGCATCGATGCCCGACATGTCCGCCGCGCTCCAAGCAAAGATGTCGATGTTGCTCTGGATGCTAGCCCGCATCCGCTCCTTGTCCTCGGGACCTAAGCCCCCACTGATATGCACCCTTTGCACATGACCGGTGCTGGTGAAGACTTCTATCTCCACCACTTCCTCTACCAGCTCCAGCCGTGACTGCTCCCAGCGGACCCTTGCCTCCTCTTCCTACCCGAACTCTTCCTCTCCTCCTGCTTCATTAACTTCCATCACCTCTCCTAGGATCTCATGCTGCTCAACCTTCATGTCCCTTAGGGCCTCCGTCTCAACTCCTCCTCCTCGCCCTTCCTCTACTCCTTCCTCCTGCCGGCCCTCTCGCGGCTTCGGCTCTCTATCCTTCTGGACCTCACGCACATCTCCTCCTCTCTACTCCTCCTCCATATCCTCCCTCGCCTCTTCCAGGCTCACCTCCTCCTCTCCAACAACCTCTTCCTGCTACTCCATCTCCCTCTCCTACTCTTCCACCTCTGTCATCCAAGATACGGTGTTGACTACCATCACGTAACATTTCCTCGCCACCTTCGGGTCCCCCCTGATCCTAACCTGCATCCCTCCGTTGTTGGACTTGAGGCATGGTGTAACGAGGAGGGTACGCAGCAGAAGGCGCATATGAGGGGGCGCCCAAAGATGGCGTTATAACTGCTCGGGTTGTCCAATATCACGAACCTATAGTTCTGTGACACGCCCCCCAACTTCACACATAGCCCTACTCCTCCTTCTACCTCCTTCCTCTCTCCTGAAAACCCAAACAACGGTCCGTCCGAAGCTAGGAATCTCTTGACCTCGAACTTCATCTCATCGTAGGCCTTCTTGAAGATCACGTTCACGGAGCTCCCGTTGTCGAACAGGATCCTGTAGACTGTGAAGTTTTCCACCGCCATCTGGATCACCAAGGCATCACAGAACGGGTCCTCGAAGTCTTGCATATCTGCTGATGAAAAAGTATTTTTTTCCCTCAGGAGGGGGAGCCTGGGATGTCGAGGCGACCCCCCTTTGGAACATGGTCTGAAGGCTCCCCTTATGGGATGCCTCAATCCAAACTCCGCCATGGATCACCCCGATCCCTCCCCGGGTTCCCACGTCCGCCCAGTCCTCGCACCTGTCTTCCCCCTCTCCTTGTTGCACCTTCATGATACTTATTGGCGAATACTGCCTCCCCCGCCCCCTATCTTCTCTCATCTATAGGAACTCTTGGTAGGTGGTCGTCGCATGACCCTCCTCCTAGTGGAAGTCATAGAAAGGCAACGCCTCCCCGCCCCCTATTCCTTCTCCACCTCCTCTTATTCCATCTCCTCCCCGAACTCCTCTCCTTCCTCCTCTACCTCGGCCGATCTCCATCGCTTCTTGCTACGACGGGAAGTGACCCCTCTGCCCCTGCCTCCATGTTGGCTGCTCAAACCTCCTTGGCTCGTGGAAGTTATCTCTTCCTTGAAAGCCTCCTCCTTGCCCATGGGTATGACCCTCTTGAGGCCTCCAACCCAACCAATTGTTCGGCTCCCGGGCCCCCCATCCTTGATGCTACCCCTACTACCCCTGCCCTCGGGGCTCCTCCCTCCTCTCTTCTCTCTGCTCCCTCTGCTCACTTTGGCTTCTTGCTCCTGGTTCCTTCAAATCATCCTCTACCAACCTGGCCAGCTTCCTGGCAAAAGCCAGATTGGCCCTTTCAAAGTTTATCTCCTTCACCGCCCTCTCCATGATCTCCTCAAAAGAGAGGGGGCACTCCATGTTAAAGAATCCCGGCCTCAGCCCCAGGGTAAAAGCGAGCATCCGTGCATACTCTGGGACTTCCTGGACCAGGAGGATCTCCTCCTAAAATCGGTCAACATAATGACCCAACGTCTCATCTTGCTTCTGCCTCACCGCAAATAGACATTCTTCCCCCTTCTTGTGCTTCTTTGATGTCGAGAACCTCAATAGAAACCCTCGTCGCAGATCCTCAAAACTGTAGATCGAGCTCGCCGACAACTGGTGGAACCAGTCCCGAGCCTTCTCCTTCAACGTGATGGCAAAGAGCCAGCACTTAAAGGCTTCCATCATCTGTCTTATCGAAACAACATCTTCAAATCACTGCACATGCTGCACAGGGTCATAGTTCCCCGAGTACTGAGATATGTCAGGCTCCCAGAACACCTCTGGAACCGAACCGAGATGATGAGCTCACTTAAAGGGCTCTCGTCACCCGCCTGCTGAGAAGGCACATCTTTTACCCTTGGCTGGCTGGACCGGTCCGCGAGACCTTTCCCGGGGAAGAGCTCTCGCACAGTCGCCTCCCTCTCGCCGACCTCGGCCGGAACCTCCTTCCCGGGACGCTGACATGGGAAGAGCTCTTGCACGACAACATCCCTCTCACCGACCTCCGCCGACACCTCCTTCCCGGGGTGCTGCCTGGGAGCATTCTCATCCAAGAGCGGGACTGCCTCTACTGGAACCTGAGGCATAGCCCACTCGCTCCTTACCGAGAAGGCTAGGCTGATGGTCTACAAGAACTCTCACCTAAAGTCCTCCAAAATCTTCCTTGTCGCCTCCTCTCCCCGGGAGGGGGAACCTCCTGAACCAGATCCTTCACCTTCACCTTCACCTCCGGCCATGAAACTAACTCAAGATTTTCTTATATCGGCCACCTTTCACGCTCACCGCACCAGAACTGTTGAAGCCGAAATTTGACCTCAACTAAAGTTCGAAATCAGGGGGTGTAGCCAACACCTACCTCTCCCAAGCTCCGACCTCTTACTGGTAGTAAAGGACCAGAAACCGATCCAATGCCTCAGCTAGGAGGTCCCACCTCTAACCCGGATGATCTCTGAGCGCTTCCCCTCCAAAGCCAAATGCTTGTCTAGGAGCTCCTCAGAAAGCACTAGAAGATCTTAGGAAAATATGAAAGCTTGCCATCTGAGGAGCCCTTATGGGTCTATTTATAGCCTTTGCTGACCTGAAATTACCAAATTACACCTGGCTGGTCTGCCAGCAGCAAAACTACGCTGTTTGGAGGAGCTAAATGCAGACCCTAGGGGTATACAAGTAATTTTACCTGAGGGCATCCAGGTAATTTCACCCGGGGCCCTACCCGGCGAGAGCCTTCATGCCGAGAACTGAAGGATCTCGCTCCTAAGCCTTGCCGAGAACTCTCCCTCCCTCACCAAGCGAGAGCCAAAAGGATATTGAAGACTGCCACCGGTTATGCCTACTCCTGCCCCCCCCCCCCCCCCCGCGAGGCGCGAGCCTTCTCACCCGACTCTGGGCGGGAGTAGGTCTCGGCCGAAGCCCGTCCTGCTTTTGCGGGCGTCGCGCTCTGCCCGACGAACTGCTTACCTGAGCGCGAGTGATCTCGTCTACCCTAATGCGAGAGCTCTCCTGTACTGAACCTGCTCAACAAACGTTGAGCCCAGCTCGATGAGTCCTGATTTTGGCGAGAGAATTGATTTCACCTAGGGCTACCCCAATGCTAATCCTAACCTAGCCCTGGGGGTTTCTGGGTCCCACTCAATGAATCTGGGGTTGTATAAGTGGATTAGATTTGTGTAATTAAAAATTAAATATCAAAAATTATTGGAATGATGTGAAATTTGGTCCATATCTTTTATTTATCATTACGACTTTGTGATGGAGACGGCGACCTCCAACATGTTGAAGATGATGCTTGCATGCTTACAGAAGATCGATCGCTCTTTCCAATCAAAGACTTGCGGTGCCTTTGTGACCTTGTGGAGTGAAGACAATCTCTTCCCTCGGTGTAAGACAACTTATTAATATTTGTTTGAATTCCTTTGTTATTTTTGTGTGCAATTTTATTTTCATGCTGTATTTAAATTTATGCATGTGTTTTAATTTTATTTGGGCTGCATGTAGCCAGATGTGTTGTAAGCCTATATAAGGCCTTGATGTTGAAGATTTTAAGTAAGATTGATGAATTAAAAAAACCTAATTCTTAGTTAAGAATTTCCCCCTCTTGCTCTCTCCCCTCACCCTAGCCGCCGGCCCCCCTTCTTCCCCTCTCGAAATTCGACCTCCTCTCCTCCTCCTCCTCCCTCCTCTTTCCACTTTAAGAATTTGGCCACCCTCCTCTCTCCCCTCTCTCCCCAAGTCGCCGGCCTCCCCCAAGTAGCCTTAGGGTTTCGGCCAACTACAAGCCGCCGCCCCCCCTCTTCCACTTTTGAAAAATTTGGCAGGCCTCCTCCTTGAAGAGTTCGGCCAAGGAGCAAAGATCTGTCTTGTGGAATCAATTCCGGCATGAAGCGAAGAAGGCAGACGAGTTTTCTCTCCATTCGGAGCGACTTCGGTGGTTCCGGTGAAGAGCGATCATATCTTGGATAATACAAATTGTCTCCAAGTGGGGTAATGAAAATTATACCTTCTCTGTGTTTCCCTCTAGATTTTCTTGTGGTGGAATTACGTTAGCGTGATCCCTTGATAGCGTTGGATTTATCGTGATTTTCTCCGATCGATTTGTTGTTCATCTTAATTTTATTTAAGTTCGAGAGGATTGGCGAACCTCATTTTCTTTTTGTTGGGAGAGATCTATCTTTTTCGAATCATAAATTGTGGTGGATCTCTTTTGGTACAATAATCGTTCGATCGGACCGGGTGGGTACTTTTTAGCCTGAGAGAATATCAGCCAATAGCCTATGTTCGATCTCAAACGGTGTGGCTACCCATACGTTAGCATTTGATTAATAAAACTGAATAACGTGTGTGCTACGCTGAAAGTTTTTTTTGTGCGAACGTAGAATTGGGACGTAGAGAGAAATTCGTGTTTGTCCGTAATTTTTCGGTGTCAATGTGTGAGCTTACATAAATTTGGTATCAAAGCGAGGTTTGTGCTGATTTCTTAATTGGTACCATTCTATATTTTCTTAGAACGCTGACACGCACTTGCACGAATTGTTGTCCAAAACAATAAAAATTTTAATTTTTGGTCTGTATATAGCGGCCTAAAACTTGTATTTTTCTACAAAAAAATCAATTTTTTTTTAATATTCTGCTTATTATTTTCATCAAGAAAATCAAAAAAAATATTTAACTACCCTAGTTATTAAGGGGGAACAAATCTTTCTTTCATAAATTTTATTGGATCATAATCATTATTCATTGCATGCGCATTAGATTAGGTACGGAGTATTCCCCGTACTTCTTCCTGCCATATGGCGGACGAGCGGGATACCGGTCACAGTCCCATAACGATTGATGAACTCCACCAGGAGTTCACTGATCAGTTGACAGTGATAAGGGAGATGATTAACGAACTGAGATTAAATCACGCGGCTCCCCATAATCATGCCGCCAACCAACGTGAGGAAGGGAATAATAATATTAATAATGATCATGTCCCGCATGCTCCATTTCACAATAACCAGATACCATTTGAGTTTGATATTACTAGGGCGGTCCGAGCCAAACCCCCACCGTACGATGGATTGGGTGAACCCCAAGTCTTCTTAGACGGGTTATGGAGATGGAGTGCTACTTCGAGTAGCACAAGATGATTGACGTTGATAAGGTGTGAGTTGCGAGGAAGAAACTGTTAGGTAGAGAAAAGATATTCTAGTTGAATAAGGAACAACGCCTTGGAGCCGTGAACGGCTTACCACCTAATGGCTGGGCAGGGTTGAAGGCTATGTTAATATACCAGTATGTCCCTGCGTATCATCGGACACAGATGTTTGATGATTTAGCTACCCTTAAACAAGGGAATAAGTCGGTCGCGGAGTACATGAGCCTTCTAAAGAACATGATGGTCAGGTGTGATGTTAGGGAGATGCCAAAAATCACCCTCTCTAGGATTTCTAATGGGCTAAACCCCGACATCCAGGGTAAACTTCTGCATTATGGCCACACCGACCTAAACACCACTTTTAATGCCACCTTGGACAGTGAGAAGCGCAGTGTTCACACAAGTCTAAGACTCACTCATTTCAGAAGGGAAAGTCCATCTTAGGACCACCCCCAACAACCACCTATAAGGATAAGGGTAAGTTCTGGTACACTGACTCAAACTCTTTTGTCATTACGGCTAGGAATATGAAAAGCCCTATAGGTGAGAGAGTGCTCGTGGGAAGGATCAGTAAAACGAATGCAATTGTTTTGCTTGCAGTATTCCAGGTCATTATGCTTGTGAATGTTCTACCAAACCCAAGCCCCTATCCCATTTAGATACCTCGTCTGAGTCCGCCGAGCTCGTGTATGAGGCCAGTGAAGAGTATGAATCGGAAGGAGTGCATAGCGATATCGAGGATGATATTAATATGATGGTGATGAGATGTATTTTGGCTACTCCGTGTTCGACGGACGATTCGAATAGGACAAATATTTTTTCGTTAAATTTTAAGAGTGGAGAGAAGTGGTGTAAGTTGATCATTGATATTGGAAGCTGTATCAATGTCATTTCTAAAAATGTGGTGTCACGAATATTGTTAACCACTGAGCCGCACCCTCACCCCTATAAGGTTGCTTGGGTAAATAAGACATCTCTTCCGGTTTCGAAGCATTGTTTGATTCCCCTTACCATGAAGGCTTACACTGAAAATGTTTGGTGTGATGTCATCCCCATGGATGCCTGTCATGTCTTACTAGGATGCTCATGGCTTTATAACCATGATGTTACTCACTTCGGGAAAGCTAACACGTATGAGTTCAAATTTAATGGCAAGACCATTATCTTTAAGCCAACTCCGCCTAAGGATCTTTCAGTCCCTTCTAAGGACACGATTATGCCGGTAGAGAAGAAAACATTAAGCTTAAATGGTAAGAAGGAGTTTGAGAGCGAAACTATTATAGATGGTGTCATATATGTGTTAGTATGTTTACAAGTCAAGGAAGATAGTTCCTCTTTTGAGAATTGTTACACCCCAAAAACCATAAGTCCCAAATTGGGGTCAGGCTGGGTGACACGGCCTGGGATACGGGCGTGTCCCAGGGCGTGTACAGTGCACATGGCCTAGGACACGGGCGTGTCCCAGGGCGTGTCCTTTACTGTTGGCATCGAGTCGAGTTCTCGAGATAGCACGGTTGACGATTGTCGAGAGGTGACACAGCCTGGGACACGGGCGTGTCCTATGGAGTGTCGTGCTCGGGTGAATAATCGGGTAGCGTTGAGTGGCGAGCACGGCCTGTGATACGGGTGTGTCACAGGGGCATGTTTGGTATATGGCTAAGGACATGGGTGTGTGCCTTAGCCGTGTTCTTCTCGGGTGATTTGGGCCTGTGTTGAAAGGGTGAAACGACCAATCAGACGGCCGTGTCAAGTTGTCACGGGCGTGTCTACCCAGTGACACGGGCGTGTTGGAACCCGTGTTCTAGTCTTGTTTGAGTCTATTCATGCATCGCTTGGAGTACATGGCTTGTGACACGGGCGTGTCACAGGGAGTGTCAAGTCAAATTGGGACGTTTGGGCAGATCTTGGCCATCCAATTATTTCTATTTGGATCCAATGGCCCAGGTGATTTACTGCAGTGATAAGACTGGGGGTTGGCAACTTCTCTCATTCATATCAAGAGAGAAAAAGGGAGAGCTTGGAGGAAGGAGAAGGAGGAGAAGGGCAAGCCATTGGTGGAGCTCCCGCGGTCCGATTCGAGATCCAAGGCTTGTTTTGTGGAGGCAAAGCTGCTGCGGTGCTTTCCAACCGGCCAGATTTTTGATGGCTCCCAAGAGATCATCAAGGGTAACTATCTTCCTTCTTGGACATGTGAAGTCCTCATTTATGCATGAGTAAGGAATCCTCTCCACCAAAAGGTGGAAAGAGTTACTGATTCCGGTGGGTTGATAGTTGCTATCCCCTGTTGAGTCTGCATCAAGACCCGGAAGTGTGTAGTACAGGATAGGCATGCTGTATGAAGCCCATATGGACATGTTGGTCTGGATTGGTGATGTTGCATTTACGCACCGGAGAAGACTCTGAGTGTACTCGTGCACATAGTGGGGTCGATGGGTGGTGCCTGTGAAGGAGAGTAGAAGGAAGTACTGGAATGTGGAATTCCAGGAAAACGCCCTTGTGTTGTTTGTGTTGTGGCTACGGTGTAGCCAGTCCTTGATGGACAATACAACCAGTCATATTTGGACAGTGTGGCTATTGTGAAGACAGTCCTATTTGGACAGTGTGGCTATTGTGAAGCCAGTCCTTGGCGGGTGTTATGGCTAGTGTGAGGTGTGAGCTCTTAAAAAGGCTTCGTGCCGAACAAGAAAGGTGAAACCGACTCGCGCCTTTAGTGTAGCCTCAAGTATGTTGTACTTGGTGATGGCAAGGCAATTTGAGCAATGGGGGTAGTTGATCTGTACCTGGCTTATGTCCATCCGACGGGAGGACCTGAGTGATGGTCATGTTGGAGCGCATAATGAGAGTCTTAGGCATGCGCGCCATTAAGACTAAATGCTCAATACCGTTTAAACGGTGGTTTTGACCCTGGTTCGCCGGTGCACCAAGAATATGCCCTGAGTGCATGGATCGTCGGGCGGTATGGCTGGCGGTTGTGTTGGCTTGAATGTGCGTGAGAGCACAATATATGCTATATTGATGATGTATGGCTTTGCAGGGAAGGAATGCTACTGCCCCGGGAAAGTGGTAGGATTGTTATAAATTGGTCAGCTGAATGCTGGCCGTTGCCTTGTTTGCCACCTTCTGGGTGGATTGTCCCTGTGCAGGTGCTGGTGAGCCGAGCAGGAAGTGAAGGGTTGATGCCCCTGCTATTGCTATTGTCACTCTTGTTGTTGTTATTGCTGCTAGCCCTTAAAGGCTAGCTAGTTATGCTTTCTGTTTCTCATGTATGGCCGACCTATGCGCCGATGTCTGTAATCCATACTGTACAAAGAGGAACTGTAAGGCCTTAAGGCCAAACTGTGGTATTTGCTATCCCCTCGTTTGAGTGGTTGTATATATAACCTTGGTAATATATATAGTGGATATTCCTGGTATGAGTTCAGCCTACTATTTTTATTCCGCTAGCATGCTCTGAGTTAGGATGCATTGGTGGTATTAACCCTTGACCTCACCGTCTATTGGTGGCATATAGTGTGGGGCCCCGGCCAGACCTTCTATTATATGTTATTTAACGGGTGGAGTCGTTACATTTTGGTATCAGAGGGAGGTTTCGATCCTCCGACCTATGAGTTATGGGCCCACCACGTGTTTGTGCGAACCGTTGTAACACTACTAAACTTTGGAATATCCACTAAGGATTGAAAATACACTTATTTGAGGAATCTACGTGTTCCTACTTTGTTATTGTTGCTTGTGTATTGTCGCTAATGTGTGTCTTATCCACCCATTGGTGACTCGTAGTTTTTGGGCAGTCTGAGCCCCAGTGCTCTGATGAGAGTGCGACACCAGCTGAGGTGCCAAAACCTCCTCCATCTGCGGAAACTATTCGAATTGTTGCTGAGGCTCTATTTGCGATGATTCGGCCAACCGGGCAGGCGCCGCCGGTAGTGGTGACAGAACGTGTTGGTGTCAAACCCGAATCGGTTGAGGCTGTGGATCCGCGAGCAGCTGAACGACAATTGAAGAAATTCATGAGCTTCAATCCGCCTATGTTCACGGGACTGGGATCCCCAACGCAGGCAGAGGACTGGTTATCGCGAGTCAAGCGTATCTTGACGTCGATCAGGACGGAGGAAACTCAAAAGGTCACTTTGGCCACCTTCTTGTTAGAAGGAGAGGCGAGGTTATGGTGGGACGAGGTTGAGTTACACCATTTGGCGGGCAGGCAATTAACTCAAGTATCGATTGAGGAGTTCTCTTGCATGTTTTTTGCAAAACATCTACCAGCGGCAAAACGCATTGCTATGGAGAACGAGTTCTAGCGGCTAACGCCAGGAGAAAATAGTGTTGATGCGTACTTGAATAAATTTACAAGATTGAGACGGTATATAGGATCAATCTTCGCCGATGAATAAAGGAAAATGAATCGGTTCTATGAAGGATTGCGGGATGAGTTGAGGTTCCTTCTTTCTAGTTCAGTGAACCAAGGATTTAAGGATTTTGTTGATACAGCGTGTGCGCTGGAGAAGGACATGAAGCGGGTGTAAGGCAGGAAGGACTTGGCTATGGCAAAGCCCGAGTTCAAAGCACCCCGCTCTGGCAAATCGTTTTACCAGAAGAAGTGGGGAAAGAGGTCCAAGCCTTCTGGGCAAGCTTCTGTGATGGTTGCATCGGGAGCAACGTCGAGGCTGGAGTCTCGTACATACTTTACCTGTGGCAAAGTGGGGCATATAGCCCGTGATTGTTGGGTTGCTCAACCCAAAGGAGAAAAGAAGACGGGTGCGTCTTATGCTGAGAAGGGCAAAGCAGTGGTTGATTCCTCTGCATCCCAGGTGCAGCCCAGAGTCTACAATCTTTGACAATAGGAGGCTATCAAGCAAAGTGACGTCGTCAAGGGTATGAGTTAAGATAAAGCTTGTTTTATTGATTGCATATTTTGTAAGTAGTTTGTGCATGATGTGTGTGCTATAGGCTTCATCCTGATTTGGAACAATCCGACGAGAGCCCTGTTTGATACGGGCGCTTCACATTCTTTTCTGTCTAAGGACTTTGTAGCTCGAATTGGAGTACCGAGTCACGTGATGACAGATTGTGTAAAGGTGCTATTACTGAATGGTTGTGTCATGCTTGCGGATTGAACTTGCGATGTTGAAGTGCATATAGGAAATCGAGATTTCGGATTGAGGGCATCTGTGCTACCGCTATCGAGTTTGATATGATCTTCGGCATGGACTGGCTCTCGGAGTAGTGCGCCTTTATTGATTGCAACTCAAAGGAGATCACATTGGGCTAGAATACTGAACTTGAGATGAAGTTCGCTGGTATGCGAGGAGTAGACGGGACCTTGTTGTCTGCGCTCCAAGTCGTCAGTGCTGTTCGGAAGGGCGCGGAGTTATTCTTCACGCTTATTCAGGCTATTGAGCCAAAGGCAAGTGTAAGTGAAGTTCCTATTATGTCGGAGTTTGTCGATGTATTTCCTAAGGATCTTCCTAGGTTACCGCCCTAGCGGGAGATTGACTTCTCGATTGAGTTGGTGCCAGGTGCGAAACATGTGGCCCACTCACCATATCGCATCGCGCCAAAAGAAATGGATGAACTTAAAGTCCAATTGCAAGAGTTGTTGGAGCAGGGATACATACGCCCAAGTATGTCACCTTGGAGCGCGCCTATTCTATTTGTGACAAAGAAAGACGGTAGTTTGCGGTTATGTATTGACTACCGCGAATTGAATAAGCTGGCAGAAAAGAACAAATATCCGATTCCACGGATTGATGATCTCTTCGATCAGCTAGCGGGGTCAACCATCTATTAATAGTTGGATTTGAAATCGGGATATTATCAATTATGGATTCAGGAGGGTGACATTCCCAAGACAACATTTGGGACACGCTACGGTCATTATGAATTCACGGTAATGTTGTTTGGCTTATGTAATGTGCCTTCGGTATTTATGGATCTAATGCACCGGACATTCCGAGAGTACTTAGATCTATTCGTAATTGTATTTATTGATAATATTCTCGTGTACTCTCAGTCGGGAGATGATCATGCAAACCATTTATGGTTGGTATTTCATACCCTGCGGAGGAATAAGTTGTATGCCAAGTTCTCAAAGTGTGAGTTCTAGCTATCGTCAGTGGCTTTTAAGGGCCATGTGGTAAGAGGAGAGGGTATAGTAGTAGATCCGGCAAAGATAAGTGCAATACGGGATTGGCCAGTGTTGTCTTTAGTGGCTGATGTCAGGAGCTTCTTTAGACTGGCAGGCTACTACAGATGGTTTGTGGAAAATTTCTCATAAATTGCTTTACCTCTGACCATGTTGACGAGAAAAGATCAGAAGTTCATTTGGATGTCGGAGTGCGCGCGAGCTTTTGAAGAGCTGAAGAGCCGTTTGACCACGGAGCCTGTGTTGACATCGCCATGTGGTGCAGACGGCTATGAGATCTACAGTGATGCTTCAGGGAATGGCTTAGGCGGTGTTCTTCTGCAATTTGGTAAAGTGATTGCTTATGGCTCATGCCAGTTAAAGGTGCATGAACGGAACTACCCCATCCACGACTTGGAGTTGGCGGCGGAAATCTTTGCGCTAAAGTTGTGGCGGCACTATCTCTATGGCGTTAAAGTGGATATCTATACAGATCATAAGAGCCTAAAGTATTTGTTAGATCATAAGGATCTGAATATGCGACAACGGAGGTGGATGGAGTTCCTTGGGGACTACACTTTCGATATTCACTATACTCCCGGAAAGAGAAATATGGTCGTTGATGCTTTGAGTCGTAGGACGCCAGTACGAGCAACCTGGTTGCAGAGACATGATGAGAGGCTAATCCAGGAGATGGAAGCATTAGAGATATCTTGTGTTGACAAGGATGCTACGGCCGACGCATGCTTGAACTGGACGTAGGTATAATATGACCTTGCAGACAAAGTTCGGCGAGCAACGGAGGTTGATGAAAGTCTCCAATGCTATGCAAAGGATGGTTCCGGTGACCAATTCTCCTGGGATGATGGCTTGTTACAAAAAGATGGTCGGTTGTGCGTCCCAAGTATGGGGAAGTTGAGAGAAGAGTTAATGTACGAAGCGCACTTGGCCAAGTACTAAATTCACCCGGGGAGCACAAAAATGTACAAAGACATGAAGAAATTATTCTGGTGGCCCGGACTAATGTAAGACATAGCACGTTATGTAGCGGAATGTCACACTTGTGCTTTGGTGAAAGCAGAATTCTAGAAGCCTGGTGGTTTCCTGAAGTCGTTACTGATTCCGGAGTGGAAGTTTGATGATATTTCAATGGATTTCGTGCATGGGTTGTCGAGATCTCAATGCGGTCATGATTCTATCTGGTGATTGTAGATCGGTTGACAAAAGTGGCTCACTTCCTTCCAAACAAGAGGGACGATTCAGTGGAAACCTTGGCTAAGCTCTATGTGGAGCAGATTGTTCGACTGCACGGTTTTCCTCGGAGCATTGTCAGTGATTGTGATGGGCGATTCACCTCAACTGATTGGAGGCTAATTCATACAATTTTGGGCACAAAATTAGCATTCAGTACGGTCTTTCATCCCCAAACGGATGGCCAGACTGAGCGAACCAATAGGATGATGGAAGATATGCTCAGTATGTGTGCCCAGGATTTCGTTAAGAAATGGGAAGAGTTTATTTATCTGGTGTAATTTGCCTATAATAACAGATACCAAGCGATCATCGGTTTGGCACAGTTTGAAGCTCTATAGGGTCGTAAATGTCGTACACCATTATCTTAGGCAGAAGTAGGCGAATCCAAGCTGAATGGCGCGAAAGGAAGTCAAAGAAGCTACCTCGATAATACGCTCTATTCGGGAGAGGCTATTGATAACCCTGGATCGACAAGCAAAGTACTACAACGCCAAGCATCGGAACGTGGAGTTCGCGGTGGGTGATTGGGTCTATTTAAAGATCAAACCCTTCAAGGGCGTATCGAGGATTCGGCGTTTGAAAAAGCTAAGTCCGAGATACCTTGGTACATTTGAAGTGGTGGAGAGAGTCGAGGAAGCTGCCTATCGGCTAGCGCTTTCAGCAGAGTTGAGTGGATTGCATGATGTATTCCAGATCTCAGTACTTCGCAAAGCCGTCAAGGATCTAGCTCAAGTTGTTGAAAATGATCATGTACCGGTCGAGTATGGGCACGCAAGCCGTCGACTCTCGCTATGTGATCCTAACAGGGCCTTAAGCACCAAAGGTTAGAGAACCATAACGCGGGTACAGATCCACCTTGCCCGTTGCTCAAAATCGTCAGACTCAATACTGGAATAACGCGGGTACAGCTTCACCTTGCCCGTCCGCCACCAAGGCATTCCTCCAGTTGCAGCCCAACGACTCAACTTCATACCACATGGCACTCACGGCCATAAGAGTTGAACTCAACTCTCACCATTTCCTGGACTTCCTCCAGTACTTCCTGCGGTACCAAGCCACAGGTATCCACCACGGATTTCATGCATACAAGCAATAATCACGGAGTCTTCTCCGATGTGCAAACAAGCATCACCAATCCAGACCAGCATGTCAAGATGGGCTTCACACGACATGCCTAGATCCGTACTCCGATTACGGACTCTAACAAGGGGGACTTCACATATCTACCCCAAGGGACACCACAACCCACCGCACACTCGCGGGACGGGTTTTCCCTATGCAAATGCAGGAAAGTAGGACTTCACATGTCCAAGAAGGAAATCGTTACCCTTGGAATTCGCTTCAGAGCCATGGAGAGAAAGCAAACGGATAGAAGTCTTCGCAGCAGCCTTGCCTTCGCAAATCCGAATTCAGCTTGCGATTTGGACCACCGTAGCACCACCGGCAGCCAGATTCCCTTTCTTCTTCCTTCTCTTGCTCTCCCGATCGTTTTGTTCTGCAACTGTTTCTCGGCTCGATCCTCGATCCGAATGGGCCTCACCTTTGTCGTTATCCCATACTCAACCTGCACCCGATCATTTTCAATCACTTGAGTTGGGTCTTTGACTGCTTTTCGCAATACCGAGATGTGGAACACATTATGCAGTCCACCCAATTCCGATGAAAGAGCTAGTCGATAGGCTGCTTCTCAAACTCACTCCACCACTTCAAACGGACCAAGGTATCGCAGACTTAGCTTTTTCAACCGCTGAATCCGAGATACACCTTTGAAGGGTTTAATCTTCAAATAGACCCAGTCGCCCACCGCGAACTCCACGTTCCGGTGCTTAGCATTGTAATACTTGGCTTGCCGATCCTGGGCTATTAGTATCCTCTCTCGAATAGAGCGTATTGTTGAATTAGCATCCTCGACTTCCTTTTGTCCCAAAAGTTTGAACTCGCCAGTTTCTGCCCAAGCTAGCGGTGTATGACACTTGCGACCATACAGAGCCTCAAACGGTGCCATACCAATGCTCACTTGGTATCTATTATTATAGGAAAACTCCACCATAACAAGATGTTCTGCCCATTTCTTACCGAAGTCCAGGGCGTACATACGGAGCATATCCTCCATTATTCTGTTGGTTCGTTCAGTTTGGCCATCCGTTTGAGGATGTAAGGCCGTACTGAATGCTAACTTCGTGCCCAACAGTTGATGGATTAGCTTCCAATCTTTCGAAGTAAATCGCCCATCTCGGTCACTTACGATGCTCCAGGGAACACCATGCAATCGAACAATCTGTTCCACATAGAGCTTTGCTAACATTTCCACAGAATCGTCCCGCTTGTTCTGTAGAAAGTGAACCACCTTTGTCAACCGGTCGAAAATCACCCAGATTGAGTCATTTCCGCGTTGTGACCTCGACAAACCGTGCACAAAATCCATAGAAATATACTCAAACTTCCACTGTGGAACCGACAACGATTTCAGGAAACCACTAGGTCGTTGACACTCTGCCTTCACTAGAGCACAAGTACGACACTTAGCGACATACTCGGCTATGTCCTTCTTTAAACCAGGCCACCAGAACAATTTCTTCATGTCCTTGTACATTTTTGTGCTCCCAGGGTGAATTGAGTACTTTGTAAAGTGCGCTTCATATAACAATTCTTCTCGCAATTTACCCGCACAAGGGACGCACAATCGGCCATCCTTCCGTAATAAACCGTCATCCCATGAGAATTGGTCACCAGACCCTTCCTTTGCATAGCGCTGGAGACTTTCATCAAACTCTGTTGCCCGCCGAACCCTGTCCGCAAGGTCATATTGAACCTCCATCCAGTTCAAGCATGCATCGGCCAAAGAATCCCTTTCAACACAAGATATCTCCAATGCTTCCAACTCCTGGATTAGACGCTCATCGTGTATTTGCAACCAACTTGCCCGCACCGGAGTCCAACGACTCAAGGCATCATCGACCACATTTCCCTTTCCGGGGACATAGTGAATGTCGAAGGTATAATCCCCTAGGAATTCCATCCACCTCCTTTGTCGCATATTTAAATCCTTTTGATCGAGCAGATACTTTAGGCTTTTATGATCTGTATAAATATCTACCTTCACTCCATAAAGATAGTGCCGCCACAACTTTAGCGAAAAGATCACCGCCGCCAACTCCAAGTTGTGGACGGGGTAATTACGTTCATGCACTTTCAATTGACGTGAGCAATAAGCGATCACCTTGCCAAACTGTAGGAGAACGCAGCCTAAGCCGCTTCCTGACGCATCGCTGTATATCTCAAAACTGTCTGTACCACATGGCGACGTCAAAACAGGCGTCGTGGTCAAACGACTCTTTAGCTCCTCAAAAGCTCGCGTTCACTCCGGCGTCCAAACAAACTTCTGATCTTTTCTCGTCAACGTAGTCAAAGGCAAAGCAATCCGGGAGAAGTTCTCCACAAATCGTCTATAGTAGCCTGCCAGACCAAGAAAACTCCTTACTTCGGCCACCGAAGACATCACTGGCCAATCACGAATGGCACTTATCTTTGCCGGATCCACCACTATGCCCTCTCCACTTACCACATGCCCCAGAAAAGCCACCGACGAGAGCCAGAACTCACACTTAGAGAACTTGGCATACAGCTTATTCCTCCGCAAGGTATGCAATACCAACCGCAAATGGTTTGCATGATCTTCCTCCGATTGTGAGTACACGAGGATATCATCAATGAACACGATCACAAACAGATCCAAGTATTGGCGGAACGTTCGATGCATGAGATCCATGAATACCGAAGGCGCATTACATAAGCCGAACGGCATCACTGTGAACTCATAATGACATAAGCGTGTGCCAAATGCTGTCTTGGGAATGTTACCTTCCCTAATCCGCAATTGGTAATACCCGGATTTCAAATCCAACTTGGAATAAACGGTTGATCCCGCTAGCTGATCGAACAAGTCATCGATCCGTAGAATCAGATACTTGTTTTTCTCCGTCAGCTTATTCAGTTCACGATAATCAATACATAGCCGCAAACTACCGTCTTTCTTTTTCACAAAACGAACAGGCGCGCTCCAAGGTGACATACTTGGGCGTATGTATCCCTGCTCCAACAGCTCTTGTAACTGAACTTTCAGTTCGACCATCTCTTTTGGTGCTACCCGATACGGCGAACGGGCCATAGGTTTCGCACCTGGCACCAGCTCGATAGCGTAGTCGATTTCTCTTTGGGGAGGTAACCCTGGAAGGTCTTTTGGAAACACATCAGCATACTCCGACACAATCGGCACTTCACTAACACTGGCCTTCGGCGCCACCGCCTCTACGAGTGTGAAGAATAACTCTGCGCCCTTCCAAACTGCCTTAATGACTTGGAGAGCAGATAACAACATCCCACTCATCCCTTGTATACCAATGAACTTGGTCTCTTGTTCGGTATTCTGCCCGAGTGTGACCTCTTTTGAAGTACAATCTATACAGGCACGCTGCTCTGAAAGTCAGTCCATACCAAAGATTATATCAAATTCCTTGATCGGCAATACTAATGTTTCCACCTTGAACTCCCGACTCCCTATCTTGACCTCAAGACCGCAAGATTTATCCGCGCACATCAAACATCCGTTAGGTAACAACACCTTTATACTGTCTGTCGTGGTCCGTATAGGTACCCGGATACGAAAAACGAAATCTTCAGACAGAAACGAATGGGAAGCACCTGTATCAAACAGTGCTCACGCCGGATATTCTCGTATAAGGACAAAACCTATAACACCATAATTAAATAAGCACAACACATAATATAAAATAACATCAAAAAATGCGTGTATCTGTGACGACATCGGCCTGCTTAATGGCCTCCTGTTGTCCAAGGTTGAAGACCCTGGGCTGCGCGTGCAAGGCAGAAGACTCCACCACAGTCTTCCCTTTCTCCGCATAAGACGCTCCCGTCTTCTTGTCACACTTTGGAGGACCAACTCGACAATCACGTGCAAAGTATCCCAACTTCCCGCACGTAAAACAAGCACGAAATCCATACCCAGATGTCTCTGTCACAGTCGCAGAAGGAGCTTGCCTAGTAGACTTGGACTTCTTTCCCCATCTCTTACGGTACCCAAACTTCTCCGGACGCGGTGGCTTTAACTCTTGCTTTGTCACAGCCAAGGTCCCCTTTGCTTGCGCTCTTCTCATGTCCATCTCCAAAGACCGAGCCGCACAGACTAAGGCTTTAAATCCCTGACTCACAGAACTCGAGAGCAAATACCGTAGCTCATCTTGCAGTCCCGCATAAAACCTTCTAGTCTTACGCTCTTCTTCGGCGAAGATTGTACCCGCATATCTTCCCAAATGTGTGAACTCATGCAGGTAATCATCCACACTACGATCTCCTTGAGTTAACCGTTGAAATTCCATTTCCATCAATATCCTTTGCTGCATTGGTAGATGTTGTGTCAAGAACAACCGAGAAAATTCGTCCATCGAGACCTCTGCTAATTGCCTGCCAGCCAAGTGCAGTTCAATCTCATCCCACCATAAACGAGCCTCTCCTTCCAGTAGGAAAGTGTCCAACATAACCTTCTGTCCCTCCTCAACCTTAATAGCTCTAATGATCCTCTTGATCCTTGCAAGCCATGCTTGGGCCGGTGAACCAGCCCCAGTAAATTGTGGAGGATTGAAGCTCAAGAATTGCTTCAATTATTGATCTGCTGCCCGCGGATCAACTACAGCTTCTACCGATTCTTGCCGTACCCCAGCATGCGTTGGCACCACTGTAGGACGTGCCTTCCAAGCCTGCTGAGCATTCATCACAGCAAGTACCGTTTCCGTGATTAAACATACCGTTTCAGCGGATGGAGGAGGTGTGGGCACCTCAACTGGTGCCGCACTTTATACAGAATGTTGAGGTTCGGATTGACCCGCAACACTTCTAGTCACCTATATATGTGTAAAACACACAGTTTAGCGACCAAGTAATACGACAAACATACAAAAAGAATACACAGGTTCAACAAACAAGTGTATTTGCATTCCTAAGTGGACATTCTTGAGTTCAAGTTAAGTGTTATAACGACAGCACTGACACGTGCTCGCCACCCCTCAAAAGAATTCGTCCGCGATTTCGGAAGAGATCGACCAACAAGCTGATACCAAATTGTAACACCTCAACCCATCAAGAAGAACATAATATAGGGTCCGGCCAGGGACCCACACCATATTCCACAAACAGGCGGAGACGCTACTAAATAATATCATAGAACCCACACATCCTAACACAGAGCATTCTAGTGGAAGCTTCACGCATGAATCCTTGAACTCAAGCAAAATAAGAACTGTCCACTAACAACATAGGAATGTATACAACCCAAGTATTTGGCATTAAGGCCTTACAAATTTCTCTTAATAAAGGTGTGGTTTACAGACATCGGCACGCAGGCCGGCCACACATGAACAAGAAGAAACAAAATAAAGCTTTCGAGGGAAGCAACGCAGCTTGGGCTTCAACCCGCTAAGTCCCACTTGGACCAGCACCTCCTGCACCTGCAAGAACCAATCCACCAAGCGGTGGCAAACAGGGCAACGGTCAGCATTCAGCTGACCAATTATAACGACCCTGCCCCTGGTACGGGGAAGCGGAATTCCATCCCTGCAAAGCATTTTTCAACAGTATGTATAGCAACCCACGCAAGACATGCACGACCGCACAGTTAATATATATCACAAACGCCAGCACGACGACCCGACGCTCCGTGCACTTAGGGCACATTCGAGTGTATCGGAAACACCGGATCCCACTACCATTCAGAGGTCCCAGACATGACGGTCCAACTTGAGCATTTCTAGTCTGATTGGCACGCAAGCCGTCGACTCTCCCTATGTGATCCTAATAGGGCCTTAAGCACCCGAGGTTAGACAACCATAACGCGGGTACAGATCCACCTTGCCCGTTGCTCAAAATCATCAGACTCAAGACTGGACTGACGTGGGTACAGCTTCACCTTGCCTGTCCTCCACCAAGGCATTCCTCCAATTGCAGCCCAACGACTCAACTTCATACCATATGGCACTCACGGCCACAAGAGTTGAAGTCAACTCTCACCATTTCCTGGACTTCCTCCAGTACTTCCTGCGGTACCAAGCAGCAGGTATCCACCACGGATTTCATGCATACAAGCAATAATCACGGAGTTTTCTCCGATGTGCAAACAAGCATCACCAATCCAGACCAGCATGTCTAGATGGGCTTCACACAGCATGCCTAGATCCGTACTCTGATTCCAGACTCTAACAAGGGGGACTTCACATCTCTACCCCGAGGGACACCACAACCCACCGCACACTCGCGGGGACGGGTTTTCCCTACGCAAATGCAGGAATGTAGGACTTCACATGTCCAAGAAGGAAATCGTTACCCTTGGAATTCGCTTCAGAGCCATGGAGAGAAAGCAAACGGATGGAAGTCTTCGCAACAGCCTTGCCTTCGCAAATCCGAAATCGGCTTGCAATTTGGACCACCGTAGCACCACCAGCAGCCGGATTCCCTTTCTTCTTCCTTCTCTTGCTCTCCTCTCTCACTTAGCTTTAGAAAGAGAAAGATGAAACTCAAATGAGCTTTCTCCTCTTCAATCCCGGCCTTATCAACCCAGGGAACAGCCTAGGCCATTGGATCTTGGTCAAAGGAAATTGAAGGCTCAGATTAGCCCTGAAATTGATTTTCCTGGGCCGAACACGGGTTGTGACACGCCCGTGTCACAGGCCGCGTTCCTGAAGCGGTGTACAACCGACTGAAAATAAACCAGAACACGAGTATCGACACGCCCGTGTCGAACCTGACACGCCCGTGTCACCAAGTATACGGTCGTGTATCTGACCGTATCACCCCTGTAACATGATCTACAAATTCACCCGAGCAGGATACGGCTAAGACACACGCCCGTGTCCATGGCCGTGTGTCCAACACGCCCCTGTGACACGCCCGTGTCACAGGCCATGTCGCCTCTCGACGATAAATTCTCGAGTACTCGTCAAGAAGAGGGACACGCCCTGGGACACGCCCGTGTCCCTGGCCGTGTACACCTGACACGCCCTGAGACACGCCCGTGTCTCAGGCCGTGTAAGCCAACCTGAATCCCAATTTTGGCTTTTGAGATTTCTTGGGTGTTACACTGATGACAAGAAATCCCTCCTTAACTAGCAGTACGAGGCCTTCAAGCAAGGCAAGAAGGATTCCATAGCAGAATGCTATTAAAAGTTTTTCAAGATTGTGAACAGTCCGATCACCTATGGCAGGCAATTCACAAATTATGAGCTGAATGACTTAGTGCATGTGGACCCTAAACCCAAAACCCACTTAATTTGAATTTGGGATGACGCCAGCATGACTCAGTGCATGTGGACTTAGCAACTTTCACCATGCAGTCTTCATAGGCATTGAGTGAAGTCTTATGACTCAATCCATCAAAGTGTTATGTGTTGCCTTGAGACTCAACGCATTTGAAATGTAAGTGTAAACTGCTGAAGCGTTGAGCGATAAGTCTTCACTCAATGTTAAAACACTTAGCTGAATAAATGTCTAACTTCTGAGGCATTGAGTGAGTCTTCATCACTCAATATTGTTGCCTTTGACAACTTAACCGATAAAGCGTTGAGTGAACTTTCATCACTCAACTCTGGTTGATGGCATTGAGTGAACCTTCTTCACTCAATGCTTTTGGACTTGGCAGTTATACTGACTCAAAGCATTGAGTGAATCTTCTACACTCAACGCTTCTAGACTTGTACAGATTTTCTGACTGAAGGAATTGAGTGAACCTTCTATACTCAATGCTTCTGGACTTTCTGCTTACTTTGATAGGGCATTGAGTGAGCCTTCTTCACTCAACGCTTTTGAACTTAGACAGATTTCCATATAGTAGGCGTTGAGTGAATGGCAATCACTCAATGCTTCTGGACTTAGCTAGATTTGAGTCGAGCTACACTGAGGTTTTGAGTGACTGAACTTTTGTCAATGCTTTTCGGCCTCTAGCGTTGAGTGATGTGTACTCACTCAACGCTTCTGGACTTAGGCAAATTTCTGTCTCTCTATAGTATCCTGTCTTGAGTCCAACCAAACTTCCGACCCCTATCAACCTGTCTAATCAATGAACAGTGGATATCCTGCATACATTGAACTAGAACACATATCAAATATAAACATGTGTATACTATTAACTTGTGGGCCTTCTTCAAATTTGGGACATTGTGATCAATGGACCCAATAGGAGGGATTCAAAAACACGCCTTCAAGCACCTCTCCATAATCACAATATTGTCTTCAGGAGGATGTTGAACGCGCTCTAACAGGGATGGGATCAGGATCTCGACATCTTCCAAAATCCCAAAGCGCTTCATCCAATTGCCCGTGCGGGTAGAGGTCAAGGACGACGGAAGGCGCATTGATCTCTGTGAAATACCACATTTCGACACTTGCAAAAGAAATGAGGGTTAAGACCAAAGCAAGCCAGAGAAAAATAATTAACGCACATGAAGGACGGCGCGATCACGAGAACACCCCCCCCCCCCCCCCCCCGAAACGAATGAGGGCAAACCCACGTGCTGCCGCACCCGCATGTGGGCAGCCCTGTGCATGTGCGGCCGCACCCGCACGTGGGCAGCCCCGCGCACGCATGCTCGACTGCATCCACACGCGAGCAGCCCCGCGCGCTTGCTTGCTCGCGCCCAGGCCGCTCCGGCGCGCGGTCGCACCCCCGCGCGGGCAGCCCCGCTCGCGCTCAACCCGCGCGCGCTCGACCGCACCCGTGCGCGGGCAGCCCTACACTCTCACGCAGTCTGCCCCGTGCTTGCGCGGCCTACCACGCGTGCGGGCGACCCCCACCCTCCGCGCGCCTCTACATTCTCCACCTCGGCGTTCACCGCCTCTACCGTCATCCTCAACACCGGCTCCCTTCATCGCAGAGCGGCCATCGACGTCCTTTCCCGCTCGCTTCGTTCCTCACCCTCAAAACAAGAAAAATATTAACCTCCTTCGAGGGAGATATGACGGTCACAGAAGCTCCACGAACTCCAAAATCTCTACAACAGCGTGGGGAAAGAGCAGAATGAGCGCCTCTAATTTATAAGCGTTAGAGGGAAGGCTCATAAAGGAAGGCCACCAATTTTGCAAGATATTTCTTTCCAGATTTTTCTGTCTTAAACGGGCAACAAATAAGCGTCAATCTTTGACCAGTATCTCACGAAAAATGGCAGATAAATTCCCAAATATCGGAGTGCGTCGATAGAAGCAGGAAATTTCCGCGTTCATCGCTTTGCGGATCATGATTTGCGAAAATTTTGGGACATTTGATGGGGTACCCCCTGAAATTTCCGAGTCATACCAGCAAGCCCGGTCAGACCAATTATGCGCAGCAAAACTGCAAGCCCCTGGAGCACCTGAGAAGGAGGCCGAACTCGCACACACGCACGGCGGGGCTTGCTTAATTGTTAAGAAATGATACATCGGAAACAATATAAAAACTAGGAGAAAACAAGGTGAAAAAAGGATTCTAAATAGTTGATAACTATATTTCCCAGGATTCAGGCTTACGATTGCATTATTATCTATTAAATTTTTTTAAAGTAAGGATTATTTTCGACTGAAGGTTGACCAATGGTTGTACTCTAATCTTAATTAGCCATTCATGACCAAATAAATGGCTTTGTCCTTGGAGTGGGTAGTTTGGAAGACCATGCATGCATGCTTCGATACAGAGATTTGTATATGTTTTTAAATTCAGATTAGTGCTCATGAATTTATTTTTTGCTTAACACAAGTTGTATTTATTCGATGACATCTTGTAATAATTTAAGCGACATCCCCCCTTACTCTTACATGGCAAGGGGAAAAGAATAAGAATTAGTTGCCGCTAGAAAAGAAGTAATGATGTGAACTATTTTGGAGGAAATCAAATAATCTATGTAAAAATTTCTGGAAAACTGAGAAAGGTCGCAAGAATACTAAACTACACCAAGTCAAGTAACTAGAAGCAGTAGAAGAACAAGAGTCATAATTGAATCAACTATCTTTTTTACAATACGAGATATATATTGCGAGACATGATTTCACAATGCACGCGATGAAAGCAAAAAGATAGAAGGAAGAGTAAATCCGGCGGACTGAACCCAGTAACCTCCCAAGCCGCCTATCCTCCAAAGCTAACCACTGAAACCACCAAGTCGCTGCTAACACTTCAGACCGCTGAAACTACCGCACTATCAGACTGCTTCTCTAGCCGCATGAACTGCCTTCTTATTGATTGCTGAGAATAACTCTGTCTGCCACTTCCAGCTCTCCTAACTACGAGGTCGCTTGACCGCTGAAGCTAACCGCGAATAGATGTTGATGAACTAGGAAACAGCCTACCCGCTGAGACCGGACAAATTGCCTTATTGATTTATTTGCAACCCCGAGAAAGAATACTTCTAGTCTCACAAGTCGAGACCTGATGTATACCACAAACTGTTATTTGCAACTGTTCCGCACTGAGCCTCGAACTAGTTGCCTAGTCGTCTGGTGCTAGCCTCACAGCATGCACAGCACAAGTCAATCTTCACTTAGTCAGGTGGTTAACAAAATCTAACCGCAAGTTCAAAACGCAAGCTGAGTTCTCACTGTTCTTGTTCTATATGACGAGTCGGGAACCCTATATATAGGTGATCAGGGGAGGTGGTCACCGCCCATAAATGATAGGGTAACCGCCAATCAACTGCGGCTAGCAGCACCTACCCATACATCAGTGCGGACACCATAACCAGACCACAGAGCCGGGTCGCACCAGAACCTTGTGATAAACCGTACAACCTAAGCGGCCTTCCGCGAACTAGGCAACAACACAGACTTGGCACATCACCGTGACTGAATCTACAAACCCAGTAGACTCTTGCTATAGACCGCGTCGACAAACCACAACTAGCTCTGTGGTTAACCTCCACTAACTGTGTTACCCGCGTTGCTTCCACGCGAACCAGAGAACCCGCCAACTCACCGGACTCTGCGGTCTCCCAATTAAGACCCCATTGGTCGCAGCTAGCTCAACTTTAACCATCCGGTTATAACTCCAGGATGCTTGCTGAGACACATCGTAAAGAAATAACACTATCTAGAACTTGGTTATTTGCCAACACCTCACTGCGCTAACCGGCAGGGGTTTATGTCGTCGGTGCGGCCTGCCTTCCTCAGACCGCCCACTTGCACTTCAACAATTTCAACACTCCCCCATGAAGTGAGAAGTGGAAACCAGCCCAAGCAAACCCCGTAATCTATAAACGGTCCCGTCAACAGTAGCTTCGTGAAGATTTTTGTGATGTTGTTCTGGCTTTGCACATATTCTGCCATCAAAGACCCCTCTAGCACATTCTCCTAAACGAAGTGTTGCTCGATCTCGATGTGCTTTGTCCACGCGTGACAAACTGGATTTTTAACCAATTTGAGGGCACTCTCATTGTCACCGCATAACAGAGTAGGATCTCGCACCTCCTCACGGATGTCCTCCACTATCTTTAAAAGTTAGATAGCCTCCTGAGCTGTCAAGGTCGAAGCCTTGTATTCTGCTTCTATAATGGCGGCAGACACTAAATCCTACTTCTTGCTACACCACAGGATATCTTCTGATCCACACATGAAGATATATCTGGATGTAAACTTCTGATCTTCTGTATCTCCCACATAATAAGCATCTGTATAACCATGCAGGTTGAAGCCCGTGTCCCTCTCATAGAAGACACTCATATCTGAGGTGGACTTCGCGTAATTTAAGATATTATTAGCCATTACCAGATGAAGTTTTTACTAATCCTGCATATACCGACTTACTCGGCTCACGACATAAGCAATATCCACCCTTATAATTGTCATGTATATCAAGCTCCCAACCAGAGCTCGGAACACCAAGGGATCTGGAAGAACCCTTTGCTCATCACACCGAAGTTTTAGACAGATCTCCAGTTGAGTAGAACATCTCTTCCCCTCCTGCATGCTGAACCACTTAACAATCCGCTCCGCATAGCTTTTTTGGGAAACAAGCACACCGCTCTTTTTCCTCTCCATCTCGAGACCAAATAAATAGTAGAGCTCCCCAAGATTCTTCATCTCGAATCTGATAGTCAACTCTGCCATGAGCATAGCTACCTCCTCTTGCAAATTCCCCGTGATGATCATATCGTCAACATACAGCAGCACAAAGAATATAAGCTCCCCCTCTTCTTAACGAACAAGCTCGAATCAGAGTTTGAAGAAAAATATCCACAGAACTAGAGGTATTCTACGATCTTCATATATCACGCCTGAGGCTCCTACTTTAAGGCATAAAGGGCCTTCTTGAGCTTACAAACGTGTCCTGGATGTTCTTTAAAAACATAACCAGGTGGCTGTACCATGAAGATGTTCTTGTCAATCTCGTCGTAAAGGAACACATTCTTCACGTCGAGTTGCCAAATATTCGACCCTTGGCAAGCCGTCAAGGCAATCACCACCCATACTGAAGTTATCTTGTCCACCTGACTAAAGGTCTCATCATAGTCTTCCCCGTACTGCTGTGAGAACTCCTAAGATACAAGGCGATCCATGTATCGCGCGATACTGTCGCCAGCCTTCTTCTTGAACTTGTACACCCACTTGTAGGTCACAGGAGTGATGTCATCAACCTTGTGCACAAGATCTCAAGTCTCATTTTTCCTAATGGCGGTCATCTCCTCATCCATGACATCTTCTCACTCCTCTATCCCAGTGGCATTCTCAAAGCAAGACGGCTCCCGCTCATCTAAGGGACCTATGAAAAACATGAGATGAAACTCACCCTATTCCCAGCCATGTATCGAGCTAATGGAATAATGGTACTCTTCGACCACCGTAGGGCTTGACCCTGATCCAGCACGCCAGCTGCTTCTTTTGCATTAGCTCTTCTCCCAGACACACTTGGAGCATTTCTCCCCCTACTTCTATATCTAGAAGCACCTGCCTCAAAGCAGCTTTATCTTGCCTTATTTCTAACCTGCTCTCGTATAGTTCCACAGATGAATTACCCTGACATGACGTCAATTCATCTAATACCACATCCCTAGAGACCACAATCTTTTGTGTCTCAGGGTCCATGCACTTCCAGCCCTCTTCCTCTCATCATAGCGAATGAAGACAAGCTTCTTCTCATTCGCATCAAGCTTTGTCCTAAGAGCATCTTGAATGTGCATATAGTAGGTAGACCCGAACACCTTAAGGTGTTACACACTGGACTTCTCCTTAAACATCAACTCATGTAAATATTTTGTATTGTTGGGACTTAGGAGCATCTTGTTGACGATATAAGCTCCACAGGACATTCCCTTCGCCCAATATGCCCTGGGAATTCATTTGGAGTGAAGCCATCACTTGCAAGTCTCCGTCAAATGACAAATCTTCTACTCTGCAACTATGTTTTGTTATGGAGTATGAGCACAAGTAATCTCTCTCCAGATTATGTGCTTCCTGTAGAAGTTGGAGAACTCATTTAAAGTAAACTCTCCTCCATTATTTATTCTCAACTTTTTTATCTGCAGGCCGATCCATCCCTCCACGATTTCCTTAAACTCTACAAACTTCTGGAATTCCCCTGACTTCTCCTTCATAAAAAATACCCAAGTATGCCTAGTAAATTAATCAACCAAAACCAGCATATACTTGCTACCTCCGATACTAGGGGTGATGGTCGGTCCGATCAGATCACCGTGGATACAATATAACAGTTCCTTGCATCTGGTCTGTGACTTGTCAAATGGAAAGCGATGAGCCTTTCCATACTGACACCCCGCACAGACATGACCGTCACCAAAGGATAAAATACTGGGCAGGCCATGCACTAAGCATCTCGTCGTCATAGCCTTCAGCTTATCCATTCCAATATGTTCCATTCTTTCATGCCATATAGCAGCGCTATCGTTAGCTCCCATCTTCTTAATATAGGAACTTGTTGACAGCACGAACAAGTCCCTTACTCTCCTCCCAACATGAGTGACGTCAGCCTTCACGATTGACACATTTCGGAGAAACTTCACTTCTGTCGGGCCAAACAGAACGTGATACTCATCATCCACTGCATTGGTCATGGAGAAGAGGTTCTTATTCATTCTCGGCACGTGATACACACTCCTTAATATGATTATACCCTTATTACTACCTAAAGAGACCGTACCATCCTTCTCGACTGCATGTATAGTATCATCAGAATTAATAATAGCATGATTACCTTTGTATTCTTGCAAATAAGAAAACTTTAACTCGTCCCCAGTGAGATGATATCCACACCCTGAGTCAACGATCTAGTCCTCCTAATAGTTGATGGAGTCCAATGCACGAACAGATGTTGGCATCATGAATACATTCCCCAATCCACCTTTTTCATCTCAAGATTTAGCTTCTCCTTTTCATGCAGAGTGCCCCAGCTGATGATTTACTCTACAGTCTTTCCTGACGTGACCAAACTTATTGCACCTGTAACACCTTGGTCCTCCATTCTTCACTCCATCTTACTTAGGAGTCTTGCTCCTCCCCGCTATGATGAAGTAGAGGGACCATCTCCGACAGGTGACTTCTACTTTTTGTCCCATCTCTTCTTCTTCCCTGAATAAAGAACCTCAGTCTCTCCTCTTGGGATAGAAACTGAAGCCAACTGCCTCACCAAGCTCTCTTGCAAAGCCAATAGATTTTCCAGCTTGAGAAAAGATGGCTGATTGGACCAGCCTTGCACAGAAGTAACAAAGGTAATATATACCTTCTGCAAGCAGCGAATAATGTGTCTCTTCAACTTCGCCTCTAAGATAGGCTTTTTCGGGTCCAATGCTGAAAAATTCAGTGCATAGGTTCTTCATCTTCAAAAGAAGGATGATATAGACAAATCCCCCTGAGTTCCTCTCGCTAACTCATTCTCCAAGAATTGCAATCGAGCTACATTCTTCTTATTGAACAGGTCATCCAAGGCCGTCCAAATATCAACAGCCGACCGACATCCAATGATGTGGTCAAAAAGCTTTGGTGAGATTGTCCGCTTCAAAGTGAACTCCGTCTTTGCATTCGTTCTCCTCCAAGCCCTTCCCTCCTTAGCATTCTCTCCAGCAGCAACAACCTCTTGCATGCCATCTCCATCGATAACCTCCCAAAGATCCTTGCCCAGAATATAACTCTCTATGCACAACCTCCATTTTTTAAGTTGGTCTGTGTTAGGAGCTCAATTCCCAGATCTCCTACATAACCGGCTTCCATTGTTTTTAACTCTGGTTTACTTAAGCTTTCAAAGGACTAGCACACCTCTGAGATTGATCACTGCAAACTCCTTTGTCGCTCGGATAACATGTAAAAAATTTTGGGAACTGCGAAAGATCGCAGGAACACTCAACCACACCAAACCCAAGTAACCAAAAGCATTAGAAGAACAAGAGTTGTAATAGAATCAACTATCTTCTTTACAATTCAAGGCATATATTGCAAGACATGATTTCGAAATGCACATGATGGAAGCAAAAAATACAAGCAAGAGTAAAACCGGTGGACTAAACCCAGTAGCCTCCCAAGCCACCTATCTGCCAAAACCACCAAGTCACTGCTAACAGCTTCATACCGCCAAAATTTCTGAACTGTTAGACTGCTTCTCTAGCCGCACGGACTGCCTGCTTATTGAATGTTGAGAGCAACCCTATCCGCCACTTCCAGGTCGTCAGACTGCGAGGTCTCTTGACCGTTGAAGCTAACCGTGAATAGATGTAGATGAACTGGGAAATATCCTACCCGGTGAGACCGGATGAACTACCTTACTGAACTATCCGCAACCCCGAGGAAAAAGACTTCTAGTCGCACAAGCCACGACCTGCTGTATACCATAAACTGCTATCTGCAACTGTTCCACACTGAGCCTCCAACTAGTTGCTTTGTCGCCCGGTGCTAGCCGCACAGCCCACACAATCTTCACTTAGTCGTGCAGTTAGCAAAGTCTAACTGCAAGTTCAAAACGCGAGCTGAGTTCTCACTATTCTCGTTCTATACGACGAGTCAGAGACCCCTATTTATAGACGATCATTGGACTGTGTTCACCACCCAAACGCGATAGGGTAACCACACATCAATTGTGGCTAGCAGCGCCAATCCGCACATCAGTGCAGACACCATAACCAGACCGAAAAGCCGGGTCACACAAGAACCTGGCAACAAACTATGCAACCCAAGCGGTCTTCCGCGAACTAGGCAGCAACACAGACTTGGCACATCACTGTGACCAAATCCACAAACTCAGTGGACTCTCGCTATAGACCGCGCGGACTGACCACAACAAGCTCTGCGGTTAACCTCAACTAACGGTACTAGCCGCGCTGCTACCATACGAACCAGACAACCTGCCAACTCAGTGGACTCCGCAGTCTCCCAATATAGACCACAAAGGTCGCGGTTAGCTCAACTATAACAGTCCGATTACAACTCCAGGATGCTTGCTGAGACAGACCGTTAGGAAAGAACACTAGCTAGAACTTGGCTATCAGACAACACCTAATCATGCTAACCGACAATAGTTTCTGCGGTCTGTGCGGTTTGCCTCCTCAGACCACCTACTTCCACTTCCACTTCAACAATTTCAACAATCTATATATAAGATCAAGAGAAGATAAATTAAAAAATTTAGGAAATATGGAGGGATAAGAGTGAAAATTTTAAATAAAGCTTGGTCAAGTTTTGCATTATTGGTATTTGACTATTTTCTAACCGTAAATATTAAAGAAATAGTAAGTCTAAGGGAAAATAATAATAATGTTTGGTCAAGTCTTGAATTAATTAGTATTTAGCAAATTTCTAACCACAAATATTAAAGAAATGATAATTCTAAAGTAAAATAATACTTCTAATGACAAATTTGAAAAAATAATGCATTAAAAATAAATAAATGAGATAAATGAGATAAGCAAAATAATAACAAGTCTTTTATGCTTTAGAATTCTCACTATATATAAATGAGGTTAGATTGATGAGAGAGGACATCCTAATTTGTGCTTCTTCAACAACAAAGTCTATAGGCTCCTCTAGCATTAAACCTTGATTGCAATTAGTCATGGAGTTCTCCCAACAAATTGTTGCAGTTGGGATATTCTTAATGTTTCTCCTATGCTTAGGTGATTAGTCTCTCTCTTTTTCCCAAAGATACTTTAGTGATTTTATGGGTTCAACACACACACAAACACATATCAGGTCCCTCATGCGCCCACAGCAGTATCCCGATCACGACTACACTGCCCGATAAGATGACACTTCTACTGCTCGCAGACCCCCGAGCACTGTACTACGACAACCGCTTGATTTTCTAATGCTCACTGGTGTCCACAAGCATCGGGAGTGTCATCGTGTTGGGACACAGTCATGATCAGTGTACTATTGCAGCCATACCGGCCCATGTACTTTATTATTCCATTATAGAATATAAATATAATAATATATATTATATTTATATTTGTGAGCATTAGAAAATCAAGCGTTTGTAAATATCTAGCCTATTTTGAAAATGAGCACGGATTTACATCAATCCCTATATATATAGATATAAATATCTATATATATGATGAACTGAAGCAGTTCATTGTTACCTCAATATACGAGCTTCTTCGCACGGGCTACGCCCGTGATCGAAGCTCTCGGGCGGTCTTCGCCCGCATTCAGGCGAGCTTCGCCCGCCTGCGCACGGGCTATGCACATGCTCGATACATCGCTGCGGGCTGCGCACGCACCCGAAATTTTTTTTCTTCAAAACATATACAAATGAGTACTTAAAATGACCGCAAAAAATTATGAAATACTATTCCTATTTTTATTTTATAAAATTTTGCAAATTTTAATCTATAAAAATTAATTTATCTCTCCTTCTCTCTCTCTCTCTCTTTATCACTCCCCCTCTCTCCTTCTCTCTCCCATCTCTCTCTCTCTCCCTCTTCCTCCTCTCTTTCCAAATTCTCTTCATGGTCTCTCTCATGATCCAATGGCCAATATTGAATCTTTGGTGTGCCTCCCAATATCTATTTATACATATAAGATATATATATATATATATATATATATATATATATATATATATATATATATATATATATATATATATATATATATGTACACACTATGACTTCAATGTCTGTTTTTGTTCCTTATTCCCCTCTTTACTACGGTCTCCAGTTTCGTCTGGTTTGATTTCAGCCCACTCCTCCTGCCAGATTTCTTTTGGTTATGATTAAGATATCGCCACAAAGCCCATTTAATATGGAGTTCTTAACTAGTTTATAATTATTTGAATTTGGTGATCCTTTTTTCCTTTTTAAATTTTGTTCACTAAAATCTAGTTACTAATTTAGATTCCTCACTGAGTTTTCTTAAGTGTGACAATTTATTTATTTTTCTAATATCATGACCTTCAACTTTTTCTTATTTCTACTTCAGTATGTAATTTTTTCAAGAATAATAATTGAAATATACTTTTTAAAGAGTCCTAGCTCATGCTCTCTGGACATTATTTATGATATGTTGGGATCTCTAATGGCTTGTGGTATTCTCTTTGACGATAACAATGTTAGTACACACCGTTCAACCAAGAAATATACCCCTTTTGTCATTTATTCTATTTTTGTCACAAGTAATAATATTTATTTAACCAAAAATTCAAAATTTTATTTGGTGCCCGGGTCGAACAAATATCCGTCTCGTAAAATATAACAGAAGGTCCAGTCGGGGCCCCACACCATATTCCACTGACAGTCAGTGAAGTTATGCATTGAAACCAAAACATTCACGTATCCTAACTCAGAGTTGCATTCTAACGAAAATTTTAAGAGCAATAAGAACTCAAACACAGGAATGTCAACTAACCAACAAGTAGGAATGATAACCAAAATACACAAAGAGTTTTGATCTTAAGGTCTTACAATATTTCCTTCACAAAAGTGTTTTACATACATCGGCACACAACCTAGCCACACGTAACAAAGAGTAAACACTTCGTTTGGCCTTCAAGGGTCGGCATAGCGCAAAGGGGCTTCAACCCCTAGTTCCCACTTGGCTCTCCAGCACCTGCATAGGGATAATCCACCAAAATGTGTCTAACAAGCCAACGATCAACTTTAACTGACCAAATTATAACGACCTCACCCCTCACTCGGGGCGACGGTGCTGCTTCCCTACAAATAGTAGAATGACATATATATATATATATATATATATATATATATATATATATATATATATATATATATATATATATATCAACCATCACAGACGTTGGCAAACAAGGCCACACGTCCCGTACACTCAGTGTACAATATCAACATATTTGACTTTCCAAGTCCCACTACCATCCTCTGTCCAGATTGATGGTCAAAATTAAGCATTTTTAGACTTTCTGGCCCGTAACCTAAGACTCTCGTTATGCCAATGACGAAAGCCAAGTCTTTAGGCAATCAAGTACAAGAACGACATAGTATAGGTACAGATCACCTATTTCACGTTGCTCAAACCGCCATGCCAACACCGAAAGCCATGGCAATCATGACAGACAACATGACGCAGGTCATCCTCCCCTTTCCCTTATGAAACATACATAATCCTGATATGTTTCAAGGCTGGCACTCACGGCCACCGCAGTTGGGCACTCCACGCTGAACAACTCAACATGCTACCCACATTGTGTCATGGACACATGCTTCACAACTACAAAATAACTCATTGGGAGCTACCGCCAGCGGTAGCACTACCATTGAGCAGTAGCTGATAGATCTTTGACTCTGTCCATTTTTCCGGGTATTTCTTCGAGTTAGACTCAAGGACACCCAACATCACTCCACAACACTCAGAACCCAAAAACAGCATAAATCACGGAGTCTTCTCCGGCATATAAAGAAAATTAAATCCATCACCAATCCAGACCAACTTGTCCGGACGAGCTTCAGACAACATGTCTATGTTTGTACTTCGATTCCGAACTCTATATGCAAGTTTCTACTAGGGATACATTGTATCGACCCAAAGGAAACCTCACGCTCTCCATCCATTGGTGGGGGTTTCCATGCTAACATGAAAAATAAGGACTTCAATTGTCCAAGAGGAGAATCGTTACCCTTGAAGTTCTCTTGGGCACCATGAATCAAAATCCAACCAGATAGAAAGAACTGCACTGGGCTGCTCTTCGTGGACTGGACTCGACTTACGATTTGGAGCTCTGAAGCTCCGGCAATGGGGGAAAACTCCTTCTTCCTCTTCCTTATCTCTCCACTCTCTACCTCTAGAAAGAGAAAGAACAAGATGAAATGAGGTTGAAACCCTTAACTCCTGGCCTTAACCCTAAGGGAAACATAGCCCCACCGTCGGATTTCACTTAAAATCCACGGATATGCATGATTTAATCCAAATTTCCTATACATAGTGCTACCATCACGCGGTATCAAGCTACAGTCGCATGGTACCTCGGTCGGTGGCTTCTTCAGCATGTCAACTGTTTAAACCCTCTACATAATTATCGATATATGGCTGCCAGTACCTGACACACAACCGCCGCGCGGTATCACTCTACCGTCGAGCGGTAGTAAATTTGACGTATCATTACGCTGGCTTCGTTGAATGGTTTGCTACCGCCACGCAGTATCTTACTACCATCGGTCTTTAGCTCATAAAGAGCTATGACATATAAATCAGTAATGTTACCGACGACGCTAGTGCTACCACCAAGCGGTAGCATTATGTGAGCTATTTCTATGTAAATTCTGGGACGTTACAACTATCCACTACTTTAAGAAATTTTGTCATGAAATTATATAACACAGAAAATAACATAAAAGTACACTATATACAATATGTACCTCAACGGAATAGCTCAGGGAACTTCTCAAGCATGGTTTACTCACACTCCCCTGTTAGTTCTTCGCCACCACAATTGTCCCAACGGACTTTTACCATCCGAATCGCCTTGTTCCGCAACTGTTTGATCTCTGTGTCTTCGATACGAATGGGCTTGACCATTGTCTTCAACCCACTATCAACCAACACTTAATCCGCAGCAATGACTTGCGTAGGCTATTGTATAGACTTCCGTAGAACTGATATGCAGAACACATCGTGCAAACCACTTTGCTCTGCTAAAAGTGCAAGCTGATAGGCAGCTTCACCAATTCATTCAATAATTTCAAAAGACCCAAGGTATCTCAGACTCAACTTCTTCAAGCATCGAATCCTGAATATACCTTTGAACGGCTTGATCTTGAGATAGACCCAAACGCTAACTACAAACTAAACATTTCGGTGTTTGGCGTTATAATACTTTGTTTGCCTATCTAGAGCAATCATTAGTCGCTCCCAGATCGTTTGAATCATTGAAGTTGCATCTTTGACGTCTTTCCGCTTAAATAACTTTGTCTCATCTGTTTCAGCCCAAGCTAACAGAGTACGACACTTCCTATCATACCGATCCTCGAAGGGCATCATTTGAATGCTTGCTTGGTAGTTGTTATTATAGGCGAGCTCAATCATAGAGAGATGGTCTTATCACCTCTTCCCGAAATCTAGGGTGCACATGTGAAGCATATCCTCCAATGTCCTATTTAACCTCTTGGTCTTACCATCTATTTGTGGATTAAAGGTCATGTTGAACTTCATCTTGGTAACCAACAGTTGATGAATTAGCCTCCAATCACTTGAAGTGAAACGCCCGTCTCGGTCACTCACGATGTTACGAGGTACACCGTGCACTCATACAATATTGTCAACGTAACGTTTTGTCAACTTTTCCAATAAATCGTCCCTCCTATTCAGAATGAAGTTTGACACTTTTGTCAATCGGTCAACGATCACCCAAACGACATCATTCCCCTTTTGCGATCTCGACAATCCGTTCACGAAATTCATTAATACGTTGTCAAACTTTCATTCCAAAATTGGCAAGGACTTTAGGAACCACCAGGTTTCTGACATTTAGCCTTCACTAGGGCACAATTTTGGTACTTAGCCACATAATGAGCTATGTCCTTCTTCATTCCTGGCCACCAAAACAGTTTTTCATATCCTTGAACATCTTTGTGCTCCTCAGGTGGACCGAGTAGTTTGAAAAGTATTCCTCGTGCATTAACTCCTCCTGTAAAGTGTCACACCTTGGGACGCACAAACAGTCGTCTTTCCGCAAAAGACCGTCTTCATAATACAACTCCGTGTTAGACCCATCCACGGTCTCAGCCACAAAGAGCTTCATACTTTCATAGAGCACCAATGTCTGTCGTATTCTATTCTCAAGGCCATGTTGCAACTCCGTCCAATTCAAGCATGAATTTGTTTTTGTTCCTCTTTCAATGTAAGAGATTCTCAAGACTTCCAAGTCACTTATAAGATGTTCATCATGCATCAAAATCCAATTAGCATGTGCAGAAGCCGTTTTACTCAATGCATCTATAACAACATTTCCCTTACCGGGAATATCATGAATCTTGAAGATGTGGTCCTCAAGGAACTTCATCTACCGCTATTGTCGCATGTTCAAGTCCTTCTGATCTATCAGATACTTTAAGCTCTTATGGTTCGTAGATATATCAATCTTCACGCCATGCAAGTAGTGTTGTCAAAGCTTAAGAGTGGATATCACGGCCGTTAACTCTAATTCTTGGACCGGATAAATCCTCCCATATACTTTTAGTTGGCGAGAGCCATACATTATTACCTTTCCATACAGAATAAGAACGCATCCTAATCCGCTCCCTGAGGCATTGTTATAGATCTCATAGCCGTTCGTACCACATGGTGAGCATAAAATAGGCATTGTGATCAGACGACTCTTCAACCCCTCAAAAGCTCGCGTGCATTTCTGCGTCCAAATGAACTTCTGATCTTTCCTTATCAACGTAGTGAGAGGTAGGTCTATCCACGAAAAAGTTCTCTACGAAGCGCCTATAGTAGCCAGCAAGTCTAAGAAAGCTCCTGACTTCCGCTATAGTATACAATACAGGTCACTCCCGTATCACAACTATCTTCATCAGATCCACAACAATACTCTCTCCACTAATCACATGACCAAGAAAAGCCATTGGCGATAGCCAAAACTCACACTTAGAGAACTTAGCATAAAGTCGATTCCTCTTCACGGTATGTAAAACCAACCTCAAATGATTTGTGTCATCCTCTTCTGGCTGAGAGTATACTAATATGTCATCTATAAAGAAGATCACAATTCAGTGGAAAATACTCCTGAAAGGTCCTATGCATCAGATCCATGAATATCGATGATGCATTTGTTAATCCAAATGACATCACAGTAAACTCATAGTGACTATAGCATATAACACGCGCTGTCTAGAGAATATCACTTTCCCTGATCCTCAACTGATAATAGTTCGACTTCAAATCCTGTTTTGAATAGACTGTTAATCTAACCAGCTGACCAAATAAATCATCGATTCACGGGATTGGAAACTTGTTCTTTTCCGTCAGCTTGTTCAGTTCACGGTAGTCAATGCACAGACACAAGCTTCTGTCCTTTTTCTTCGCAAAGAGGACCTGTGCACTCAAATGTGACATGCTCGAACATATATGGACTTGCTCTAGCACTCCCATAATTGAACCTTCAGTTCAGTCATCTCCTTTGGCGCTACGTGATACGATGAGCGTGACTCCAATTTCGCACCTGGCACTAACTCAATAGTAAAGCCAATCTCTCGCTGAGGTGGAATCCTAGGGAGATTTTTAGGAAACACGTTGGCAAACTCCGAGATAATAGGAACATCACTCAAACTAGACTTTAGCTCAACAGCCTCCAATAGCATAAAGAATAACTATACGCCCTTTTGAACTTCCTTGACCACTTGGAGAGTAGACATCAGTAGCTTGCTCGATCCTCGCATACTAGTGAATTTAGTCTCGTGTTCGGTATTCTGTCCCACTGTGACTTCCTTTGATTTGAAATCTATATATGTACACTAATCCAAGTGCCAGTCCATGCCAAAGATCATATCGAACACAGATATCGGTAGTGCAGATGCTTCTAATCCAAAGTCATGACTTCCTATCGCACCAGAACACGATAAACTCTACCCATATGCATCGACAAGTCATTAGGCAGCAATACATCCAATCTGTCTGTCAATATAAAAGTAGGCACTTTGATACACAATACGAAGTCCTCAAACAGAAAGCAACAAGAAGTGTCTGTGTCGAACAGTGTTCTCGCTGGATAGTCCATGATTAGGAAAAAGCCAAATTCAAGCAGTTAAGTAATGTACACAAGGTAGAAAGTATATAAAGTAATAAAAGTTATTTACTAAACCGTACCTATCACCACATTGCATTGCTTTATGGCCTCCTGCTGGACAAGATTGTACACTCGAGGCTGAGCTGGAGCATAATGGGACACGGTTGATTCCTTTTCCTTCCCCTTTTCTACATAACTCGCACCTGACTTTTTATCCATAATTGGAGGGCCACTCCAATAATCTCGGGCAAAGTGTCCTGGATTGCCATAAGTATAGTAAGTGGGCATACCTCGACTAGTAGTCGCTCTAGAAGCATCAAAAGAAACTGGTCTTGAAGGCCTAGACTTCTTTTTCCACCTACAATGGTACTCAGATTTCGTAGAGCGTGGTACTTTAAACTCTTGCTTTTTCACAGGCAAGTCACTCTTATGTTGTACGCGCTTTATATCCTGCTCTAGGGATCGCACAGTATTAACCAATGTCAAAAAGCCATGTGTCATCGGACCTGAGAGAAGTAACCTAAGATCGTCACGCAAACCTTCATAGAACCTGTTTGTCTTGCACTCCTCGTCAACAAACATAGAGTCCGCATACCTCCCCAATCTTGTAAACTCATGCAAGTAGTCATAAACAGAATTGTCACCCTGAGTTAACCTCTAGAACAGATTCTTCATAGCAATCCTTTGAGCAGATGGGAGATACCTCGCCAAAAAAAGCCTCGAGAACACCTTCATTGAGATCTCTGTTAATGGCCGACCAACAAACTGGTGCAACTCCAATTCATCCTATCATAGTATCGCCTCTCCATCTAATAAGAAAGTAGCCACAATGACTTTCTGCCACTCCTCCGTCTCCGTAGCCGTCATGGTTCTCTTAATGCGGGAGAGCCAATCTTAGGCTTGTGTTAGGGTTCCAGTGTCACGACCCGTATTTTCTCAACAATTAAATTATATCAGAGTAAGAGAAAATACGCGTTGTGATGCCATGTCATGTAGGGGATAACTGCAGACGCTCAGGCAAGACTCCAAACTCTACAGTTTAAAAGAAAATCATAAGTTATTATGAATGAAATCCAGTTAAGTTATATGGCCGTATCCCTCAGCACAGTGGATCAACTAGTCCACGAGTAAAATATATTTATACGCTGCGTAAAATACTTCGGTTAAGATGATTTGACATCCTACATGAGCGTAAACATCCCCGAAGGACAACTCATGGTATGCAAGACTCTAAATTTAGTATAGTATGAAGATTGTCTTTACGTTAGTTTAGAAGATAGTATTTTAGTTTTAGAAATATGCCATGTTTGAAGTAATAGCGGTAGGGGTTTTATAAGTTAAAATATCTAACATGCAACCTAGCATAAAACATTCTCAGAGAGCAAGTAAAACAACCTCCAAAATAGGTAAACTAGCAGTTTAAGCACAGTACTAAGTATCATAAAAGAAAACCACCAGCAGGCGTCAACAACCTGACACGAACCCGCTGGCGAGTATGTATGTCTGTACTAACAAAAGAAAAAAAACTACCTCACTAGAATGAGGGAAACCTCAGCAACACCACGGCCACAGTGTGGCCAACTCAACCACAAAATCGGCTACTGCCCTTAACCTGAGGCATTCAAAGAAAGAACACCTCAGTAAATAATTAACAATGCAAGTGGCGAAGGAACATTCGATGGTAATCAATGAAAGAACAAAAAGGGTTACCAAACCCTGTAAGAGTAATGCTGACAACCTCAGCAAAAGAAACCAAAAGAAACTGTGAGTAAGTATATATAATACTTATCATTAAAGTAAGAGAATTGCACCAAGTGCTAAATTTTACCAAGCTTCACTCAAACCTGGAGAAGTAAAAGGAAAGCCAACATATGTCAAACAAAAAGGAGAGAAGGAACAAACAACCCTACACCCGTGGATCACCCGCACTGGTAAAATCTCAGATCTGTGTCGGCGACAAAATCAGTCCCAACCGAGCCACCAGATCCAATTGTCTCAAGTACACGCGGGTGGCAGCCACGGGGTCCGACGCACCAAAACAACCTCTTACAAGGACCCAAACTATCTCAAAGGCAACACGGTGGCAGCCACAGGGTCTAGCATACTTAAAGCGGCCCCTCTCAGAGACCCAAAACAACCACGTGCAATGATCCACGATATGACATTCAAACTACTAGCTGAAAACATCACCAAACCAAAATAAAACCCACACTAACAAACTCAGGAGAAAACCCCAGCCTAAGGAAAAAGCGTCGAGTCCACTCGACGTCACGTTGAGTGAGTACCACTCACTCAACGCTGGTACTCAATGCCAAACACTAAGCAGGGAAGGCTTCGAGTTTACTCGACACCGCGTTGAGTGAGCTCCACTCACTCAACGCCAAAAGACTTAGCCGCAAAAAACACTCACTGGATGACGATGTTGAGTGAGTTCAGCTCACTCAATGCTGTCAACACTAAACTGCCAACCTCGTTGAGTGAGTTCACCACACTCAACGCTTTTGACATAGAGCTAAACAAGGCCGACGGCATTGAGTGAGTTTAGCTCACTTAATGTTGTCAACACTAAACAGCTAATGGCGTTGAGTGAGTTCACCACACTCAACGCCTTTAACTTATAAAAATTAGCCTGACTAGACGGCGTTGAGTGAGCTCAACTCACTTAATGCCAAAAGACTTAGAGAAAAATCTATCAAGGCAGACGACGTTGAGTGAGCTCACCTCACTCAACGCTGTCAACGCTTTATACTTAGAACACTAGCTTAACTGACGGCATTGAGTGAGTTCACCTCACTCAACGTTGTCAACGCTTCTGACTTAGCTAAACAGCCTAATTAGACGGCATTGAGTGAGTTCACCTCACTCAACGCGGTCAACACTTCTAACTTAGTCTCCAGACCAAAACAGCTAGGCGTTTGAGTGTGTCCATCACACTCAACGCTTTTACACTTAGCCTAAAAACTGGGCTTCTGTGCTAAGATACACTCGACGCCAAGGGGCGGAGACCTGGCAGAAACATTGCTCTACTCAAACCGACCATGCTAGACCACAACCACTAGCCCAAAATCAAAATATTTCCTTGGAATGAAAACCTGTTATTGCTAACTATCCCGATACAGGCTTATCCTATCCTATCCAGCCAGAGCCATACCAAAACCAACCCAACCAGACATTTTCTACCTACAGCAAGCCAAATCTGGCCAAAACCTACAACATACCCAAGATCTATGACAGTAAATGCTACAAGGAAAACAAGAAACTACTAGGCAAGAATGGGAAAAGCACCACTTACCTCAATTCCAGGAAAAACTCGGCCAGCTCCTCTCCTTCTCTCGGATCTGGCAGCAAAAATACCTAGCCATAAAATCTGAAGCTTTTAGAGGGAAGACAAGCCAACCCACAAAATCCTAACTACAAGTACAAACCTAGAATTTAAAATACTTACCCTAGTGAGGTAGATCCGGGCGAGAGAAGTCCAGATTTGCCTTCAAATGAGAAATCAAGGCTCTAACTAGCAAGAAATCGGCGGCCAGAAGCTTCAGGTTTTCCGTCGCCCGTCTCCTTCCGCTGGAAGCTAACCGTCGGATTTGGGGAAGAAGAATAAGATTTTCTAAACAAAAGTGCTATTTATACCTTCTAACCACTTTCAATTAATATAATATTATATTATATTAATTAATTACAAAAAACGTCCAAAACGGCGTGAAAACCCAACGACCTCGGAATTTGACGAAATTTACACCGTAACTAAATACTCACGCTACGAATCCAATGGCGAAGTCAGAATTAACATTCGACCAACCAAAACTTGGGCTAACACCTCCCGAAGACAAAACACAAGCATTCCCGAAGAGGCTCCACCGAGTCACCAAAACAGACTCCGGCTCGCTGGGGAATCTTGCAAACAAGCCACTCAGAAAACCTAGAGAGCTAAACCTCGCTCCAACAACGGCACAAGCCAAAAATGCGTCAACGTAACGCCAAACAAAGATTAAACAATCATAAAAAAACCGGGGGCGTTACATCCAGTACCTATAAACACATGAGGGTTAAAACTCAACATATGCTTCAATTGTTTTTCCATTGCTCGTCTTGCGGCCATTGGCTCCACATCCACTGGTCTCACGGCCACAGGCTCAACTACGCTAACCGTCTCATGTGCCACCCTTAGGGTAGAAGGTTGTACTTGCTCTCTTGGTTGCGCATTGATTAGGGCGAATACGGCTTCAACAACCAATCTTATTATTTTCGTAGAAGGAGGAGGTGTAGGAACCTCAACTGGTACACTACTCTCCGTAAAACGCTGGGGTTCAGACTACCCCACACCACTTCTAGTCGTCTATAATCGTGAAACACACAATTAAGCAACTCAAAATATTGCAAAAAGCAATTATAAGAACATGCAGGTTCCTCAAACATGTGTATATTTATTCCTAAGTGAACATTCATGAGTTCTTTCATGTTATAACGGTAACGCACATACACGTGCTCACCACCCCTTAAAATAATTCGACCGCGAATTTGAATAACAAAGACCAACACCTAACTCTGATATCAAATCATAACCCCTACATCCATCTCGTAGAATATAACAGAAGGTCTGGCTGGGGCCCGACGCCATATTCCACGGACAGTCAGTGGAGTTATGTATTGAAACCAAAACATTCGCATATCCTAACTGATAGTTGCATTCTAACAGAAGCTTTTAGAGTAATAAGAACTCAAATACAGGAATGTCCACTAACCAATAAGTAGGAATGATAACCAAAATACACAAAGAGTTTTGGCCTTAAGGCCTTACAATATTTCCTTCACAAAAGTGTTTTACATACATCAGCACACAGGTTAGCCACACGTGACAAAAAGTAAACACTTCGCTTGGCCTTCAAGGGTCAGCATAGCGCAAAGGGGCTTCAACCCGCTACTTCTCACCTGACTCTCCAGCACCTGCATAGGGATAATCAACAAAGATGTGGCAATCAAGGTAACAGCCAGCTTTAGTTGACTAAATTATAATGCCCCACCCATCACTCGGGGCGGCGATGCTCCTTTCCTGTAAATAGTAGAATGACAATATAATCTCAACCATCACAGACGTTGACATATAAGGCCACACGTCCTGTGCACTCAGGGCACATTATCGGCGTACTGGACTTTCCCAGTCCAACCACCATCTTCAGACCTAGACTGATGGTCAATATTGAGCACTTTTAGTCTTTCCGACCTGTAGCCTAAGACTCTCACTATGCCAATGACGAAAGTCAAGTCTTTAGGCAATCAAATACAAGAATGATATAGCGCAGGTACAGATCAGCTATTTCCCATTTCTCAAACTTTCATGCCAACACCAAAAGCAAAGGCAATCAAGGCGGACGACATGACACGGATCAGCCTCCCCTTTCCTGTATCAAACATACATAACCATGTTATGTTTCAAGGATAACACTCACGACCATCGCACCTGGGCACTCCAGGCTCAACAACTCAACATGTTACCCACCTTGTCTCATGAACACAGGCTTCACAACCACAAAATAGCTCACTGGAAGCTACCGCCAGCTGTAGCACTACCATCGGGAGATAACAGACAGAACTTTGACTATATCCATTTTTTGTGTATTTCCTGGAGTTAGCCTCCAGGACTCCCTGCAACACTTTATATTACTCAGAACCCAAAAACAGCATAAATCACGGAGTCTTCTACGACATACAAAGAACATTAAATCCATCACCAATCCGGACCAACTTGTCTGGATGGGCTTCACACAACATGCCTATATTCGTACTTTGATTCTGAACTCTATATGCAATTTTCTACTGGGGATACATTGTATCGACCCAAAGGAAACCTCATGCTCTCCACCCATTGGTGGGGGTTTCCATGCTAACAAGCAAAATAAGTACTTCATTTGCCCAAGATTAGAATCGTTACCCTTGAAATTCTCTTGAGCACCATGAATAAAAATCCAACAACCACACAGGGCTGCTCTCCGTGGATCTGGACTCGACTCGTGATTTGGAGCTCCGAAGCTCCAACAATGACAGAAAACTCCTTTTTCCTCTTCCTCAGCTCTCCCCTCTCTCTACCTCTAGAAAGAGAAATCCCAAGATGAAATGAGGTTCAAACCCTCAACTCCCAGCCTTTACCCTGAAGGAAACACAGCCCCACCGTCAGATTTCACTTAAAGTCCACGGATGGCCAAGATTTAATCCAGATTTCCTGTACAGAGTGCTACCGCTGCGCGCTATCAAGCTACCGCCGCAAGGTACCTCGGTTAGTGGCTTCTTCAGCAAGCCCACCGTTTAAATCCTACACAGAATCGACGACACGTGGCTGTCAGTACCTGACACACTACCTCCATGCGGTATCACACTACAGTTGGGCGGTAGTTAATTTGACGTATCATTACGTTGGCTTCATCGAATGGTTCGCTACCGCCACGCGGTATCTTACTACTGTCGGGCTTTAGCTCGCAAAGAGCTATGAAAAATAAATACGCAATGCTACCGCCGGGCGTTAGCGCTACCGCCGGGCGTTAGCATTCTGTGAGCTATTTCTGTGTAATTTATGGGGCGTTACAACTAGTATCTTCGAACAGGCTTTGCCCATTCTCGATGCGGCGCTGCGGGCTTCGCCCGCCCCCTGTGGGATTTGCCCACCCCCGACAGGGTTCGCCCGCCCCCGGACAGTTATTTAAAATTTAAAAGTATTAAAAATTTTAAAATTTAAAAACATTTAAAATTTTCTTTATTCGAATTTTTAATAATTTTATTAATTATTCAAAGAATATAGTTTATTTAATTACTTATTAAATTATAAAATAGAAAAACGAAATAAAAAAATAAAAAAAAATCCCGTGACAACCCCCGGTTCCGCTTCCGCCTGCTTCACTACGCCTATGTCGCAGGCGGCGAAGCCGCCGCTGGCCTGCTCCGTGCCCAGCATGGGGTTTGCTTGCCTCCGGCGAACCCGCCGGGGGTTGTCTAGCGCCAAGCGGGTCGGGCCACCGCCGGCGGTGGCCCTGCTCGTGAGACCCAGAACGGTTTTTTGGAGGAAATTATATTGACAGTCCGCATCAAAAGAATCCAGCGGCCATTCTTTGAAATATCCCTATCCAACGGTCCAGATTCGTTGTTTGGTATGTCTCCAAATATGTTTATTGTTTTATATAATAAAAAATATATATATATTAAATATATATATATATATATATATATGTATATATACTATATTAAAAGGGAGAAACCCTCTTTGGTTAAACATTCGTTTTCCAATTTTACTCCTCTTTATTAAAAAAAATTCCAGATTTGTAAATTTGTGTTTTTTTAGTTAAAAAGTGTGCTTTTATATAAACATAATTCTCTATTTACACTAAAAAATGTGTTTCCCATGCCGCTCGCAAACCCATGCACCCCACAAAAATGAGCGATGAGCGGGGCCTAACACTCAAGGGTTTGCGAACGGAGGGGGCGCCGTCGCGTCGGGACAATGTCGTAGCCGGGATATGTTGTGCCGGATACAGGGGGCCCCGTACACAATTGCCGTTGAGATACTGTCGCGATTGACCGTAGAGATGTTTGTGCATTTAATTTGGGCACATGAACTATAACACTAAAAATACTGATGTGTTGATTTGATTGTTTGAAGTGACTGTGGAACCTGCTCCTTCTCCCGGCTCTAGGTCTCTCGAGAAAAATAGAGCTGTTATAACTATAGATGCTTATGGCTGCAATCATATATATACTCAGTTCCCACAGGATACTAATTATTGTGAGGAGGACAAATGCAATAGTGATTGCAATGATCTACTACTACTCGGTTTTAGTTTTTGCTGGTTGCAATTTTCAGGCTGCCTCATAGGCAATTGCCACTGTGTGATCTGCCCTTTTAGTCAACCTTTTCAGGCACCCAAAGTTACGTGCTCAACAAATCTTCATCTTGCCCATCATAAAGGGGTTAGTGGCCGTGGACATGGCATGGGACGTACTATTGGTGGGCTTTAATATATATATATATGTAGCAGTCTGAATTAAAAGAGACGGCCAATTCTACTGCTTGCCTGTCTACACGAAGCTTCTATATTTACGTTCCTGCTGCATGTGCTCTATTCTATTCTAGCTTCCATCTTTTTTGTTGCAATAATGATGATGATCGTGTATGCTTACTTTTATTAATCATATGGAATGCATTTCTATTAAATTGTTTTTTACACTGAATTTCATGTTATACATGCATCATCATGTAAAAAATTTAGCAGACTATTAACATTCAATCATCATCTAAATACAGTTACATGTCCCTCAACCACAACAACAAAATTGGGATATGGCAGCACTTTTGAAAGTGCCGCAAAATATTTCATATTTGGCAGGTCATTGGCGGCCCTTTTCATACCCAAAACGTTGCTAAGCCTAATAAAATTCGATTATATCGCGCGCATGCCCATGTCTATGGTTCATTACACAGCGATGTGATCAATATATCTGCACTGCACGCTCTGCAATTGCATCCAATCGCACTCGCCGGCGGCATCGATCCTCTGCAGCAGCTCGCCGCAATAAGTTTTTGCCGCTTCCCTGGGTGGCCATATCCGCAACCTCTCTTACCCATCGAGCCTGTTGGAAGTGATAATGAGCACACAATACAAGAATGGGAGCAAAAAAAACTTCTCTATTAAACCACCAAGAGATTACAAAATATAAAACTTGATTCACAAATTTCAACTCAACACAAACAACACTTTCACACTTCCCAAACTTGGGTATTACAAAATTCAATTCACTCCTAGACAGTACTTCTAGTCACGGAGCTGCTGTCCACAAAGTTGACACATCTCAAAGAAATTTTTCCCTGGCTATAACAACTTGCACCTCTTTCATGATTCCAACTTGTTCACTACAATCTGCTGCTGCTCCAACTTACTGTTCTCTTGTTGGAGATCGCCAAAATACTTAACCGCTCGCCAACAGAGCTCACAAAGATTGAGGTCGTAATTCCTGTTCGCCAAAAGCTGTCCGCAGCTTTTAGAGATGCAGTCTGTTAGGCCCTGGATGTACCAAGGCCAAAACTAGCAAGGCGGCGCCGGAGGGCCGCCGGAGATGAAGGAGATGAATACAGGAAGGGAGGTGGTAAAAGAGAGAGAGAGAGAGGAAGAGAATGAAGAGAGAGAGAGAGAGAGAAAGAGTACGGGAGACAGAATTGAAAAGAAGCAATTAATTCATTCATCCATCATAAAAAAAACTATTACAACTTAATCCTCCTTATATAATGACAGAGGTTCAACGGTCAAATCCTAATACAATTTTCATAAAAATAATTCAATAAGCTCTGGATGTGGCTGATGTTGGATGTGACTTCAGCAATGATGATAAACTCTGAGCCATCGTATTGATATCCTTCAATGGAGGATAGGCTGTCACGTGTAAGCAGATCCGGCTTCTCATTTCGAAATAAGAAAACTTGGACGTTTCTGGTGATGCCAAGTGTTTGAATCTGAACGGATTGACTAAAATCTGAGCTGACGTGTCAACATCCTAACAATACTCTGCCCTTATAAAAATATCGATGTCCTCATCGATCATACATCCGTCTTTTTGGTTTAGGGTTTAGCTTTTTTTTTTTTTTTTTTGACAGGCTAAGCTGCTGGTGAGCGGCGGAAACCATCCCTGATGCTTAGGGGATTGATGAAGCCAGATGGTTTTTGAGTAAGATTGCAGTAAACGGTGAGGTAAAAACCTTCCCACTTCCAGTGTTGCTGCTGACTGGGTATTTAGGTAACACTTTTCTCTTCTTCTTCTAGTGGTAGGCGTAAGTGAGGTCGTTGCTTCCGAGTGCGTTTTTTTCGTTGCATCCAAGTTGTAGGCAGTAGATCTGAGAGATCTGCGTCTGGAAAACTGTTTTCGGGAGTAATGGTTGCTTGTTGTAGATCTGTGGGTAAAGTGTCTAGATCCTCCCAGGTGCTATCTTCGGGTGGTAGATCCTTCCACTGAACTAGTCCCTGCCTGATTGGTAGATTGTTGCGTATAATCTGCCGCAGATCAACCACTAGTAATGGAACGTGCACGGGCATATTCTTGTGGCTCTGTTTTGGTAGGGGTGTTACTTGTATGTTGTTGTCACTTTTGAACTGTTTGAGAAGCGATATGTGAAATACCGGGTGTATTTTGCAATCGTCTGGTAGTTTCAGCCGGTATGCTGTTTCGCCGACGACTTCCAAAATTTGGAAGGGCCCATAAAAACGGAGAGCAAGTTTCCTGCAACTCGTGCGCTTGAGGGTGAGCTGACGATATGGGTGTAGTTTTAGTAAAACCCATTCGTTGATTTGAAAGCTTTTCTCGAGTCTTTTCTTATCCGCAAAAGTCTTCATTCGCTGCTGGGATAGTTGTAGTTGATCTTTTAGTTGATTAAGTATAGTTTCTCGCGTTTGGAGAGTAGTATCCACGGCCTCATTTCGACTGGTACCTGCACAATAGGAAAGAAGCCCAGGAGGCATGCGACCGTACACTGATTTGAAGGGAGTCATGCCGGTCGCAGTATTTAGAGTAGTGTTGAAATGAAATTCAGCCAAACTTAAGTAATTAGACCACTTTTTGGGGTGTTCATGAGTGAAAAGTCGTAAATATTGTTGTAAGCTTCTGTTAGTTCGTTCTGTTAATCCGTCGGTTTGTGGGTGATACGCTGAACTGTAACACAATTTAGTTCCCTGTAGTGTGAATAGATCTGTCCAAAAATTACTTAAAAAAACAGTGTCACGGTCTGAAATGATGGATGTAGGTATTCCATGAAGTTTTCCCACAGATTCCCAAAATGTTGTCGCTGCATTAGGTCCTGTTAATGGTGGAATCAGGGCGGCAAAATGAGCCGCTCGGGATAGTCTGTCGACTATTACCATGATTATGGTAAAGTTGTTGGACTTAGGTAACTGGGTAATAAAATCCATTGTGAGGTCCGACCAAATTTGAGTAGGAATGGGTAGTGGTTGAAGTAATCCATAGGGCAAGTGGTTAGATGGTTTAGCTTTTTGACATAGTTCGCAATGACTAATAAAATCGGTTATATGTTGTTTCATGTTATGCCAGTGGAAATTATTTTGAATCCTGTGCTGTGTTGCCCTAATTCCGGAGTGACCTCCATACAGTGAATTGTGTGTATTACGTATTATGGAATTAATTATTGGTGAGTTATGTGGGATGAACAAACGGTGTTTGTAGTAGAATTTATCTCCTAACTGAGTCCAGTCCGGTCTAGCATGAGGATTTGTCCTTAAATCTTCCCGCAATTGCTGGGTAAAGGGATCATTGGTGTAATCCTGTGATAATCCTTCCAGTAAGGAAGAAGAGGGTATGGATACTGTCATATTGAGTAAATGTGATGGTTGGTTATTTGCGCTATTCGTTGTTTCCGTGGTTGTGTCAGAATGTGTAGTGCATGATCTGGATAGTGCGTTCGCGACTATGTTATTCTTGCCTGGCTTGTATTTTATTGTATAATCAAAACCGATTAGTTTAGCTAAAAACAGTTGTTGTTCTGGGGTGTGAAGGTCCTGTGTTAGGAGGTTATGTAAACTTTTATGATCAGTTAGAATTATAAAACTGTGGCCCAGTAAATATTGCTTCCACTTCGCAACTGCCGACGTGACCGCGTACATTTCCCGTACGTAAGTGGATTTACGTTGCATTAGCGGAGTCAATTTCTTACTAAAATAGGCAACTGGGTTATTGTTTTGTAGTAAAACCGCGCCTATTCCCATTCCAGAAGCATCTGTTTCTATTGTGAAAGGTTCCGTGAAGTTGGGCAGTGATAAAACTGGTTTTGAAATGAGGGATGTTTTTAAAATCTGGAATGCCCGTTCTGTGTCTTCGTTCCATACAAATTTAATATTTTTTAATAAATCTGAAAGGGGTGCTGCTATTATTGAAAAATTTTTAATAAATTTTCGGTAGAAACCTGCCAGACCCAGGAAAGCTCGGACGTTCTTTTGTGTTTTTGGTGTGGAATATTGTTCTATTGCCAAGGTATTGGTATGATTTGGAAAAACCGTGCCTTTGGTAATGCAGTGTCCTAAAAATTCAATTTCTTTTTTTAGGAAGAAACATTTGGACATTTTAACCTTCATGGCGTTTTTATACAGTATTTTAAACACTTGGGTTAAATGTTCGTAGTGATCTTCTTGTGTGTTACTGAAGATAAGAATATCATCAAAAAAAATGACAATGAATTTGCGAAGAAATGGTTGAAAAATTGAGTTCATTAATGATTGAAAAGTTGATGGGGCATTGGTTAATCCTAATGGCATGACTGTGAATTCAAAGTGACCATGGTGAGTGCGAAAGGATGTCTTATGGATGTCCCTCTCAGCCATACGTATTTGGTGATAACCTGACCTTAAGTCTAATTTGGTAAAATAACGCGCGTGGTACAACTCATCCAATAATTCATCAATGGTTGGAATTGGGAAACGATCCTTTATTGTGTTGTTATTTAAAAGTCTGTAATCAACGCAGAAACGCCACGTACCATCCTTTTTTTTAACCAATATGACCGGCGAACTAAAACTTGATGTGCTGGGTCGAATAAATCCTGATTTTAACATTTCAATTACTAGCCTCTCAATTTCATTTTTCTGGAAATGGGGGTACCTATATGGTTTGACATTAACCGGTTGTGAGTTCGGTAATAATGGTATGGTGTGGTCAATGGGCCTTTTGGGTGGAAGTTCTGTTGATTCCTGGAATAACACTTGGAATTTGTGCAATAATATGTGAAACTGTGAGGGTAATGTAGGGTCTATTATTATATTGGTATGGTCATTTGTGCTGGTCAGTGGCTGGTCGTTGGTGAATATGCATAGTGTCGCAGATTGTAGGGACATTAATCGAGCTACCTGCGATGATGAAACCGGTCCATCAGGGGAAGTTGGTTGACCTTGTAACGTGATTGGACCTAGTGTTGTTTGATAAGTTATCGTTAGGGTTGAGTAATCGGTGGTAACAGGTCCTAAGGATCTTAGCCATCGTACTCCCAAAACGAAATCTGCCCCGTGGAGGTCCAGGACGTACAAATTGATTTTGTAAATTTTGGTTTGAATGAGCAGGTCTATGTCCACACATTTGCCGGTGCATAACACTGACGAACCATTGCCCATAAAAACTTTAAAAGGTTGTATGGCTAGTATAGGTAATTGTAAATATTTTGCAACCCGGTTTGATATAAAATCGTGTGAGCTACCGCTATCTATTAGTGTTTGGAAATTGTGATTTCCTATTAGTGAAGTCACGCGGATACATGTGCCTGAGGGTTCCCTAGTGAGGGCATACAGGTAGACAGATCGGGACGGGTCTACGGCCTCCTGAATTGGTTCGTCTGGTGGGTCCTCCTGATCGTCCTGTTCATCACTACCTTGAAAATACAATAATACTCCAGACCCTTTACATCTATGACCGTAACTATATTTGTCGTTACAGCTGTAGCATAAGCCTTGGTCTCTACGTCGTTGGCGTTCAGCGGCTGATAGACGCCGAACTGGATACTTGGGTGGGTATTGTTGTTTTGGTAAGTCAGGTGTATTATTAACGGAGTGCCATTGTAGACGGGGTAAATGTGAATTAGTATGGTAATCAGTTTTTGGTAATGTTTGTGGATGTGGAGGGGCAATGTAGTGGCGTGTTGGTTGTAATGCACTGGTATCCAACTCCTGATCTTCTACCATTCTTGCAAGGGAATACACATCATGTAAATCAGTGGGTCGTTGCATTTTGACAATACTACGAATACTAGGTTTGAGACCCGAAACGAAAATACTATTAATGAAAACTGGAGTTAGACCCGGTACACGAGTTAATAATTCTTCAAATTGATTTTTATAGTCGTTTTCCGTGGTGGTTTGTTGAAGTTGTTTTAAGGATCCCGCTGGATCCTCATAATTGGAAGGACCAAAACGTTTTATTAGGGCATCCACGAAAAATGGGAAAGTAATAGAAGGTAAGTCGCGTAGTGTTGCTTGATACCACCGTGAGGCTGGACGATCAAGATGACACGCCGCGATGAGGAGATAATCGCGTTGGTTAGTTTTATGATATTGAAAATATAGTTGCAAATTATATAGCCAATCCGTGGGATCGCCTTCACTAAAACGAGTGCAAGTAAACGTAGAATCAGAAAGGGAAGAAACGACCTGGTGTGAGGTTGGAATTTGCGGTGAATGTCCAAGAACGCCATGAGATGTTGAGCTTTGGCCGAAATCTACGGTTCTGGATTGCAACATGTCTAACGATGTCTGCATCTGTTTGAATTGGGCCATCATGTCACTTCTTAGAGTATCGATTTTCTCCGCTGCATCTGTGCGTGTTTCGACGATTTGTTGCACAAGGAAGCTTTCCTTTGTTTGAATATCATCGCGTAGGTCGGATAATTGTGTAGTCCGACTGACCTGCTCGGTACGGAGAGCTTCTTGCAATTCAAGATAGTGAGAATGCGTTTCTTTTGATCTTGTATGTTCTGCCATGCGGAACGAGATGAGTACAAAAAACAAACGAGAGCACCAAATGTTAGGCCCTGGATGTACCAAGGCCAAAACTAGCAAGGCGGCGCCAGAGGGCCGCCGGAGATGAAGGAGATGAATACAGGAAGGGAGGTGGTAAAAGAGAGAGAGAGAGAGGAAGAGAAGAGAGAGAGAGAGAGAGAGAAAGAGTACGGGAGACAGAATTGAAAAGAAGCAATTAATTCATTCATCCATCATAAAAAAAACTATTACAACTTAATCCTCCTTATATAATGACAGAGGTTCAACGGTCAAATCCTAATACAATTTTCATAAAAATAATTCAATAAGCTCTGGATGTGGCTGATGTTGGATGTGACTTCAGCAATGATGATAAACTCTGAGCCATCGTATTGATATCCTTCAATGGAGGATAGGCTGTTACGTGTAAGCAGATCCGGCTTCTCATTTCGAAATAAGAAAACTTGGACGTTTCTGGTGATGCCAAGTGTTTGAATCTGAACGGATTGACTAAAATCTGAGCTGACGTGTCAACATCCTAACACAGTCCGCCAATTTTTGCTGGCCAATAGGAATTGGCTGAAATTCCTGTTTGAAGAAAATTAACGGCAGCCCCTTCTTAATTTCTGTCCTTGCAAGGCTTCCACCGTTCCACGCTATTTCTAGAGAGAAACGCCGTATTTATAGGAGTGTAGAGCCAATACATGACAACCACGTGCCTCTACTAATATACGAAAACTACTCTTTGGTGAAACATTCCTTGATGTTCCTATATTGTCCTTATAGTTGTATTCATAATTACACAATTATACCAAACTTTATATTAGTATATTATAAAAACAATATCTTTTTAGGTAATTACACAATTTTACAATATTAAAATACAAAAAATAAAAACACTAGATATCCTAAACCTATTGTCTCTAGATAGGAATTACAAGAGAAAAATTAATGCTTTAACGTTAAAATATAATTTGTTTTACAAAATAAAAATTATATTCTTGATTTATATTTTGTTACGGTCATTTTGAGTGCTCATATGTATATATTGCGGGTCGGGCGGAGCCCGCCGGGAGCGGGCAAAGCCCGCCGTTGTCGGTCGGGTACTATCGCGCGAGGTCATAGGGGGGGTACTGTCCACGACAAATGTTGCCGTCCACGACAAATGTCGCACCACCGGCGAATGTCGCATCCCGCCGAATGTCGCACCCCGCCGAATGTCGCATCCTGCCGAATGCCCCCAGGGCCTAAGGCCCGTGCCTGTCACTTGTTCTTATAATAAATATGGTTTTTGACTTCAGTCAAACACAATTTCTGCCAACAGAGCCCGCCCCAGTCATTCCCAAGCATTAGGTGCCAAGAGAAGGTAAGATCTCCAGCATTTTCTTGTTGTGGCGTTGAGAGTCAAGTTTGTTCGATACAGATTTCTGGCATATGCCGCGCTTAGGAGGAATAAGGTATATGATTAGAAGGCCTCTTCTTTTTCTTCCTCCTCCATTCCTATTTTTTTCCGCAAGGAAAAGACGAGTTTCAAAAAGTAGATTTGTATAAATATTTTTTATAGATCAATGTTACGAGCAGATCTACTTTGGAAATGAACATACCATTGATATGAGTACATCGCAAAATTTTATTTATCACCTATTTTTCTAAGAGCACGGTTATTTTAAAAAATTTTCACGGAATTTTTTAAGAGCATCACCATCACCGGAGCAATACCGCCGGAGCTGGGAGAGTTAGAGCTGCTCCAGATCCTACACATGCACAGTACTCTTCAGCTCTCCGACGGTGGCGTTCGCTGTTTTATAGTCATTACTCCTAACACAATGACAACTATTCCAAATTAAAGGTAACCGGAGGGGAAGATGAACACCTTGAATTAAATCTCTAATGAGACTTGCAAAACGTAAAAGCATCTAAAGCAAGCAATTCATTTTTGTTGATCTCAAAGGAGTGGAAATCTCTAAAAATGTCGGTGATTTGGAGGAAGGAAAACTAATGATTTGGAACCAGCGACGTCGAAAAAGCAAGAAAAAACACCGGTGATCTAGAACGAGCACGTCAGAACAGGAGGAAGGAATCGTCGGCGGGTTCAAACAATGGAGGTCGGCGTCGAAACAGGAGGAAGGAACCGTTGGCGGGTGCAAACAATGGAGGTCGGCGTCGAAACAGGAGGAAGGAACCGTTGGCGGGTGCAAACAATGGAGGTCGGCGTCGGGCTTGGAGGGGTCGGCGTCGGAGTTGGAAGATACTCTGGCAAGACTGGGAAGAAATAAACTGTGTTGAAGCTCCGACGTCGAAGCCGATGACGCTGTAAGCTTGTAGCACGTGAAAACGATGGCGTGGTCTCGCGTGAACAAGAGTCGCGAATTAGTGTTACGGGAAATTGAAAATCGGGTGGTGTGCTCATAAGAATTGAACCAAATATTAAAAAAAAAGCATTATTTCAGTTTCTAGTGTGCTAATATCGAGAATAGGTATGCTTCTAACAATGCTCTTTTTATATCCTTGTTTATCATGCATGGAGATGCTGTGTGCCTCGAATCATAAACTCCTGTGAAAATATGAATAATGTGAATTTTTAATTTATATTTGATGAGGCCCTTATAAATTTGTAGAGAATTTGAGGCATTTGGGGATGCAAATAGCCTCCTCCTCATGATCCCCACTAACTTAGTGGGATCATAGATTTGACCGTCACACACACGAACACCACACATGATCTTCGTGCGCTGTCCAATCCACCACCGCGATTGGCTGCCGGCGTCGCCATCATCAGCGTCGGGCAGCACGCAATCGGCCGGGCACGCGGGGCCCGCGCCGCAGGGTGCCTCCCGCAAGAGTCGACCGTGCCGCAGGGCGCCGCCCGCAAGTGGGCGGTTGTGCACAACTGCCCCTCCCCGTGGGCGCAGGGCGCCACCAGCAAGGAGGCGGCTGCACCGGCCAACCCTCCCCGAGGCCTCCACCCGCGGTCGCGGGGCGCCGCACGCAAGGGGAGCGGCCGCACTCGGTCGTGCCCGGCCGCCTTTAAAACCCTTCCCCTTACCAGGGAGTTACTTGGGTCTTATGCCCAAAACCGCTGCCTTATGGGGACACAAACTATCGAGTTAGTCGCCACCGCACGACGCCGATTGTTGAAACCGAAAACTCGGTCTCTATGGAGTTCACCCTTGGGGAAGGGGTGATCGCACACTTACTTCTCCCTTGCAAGCCAAACAACTAAGGGATCAGAACAGGGGACAGACCCAAGGATCTGGCACCGAGGTCCCACCACACACCCGAAAGATCTTAGAGCGCTTCTCCTCCTTCAAGTGTCGAGCTAAGGATACTTCAGAAAGCGCAGGAAGACCGGGGCAAAAGTAAGCATGCCCTCTGAGGTAGCCCCTTGGGTCTATTTCTATATTTCTGAAAAATGGCCTGCAAATAGCCAACCTCCGCTATTCCAAACAACTATGCGCAGCCCAACAGGGTCTTCCAACAGCGTAACTCCGCTTTTCTACAAGGCTATAGGCAGGCCAATAGGGGTAAAATAGTAAAGATACATCACAGAAAAATAGGGCGAGTGTCCCTCTAAAAACCTCCACTCGCCTGGGGCGACGAGTGCTCGATAGAGCTGGCACTCGCCGTCTCCACTCGCCTGGGGCGGCGAGTGCTCGATGGAGTTGGCACTCGCTGCCTCCCTAAGGCCTTGGGCGAGTGCGGGCCATAAACCCCCCACTCGCCAAAAGGTGTGAGTGCTGCGTAAGCCAGACACTCGCCTCCTAAGCACTCGCCTCCTCAGCACCCCACTACGGGTCCAACCTTACTCACCACCTGAGAGCAGAAGGCGCCGACTACAAGGGATTCACTCAACGCCAAGGAGAAAAAGCGTTGAGTGACTGGGCCTCACTCAATGCCAAGGAGAGGAGACGTTGAGTTTCTTGAGCGGCGAGTGCCCGGTGAGGCTGGCACTCGCTTCCCCCCTATGCGCCCGAGCGAGTACAAAACTAGACCTGCCTCTACTCACCCTCTACTTGCTGACCCCCTCGGACGAGTGCGAGAAAACCTGCTCTACTCGCCCCTCATCTGCTCCACCCTAATAGGGCGGGCTGAGGAGGTCACTGGGCTCCCGCCTCCTACCAGTTTGCCTGAGACTTGGACGGCTGACTCCTGTCGCCCACTACTCGCTAGATATGAGATTATACGCAATCCTCGCTCTTTGCGAGGTTGGCATAAGCTCGGAAAGAATCATCCAACCCCAAAATATGCGGCGAGTGTGACAGGAGAGGGAGAATCTTTTGGTGGGACCCAAAAGCGGCTATATATGTATCCGCGTACCTGGATGACCTTTGTCATTCCTCTTGCCTTGCCTAGATTCCTCTTTCCAAAGAACACCAAGAGAGGTTTGTTCGTGCTCGGCAGCTGAATGCCGCCCACGCGGCTGGGGTGACTACAGTGATCCTCGGCTCGACACCGTGCGAGCCATCACATGACAAGTCTGCCAAAAAGGATAAATCAATTCCCAAGGTTGCCGATCTAATCCCTCAAGATCTGGCCTCCACCTCAAACCATGGGCTCGATTCCTCCCATGTACCAGCCGGTAAGTCAAAAAGGAAGGAGGTCACTGAGCTACCTGCCGATTCGGCCGACCAACAGGTCGACTATAGCTCTTCCACGTCGTGAGTCGAATCCCCTCTCCATGACTCGCGGTCTTTAAATCCTCCTAATACTCACCTACACAATCCATCACATGCTTTTGGGACCACAGGACTGTACTAGCTGAAGCCAAGATTGTCAGCTCGCACTCCTTCTAAGCAGCTCGCACCTGCTCCTGCACTCGCGGGGGAAAGGGCCAGAGACGTACCGATTCCCAACTTCAACCTCCTTTCTTCTAGGGCTCATCCCTCGGGTCGCGGCAAGAAGCTTGCCTTGCCCCCTTCATACACCCTCCAAGGGATGCCAGACTCATCCCGTAAGTTCCATTCCGCTAGGCCATTTCTCCTAGTTTCTTTGAGGTACTCGCTCCTTCTACTCACTAAACGCTTCTACAGGTTTCCCCTATTCCCCTGATGTCAATGAATCTTCGGAACAAGCTCGCCACTCACTGCCCCCTGAGCCTGGGGTGGAAAACTTCCTGGATGATTTGCTGGATCCCACCAAGCTGAGGCGATGAGTGGTGGAAGTCTTGAAGAAACTGGATGTCGCGTTGCACCAGCTCCGGGTGGACAATGCTTATAACGAACAGAGGTTGTAGGCACTAGAGCGAGACTACACGCTACACGCAGATGGAGGGAGGCACTGCTCTGCAAGAGAAATTATGTCCCCTACCCCGATTATGGAGAGGCTTAATGAAAACCTGCAGTCCTTCCACCAGGACTTGGACCTGGTCTGCGAGTTCCTCAACCCATGCCAACCTCCGGGGATGGGGGAGCGAGGCCGGGGTAGATGGAAATGACGCCCCAAGCTGAGCCTACCGGCCCTCTCCCCCCAGCCCCCAGCTCGCGCATGTTGGAGAATTTCTTCCTCTCTTAGGATTTTTTTCAATGATTTGTGAACTTCTCCTGTCTATAATAACTTAAAAACATTGCTTAGATTTTAACATGTGATTGCACGATATGCCATCTTCATTTTTAGCTCGCTTTAAAGTAGGTCGAGTCGTAGGGTCGGCGAGTCGGGGTTGGTGAGCTGGGCGCGGCGAGCTGGGCTGATCGATCAGCTCGGTAGTGAATTCAGTTTTCTATAAATAGGCTCCATCACCAACCCCTAGACCATTGCCTTTACTGCCAGCCTTGACCTCCCCTTGCTATTTTTCTCACTTCCTACACTCGCACCCCAACCCTTAGAATGATGGGTAAGACACGACCTGACGCCGACGGGCGATCAAAGTGTGCACGTCAATTTGCCGAGTACCTATTCTTCGAGTGGAACACCATAGAGCGCGAACTCGACGACTTCATTGCCGAATTCCTTCCCCCTGACTTTGATGCGCGCCGACCCAGGGAGAATGAATCCATCAACACCTTCTATTGGGACGAGCTCGCCTTCCCCATCTCTCACTTCGAGGTGGGGTTGCGCCTGCCTCTCTGGTCGGAGATCCGGCTGATCCTCAAATATTTTGGGGTGGTCCCAGCCCAACTGAACCCGAATGCGATCGCCATGATGGTCGCATTCGTCTGTCTCCTCCATCGAGAGCGGAATGAATTCAATCTCGCCATCTTCCGCAAACTCTTCACCTACTGCGCGACAAACTATGGGATTGCCTTTCAGATGGGCTCACACATCAAGGTTCACGAGACCGCGAACAAGAACTATAACTGGGTTTCTAAGGTCGTGTTCATCAAGGACGACTTGGGTAACATACCCTTTTCCCCCTAGCAGAAGAGAGAGGATGTATATCGCCCCCAACGCTATCAGGCGACGATGTCGAGCTGTACAAGTTTTTCCTGGGGAGAGACTTTGAGGTCATCTTCCTTCAAAGGGACCTCGACTCGCTCCTCCCAGTTCTTCCCGGCGAAGGTATAAATCTTCCCTCTATTTTTGATGGGCTTGCCAATTTATAGCAATGTTTATAACCCAAGTTATTCTTTGCAGGGGAGCGGTCAATCCCCAAGCATCCGCCCTATGCGGACTCAGGACTCTAGCCGGAACCACTCGCGCACAAGCGGGCAGCCGCAGAAACTTCCCGCGGCGAGCTGGGGTTAGGTAAACCTTCCTCCAGCAGGAAGCGACCTGGCCTCGAAGGGTCCAGCTCGCCTCGCCTCCCCCCGCCGCCAAAAAAGATGAAACAAGCTATATCGGTCTCCAAGAGGAGACAATAGCAACAACAACAAATCTACATGAGCTCGTCGGAGTCTACACCAGAAGGATCATCAGAGAGCTTACGCAAAGGTTCGACAGAGAAAGATCAAGGGGATGGCGAGGCCCCCGCTTCAACATCTGTTGAGAAGCCCGCGGCCTGCGAGTCGGGCTTGCCGAAGAGCCACCCTCTCTTTGTCCTTGGGGGGAGATCAAAGGACTCGGCCGGCGAGTAGATGGTCCGATGGGATGAGCAGGCCCACAAAGTCTGTAACATCCCATTTCCGGCTAGACCCCTAGGAGTCGGTTGGCCGTGATAGAACCCTAGGAAGCCCAAAAACCGAAATAAATCGACCAAGATTTCGGGTTACGGGTTGTTCACGCCCGTGACCGACCCGTCACGACCGTGACCTGGGGCGTGACTCATTCGACGATCGTCGATCTCAGGGAGACGATCGTCGGGCGCAGAATTTTCAACCCGGCCCTGTCACGCCCGTGACCCAGGTGTCACGCCCGTGACCAAGGGCGTGAACCATTCAGCGATCGTCGATCTCAGCGCGACGATCGCCGAGCGCGGAAATTACCTTGGCCCTGTCACGCCCGTGACCCCCAATGTCACGCCCGTGACATAGGGCGTGACCATGTTCGACGATCGTCGATTTCAGCTCGACGTTCGTCGACCCAAAATTGGCCTCACGGGCATGTCACGCCCGTGACCAACAATGTCACGCCCGTGACATAGGGCATGACCGTGATCGATGATCGTCGATTTCAGCTCGACGGTCATCGGCCCAGAATTGGTCACACGGGCCTGTCACGCCCGTGACCCCAAATGTCACGCCCGTGACATAGGGCGTGACCATGTTCGACAATCGTCGATTTCAGCTCGACGATCGTCGAACCCAGAATTGGCTACCTGGGCCTGTCACGCCCGTGACCTATGTGTCACGCCCGTGACAAAGGCCGGAACGTCAGCCAGACTGGAAATTTCGGTAACCGACGTTGTAATCAATTCGGATTATGGGAGGTTACACCAGGAGTATTTATGGGCCGTTTCAATCCCTAATTAGTTAAATAAATAAGGAAATGTTAGTCTAATAGGTACTCGCCACCTGGCAAACGTCTCTTCGTTTCCAGCAATTAAATTCTCTGCATCATAACCAGAACGTTGATGAGAGAAATATTAATGGCCGTGAACGTTTCAACCTTTCCCCCTCCCTCCTTTCTTCCCTTTTAAAAAGGGCTCCCTAGACTCAGAGATGAAGTTTCCCAGTCCTTAACTAAAGTTTCGAGCCTCCTACTGTGCTGTAGAAGAATTCAGACGACGCCACCACCGCACCATGACAGTCCAACGTCCACCTCGCCGTCAAACCATGAATAAGGTCCTCCTCTACTCTTTCTTCTATGGATAGATCTTAGAAATCATTAGGAGAGATATCGGGCTCAAAAGAGCCGGATCGGGTGAGCGTTTCCATGCTTTTCCGAAATTTGCATGGTGGTGGGTTCGCCGGAAACCGCCTCTCCGGCGGCCGTGCCGCCGCCCGACGGTAGCCCTCACCTCAACAGAGGTGGTGGTGGTGGTGGCCGGCCAGGGAGATGGCTGGATGGCCGGGAAATAGCTTTGGAAAAGCTACAGGAAAAATGAGCTTTCAGGCTTCTGGTTTCGGGCTGTTGAAGAAGATGAACAGTGCCATGAGAAATAAATTCTATTTTTAAAACAATTTCTGAATGAAATGTCTGTCTTGTTAATTAAATTGGGAAAAATACCTAGAGGCTCCTCCAGGAAAAATGATCAACATAGAAAATATAGCCCTTGAAGCCTACTTTAATTCAAAATTAATTTTACTCGATTTGGAATCCTGGTTAGATCACAGCGCCCTTTATGGTGAGGTCTATCCAGAGGGCTGTCTTGCCCTTAGAAAAATTCCCCACTCCAATCCAGTCATCAAAATGACTTGAAATTTGGGGTGTGGCCTAATATTACCTATATCTAGTTGCTATCCAAAAATGAGAATTTTTGGAGAATATTTTTCGATAGTTTTTAGAAAAATTCAATAATCCTAGCCGAATTTAATTAGATAGTTAAATAATTTCCAAACCCTCCCAAATTTTGATGAGTGGTCCCTGGGTTCACCATAAGGTTCTGTATTATTTTTCATCTCATTTGGAGATGGTTTGGATTAGAAATGAACAAACCTAAGTTTTGCCCTAATTAGGGGTCTTAGGTTAAAAGTGCACTTTTGAAGTTTGAGTGGTCAGATCACCTCAACAGAGGCTGAGATTTTTACCACTAGCTAGTAATATTCTCTAGCACCCCCTCATGGAGTTTGAGGAGGATCGAGGTAAGTTTACCCTAAGGACCAAGGCCAAACCCTAAGGATGGATCTTGGTGGTTTGTGAAGGTCATGTGGTCAAATGACCTTCGATTGATCCGAAATTGGGTGAAGAGAACCATAGGGCCAATATAGTTCTCTGGACGAAATCGTAGTAGATTTGGAGACCGTTGGGATATCTAAAATTCTAACCCTAGTTTAGGGTGCAAAACTTGTAGAGATAGGAAATGACACTAAATCACATCAAAAAGTGATAAGAATTGGGTAGAGTGCATTATAGGGATAGTACAAGCTCTGGATATTTTTCTATGAATTTTATGATCATTATTTTGGATACTCCTTTAATGATTTAGTAGTTGTATGACTTGCTTAGAAAATTTATTATGGAGTACACACTTTCTGGAAATTGATGAAATTTAGGCAGAGAACGTTTATTATGATTTTAAATCTCTGTGAATTTTTATGGGATTTCTGAAAGATTAATTCTAAGGCTTGCTTCATTAAGTATGTTTTACCTTGATTATTTGATTAAATATTTAGTGATATTTAGCAAGCTAGTAAAATTATGATTCTCTGCACAAAGATCTTTTATATATCATACTACTGATTAGTAATTTTTCTATAATTTTCCTATGAGTAATTTCAGTACTTGCTTCATTACGTCGAATTACCGTGATTATACTGGATAAATTATTTAGAGGCTAAATACTTTATGTAAGCTTCTGGAAATTTGTATTTGAGGTTATCTTGCTGTTATTTAATGATCGTGATTTTTGGGTAGCCATTACTTAAGAGGATCATGTACTTCATGTTTAAAGTGACCCATGGCCCGTCCTTTGAGAAAATTAAATAAATATCGGATTAATTAGGAAAATTATAAGTTTCTGGATTTAGACAAATTATGATATGGTAGACCTCCAGTAAATATTATAGGAGATTTGGAAGATAATTTGGTGTACCTCCACTTATGTACCTCATATAGCTTAGGATGGTCTGCATATAGTAAGCCATGGAATTTTGGTAGTTGATGGTTGGTTGGGCAAATTAAGATTGAGTTCATCATTGGAAGTCAAGATAAGTAGAGTGTGAGACTGGTTAGGATAAGGGAGTACGGGGACGACGAAAGATCGTCCATCCCGGGAAGAAGAGGAAGAGTCTTAATACTCTAGGGTTAGAACTAAAGTAACTAAAGAGGATCGGGTTAAGGGAGGTCAACCAATAACAATAAGTGCCTTGCGAAAGGGAACTTCGGGCCGTAATGCTGCCGTCTTGGTTCCTAGTGCCCCTTGAGAGCCCTTCACGGGGTATACCGGGGGCAGTCCTGGGCTAACGTAAACCATAAGAATAATAAATTAAAAGAGCAACTAGTATAACTAGGGTTACACATTTACACTCCCCGATAGCTAGGAAGGTAGAAAAATAGGACTTGTTGCCATTCAGACAGTAGCTCTGAAGGTAGATGCACGGACGGGACTGTCCGGGGGGCTGAGGGCTCGAGGGTTGGAGTACAGAATAAAGGTGGTGGGTCATCGGTACTAGGCGATCGATCACACCAACAGCGGTACGATGACTCGGCGAAAAGCCTGGTGTGTACAGCCAGCACAGTACGCGGATACTCTAGGTTGTGTTCTTCTAGGGGCGTACGGAAGGGCTAGGCCTGGTAGTGTGGTTACCCGCCTAGGAGTGGGGGCCCGACTCACTGTCTCCGTTTGCCACAACGGAGGTTCCTGGGGGTGAAGCTAGCCTCCCGAACAGGGGGAACTAAAGGTCTGTGCGCATAGAGTCGTGTGCGTGAGTTGCATTTGCATGAATCATGGCATATCATATCACCACACTCATATTTGCATACAACCGACACCCCAACGTATAAATCGGTATGAGACTTTTTATACGATGGGAGCCTTGCAGAAGATCCCTTAACTTATAAGTTTGTATGGGCATTCATATAAGTTAAGGTTACTTACTTATTTACTTGCTTGTTTACTTACTGTTCTCTAGCTGCCATTTTATATAAATTGCTACTTATTAATTGCTTTACTTATTACAATATTTATACTGTTCACCTATTATATCTTGCTAGCATAGGTCCGCTGTCACCTGTTTATTTGGTTTAATCTCCACCTTCATGTCCTTCCCTTTCTTCCTCCCTGCTCGGTACCTAGGAGCCATGGGGGAAGGGGTAGGGGATGATAGGGCTTAGTCTTTATGACTAACGGTTTTCGAACCACAACATTTTAAGTATACCATATGGAAGGGTCACCGCTATTGCAGTTTCTGACAGAGCTGGCCCCGCGACCGTGTTACCATTATCACCAGCCGGGACACACACGGGTCAAATGCCCCTTGATGGGTGGGACCCCACCAGCTCAGCAGCTAGGAGGCCGAAGACGTAGACGCAGACGTGGATCGCGAGGCGGCGACGGCAGGTCGAAAAGGAAGAAGCACCCAGCGATGCAGTACCAGCAGAGTACAGAGTCGGTGGAGTTGGGCCAGTCCAGCTTGGGTGCTCTCGGTTCAGTGACAGTTACGGTGACACTTAGTTTTAATTTTGCTTCCGCGAGTGACTTGTAGTGAGGATTACATGTACCAGGCATAAGCCTGTAGTTTCAGTACTCTGATATATTGTGGACACTCCCTTCGTGGGGATTTATTTATATACATGTGATTATTGTGGACTTGCTCTTACGTTATTATGCTACTATTTTGCGATCGAAAAGGGCCGGCAGAATTGGCGTTTTGTAGTGGTTGCCTTCCCGTGAGTTGGTGCCACCGCAAAGCGGCAATTCTGGGCTAAGACCCCGGTGGTTGAAAAAGAAAAAAAAAGGGGGTCTTACAAGTGGTATCAGAGGAGACCTCGATCGGAAAAGTAGCAGTCCACTAACCCTGGGTCACCCCCGCTCGAGTTTAGTTTGGGGACAAACTAAGCAGCGGAAGCAGTGGTGTGCCCATAAGGGAAATCACATGTGAAAGTCCACTTCATCGTTCATTGGAATCCTTCTTTGTAGCCTGTGGCCTACCCTCCGGCGGCAAAGAACATTTCACATAATTCTCTAGCCTACGATTTAGACTCAACCAACTAGGACTCGTGATTAACCAGGACAATCTATAGTATGCCCTAGTTCAAAATAGACCTTGGGTATGAATTTGGTTAAGGTAAGGAGATACCCAAAGAGAATGAAGGAGGAGTTTAGCACGAGAATGACTACCTAAGACGAAAACTCAGGTGTCCCTCCTATCCCAATCAACGATTACTCAAACCGGTAGGACGACCTTAAGGAGAATTGAGGCCAATGATCTATTAACAGAATGGTAGAAGAAAAGCAGTTTTATCCCGCATGCCTGTGACAAGAATCATTTGGAGGCAACCACCGAGACAAACACTGAGGGTCGGATAGGAATACAAGTTTGGAAGATACCCATTTGGGATTGGGAACATCTTGACTCGGACAAGGTTGTCGAAAATGTGACTCAAGTGCTTGAAGTACGGGGTATATCGACGAGTTTCAGGGTGGAACCCCAAGTCGAAGATTGATGCCCTAGGGATTGTGCACCCAACTGGGACGGAGATAACATGGTAATATAAAAGATGCTTAGCCCAAGGTAGGTAGGGGCTTATCTTTTGTTTATTGGGGGCTAAACCTTTGTTTATTGGGCAAATAGGATTGACTTAGGTTTTCTTAGCCCGAATTTAGGAATAGTGAGATTGAATTTGACATAATTCGACGTTGTTCGGGCAAGATAAGACTAGATCGCTATGTTATATCATCGGAAGTACAATCACTCTAGGAAACTACACGATGTGAGCAAACAATATATTGAAAGACGGATACCTTAAATATAACCCGTAAGGTTGAATTGATTGATTTCGGGCGTACTCGAAGGAATAGGACAATGATCGTGTGGAGATTTTATAGATCTGTTGCCTACACACACAAATGAGAAATTAAATTACCGGAAGTGTGGTGTATCTCAGAACATCTACCCCCTGGAGTGAATAAAAGTGTCATGGATTTGGTGATGCACGGTGAGGTCCTTCAGTTGTTGAAGGCTAAGTGAAAGAATTTTTGGGAAACTATCACAGCCACTGCCCGAGATATAATGGAAGTATGAAGGTATAATTGGAGATTTCATGCACAGGATTCGTCGTCCCCACCCCAGGCACAATGGTAAAGGGAGCGTCGAGGATAGACTGGACGAGGTAGTTGGCGTCACTTCGACCCGAAAGAAAACTCTTGTGGGTGTTTCATAAGAATGGTGAGTAGCTGTTCGTTAACACGGGGTGCCCAAGACGATTGTGTTGAAACGGCCAGTCAACTTAGAGCCTAGCAAGATCGATGACACGACAGTACGGGCCTTGCGACGGAAGAAGGTTCCGTTAGTCAGGGTTTTGTGGAACAATCATGGACAGGAGGAGCATACATGGGAGCCACAGGACTTGATGCGACAGAAGTATCCAGAATTTTCGGTCATGTATACCTCACAACCCCTCTGGACAACCAATTTGTGTTCCTGTTTTTAAACCGGTAGGACTGAAATTTTCAAGGATAGGGGCTAATCTTTTGTTTATTGGGATATATACCTAGTCAATTGGACGAATGGTTCTTAGAATCAAAACTGCACACTGCAAACGTAACGCAGGGATGTAGATCTTTCAACTTTCATGGGATATTACAAGCTTCCTTTTCCCGATTAGAGTCCCGTAGGCTTAACCTTGATTTCGGGGACGAAATCTTTGTTTTGTTTATTGGGATTTGTAACATCCCATTTCCGGCTAGACCCCTAGGAGTCGGTTGGCCGTGATAGAACCCTAGGAAGCCCAAAAACCGAAATAAATCGACCAAGATTTCGGGTTACGGGTTGGTCACGCCTGTGACCGACCCGTCACGCCCGTGACCTGGGGCGTGACTCATTCGACGATCGTCGATCTCAGGGAGACGATCGTCGGGCGCATAATTTTCAACTTGGCCCTATCACGCCGGTGACCTAGGTGTCACGCCCGTGACCAAGGGCGTGAACCCTTCGACGATCGTCGATCTAAGCGCGACGATCGCCGAGCGCGGAAATTACCTTGGCCCTGTCACGCCCGTGACCCCCAATGTCACGCCCGTGACATAGGGCGTGACCATGTTCGACGATCGTCGATTTCAGCTCGACGTTCGTCGACCCAAAATTAGCCTCACGGGCATGTCACGCCCGTGACCAACAATGTCACGCCCGTGACATAGGGCGTGACCGTGATCGACGATCGTCGATTTCAGCTCGACGGTCGTCGGCCCAGAATTGGTCACACGGCCTGTCACGCCCGTGACCCCAAATGTCACGCCCGTGACATAGGGCGTGACCATGTTCGACAATCGTCGATTTCAGCTCGACGATCGTCGAACCCAGAATTGGCTACCCGGGCCTGTCACGCCCGTGACCTATGTGTCACGCCCGTGACAAAGGCCGGAACGTCAGCCAGACTGGAAATTTCGGTAACCGACGTTGTAATCAATTCGGATTATGGGAGGTTACACCAGGAGTATTTATGGGCCGTTTCAATCCCTAATTAGTTAAATAAATAAGGAAATGTTAGTCCAATAGGTACTCGCCACCTGGCAAACGTCTCTTCATTTCCAGCAATTAAATTCTCTACATCATAACCGGAACGTTGATGAGAGAAATATTAATGGCCGTGAACGTTTCAACCTTTCCCCCTCCCTCCTTTCTTCCCTTTTAAAAAGGGCTCCCTAGTCTCAGAGATGAAGTTTCCCAGTCCTTACCTGAAGTTTCGAGCCTCCTACTGTGCTGTAGAAGAATTCAGACGACGCCACCACTGCGCCATGACAGTCCAACGTCCACCTCGCCGTCAAACCATGAATAAGGTCCTCCTCTACTCTTTCTTCTATGGATAGATCTTAGAAATCATTAGGAGAGATATCGGGCTCAAAAGAGCCGGATCGGGTGAGCGTTTCCATGCTTTTCCGAAATTTGCATGGTGGCGGGTTCGCCGGAAACCGCCTCTCCGGCGGCCGTGCCGCCGCCCGACGGTAGCCCTCACCTCAACAGAGGTGGTGGTGGTGGTGGCCGGCCAGGGAGATGGCTGGATGGCCGGGAAATAGCTTTGGAAAAGCTACAGGAAAAATGAGTTTTCAGGCTTCTGGTTTCGGGCTGTTGAAGAAGATGAACAGTGCCATGAGAAATAAATTCTATTTTTAAAACAATTTCTGAATGAAATGTCTGTCTTGTTAATTAAATTGGGAAAAATACCTAGAGGCTCCTCCAGGAAAAATGATCAACATAGGAAATGTAGCTCTTGAAGCCTACTTTAATTTAAAATTAATTTTACTCGATTTAGAATCCTGGTTAGACCACAGCACCGTTTATGGTGAGGTCTATCCAAAGGGCTGTCTTGCCCTTAGAAAAATTCCCCACTCCAATCCAGTCATCAAAATAACTTGAAATTTGGGATGTGGCCTAATATTACCTATATCTAGTTGCTATCCAAAAATGAGAATTTTTGAAGAATATTTTTCTATAGGTTTTAGAAAAATTCAATAATCCTAGCCGAATTTAATTAGATAGTTAAATAATTTCCAAACCCTCCCAAATTTTGGTGAGTGGTCCCTGGGTTCACCATAAGGTTCTGTATAATTTTTCATCTCATTTAGAGATGGTTTGGATTAGAAATGAACAAACCTAAGTTTTGCCCTAATAAGGGGTCTTAGGTTAAAAGTGCACTTTTGATGTTTGAGTTGTCAGATCACCTCAACAGAGGCTGAGATTTTTACCACTGGCTAGTAATATTCTCTAGCACCCCCTCATGGAGTTTGAGGAGGATCGGGGTAAGTTTACCCTAAGGACCAAGGCCAAACCCTAAGGATGGATCTTGGTGGTTTGTGAAGGTCATGTGGTCAAATGACCTTCGATTGACCCGAAATTGGGTGAAGAGAACCATAGGGCCAATATAGTTCTCTGGACGAAATCTTAGTAGATTTGGAGACCGTTGGGATATCTAAAATTCTAACCCTAGTTTAGGGTGCAAAACTTGTAGAGATAGTAAATGACACTAAATCACATCGAAAAGTGATAAGAATTGGGTAGAGTGCATTATAGGGATGGTACAAGCTCTGGATATTTTTCTATGAATTTTATGATCATTATTTTGGATACTCCTTTAATGATTTAGTAGTTGTATGACTTGCTTAGAAAATTTATTATGGAGTACACACTATCTGGAAATTGATGAAATTTAGGCAGAGAACGTTTATTATGATTTTAAATCTCTGTGAATTTTTATGGGATTTTTGGAAGAATAATTCTAAGGCTTGCTTCATTAAGTATGTTTTACCTTCATTATTTGATTAAATATTTAGTGGTATTTAGCAAGCTAGTAAAATTATGATTCTCTGCACAAAGATCTTTTATATATCATACTACTGATTAGTAATTTTTCTATAATTTTCCTATGAGTAATTTCAGTACTTCCTTCATTACGTTGAATTAACGTGATTATACTGGATAAATTATTTAGAGGCTAAATACTTTATGTAAGCTTCTGGAAATTTGTATTTGCGGTTATCTTGCTGTTATTTAATGATCATGATTTTTGAGTAGCCATTACTTAATAGGATCATGTACTTCATGTTTAAAGTGACCCATGGCCCGTCCTTTGAGAAAATTAAATAAATATCGGATTAATTAGGAAAATTATAAGTTTCTGGATTTAGACAAATTATGATATGGTAGACCTCCAGTAAATATTATAGGAGATTTGGAAGATAATTTGGTGTACCTCCACTTATGTACCTCATATAGTTTAGGATGGTCTACATATAGTACACCATGGAATTTTGGTAGTTGATGGTTGGTAGGGCAAATTAAGATTGAGTTCATCATTGGAAGTCAAGATAAGTAGAGTGTGAGACTGGTTATGATAAGGGAGTACGGGGACGACGAAAGATCGTCCATCCCGGGAAGAAGAGAAAGTGTCTTAATACTCTAGGGTTAGAACTAAAGTAACTAAAGAGGATCGGGTTAAGGGAGGTCAACCAATAATAATAAGTGCCTTGCGAAAGGGAACTTCGGGCTGTAATGCCGCCGTCTTGGTTCCTAGTGCCCCTTGAGAGCCCTTCACGGGGTATACCGGGGGCAGTCCTGGGCTAACGTAAACCATAGGAATAATAAATTAAAAAGAGCAACTAGTATAACTAAGGTTGCACATTTACACTCCCCGATAGCTAGGAAGGTAGAAAAATAGGACTTGTTGCCATTCAGACAGTAGCTCTGAAGGTAGATGCACGGACGGGACTGTCCGGGGGGCTGAGGGCTCGAGGGTTGGAGTACAGAATAAAAGTGGTGGGTCATCGGTACTAGGCGATCGATCACACCGACAGCGGTACGATGACTCGGCGAAAAGCCTGGTGTGTACAGCCAGCACAGTACGCGGATACTCTAGGTTGTGTTCTTCTAGGGGCGTACGGAAGGGCTAGGCCTGGTAGTGTGGTTACCCGCCTAGGAGTGGGGGGCCCGACTCACTGTCTCCGTTTGCCACAACGGAGGTTCCTGGGGGTGAAGCTAGCCTCCCGAACAGGGGGAACTAAAGGTCTGTGCGCATAGAGTCGTGTGCGTGAGATGCATTTGCATGAATCATGGCATATCATATCACCACACTCATATTTGCATACAACCGACACCCCAACGTATAAATCGGTATGGGACTTTTTATACGATGAGAGCCTTGCAGAAGATCCCTTAACTTATAAGTTTGTATGGGCATTCATATAAGTTAAGGTTACTTACTTATCTACTTGCTTGTTTACTTACTGTTCTCTAGCTGCCATTTTATATAAATTACTACTTATTAATTGCTTTACTTATTACAACATTTATACTGTTCACCTATTATATCTTGCTAGCATAGGTCCGCTGTCACCTGTTTATTTGGTTTAATCTCCACCTTCATGTCCTTCCCTTTCTTCCTCCTCGCTCGGTACCTAGGAGCCATGGGGGAAGGGGTAGGGGATGATAGGGCTTAGTCTTTATGACTAACGGTTTTCGAACCACAACATTTTAGGTATACCATATGGAAGGGTCACCGCTATTGCAGTTTCTGACAGAGCTGGCCCCGCGACCGTGTTACCATTGTCACCAGCCGAGACACACACGGGTCAAATGCCCCTTGATGGGTGGGACCCCACCAGCTCAGCAGCCAGGAGGCCGAAGACATAGACGCAGACGTGGATCGCGAGGCGGCGACGGCAGGTCGAAAAGGAAGAAGCACCCAGCGATGCAGTACCAGCAGAGTACAGAGTCGGTGGAGTTGGGCCAGTCCAGCTTGGGTGCTCTCGGTTCAGTGACAGTTACGGTGACGCTTAGTTTTAGTTTTGCTTCCGCGAGTGACTTGTAGTGAGGATTACATGTACCAGGCATAAGCCTGTAGTTTCAGTACTCTGATATATTGTGGACACTCCCTTCGTGGGGATTTATTTATATACATGTGATTATTGTGGACTTGCTCTTACGTTATTATGCTACTATTTTGCGATCAAAAAGGGCCGGCAGAATTGGCATTTTGTAGTGGTTGCCTTCTCGTGAGTCGGTGCCACCGCAAAGCGGCAATTCTGGGCTAAGACCCCGGTGGTTGAAAAAGAAAAAAAAAGGGGGTCTTACAAAGTCTCCATCTTATCCCTCCATCCATCCTGGTCAAGTCGTCAACCCCCAACTGGGCATGCCTACGTGCTCGGCTTCGGCCTCTTCGGGCATAAGGATGCTGAGGCCTACAAGAGCATGACCCTATGCCAGCTCGGCCATGAGGGCTTGTAAGCCCAGATGCGTTCCATGGAGATGCATCACATGGTGGTTCCCCGTAGCTTCAACCTCAACCACCTCCTGCTAAAAGCCGAGCAGGATTGCGACATCGCGAAGGAAAACACAGCCGACCTGACGAGGCGACTACAAATCGCTGAGAACCTTCTCGCCAAAGCCGTCGGCGGGATGGTAAGTGCCGACTACCCCCTTCTCTTTTTTACTTAAGGTTTTTCACATATTTTTGTTCTTACAATTCTTTGCCTTGTAGGACGCCGAGTCCGCGAGTGAGCTGCGGGCTCGCGCCGCCGAACTGGAAGAGGAGAACAAGAAGCTGAAGGAGGAGAATAAGGGGCTCCACAGCGAGCAGATCCGATAGATGGACATATTCTTCCCTCTATTCGGCGGCGAGCCGAGCATCCCTCCCAAAAGGCCAAAGATCTTAAGCGAAGGCGAGGTCGCCGAGAATTTGCGGCTCAACTCCATCATCACTATCGAGTACACCCTGAAGATTATGAAAGAAACACAGGTGCTGGTGGAAGGCTATGAGGAGGTATCTGCTAGAGACCTTGTGTCAGACCTCTTCCTCGTTACTCCCCCCAGGGAGAAGGCGACTAACATCGACTCGCTGTTTAGCAAGGTGGAGGGCTACAAGGACAATCAACCACAAGGGGAGGGCAAGTTCTAGCTTGTCGGTCCCTTCCTTCTCTACTGTTGTAATTCTCCCTCCTTTGTAACATGTAATATTCTTGTTAATGAATAAGTACTTATCTTGAATCCTTCTCTTCTCCCTTTTTTGAATCCACTGTGATGTACTTGCCTACAAGCGTTGGGAGACCTTGACATCTCGCCGACCCTAGACTATTAGTAGGCAGAACATCCGCCGAGCTAAGCTCGCAACTACCCAGCTCGCCCGCGAGTTGTCATTTTCGTCAATGGTAAGCTGAAGTTGCCAAAAATCCCCAAGTAAAAAACCTGAGGTGGTGGGAAGTACTTGCCGAGGACTTCCTCAGCTCGCCCTCCTCAGTGGATGCCGAGATCTTTGCTCGCCATACTCTCATCTCGTCGTGGGATGATGCCACCCCCAAGGTAGTGGGACCAGATGATTTGCCGAGCTGGTCTCGCGAATGCCAAGCTCGCCTATTACAGCTCTTCTTCTTTGAGACCCAACAAGCCAAAAATCTTTCAAGTGGAACCTTTGCGGGTTGGAATATAGCTGTCGATAGTAGCCACGACCAGCTCGCCCAGGGATGGCTAGATCCAACCCTTTATCACCTTTGCACTCTTTGTCTTTGAAGTCTGTTAGAACACCTTATTACTTATTTGGGCTAGGATTACTATTCTTTGTTTAAGATGTTTATTTTGACCCAACTTGTATAGTATAGGGTCATAGGTTATTTCAAGGGTTGTTACTTCAATAGGAATTCCAGATAAGCTCAGTTCGACGAACGCAGAGCTTAGTTTGATGAACACAGAGCTCAGTTTGACGAACACAGAGCTCAGTTCGACGAACGCAGAGCTCAGTTCGACGAACTCAGATTTCTAACTCTGAGTTTAGGTTGAAGAATGTTGAGGTCCGATCGACGAACTCTGATCTCAACTCAAAGGCTCAGTTCGATGAAATCCAAGCTCAGTTCGACGAACTCAGGACTCAGCTCGACGAAAGAGAAAATTCAGTTCGACGAACTCCAGGATCAGTTCGATGAATTCCGTGCTGAGTTCGACGTTCAGGAAGTTTCTCTATACAGAAGGCAGATGTTTTGAAATGCTTGGTAACAGTCAGTTATAACTCTGATATTTAATGCTAAATATTCTAAACGAATATATCCGTTTAAGGCAGCATTAAATATGGATTTATCACAGAGTTTTAATTCTAATTAATTCCAAGGCAGTTACATTCTCAAGGGATTCTTCAAACATTTCAAGAATTGTTTCATTTAAAATACTGAATTCCTCCCTAACAATATATATATATATATATATATATATATATATATAAAGAAGATTGCTGCTTCAACAAGATTATGGGGGACACACAGATATTTTGAGATATACAGATATTCTGCTTCAGACTCTTCTTAAGTGACATCCTAATTCATATTTGTCTGGAATATCTACTAGAGAGCAAAAGCTTACAAGAAGGCCTACACCCTGAAGAAAAGTTCACTCTCCTGATCACAATCTCTACTCAAATCAGGGAGAGTATTTTACAACATCATCCACTAAGTCTTCTCAGAGGTACTTGATAGAGAAGACAATATATAACTCATTTAATTTATTTCCAAACTATGTACATGGTTCTAACTCCCTTTAAAAGTTAACACTTGGTTCATAAGTCACCTGATCAAAAGACTTAGGTTTGGTTTTTGGGTTCCTGGTCAAAACCCAAAGGGTTTCTAGATCTCCCTTAGAAAATAGATCTTCTGGTGGCAGGGCACCTGAGCAAAAACCTATAGTGGATACCTACCAGGGTGGTAGAAGAGTGGACGTACCCAGATTTATTGGGGAACTACTATAAAATCCTTATGTCGTCTGTGATTGTTATACTTTCTATTTGTGTGCTGTGGTTTTTATTTATATATATATATCACTAACTTTAAATCCGCTATAAAAATAAATTAAAGTTTTAAAATACTATATTCACCCCCCTCTAGAGTAAAGTTAGATCTATCCCTCACTTTCAATTGGTATCAAAGGTAGGTTTATTTGGTTTTAGAGTCTAACACCTGAACCAACAGATCTGATAGATCTTATTTTACCTAGAAATATAGCATGGCACAAAATAAGGAGTACTCAAGCACTAGAACTCCTGCTTGCAATCTTAATAAGTTTGCACTATGAAAAGCATGGATTAGGTTATATATGAATTCTATTGATGAAGACATCTACAATTCTATTTTGACAGGACCACTTTCTCCACTATCAATAACAAGCACCAATGCTACACCACCTACAGAATGGACAGAAGCTCAAAAAAACTAAGAATTGCTAATGCAAAGGCTATGAATATACTAGCCCAAATAATGTCTGATGATATTTTTCAGAAGGTTGCTGAATGCACCTCAGCAAAAGATATCTGGAACTCCCTCACTACAATGGTAGCTGGATCAGCAGATGAAAGTAAAGAAACTGAATCTTCATCCAGTTCAAGTGAAGATGATGAAGAATCAAAAGCTAAAGTAGTCTGTCTGATGGCATTCAATGCATCAACAACAATTCTGATTTTGAATCTGAGTCTAAGGAAGATCAGGTAATTTCAACCTTTGATTTTACATCAGATCAATTCAGAATAAATTTTAAATTACTTTATAAAGATTTGATACAATCTGAGAAGGAAATAAAATTTCTCAGAGAAAAATTAAATGAACTGAATAATTTATCTTCAGAAAACTTTAAACTTAAAGAAGATTTGAAAATTGCTAATGAACAAATAGTTTCTCTAGAAAACAAATTATATGATGCTAAGATGTTTGAAGAATATTTTAATGGGAGAAGTATCAAACTGATGAATATCACAAGTACAGTCAATGTTAGATTAAATGGCAAACTTAGCTTGGGAGCTTCATCTAGTCAACATCAACTCCTTCAGAAAAATATTTTAACTACCCCTGAAAAATTAATTTCTGCTAAATGAAAATAAATATTAGAGGATACAAAAACTAAAGTTTTGACAAAGAGTGTTCTAAAACAAAATAGAAATTTTCAGAAAAACTATGTTCAATAGAATTCATCGAACCAAGTTCGACGAAATCAATATTATTCGTCGAACAGAGATCGACGAACTATGAACACTGGAAATGGTGTTCAACGAAATCACTGTTATTCGTCGAACAGAGATCGACGAACACTGAATACATAAAATGAATATTACTATTTTGTGAATAGAGCTCGACGAACTCACTACTATTCGTCGAACGAAGCTCGACGAAATCAGTATAAATTGTCGAACTCAAATTTTCCAAACAAAAAATTTAATTCTTTTCAAAAGAATAATCAAACTCAAAATTCTATAAACCCTTTTACTGAGTGGATCATTCCTCACATGAGATATCATCCACTTGGATATAAAAATCAACCTAAATATTCTTATATTTCTACTTATTGTGACAAAAAACTAGGACTCAAGGTAATCTGGGTCAAGAACACCTAACTTATTTTTACAGGAAAAGAACTATCCTTCCACATAGGAACATCGGTATTTGGATTGTGGGTGCTCTAAACACATGACAGGAAGAAAATCATGTTTAATGTTGATGAATATATGAGCTTGCATCCAGAAGCTGTTGTTCCCACAGTCTCTTCCCAAAAAATTATTGGTGTTCAAGATCTAAAGCTAAGCAAAAGAGAGTTTGAAGATCCAACCAGAAAGCTGATTTTCACCAAATCTTCTTCAAATTCTTCTTTAGTTGCACGTCAGAAGGACTCTTAATTTTTGATTATAACTTTGAACTTTGTTGTTATGTTTATAAACTTTCTCAAAGCACTTTTTATATCTGCTGAAAATTTATAATTCAGTCAGATAAATAAGCTTTGTGTTTTCATTTTTGATAGTATCCTAACCCAAATAGGGGAGATTGTTGGAACACCCTATTGTTGATTTGGGCTAGGATTACTATTCTTTGTTTAGGATGTTTATTTTGACCCAACTTGTATAGTCTAGGGTCATAGGTTATTTCTAGGGTTGTTACTTCAGAAGGAATTCCAGAGAAGCTCAGTTTGATGAAAGCTAAGTTCAGTTCGAAGAACGCAGAGCTCAGTTCGACGAACGCAGAGCTCAGTTCGACGAACTCAGATTTCTAACTCTGAGTTTAGCTCGACGAATGTTGAGCTCTGATCGACAAACTCTGATCTCAACTCAAAGGCTCAGTTCGACGAAAGCCAAGCCCAGTTCGACGAACTCAGGACTCAGCTTGACGAAAGAGAAAATTCAGTTCGATGAACTCCAGGTTCAGTTCAACGAATTCCCTGTTGAGTTCGACGTTCAGGCAGTTTTTATATACAGAAGGCAGAATGTTTTGAAATACTAGGTAACCGTCAGTTACAACTCCAATATTTTATGCTAAATATTCTAAATGAATATAACCATTTAAGGCAGCATTAAATATGGATTTATCATAGAGTTTTAATTCTAATTAATTCCAAGGCACTTACATTCTCAAGGGATTCTTCAGACGTTTCAAGAATTGTTTCATTTCAAATACTGAATTCTTCCCTAACAACATATATATATCTAAAGAAGATTGATGCTTCAACAAGATTATGGGGGACACAGAGATTTTGAGATATACAGATAATCTGCTTTAGACTCTTCTTAAGAGACATCCTAATTCATAATTGTCTGGAATATCTACTGGAGAGCAAAAGCTTACAAGAAGGCCTACACCCTGAAGAAAAATTCCCTATCCTAATCACAATCTCTACTCAAATCAGGGGGAGCTTTTTACAACATCATCCACTAAGTCTTCTCAGCGATACTTGACAGCGAAGACAACATCTAACTCATTTAGTTTATTCCCAAATTGTGTACATGGTTCTAACTCCCTTCAAAAGTTAACACTTGGTTCATAAGTCACCTGCTCAAAAGACTTAGGTTTGGTTTTTGGGCACCTGGTCAAAAGCCTAAAGGGTTGCTAGATCTCCCTTAAAAAATTTATCTTCTGGTGGCAGGGCACCTGAGAAAAAACTTGTAGTGGATACCTACTAGGGTGGTAGAAGAGTAGACGTACCCAGATTTATTAGGGAACTAATATAAAATCCTTGTGTCATCTGTGATTGTTATACTTTCTATTTGTGTGCTGTTGTTTTTGTTTATATATATATATATCACTAACTTTAATCTGCTATAAAAATAAATTAAAGTTTTAAAATACTCTATTCACCTCCCTCTAGAGTAAAGTTAGATCTAACCCTCACTTTCAAAGTCCAACTACCTGGTTCTTGAATTTAGATATAGCCATGTCCACCGAGAATCCCAACCTCGTCAGCTAGGTGAGAGCCTGACGGCAGAAGTGCCTCGGGACTCAGCACTAGGGTCATAATGACGTCACTCAAGGATCCCAGCCCTTCCAGCTTGGTGGAAGACTGATAGTGGGAGCGTCTTGGGACCTAACCCTAGAGCAAGAACAAAACTCCTTTGGCCAACCTCCGGAGGCTACCACCGGCCCAATCAGCTAGGTAAGAGACTAACGACGGGTGTTAAGCATCCACCAGAATCAGCTTTAGGGTCATAACGACATCACTCGAGGATCTTGGCCCTGCCAGCTAGGTGGAAGCCTGACAGCGGGAGCGTCTCGGGATCTAACCCCGGAGCGAGAACAAAACTCCTTTGGTCAAACCCCGTGCGCTACCACCGACCCAATCAGCTAGGTATGAGCCTAACAATGGGTGTTAAGCATCCTCCGAACTCAGCTCAAGGATCATAACGACATCACTCAAGGATCCTGACCCTGCCAGCTAGGTTGAAGCTTAGCAGCGGGTGCGCCTCGGGACCTAACCCCAGAGCGAGAACAAAACTCCTTTGGCCAACCTCCGGGTGCTACCACTGGCCCAATCAGCTAGGTAAGAGCCTGAAGGTGGGTGTTGAGAATCCACTTGACTAAGCTCTAAGGTCATAACGACGTCACTCGAAGATCCCGGCCCTGCCAACTAGGTGGAAGCCTGGAAGCGGGAGTGTCTCGGGACCTAACCCCAGAGCGAGAAAAAAACTCCTTTGACCAACCTCCCGACACTACCACTGGCCCAATCAATTAGGTAAGAGCCTGATAGAGGGTGTTGAGCATCCACCGGACTCAGCTCCAGGGTCATAACGATGTCACTCGAAGATCCCTGCCCTGCCAGCTAGGTGGAAGCCTGGCAGCGGGAGCGTCTCGGGACCTAACCCCAGAGCGAGAACAAAACTCCTTTGGACAACCTCCGAGCGCTACCACCGGCCCAATCAGGTTGGTAAGAGCCTGAAGGAGGGTGTTGAGCATCCACCAGACTCAGCACCAGGGTCATGATGATATCACTCGTGGATCCCGGCCCTGCCAGCTAGGTGGAAGCCTGATAGTGAGAGCGTCTCGGGACCTAACCCCAAAGCGAGAACAAAACTCCTTTGACCAATCTCCAGCTCTACCAGCTAGGTGGAAGCCTGGAAGTGGGAGCATTTCAAGACTTAGCTTGATAAAGATGACTTTCCACAAACTTGATCTGCAAAAGAGTTGGAGCATCAAAGGATTTCATACTCTAGGTGTGACTTAGGGTCTCGCCCTACACATTTTAAAGGCGATACCCCCCGACCTTAGAGCTTCCTAGACAATGTACGGGCCTTCCCAGTTAGGGTTGAGCTTCCCTACTACTATTAATCTTCCTGCCGTATCCACCTTTCTCAGGACAAAGTACCCTTCCGCGAACTGCTTGACCCTAACGTGCTTATCAAAGTACTTATATATTCTTCATTTTACCTCTTCCTGTTGGATGGCGGAGAGATCACGCAGTTCCTCCACCATGTTGAGGGAGAGCCATAGCTCCTCCTAGTTTTCAACTTGCCATTCCTCCCTGACTGCCTCTGTCTCGACCACCTAAGGAATCCGAACCTCGAACTATATCGGAAGCATGACCTCATATCCATGGGAGATCTTGAAGGGGGTCTCCCCCGTGGGTGTGTTAGGAGTGGTTCTCAAGGCCCAATGAACTGATGGAAGCTGCTCTACCCAGCTACCCTTAAAATTCTCCACTTTCTTCTTGAGGAGGTTGACGATGATTTTGTTCACCTCCTCCACCTGCCTGTTGCTCCTGGGATGGTTGACCGACGCAAACCTGAGATTGACCACGAGCTGTCCGTAGAAATTAATGAACTCGGCGCTGGCGAACTGAGGACCATTATCCGTAACAATGGCCTGGGGCAGGCCGTGCCGACAGATGATATCCCCCCATACAAAGTTCCTGATTACCTGGGAGGTAACCTTGGCTAGCGCATTCACTTCCAACCACTTAAAAAATAGTCAATCATCACCAGCAGGAACCTCCTCTACCCGCTGTCCTGGGGGAAAGGTCCTACCAAATCCATTCCCCAAATGGCAAAGGTCTAGGTGGCATGATACTCCTGAGCTACTGAGCTGGTTGAAGTTAGAGGGGGACAAATAGTTGGCACTTCTGGCATTTATTTGTGAACTCCACAACTTCCTAACTTAGGGTCGGCCAGAAATACCCCTGTCAAACTATCCTTCCTTCTAAGGTTCTGCTTCCCGAGTAACTTCCGCACTCCCCGGAATGGACCTCCTCTAAAATCCTCTAGACCTCCCCCCTTGGACACACAACGTGCTAACATTATCGAGAGGGTCTTTTTGTACAGTTGCTCGTCACGCATGAGATAATATGTCGACTTGTGCTTAAATTGCTTCTTGTCCATCCCCTCCGGAAAATTCTCATGTGGAAAGGAAAGTTGCGAAAGGATCTGTCCACGAGGGGCGTTGGTCCACCTCCATCAGCTCCCCCTCTTGGATGGATGAATGGAACAGGTCGGTGTTGGTACCTCCCACCCAGGGACCATGCTTGACTAGCTGATCAACCTGCTCATTCTCCTCCCGCGACACATGTCAGATGGAGAAGGTCTGGAACATACCGATGACCCCCTTCACCTTTGTCAAGTATAATTGGAGATTATGTTCCCTTACCTCAAACTCCCCATTGATCTGGGAGGCCACCGCCATGGATTCAGAGAGGACCTCCACATCATGCACCCCCAGCTCCCTAGCTAGGCGAAATCTTGCTATCACGGCCTTACACACGACCTTAATTGTTAGTGAAGGGAAAGTGCACCACCATAATTTGCTCGATCCTCGTTCCCTAAGGTCTCTCTAAGATCAGCCCCACCCCCAAGTAATGTCTTCCCGACGTGTCGTCTACCATCACCTTCTAAGGAACCAGGTGAGTGAGTTCGGCCTCCGCCACCTCGACCACATAGTCAGCCAGAAATTCGGCCATTGCTTGGGCCTTGATCGAGAGGCGCAGGACGAAAGAGATATCGAACTCACTCAGCTCCATCGACCACTTTGCCAACCTTCCTGAATGCTCCAACCCCTCGAAGATGTTGCAGAGGGGGTGGTCAGTAACCACTCAGATGGAGTGTGCCAGGAAATAGGGTCGGAGCCTCCGACCCAAGATAAACAAAGCGAAGGCCAACTTCTCTAAGATTGAATATTTGAACTCCGCCTTCCTCAAGACCCTACTCACGTAGTTTATGGGCAGCTTCTTCTTCCCTTCTTCCGGAACTAAGACAAAGCTCACTGACTTGCCCCCGACCCCAAGATACAGGGACAGATCTTCCACTTCCTTTGGCCCTTGGAGCAGAGGTGCCTGAGTTAATTGCCTCTTCAAGGCCTAGAATGCCTCCTCGCATTCTTTCGATCACTCGAACTTCTGGTCCCCTCTCAGCGCTTTGAAGAAGGGAGATCGCTTTTCTTCTGCCCGAGAGAGGAACCTGCTGAGGACTTCCAACTTCCCCATTAGTCGCTGCACCTCATTAGCATTCCGAGGCGACCCCAACTTCATAATTGTCTTGACCTTATGAAGGTTAGGTTCCACCCCTGCGGGGGTGAGAAGATCACCCAGGAACTTTCCCCTGCTCGCCCCAAAGACACACTTCAAGGGGTTCAACCTCATCTTATATCTTCGGAGGGTGCCGAAGGCCTCCTCTAGATCCTGGAGGTGGGAGTCTACTTCCCGGCTTTTGATCATCAGATCATCCACATATACCTCGAGGTTCCTCCCTTTTTTCTCCTGGAAGACTCGATCCATCATCTTTTGGTATGTCGCCCCTGCATTTTTCAACCCAAAGGGAATCATCTTGCAGCAATAACACCCATCCCCTGTGATGAATGATACATCTTTTACATCGAGAGGGTGTATCCTAATTTGATGATAACCTGAAAATGCATCTAAAAAACTCATTACAGGAAAACTTACGGCTGCGTCAACCAGCGCGTCGATTCAAGGCAAGGGGTAACAATCCTTAGGACATGGTTTATTTAGCAAAGAAAAATCAACACACATTCTCCACCGACCATCTCCTTTTTATCCATTACAATGTTGGAGACCCAGCTGGGGTATAGGATTTCGGATACAAAGCCGGCCTTCAGGAGCTTGTCCACCTCCTCCCTGACAGGTTCAGCCAACTTGTCCGCAATGGACTTCTTCTTCTGCTGGATGGGACGGACCTTTGGATCCAAGTTGAGATGATGGCAGGCAACATCCACGTCGATCCCCGAAATATCTGCCGAACTCCATGGGAAGATGTCCATATTCTTCTAGATGCATGCCAGCATACTACCCTAGTCCTCCGGGGTCAACCCCCTGTAGATGCGCACTTTCACCACCTTGCCCCCCTGAGTCAGAACCTCCATCTCTACCACCTCTTCGGCAGCCTCCAGCTAGGACTACTCCTCCTACTCTCTGGCATCCCCCTCTCTTGGGACTCGGATCTCCTCCCTCTGAGCTACCTCCATGGCCTTCACCTCGGCCAGCTTTTCCAGAACTTCTTCCTCCACCTCCACCCGGGTGCGGATCTCCTCCCCTACTTCCATCTCCACCACCTCTCCTTCAACCTCCTGCCTAAATAGTTCCTCCATCCTCTGCTCCATCTCCTTGGCTCCTCCCTACCAAGAGATGGAGTTCACCATGGTAACGTAACATTCCCTCGCTACTTTGGGGTCTCCCCGAACCCTGACCTAGACCCCCCTCAGTGTTGAACTTCACACACTAATGGAAGGATTAGGTGACACAGTGGGAGGCACTGATGTGAGGTCCTATGAATATGGCTTCATAACTACTAGGGGCATTTACGATGACGAACCTATAATTTTGGGACTGCCCCCCTTCCCCCAGAATGGCATGGAGCCCCACTCCTCCTTCAACCTCTTTCCTTTCCCCGAAGAACCCAAACAAAGGTCGGTCTGAGGCAAGCACTCTCTTGGCCTCCACTTTCATCGCATCAAACGCCTTTTTGAAGATGAAGTTGATCAAACTCCCGTTGTTAATGAGGATCTTGGAGACAGTAAACCCTTTGACCGCGGTCTGAATGACTAGAGCATCGTAGAAAGGATCCTCATGATTCGGCATGTCACTCCTAGAGAAGGTGATCTTCTCCTACGGGGGTGGGGTCTGGGATATGGAGCTAATGCTCCTTCGGTACATGGTATTGAGGCTTCCTGGAAGGGAATCCTCAACTCCCACCCACTCCCGCCTCCACCCATGGATCCTCCTCTGCCTGAGCTAGTACTTCCTCGATCAGCACCTCCCGGCAGTCCCGCTGCTGCTGTTCCCTGTTTCCTCTCACCTCGAGGAACTCCGGGCACGTGGCTGTAGTATGCCCCTCCTCCTAGTGGATGTCATAATCGGGTAACTCCACTCTGACTTCCCTCCTTCTCCTCTGCTGACCCCTCCTCCTCTGCATGGCTATTGCCATATCCTAATGTTGATCGGGGAGAGGAGGCCTTTGGCCCTGCCTCCATCCTGGAGGGTGGAATTGACCCTAGCCCCCCTGGAGATTGTCTCCTCTGTGTAAACCTCTCCGCTGACCTTGGTCTTGCCACTCCGGCTGCCTCCAGCCGAGCCGGTTGTTCGGCTCCTGATGCCCCCACCTGGGTTGCTGCTGCTGCTCTCTCTACCGGGGTTCGGCTCTCCTCACCTCAAAACCTCGGCCACCTCCTAGCCACTTCTCCTCTTCCGTGGCCCATCGGGCCAAATTCTTTGCGAAATCGGGATTCGACGCCTCCTCGTCGACTTCCCTCACCACTCTCTCCATCAGTTCCACGTAAGAGAGAGGCGGTACCCTCTTCAGCTCCATCCTGAAGAAACCCTGTTACAACCCTTAGGTGAAGGCCAATATTAGGGTGTGCCCTGACATCTCCTAGACCTGGGTGACCTCCTCTTAGAAATGGTCCACATAACTCCCCAGCGTCTCGTTCACCCCCTGCTTGATGTGGAATAGGGACTCCGAATCCATCTTCCTCTTCTTGTAAGTCGTGAACCTCAATATGAACCCCGAGTGTAGATCCTCAAAGCAATAGATGGAGCTGCCCGGTAGCTGGTGGAACCACTCTCTCGCCTTCTCCCTGAGGGTGATGGCGAAGATCCTGCACTTAAAAGCATCTGACATTTGCCTTATGGAAACCACATCCTCGAACCATTGGATGTACTTGACCGAGTCATCCTTCTCGGTGTACTAGGACATCTTCGGCTCCGTGAACCCCTCCAGAATTGGGGCAGAAGAAACCAACTCACTAAAGGGGCTACTTCCCACTGCTGAGCGAGCCAGAGGATCTCGCACCCCCATCTCGCCGAACCGGCCTCCACTTGCCGAGCTGGGAAACATCACTCGCCTGGGGAGATCTCGCTCCCTCCCCTCTCCTACAATAACTCTCCGAGCCAGGGCATCCTCTCCCTGGGTTAGGGCGGAGTCGACTGGGATAGCTGGCGTCGAGCACTCGACACGCACGCCAAGTGCGAACCTGATGAGGCCTAGCACCTCCTTCCTGAGCTCCTCAAACATACCAACGATGGCGAGAGGCAGAGGAGGTAGTGAGTCGGCCTTATCCGAACCTTGCCCTTCCCCTCCAGTCATCGATCCTGCTGAATATTTTTGATGCTAACCACTTTCCACGCTCACCGCACCAAAATGTATAAACCGAAAACTAGGTCTCTATGGAGTTCACCCTTGGGGAAGGGGTGATCGCACTCTTACTTCTCCCTCGCAAGGCAAACAACTAAGGGATCAGAATAGGGGATGGACCCAAGGCTCCAACACGGAGGTCCCACCACACACCCGGAAGATCTTAGAGCGCTTCCCTTCCATAGCCAAGTGTCGAACTAAGGATACCTCAGAAAGCGCAGGAAGACCGGGGCACAAGTAAGCATGCCCTCTGAGGTATCCCTTTGGGGTCTATTTATAGATTTCTGAAAATGGCCTGCAAATAACAAACCTACACTATTCTAAACAACTATATGTAACCCAACTGGGTCTGCCAATAGCGTAACTCCGCTGTTCTATAAGGCTATAGGCAGGCGAACATGGGTAAAATAGTAAAAATACATCACAGAAAAATTTGGCAAGTGGCCCTCTAAAAACCTCTACTCGCCTAGGGTGGCGAGTGCTCGATGGAGCTGGCACTCACCGTCTCCACTCGCCTGGGGCGACGAGTGATCGATGGAGCTGGCACTCACTGCCTCCCTACGGCCCTGGGCGAGTGCGGGGCAGAAACACCCCACTCGCCAAAAGGTGCGAGTGCTGTGTAAGCCAGACACTCGCTTTCTCAGCACCCCACTACGGGTCAATCCTTACTTACCACCTGAGAGCAGACGGCGCCGACTTCAAGGGCTTCACTCAATGCCAAGGAGAAAAAGTGTTGAGTGACTGGGCCTCACTCAATGCTAAGGAGATAAGACGTTGAGTGTCTGGGGCGGCGAGTGCTCAGTGAGGCTTGCACTCGCCCGGTGAGGCTGGCACTTGTTGCCCCCTATGTGCCTGGGCGAGTACAGAACTAGGCCTGCCTCTACTCGCCCGCTACTTGCCCACCACCTGGGATGAGTGCAAGCCGACCTGCTCCACTCACCCCTCATCTGCTCCACCCCAACAGGGCGAGCTGAGGAGGTCACTGGGCTCCCGCCTCCTACCGGTTCGCTTGGGACTTGGACTGCTGACTCTTGTCGCCCACTACTCACTTGATATGGGGTTATACACACCAATCCTGCTGGCTAGTATGATCATTTCATAAGTAGACCAAAAAGAACACTTAAACAGTAGTAGTCCTCAATCACAACATATGCATACATATATATAGTCCAAAATGAGTACATATATGAAAGAGAGTGTAAATTGTCTTATGCCCGATACATGTCCAATACAAATAGCTCACTCTCTCAACTCACTAAAAGCGAAAGCTATAAAAATCTCTCTTCAACCTATCGCTGAGTAGTAGCGATAGCTCACGACAACTGCTCATCATGTCCTGCCTTCTCGTGTGACGGGTGCGTCTCCTCGTATGACTGGTGCATCTCCTCGAACTCCTACAGTAACAACTGATCATTAGTCATAAGGACTAAGTCATTTTGTCCTCCCCTCACCCCCGTGACTCCTAGGCACCGTGCGGGTGGATGAAAGCGGGGGACAACAAAGGTAGTATTAACAATATACATGTGACATGGAACTATACTAGCATGACTGTATATATATAAAGAGAAACACTAAAAGGCAGTAATAGTAAAGTAAGAGCAGTGCAGTAATGTACAGAATGGTAAAGTAAACGAGTTATACTACTATCACAGAATGTACCATAACTTATACGAATGCTCGTACAAACTTATATGTTAAGGTTTTCAAAGTAACTCATCATATAAAAGAGCTCATACTAATTTATATGATGAGGGTCTGCAGATATAATCTAAACAATACTAATTAATGTATGTCATGTTATGCAATGCAATGTAATGATTTGAGATGCAACTCACCTACCCGACTCTATGCACAGACCTTTCAATAATTTCCCACTTTTTGGAGATAGCTAGCCTCTCAGGACAAACTATCGTGGCTCACGGTGGCAGTGGAGCGGGTATCTCCACTCCTAGGTGGGCAAGCACACTACCAGGCCTAGACATTAAGTATGAATCAATGCTAAGAACACAATAATAGAGCTCCTGTGTACTCTTGTTGGAAATATACCAGTCTTTATGGTTGGGTGTGCGTTTAGGGGATAATCCTCCAAAACACAGTATAAACAACCTATTGGCCCCAAAACCCGCACTCCTCACCAGAGTCAACGTACTTCTGTCGGTGTTCCGACTGGACCAGTACCGAAAGACCCACCACAACAAGCACAATTCAGGTATAACAATACCTATCCGAGCCTTCAGCCCGAAGGACCAACCCGTCCTCAAATCTTATACATTACTAAGCCTTCAGCTCGTAAGACTAACACGTCCTTAGTGTATCACTACTCAGAGCCTCCAACTCGCAGGACTAATGAGTCATGAACCACTCTAACCCATACCCGGGTGAGGTTGCTATTCTATTCTTTCATCATATTAGACTACTCTTGTCAAACTTTTAGTTATACATATCAATTTATGGTCAATCTTGGACTTCCCGAGGTCTACCCAGTGAAGGGCTCTCAGTAGTACTGGGAGATTCAATAGGATAAAGCTCAATCTCCCTTTCTTAAGATATTTAATAATATTGGTGATGCCCTTATTCAATCATTAATACTATTAGACTACTCTTGTCTATCTTTTAGTTATACACATCGATATATGGTTGATCTTAGACTTCCCGAGATCAACCCGGTGAAGGGCTCGCAGCGATACTAGGAGATACGATGGGATGAAGCTCAAATCTTTCTTTCCCAAGATATTTAATAATATTGGTGCTGCCCTTACTCAAAATTCTCTCTCAAGATTACTCTTGGATTTACATTAAGTGTTTTATGATCTCAAGGGGGGAGGCACGATCTTTCATCAGACTCCCGGTATAACTACACCTCTTAGTGTTCATACACATTACTCTTCTCACACTTAATGGCATGCCCTAGGACTTCAACCAGAAGTTTTTGTTCACCAGATCATGACTCTAACTTCGATATGAACCACTCTTGTGATCACATTAACTTTTACCCCAACACTCGATCTATTGAATGGTTTGACCTTTAAATCTTACTGTTATTCAATTTCTCGTCAAACTACGGGACATTTACTCTCTGGAAATTCTACAACTTTAGAGGAATGATACAAATGTTATATTACAGCTAAGTTCTGATTTTTATGCAGGTCACAAATGATCTTAGAGGTCTAAACTCTATATCAATTTTTGCTAATCGCAAACAACCACTTGTTTGAACAAGCTATGTTCCAAAGAGTGCGCCTACCCAGTGCGCCTACCCAATATTTAGTCCAAATAGTATGAAATAATTTCTAGTGATATTTCATGATCTAACTAGGCTATGGTAAGAAATTCATAATTTTCCATGAAGATTTGATAATTATAAAAATTCTGATACCAAATGACATATATAATATTTACACAAGAGGTACAAGTTCTTTAAGTCCAACGGTCCTAAATAAATTACCACTGCATTATATGTACTAAATAACAGTAATGAACAAGTTTCATAATTTTCCAAGTTTAATTTATCAATGAGCACTATTTACAAATATTTGGTCTATAATGACATTTAACAAAGGAAGTATTAGAAATATGAATCAAAATTTTTATTGATAATTTCCAGTGGTCCAAAATTACATTTTTAATGACCTAGCTAGAGATTAATAATTTTTCCAAGGTGTAATGATCCATAATTTCTATAAAACAACAATATTACCACAATGTCATTATTCAAATAAAGTACCATAATTATTCTCACAAAAATTCTAATAAAATTCATAAGGCTTCACAATATAAGAAAAAGGTTCAAGGCAAAATTTCAGAATTTTCCAGACAGTAAAAATTATAATTTACACAAAAACACTTAAGGATCATATTTATAATTTTTGTTAATCATCATATGTCATTATTTCTAAAAATTCCAAAAAATTTACCAGAGATGTAATATTCTATTATAAGACTAGTGACATAGAACTATAATTTTTCTAATTAATTTGCTTACTTTTATATCTTTAATTTAAAAAGGCTACATAATTAAAATAAATTAAAAACCCTAGGATTTTTGTCTAAAAAATCCTAACATCACTATGGATGATGTATTTCAACATAATAAGCCCACGTCCAATGTTCCATTGGCATACACAAGCCAAATGGGCTGAAATCTTTATTTCCCCATTTTTGCTAATAGCACCCCAAATCTCTACCATATCTCAACATATAAGTTAGATCCACCAACATGCAGATGTCTAATTGACTTGAAATTTTTACCAGGGATTTATAATGTCCTAAGGAACATGCCATCCAAAATGTTTGGTCATTAGGGTTATTTAAATCGCAAATATTTCATTAATATTGAAAATCACATTTTCCCTAAAACTATAAAAAACTTTTGTCCAAAAAATCTCAGTTTTGGACAGAAGGTGTATCTTGGGTACATGCATACATGTCCTAAATTCAAGTTCATATACTTAACCATTATAGATATATTAACAAAATATGTTCTGCCCCTTCCTAAGAAGTAGTCCCACTAAATCTGGCCTACACATAGCTACAATGCTCCAAATTGGCTAATTCAAGTTCCGAATTATAGTAGACACTCAGAACTAAAAAAGCTATGTCAGACAACTATTCATTTAAAGGCATCTAAGAGTACTTAATTTATTTTTAAAAAATTCTATTATAGTGTGACAGATTATATACATGAAATAAATTATACTATAGTTTATAAGATATATATTGTACGAATCTTGAAGTAGATCAAACGATTCCTGGATCATCTCCTACCTCCAGCCAATGGCTAGGATGAGGCTGACTTGGAGCACCTTCTAAATCAAATTCCCAGCCACCCAGCCACCTCCCCGGCTAGCCACCACCACCACCACCTCCATTGAGGTGGTGGCTATCGATTGGCGGTGGTTTGGCCACCGAAGATGGTGGTTTCCGGCGAACCCGACACCATCAAAAACAAGGAATTTTTTCCTTTTTCTCACTTTAGATCGGGCTCAGTTGAGCTCGATTTCTCTCCTAATTTATATAGGATACTAGCATAGAGGGAGGGGAGGAGAAACAGACTTGAATGAGAGCTTGGGGTGGGTGTTTTGTCCATGGGCCCTGGTGATGGCTGTCGTCGACGAGCTTGCTCAATTCCTTAATTCTCTAGCAAAATCTCCGCTCCAAAGCATTGGATCGAATCCTTGTGAGGTGGTGATGGTGGTGAAAGGCTTGAATGGGGCTGAAGAGGAATGTATATGAAGAGTCAAGAGAGGGGGTGGTCGGTCATGGTTTGAAAGCCCCTTTCTCCCTCTCTCTTTGTTGTTAGCCGACTGGAGTAATGGGAAGGTAGTCCCCATGTATGGGAACTTGAAAGTATCTAGCGTCTACCTAAATCATATAGAGTTGGGTGAATAGGTGATTTCTGTGTCTTTTCGCGAAATAAAAATACTTAAAAAAATTAACACACAAACATCGAGATTTTGTAGTGGTTCTCCGAGTTGGGTACGTCCACTTTCCCGCCTCGCCTATCTACTACGGAGGGCTAGATTTGGCTACTTCACCAAAATAAGATTTCAACAAATCTTACACCTCGAATCCGCAACTCCTACAACTCGGAGACGACGCTCCTACCACTCGATCCACAATCGGATCTACACTCGATCCACAAACTGATCTACAACTTGATCCACAAACGGATCTACCACTCGATCCACAAACAGGTCTCTTAATTGGAGATAAATCTACTACAAATGTAAAGGAATATTACAAAATAATTTTACACAATCTTAATCAAGATCTGGAGTCGTGTATCCTTCGTTCTTCGATTAAGTCAATCTTGAAAAGCTTGGAGAACTTGGAAAGTTGAAATGCTTTGAAGACCTTGAATCTTGAACCTTCAATCAACAAGATCTGGAGGAATAGAGATCTTCAGAGATTAGCAATCCAGTCGAATAGGTTGAAGAAGATTGAATCGTGCACTGTTAGTGTCGGCCGTTCTGAGATGTCGCGTGTTTGTACGGAGGCCGATGGGTATTGTTCTTTGGAAAGTTTCACGATTTGAAATTAAGATTAATTAGCATGATTAACAAGATTAGGAATATTAGCAATCCATCCTAAATATATATAGAAATATTCAATAACAACGACTATAAAAGAATTTCCAAAAGAAAACTTCCGAAAAACAATGTGCATGGGTGCCGCAACCCGAGCCTGAATTTGAAAAATTGTCGGAAAAATGACCTAAGTCAAATTCGTCGAGTATCATCGAGTATCACTAGTATACTCGCCGAATAGTTATTGATATACGACGAAAAAGACTTAGAGAAATCCAGCTCAAGCTAGCTAGCCATTCAACGCCAAGGCTGAAACCATACTCGATGAATTCATTGAGTATCAGCTAGTATACTCGACGAATTCAACAACTATAGGCTAGCAGACTCGACGCTCTTGACGCTCTGGAAGAATTTGCCTTAAGAAAAATCAAAGAAGTATCGTTGAGATGATTCGATGAATTCAGCGCTTATCGATAAGTACATTCGACAAATTCGGCGAGTATCGTTAAATACATTCGATGAGTATACTTGATGATACTCGACGAATTTTACTTAACTATTTTTCCAATCTTTCCAGATATTTCACCACAAGTATATAAGAAGAATGCAATGAGTGATAGTAAGTATAGGGATTGAGCAAATGCTCTAGTGGTATGAGAAATCATTGACTTGATATGTCGAGTCAATACAGTTAAATGGAGTATATTGAATATATATGCAGGTAATTCAAGGAAAATAAGCGAGCAGATGTAGCAGATGTAGCTTACAGCTGCATTTAATTAATATATTTTTATGTTAATGCTTCTTAGTATTGCTGGGTGTAGCAGTTATTTATAATGGTTATAAATTTAATGAAGAGAAGTACAAACTAGCAGTTCTATGATAACAAGCAGTAATGGTAGAAGGTATAACAGAGCAGTCAGTATATGAAAGGTAAATAAGAAACAAGAAACCTTAACTTATATGAATGCTCATACAAACTTATAAGTTAAGAGGTCTTTTGTAAGGCTCCCATCATATAAAAAGTCTCATACGGATTTATATAATGGGGTGTTTGGTAATATAAAAGTATGAGTGTAGTGCTATGTTATGCCATGATTTATGCAAGTGCAAAACACACACACACGACTCTATATGCACAGACCTTTAATTCACCCCTTTTGGGCAGCTAGCTTCACTCCCAGGAACTTCCGTAGTGGCAAATAGAGATAATGGGTCTGGCCCCCCACTCCTAGGCAGGTGTCCACACTACCAAGCCTAGCCCTTACGTACTCCTCTAGAAGGACACAACTCAGAGTCACCATGTACTAATGCTGGCCAGATCCACAAGACTTCCTTTGGCTATATGTAAACCACACTCGCCGAGTAAGTGTATCGACGTCGGTGTGAATGACAGTCTGATACCGAAGACCCACCACCTTTTATTTTATGCACATGCAATAGTAATGTATTCTCCTACCGAGCCATCAGCTTGTCGGGCTAACCTTCCCACCACTAAAACCACCGAGCCTACCGCTCGTGAGACCCAACCTAACTCCAACAAAATCGGGGAGTGTGAGTGTATATGTAATCCTAGTTATACTAGTTACTCTTAACATTTATTATTCTTACGGTTTAGGTTAGCCTAGGACTGCCCCCGGCATACCCGGTGAAGGATTCTCAAAGGGCACTAGGAACAATGATGGTAGCCGAAGCCCATCGTTCCCTTTCGAAAGGCACTTACTATTATTGGTTATTACCCAATTCCCGGTTCCCCCTTTTAATATTATATTGGATCTAAACTTAGTGTATTTTGACTTTTTCTTTCTCCATAGGAATGACGATCCTTCATCGATCCCGAGCACCACTTACACTAGTCAACCCATCACTTCTCCCCATGATAATTCCTAACAATGAACTCATTTTTACTTCCCCGAAATCAGTATGATATTAAACTCCAACTCCCTATGCTCAATTCACATTCTATCACAATTTCTGCAGTTTTACTATATGCAGATTAACCTAAGCTATATGATTTACATGATAGGAGGTACTCCAAATTTTCATCCAAAAGCCTTAAGATATTAAATGACGATCTATCATGACAAGTTTAGCCTAAATCAAGAAACTTATAATTTTCCTAATTAATTTGACATTTATTTAATTTTCCCAAAGTTAGGCCATGAGTAATTTTGAACATGAAGTACTAGATTTACTTAAGTTATTGCCACCCAAAATTTATGAACACTATAAGATGCCAAAATAACTGAGAACACAAAATTTCACTAAATTTCATAAATGAATTAACCTGTAATTAATTAATTTAAGATAATACCAATAAATAGATGTAAAGATGGAAGCATCTCAAAACTTAATCCAAAAATTATGCAAAAATTACCAGAGATATAATATGATCACAAAACATTACTAACCAAGTTTCATAACATTCTAAGTTATTTTAACCACTATTGTATCAAAATCATCAATAGGGGAAACACAAAGGTTATAACTACAAGTATAAGCTACTGTTTTCCAAACATTCTACAATAATTTCTAGAGAATCATAATGTTATAAATACCTTCCTGTCAAACTTTCCTAAGGATCCAAGGTCATACGACCCTTCAATATTTTCCGAAAAGTTAAAGGCCTAAACTAACCCTAATTGGTTTAAGTAATGTGCCTAAGTCTAAATGTCACCAAATTCTTTCCTAGGGCATTTCACCACCCTAGAATTACATGGACTAAACACAAAGTCCATACAAGGGCATATCACCTTGTGTCCTTCACAAACCCCCAAAGTTCAACCTTTTGGTTTGAACTAGGGTTTAAGAGCAAATCCACCCTAATCCATCCCATAATCTATGGGAGGGTGTTTACTGACATAACACATTAGTGGACCAAGTATCAACCTCTGTTGAGGTGATTTGTCCCCTAAGCCCACAAGGGACACTTTGACCTAATTACCCCTTTTGGGTCAAGGCTAGGGTTTACTAAAATCCAAACCAAATCATCTCCAAATGAGAAGAAATTTTATACAGAGTTCTATATTGACCCCAAGAACCTCTCACCAAAATTTGGGAGAATTTGTATGTCATTAAGTTCCCTAATTAAATTATTCGATGTTTATTAAATAATTACAAAAAGTATAGAAAAAGTATATCCAAAAATTCCCATTTTTATACAGGTTGTTGGTATAGATAAGAGTGACCCCTAGTCCAAATTTTAGGTCATTTAGATGGCTGGATTGATTGGGGCACTCAAATCAACCACTGCTCAACCCTATGTATAGACCTCACCAAAATGAGTGTTGTGGTCAAACCACTTACCTAAATGGGTTGTAATAAATTTTAAATTACACTAGACTTCAAGGGATACAATTTTCATGTTGGAAATGTTTTCTTTAAGGGGCCCTAGGAATTTTTAATATTTAATTTAAGACAGCCCAGTAAACAGGACAAAAAATACAAAAATCAAAATTAAATAAATAGGATCCAACACAAATCTTAAAGCAGATCAGAGGGCTCCTAGTCATCTTCTTCCTCCAGCCAAGGGCTATGATCAGGCCAGCCTGGAGCATCTCTCAAGCCATTTTCCAGGCCACCCATCCCCCTCCCCGGCCGGCCACCATCGTCACCACCTTCATTGAGGTGTAACATATCACCGGGCGGCGGCACGGCCGCCGAAGGGGCGGTTTCCGGCGATCCTGCAAGGTTGTAAATCCATGAAAATATCTGAAAATCTCCACTCCAATTGGGCTTAATTTAGCCCGATTTCTCTCCTAAAATATCTAAGGATCTAGCCCACGAAGAGAGGAGTAGAGGAGGACCTGTAACCGGGCTTGCCGGCGAGTGTGTTGGTGGTGCGCCATGGCCGGTGGTGGTGCCATCAGGTATGTTAAACGCATAGTGGGAGGGCTCGATTCCTTTGGAAAAATGTGGAAACTCCTTCCCTCTGCCTGTTGAAGCTTTTAAAACACTCAAATGGGGGAGGGGAAGGGCCTAAGCTTCAATGGTCATTAATGACCATTAAAGGCTATTTTCGGCCAAGGTGGTGGGGGTGAACCTGGGCTCAATTTGGACAGGAAATGGCTGGAAACTCCTCCTCTTCACCAGAGGAGTTGAATCCAACAATAAAGGGTGGCCCTTGGCCTCCCTATGCCATGGATGGCCTTCTCCCTCATTTTCTCTCTCCTCTATTAAAGGGGAAAAATGGAGCTTTCTCTCTCCTGATCTTTAAGGCTGAATTTGATGACTACTCCAGCCTATTGGCAGCCCACTAACTCATAATATTAGATAATTAATATGAGGTTAGCCCAAGTGGATAGGGCTTGAGCTTGGGTTAGCCCATTTAGGCTAGTTTGACCTAAACCTAGACTAGGGTTGACCTTGGTCAATTTGCCCTTTGGGTTACCCTCAATGGATCCTTGGTGACCCATTAGACTCCCCTAGGGTCTAGGTAGGGTTGGGTAGGGTTTACTTGGCACTTTGGAGGTCACCTGCCCTTAGTTAGGGCACTTTGGCCATTTTAGGGCTAGGGTTTTCTTGGGTCAAACTAGCCTCTTGGGTTGACCCCAATGGGCCCTTGGTGACCCATTGATCTCACTTTAGGGTTAGGAAGGCATGTGTGGGGAATACCTAGCTAGGGGGAGGTCTACTGACCCTAAGTAGGCCAGTTTGACCCTTTTAGGGTTAGGGTGGACTTAGGTCAACTTAACCACTTTGATTGCCCCCAATGGGTCCTTAGTGACCCTATGGACAACCCAAGGGGTTAGGGGTGTTGTGGTGGGGTCATGAAGTCAAGTTGAAGCCTAAGGTCAAACCCTAAGTCTGGTGGTGAGGCTGTGCTATAGGCAGATCAAGGTGATTTTCACTTTGACCCTTGTTCACTTGGTCCTTTGAGCTTCTTATGATTTTGTCATGACCTTGTCATGACAAAACCACTCCTAGGGGTCTATTTGTTTGAGGGATGTTACATACTAAGACTAGGGTGAGGTCAATTTCATGTTTTGGGGGCCAATTGGACCTGACGGTGAAGGATTGGCCTATGTTGATTTAAAGGGTACTTTATTCAATTTGCCCAATTTGGCGACCCTACGATGGAGCTTTTGTGTCAATTGGGTCCCTTATGATGTACTAAGACCAGGGGTGAGGTCAATTTCATGTTTTGGGGGCCAATTGGACCTAATGATAAAGGATTGGCCTATGTTGACCGAAAGGGTACTTTGGTCAATTTGCCCAATTTGGTGACCCTATGATGGAGCTTTTGGGTCACTTGGGTTTTTATTATGGTTAAAGTTCTATTGGTGAGGTCAATTTGAGTTGGTGAGTCCAATTTGGAGTGAATTGGCCTAGGTTGACTTGCCGAAGGGGCCGTTTTTATAAGACCCCCCTCCCCCATACCAGGGAGGTTATCCGGTCTTATGGCGCCTTACAGTGACACTAACTTACGGGTTAGTCAACACCACAAGACGCAGATCCTGCCGGCTAATACAATCATTCAACCTGTTGGCCAATCGAGAAGAGAAGTATAACAAGTAGTAATAAAACTGACAATTCCAGAATATCACAGTGCAAAATCATAATACATATGAAAACGAAAAGCACAATAGTCCACAATGAGTAAAAATGAGAGAAGGGCTTATGCCCTGTACATATCAAATCCAATCTCTCCCACAAATATAACTAAGTGGAAGCAACTCAAACACAAGTATCATCGTCATCCACTCAATGCCTCGTTGACTCCACTCAATGCCTCAGCTTCCAGAATAATTGGGAGTCAAAAGAGTTGAGCGATGTTGAGTCCACTCAACGCCGCATTGAGACCACTCAACGCTGCGTTGAGTCCCGAACATTCTAGGTTAAAAGCATAGAGTAGCGTTGAGACCACTTAACGCCGCATTGAGTCCACTCAACGCCTCAACATCTAGAATATTTCTAAGTCAAACTTCGTTGAATGGCATCGAGTCCATTCAACGCACTCGACGCCTACCGAATTCAGGATTTTTTCTAATTAACATTCGTCGAATGGTGTCGAGTGCACTAACCGCACTCGACGTCTTCGAGTTCAGGAAATATTCTAAGTCAAAAGCATTGAGTGACGTTGAGATCACTTAACGCCGCGTTGAGTCCACTCAACGCCTCAACATCCAGAATATTTCTAAGTTAAATCCTTCCTATGCATTGAGTATCACTCAACGCCTGCCCACTTGTGCACCCCGAGCTTGATTCAACCTTCTTGACTCACAAGTGTGTGCGAGGGGTCTAGCATGAGATGGGATGTTACAAATCCCAATAAACAAAAAAAAATAATTTCATCCTCGAAATTCAAGTTCTGGTCTACGGGGTTTCTATGCACAAGTATTTTAAGAAACCTTAGGCATAATTAAAATATACCTGAGGAGAAAAGCTCTGGGTACCGTTCTCGCATCAGATCCATTGGCTCCCAAGTGTGCTCCTCCCGTCCGTGGTTGTACCACAACACCATGACCAAGGGAACCTTCTTCTTATGCAGTACTTGAGTCACCGTATCATCGATCTGGACCAACTCTAAACAGACTGATCTATCAGGTGCTACCAGGCATGTTATAGTGGTAATATGCTGCTCTGGCCGAAGGAGAGCTCTCCGAAGTGAGGAGACATGGAAGACATCATGCTGAGTCCCTAACTCTGGCGGCAGCTCCAGTCGGTAAGCCAATCAACCGATCAGCTCAAGGATCAAGTATGGTCCCATAAATCGAGAGCTGAGCTTCTTGTTCCTCTGCACTTGCGAGAGACCATGCACCAAAAATATCTTCAAGAACACCAAGACCACCACCTGGAACTCCACCTTCCGATGCCTCGCATCGTAGTACTTGTCCTGCCTACTCTGTGCTTCCATCATCCGATCCATGATCAACCGTATCTGAGCATCCGTATCCTCAATATAATCCGATCCAAGGGTCATGGGGTCCTATTGGATCCCTAGTTTAGATTTGGGCTAGGTTCACTATTTAGAATGTTTGACCCACCTTATATAGCCATGGTCAAGTCTGTTAGTCCTTGAGTTTAGGCTAGTCATTAGAATCAATCTTCATGGACCAGCCTGCAGTAGACTTCAAGAGACTCAAGACTTAGAAGAATTCAGAGTTCAGATTATTAGTTCGAAGTTCTTTGAACTCAACTCGATGATCGTCGATATCAGCTCGACGAACTCAGAGTTCTTTCTCTGAGTTGAGCTCGATGATATTTGAGCTCAGGTCGACGATTTTATCCTCTAGATAGATTCTCTGATCAATAATCTTGGAGAGAAAATTTATCAAGATATTTCCATATTGAGGTTCTCTAAGCTCAGGTCGACGAACAGGATTTCTCAGCTCGACGAACTTGGAACTCCGGTTGACAAAATTTGCCCAGAGGTCGATGAACTCTATCCCGAGTCAGAATGATAATTTTTCCTCTTCTGTCTCTAATTCATTCTATTATTTGGCAGAAATTCTCTGAGTAATTAATGCTCATATTCTCAAGAATATAGCCGTTCTTGGCAGCATTAATTATGGATTTCATCAGAGTTAATTACTTGCTTATTTTATTGGGACAGTTGGGAAAACTCATCAAAGAATATATTTCCAACGGTTTCATTCTCCAGAATCTAATCAGCAATTAATGCTTAGAATTCAAAATTCAAAGGAAGAATTAGATAGCTAGATATAAAAGAGAATTTTTCAGATGGCTCTCAAAAGAAGGAAGATACAGAGAAGAAAATATACAGATACATAGAATAAGATACAGAACAACATCTGCTCCTTCTCTGTGCAGAAAAACAATCTGTTTTCCCCTTGATCTTACAGAGGACTGAAGAAGAACATCAATCAGATATCATTTGTCTTCTTAAACTTCTACTCCAGGAATCATCAAAGACAACAACTCTAGATCTGTCTACGTGTTCCTGGATTTCAACAAGTCAAGGTTGAAGACCTACACCCTGAGCAAAGCTCCAGGCTTTCTGAATATTTCAACATCTCAGAAGAAGCTTTGACACCATCAATCCACTAAGTCTTCTCTATTATTTAGAGAAAAGAGAAGATAACATCACCTTTCTTAACCTCCTATACAAAGGGTTTATTAACTCCCTTCAAAAGTTTCTTGTTGGTTTTTGGGCACTTGATCAAAAGACTAAAGGGTTGTGAAATCTCCCTGTAAATAGATCTTGTGGTGGCAGTCACCTAAGCAAAACCTGCTAGTGGATTCCTACCAGGGTGGTAGAAGAGTGGATGTACCCAGATTTGGGGAACCACTATAAAATTCTTATGTTGTCTGTGTGTTCATTTTCTCTTTGTTTTGCTATGTTGTGATTGTGTAGTTTAGCTTAGTTTCTATTTCATTTCAAATAACTACTACTATCACTTAATTTCTCTGATAAAGTTTAAAATCAGCCAAAAGATTTAAATCACTTTATTCACCCCCCCTCTAGAGTGAACCAGATCTATCTCCTATCTTTCAATTGGTATCAGAGGGGTGTTCCTTTTGTTTCAAAAGCTAACACTTGAACCAAAAGATCCTAGATAGATCTGATTTGCTGTTCCTAGTTATTTTGTTTATTTTATATCATGGCACAGGACAAGGATTATACAAGCACTAGACCTCCAGTTTGCAGCTTGAACAAGTTTGCAATCTGGAAGGCAAGAATTAAATTATATATGAACTCCATTGATGAAGATATTTTTAATTCAATCTTGACTGGTTCACCAGCTCTAGTGGCTACATCTACTGCAACTTCTAGCACTCATGCTGTTCCACCACCTGAGTGGACAGATGCACAAAAGAAGGCCAAGATAGCTGATGCCAATGCCATGAAGATTCTGGCTCAGAAAATGTCAGATGACATTTTCCAGAAAGTGGCAGAGTGCACCTCAGCTAAAGCCATCTGGGATTCCCTAAACTAGATGGTTACTGGATCTACAGATGATAGAAAAGACAAGAGATCAAATCTCATCTCCTAATATGAGAATTTCAAGAAAGAAGAGTCAAGAGTCAGTGAGTGATATGTACAATAGACTCAGCTCAATCATCAATGAGCTAAAAACTCTAGATAAGGACATAACCCTCACTGAGGTCAATGATAAAATTCTCATGTGCTTCCATAGCTCATGGGATTTTAGAATCTGGCCAATCAAAGTGTCTAGAAGTCTTAATGAGATTTCCACTGAATCTCTACTAGGAAAGCTCAAATCCTATGAGTAGTTAATAAAGACCAGAGAAGCTGCTGAGCAGAATCATCCCTCATCAGCTATAAAGGAGCAAAACATAGCATTCAAAGCATACGAAGAAACATAAGCTCCATTACCTAGTGAAGAACTTTTGAGTCTCCTAGCCAAAAGATTCTACAAAATGGGCAAGAAGGATTCCAGAAGGAAGTCATCTAGACAGGATGACAAACCAAGGTATGACAAAACACCTACTAAAGAGTTTGTGTGTTTTGGATGCAGGAAACCTGGACATATCATTTCAGAGTGTCCAGAGAATAAGAATAAGGAGAATAGAAGAGAAAAGGAAACCAGAAGGCACTATAGCAAGCCTTCCTCCAGCAAGCACAAAAGAAAAAACAAGGGCTTTGTTGCTGAAACCTTGAGTGATACTGAAGAAGAATCCTCATCTCCCAGCTCTAGTGAAGATGAAGAGGAAGCAAGAGCAAAAGAGGTTTGCTTGATGGCTATCAATGCATCAGGCAGCCCTTCTGAAGATGAGCAATCTTAAAAGGAATCTGAATCTGAAGAGGATCAGGTAATCTCTTCATTTGATTTCAATTCAGATAGTTTTAAAACTGAATTCAAATTATTGTGTAATGTCTTGATAAATTATGAGAAGAAAATCAAATAACTTAGAGATAGGATAACTGATCAAGATAATCTTCTATCAGAAAACATCAAATAAAAGGATGAACTAACTATTGCTAATGAACAAATCATTTTACTAAAAACTGAATTATGTGAGGCAAAGCAACTTGAAGAATCTCTCAATGGGAGAAGCCTTAAGCTGATGGACATCACAAGAATTGTAAATGTCAGATTAAATGGCAAGCTGGGCTTAGGTGCTTCATCAAGCTTACCCCCCATATTAAAGAAAAATATACTTTCTACACCTATCAAATTTATCTCTGAAAAAGGCAAAGAGAAATTACATGAGAACAAACCAACTAAAATAACCAAGAAATCTAAGAAAAAGAAAAAGAACAAGAAGATTGTAAATAATAACAATGTTCAGCAGATTTCGTCTAACTTAGATCGACGAAATGTATACAGTTCGTCGAACTCAAGTCGACAAACTCTGAACACAAACTTTTATTATGATTATTCTCTAAACTGCGATCGATGAAATCAGTATGGTTCTTTGAGCAGAGATCGACGATATTGGGGCACAGAGAATGAATACTTTCATTCTCTAAGTGGAGTTCGACAAACTCATTCCCGTTCGTCGACCTCAGATCGACGAACTTACCAGAATTCGTCGACCCCAGTTCAAAATAACAGAATTTTAATTCTTACAGATCATTTAATCAACCAAGAGAATATATTAATCCATTCACCCAGTGGATAATAACACCAAGAAGATATCACCCCCTAGGGTATAAAAATCAACCTGAATGTTCTTATATTTCCAATTTTACCTATGAAAAGAAAGAAGGACCCATGGTAACCTGGGTCAAGAATATCTAATCTGTTTAAATGCAGGTGAAAGATTATCCCATCACATAGGAATAGTGGTACCTGGATAGTGGCTGTTCAAAGCACATGACTGACAGCAAGGACAATCTAATCAACTATAAGTCTAAGCTAGGTCCAAAAGTAATATTTGGTGACTCCAACTATGGCCAAACTGAAGGCTATGGGAAGGTCAAAATTGGAGTTGTCACCTTCAGGAAGATAGCATATGTAAGTGGACTAAAGCACAACCTGATATCCATAAGTTAATTATGTGATGAAAGGTTTCATGTATCATTTAATAGATCCTCCTGTATTAGTACTTCAGTAGATAACAAAGTTGTTTTAACTAGAACAAGAGTAGGAAATATTTATGTAGTAAACTTTAAGTCTGCTAAGTCAGAAATATGTCTGTTTAATCAAACAAGCAATAATAATGAACTATGACATAAGAGATTAGGACATGTTAATTTGAAAAATATTACTAAACTCTCTAGGGATAACCTTGTTAGAGGATTGCCTTCTTGCCCCTACAAGAAGGAAAGCCTTTGCAGGGCTTGTCAATTAGGCAAGCAAACCAAAAACAGTTTTAAGTCTCTTAATAAGAGTGATTCACCTAGGATTCTGTATTTGCTCCATATGGATCTTTTTGGACCCATTATTGTATAGAGCCTGGGAGGTAAATCTTATACCTTAGTGATTGTGGATGACTTCTCAAGGTTCACTTGGGTGTTCTTCTTGAGATACAAGTCTGATAACTTTAAGGTTCTTATAGATTTTCTTAAGAGAATAAGGATTGAGTATTCTACTCCAGTTGCATTGATCAAAAATGATCATGGTACTGAGTTTGAGTCTCCTCCCATTCAAGAATTCTGTGAAAAGGAAGGTATCAGGCATTGCTTCTCTGCTTCTAGAACTTCTCAACAAAATGGGGTATCTAAAAGAAAAAATAGGACCCTAATTGAAGTTGTAGGCACATTACTTGTAGATGCTTACTTTCCCCTATCCTTTTGGGCAGAGGCTGTAAGCACAACAAATTATGTACTGAATAAAAGTCTTATACAAAAACTTAAGGTCAATACTCCCTATGAATTACTTAAAGGAAAGCAACCTAAAGTAGATTATTTTAGAATTTTTTGTTGTACTTGTTACATTGACAATAACAATAAGAAATATCTTAGAAAGTTTGAAGTCAAGGCTGAAATATGAATTTTTCTTGGATATTCCCAAATCAGCAAGACCTATAGGATTTATAATAAATCCACTATAAAAATGGAAGAGACTGTACTTATATCATTTGATGAAACTAACATGTCTTACAAGGAGATGAATGCTTCTACCAGTGAAACTTTGCAGGTACCACACTTATGTAAGAAGTTGGATGAGTTGACCCTTACCAATTAGATTGTTGCACATCCTTCTCCACATGCAGTTGAAGACAATGAAGATGAATCCACTGAAGTGGATGTTGAACCAACAACAGCTCCTATAATTCTACAAGAGAAATTAATTACCCAAGCTGTTACTGAACCAACTCCACCTACTGAGTTTGTCACGCTTAGATATCATCCTATATCTCAGGTGATTGGAGACATGTCAGTGGGTGTGCAGACAAGGCATCAACTACACCAAGACATGATGCATGCCTGCTTCATATCTCAAATTGAGCCCCAATCCATTAAAGATGCTGAGCAAGATCCACACTGTATTATTGCAGTGCAAGAGGAGCTCAACCAGTTTGAGAGATAAGACTACCCAATAATTGGAACTAAATGGGTATTCAGAAATAAACTTGATGCTCAATGTATTATTGTCAGTAACAAGGCAAGGCTAGTTGCTCAAGGCTATAGACAAGAGGAAGGCAATGACTATGACCAAACATTTGCACCTGTTGTAAGGCTGGAAGCAATCAGAATCTTCCTTGCTTATGCTACCTACAAGAAGTTCAAAGTATATCAAATGGAAGTCAAAAGTGCATTCTTAAATGGTGAACTTAAAGAAGAGGTTTATGTGGAGCAACCACCAGGTTTTATTTCTCCAACCCATCCTTCTTATGTCTTTAAATTGCATAAGGCTCTCTATGGTCTATTGCAAGCTCCAAGAGCTTGGTATGAAACCTTAGCTAGCTTTCTTCTAGAGCATAAATTCTCTAGGGACATAGTAGATAGGACATTATTCACTAGACATCAAAAGGATCAAATCTTATTAGTACAAATTTATGTAGATGTCATTATTTTTGGCTTTACTGATTCCAAACTATGCAAGAGGTTCTCTGACCTAATGCATTCTAAGTTTTAAATGAGTAGCATGAGTGAGCTCTCTTACTTCCTTGGCCTCCAAGTGAAGCAACTACCTGATGGCATCTTCATATCCCAATCTAAGTATGCTAAGGAGCTAATCAAAAAGTTTGGGATGTCAGATGCCTCAGCAAAGAAAACACCCATGGCTTCTAATATTGTGATTGACTCTGATGAACATGGCAAGCCTGTTGATCAAAAATTATATAGATGTATTGTTGGGTCTCGGTTTTATCTCAATGTAAGTATGCCAGACAAAATATTTGTTGCATGCCTTTGTGCTAGGTTCCAAGTGAACCCTAAAGAATCTCACCTTACTTTTCTAAAAAGGATTTTAAAATATATAAAGGGTTGTCCTAGTCTAGGACTCTGGTATCCAACTGAGTCAGAGTTTGAGTTGACTGGATACTCAGATGCTGACTTTGCTGGATGTAAAGTGGACAGAAAAAGCACCTCAGGGACATGCCAGTTCCTTGGTGCTAGACTTGTGTCCTGGTTTTGCAAAAAGCAGACATATGTGTCTACTTCAACTACAAAAGCTGAATACATTACAGCTGGCAGTTATTGTTCCTAGATACTGTGGATTCAGAACCAAATCCTAGATTATGGTTTCAACTTAAATAATTCAACCTTACTATGTGATAATACAAGTTCAATTTCCATTGCACAGAATCCAGTGCATCATAGTAGAACTAAGCATATAGAAATAAGGCATCATTTCATTATAGATTGTGTGGACAAAAATAAAATTAAGTCTGTCTACATCTACACTGATTTGTAAAGAGTAGACATCTTCACCAAACCCTTGGATGAGATGAACCATCTGTTCTTTTTGAATCAGCTAGGTATGAAAAATGGAGAAGCTTTAATTTAAATTCTGTCTGTGGTCGAAGAATTTGTCACAGTTCGTCGAACGGAGATCGACGATCTGAGAGATCTTCTCGAGATCTTTCATTGACCTGAGATCGACGATATCATTGTGTTAAGTCATTTTCGTTGACCTGAGATCGACGATCTTGCATCAGAAAACTATTCGTCGTCCTGAGCACAACGAAAAGTTTTCCCCTCTTCAGACTGAGATCGACGATATCTGTTATTCATGAAATTTTTTGTCGACCTGGGATTGAAGACTTTTTATTTTTCGTAGGATAGAGCTCGTCGCTTCATATTCCAAAAACCTTATAATAGGGTTTTTCTTTGAGCTAAATCTCGCACATTCAGAACTCTCTTGCACTTGATCTTTGTTTTTGTTTTGCAGGAAATAATGGTGATTCCAGCAAGCTCTCTCGTTAGCATGAAATTCGATACATGGTTTGATATTGGATTTGAATCTTTCAAACACTCTGATCAGATATTCTTAGATATACTGCAGTTGTTTGAGGATCAGCAGTTAAAGAAGTTTATGACCACCAGGATCAAGATAGCAGTGAATGAGATAAAAGAATGGGTGCATACATCAACTACTCCTGATGTAGATTTAATGACCGGCACCATCTCTTGGTATCAGGTTACTCTAACCCCCACCGTATTAACAGAAATTTTTGTTTTGGTAAATGACAATGGAGATATTGAGATAGAAAGTACTGATTTTGATAATATGTTAATTAAAATGGGTCATACTGGTGAGAACCCTAACAAGCTCCTCAAAAAGAACTTGTCCACTAAATACAAGTTTCTTGCTGATGTTATGGGAAAAGTCTTACTGGGAAAGCATACTGCTCATGACTACATTACCAGACACCAATTTTTGGTAATGTGTGCTGTGGTGAATAAGAAAGCAGTGAATTGGGCAAGGATACTGTTTGATTTAATAAAAAAGAAGAATAAAAAGAAGGAGGTATGTTTTTGGAGGAAGGGATTTTCCTCCAGGAAAAGGCATCTGAATCACTGGTCTCTCTTACCATATTCATCAATGCATCCAAAAGGCTGACTTGTGCTTTGTTTGGAAGATGGGAGAGGACCATTATTAAGCAATCCAGGGCTTCATCCTCTTCCAAAATTTCTGAGGACACTAGGGCAGTGACACCCACTCCACCCCCTCCAGAAGAAATTCCCTCCATCAGGATTCCATCATCTTCCTCTCAACAACAACTTCTTCCTCCATAGGTCTCACTACCTTCATCAACTCCCCTCCAACAACCATCCACGGCTTCAACATCACAACTTCAATCTCCAACACCACCTGCCTCACCAGTTCATCAACCAACACCCCCTGCATCCCCAGAACACATCACACCACCTTCATCTCCTCTTCCACCTCACATTGCCAACATAACACCACAAAACCTCATGTCCTCCATAAACTTTAATCTATTTTCTCCACACTCATCTCCACAACACAATCATACTCTATCCCCTTCACATGCTCCTCCATCTTCACCCATCCAAGATGAAGATATGACTGATATCATTCCCATCCCTCCTGTCATTCCATCTCTATCCTCAATCATCCATCCTTCTGTATCTACTCAGACACCATCTGAGTTTATACAATTGGATTCTCCTTCCATTTCCTCTATCCTGGATCTCATCACTCCAATCCTCAAGAATCTCATAGCAGAGGCAATTCAACCTCTTGCTAATTCTTATCTCCTCTATCTGCTCTCTTTATTGTTGCCCCCTCTGTCCCTTCTTCTGGGGGCCTGACTTCAGGACCCTCTAAAACCAGGTTGGGGGAGATGTCTAGTGAATAAGTTCTAGTTCTTTCTCCTCCAACAGTAGTAGCAGCAATAGCAATAGCAGATGTACATATGGATATAGTAGTTACAGAAAGTGTACATACAGATACAGAGCTATTAGATTTTCTTTAGGCAGATCTTTCAGAATTTGATATTGAGCTCACTAATATTGAGATTGCAGAACCTTTGGCAGCTGTACCATTCTTTTACCTAGTCCCTTCTGTGAACTTAGCTGATTTATTAAGAGATTTTGATACTCTTTATCATTCTCTTCCTCTTCTTGTGCAAGTTTTCTCCAAAGCCATTTTGTACAATTCTGCTCCAGTAAGTCTAGCAGTTATGGACCAAATAAGAGCAAGTTTTGTGGCCTCAGTCCTTTCAGATATTTCAGTTGCTAAGAATGTTTGTGTACCAACTTCTGTTCCTGAGCAAAAGGCTATATCTCCTCCAATTTACAAAATGGATGAAAGTCCTATACCATCCTTGGATGATATTATTCTTGCAGATATAGCAGAAGAAGAAAAAGGAAATCATATTGTTGCTAAAAAGCAAATCTCTAAGGAAGCTTTGAAAGATATTGATGGTTTGTATGATAACCTCCTGGATCCTCTGATGAAGACAATGATGATGATGACTTTGAAGACTCTGATGAACTAAAAGCTAAGAAAAAATACCTAAGAAGAGGAAAGCTATTCCTAAGGCTGTTCCTAAGCCTAATCCTACTGCAGACACACCATACTACATATTGAACAAGATTACTCCTTACCCTGGTATGCCTAAATGGATGTGGCTTTCTAAGAATGATCAAAAGGAAAGGAAGAAGAGGAGAAGGTAAAGGTCCCCTCCCAAGCAATTCAGAAATGATCCTCCTCCTCCTCCATCAGCAGGGGACTCTAGAAGTGTCTCTCATAGATCAACTCCAATCACCAAAACATATCAAAGACATTCCAAGCCATGTTCTCAGGACAGCAGGCATCAACAACAGCAGTCTACTAAAAGCAATCCACCTCCAACTTTAGAGCAGAAAAGTTCTTCAATATCACATGATGAATCAAAGAAGGACACAAGTCCAAAAAGGTCAGAATCTCCACCAATTCCCTTTGTTGATCCTGAACAGGAGACCACTGCCAAAATAGCCAGATTTCAAGAATTGATTGGACTATCATTGATTAACAAAGCTAAAGAAGAAGGCAAGGATCCATCTCAATATTCCACCATGTCCTCCTACATGAAAGAAGAGTTAAAAAGGTATGATAAAGCAAATCAATTTTTCAATGTAGATGCTTACATGAATCTCCATTCAGAAGTTATTGTGCCAAGAGAAACTTCTTGCAATATTATTGGAGCAGCTGATATGACATTGTCCAAAAAAGAAGCTGCCAATCCTAACAGGGAAATTATATTCAGACAACCTTCTAACAAAGATAATTCCAAGAAACCTAAATAACTTTTTGATAAGTTTATTTTTTAAACTATGTATGTTAATTCATCATGAAGCACTTGTTGTATATATCTGCTAGATTTTTATTCTCTACAAGATATCTATTGTCACGCTTTATGATTGTATTTTATCTTTTTTTAGTGTCCTCACCCAAATAGGGGGAGAATTGTTGGATCCATAATTTGGATTTGGGCTAGGTTCACTATTTAGGATGTTTGACCCACCTTGTATAGCTAGGGTCAAGTCTGTTAGTCCTAGAGTTTAGGCTAGTCATTAGAATCAATCTTCATGGACAAGCCTATAGTGGATAGAGACTGAAGATTTAGAAGAATTCAGAGTTAAAATTATTAGTTCGAAGTTCTTCGAACTCAGCTCGACGATTGTCGATCTCAGATCAACGAACTCATAGTTCTTTCTCTGAGTTGAGCTCGACGATATTTGAGCTCAGGTCGACAATTTCTTCCTCTAGACAAATTCTCTGATTGACGATATTGGAGCATAGATTTATCAAGATATTTCCATATTGAGGTTCACTGAGCTCAGGTCGACGAACAGGATTTCTCAGCTCGACAAACTTTGAACTCCGGTCAACAAAATATGTTCAGAGGTCAATGAACTCTATCCCGAGTCAGAATGATAAGTTTTCCCTCTTTTGTCCCTAATTCATTATATTATTTGGCAGAAGTTCTCTGAGTAATTAATGCTCATATTCTCAAGAATATATCCGTTCTTGGCAGCATTAATTATGGATTTCATTAGAGTTAATTACTTGCTTATTTTATTGGGATAGTTGGGAAAACTCATTAAAGAATATATTTCCAGCCGTTTCATTCTCCAAAATCTAATCAGCAATTAATGCTTAGAATTCAAAATTCAAAGGCGGAATTAGATAGCTGGATATAAAAGAGAATTTTTCAGACGGCTCTCAAAAGAAGGAACCTACAGAGAAGAAAGTATACAGATACATTGAACAAGATACATAACAACATCTGCTTCTTCTTTGTGCAGAAAAACAATCTGTTTTCCCCTAAATCTTACAGAAGACTGAAGAAGAACATCAATCGGATATCATTTGTCTTCTTCATCTTCTACTCCAGGAATCATCAAAGACAACAACTCTAGATTTGTCTATAAGTTTCTAGATTTCAACAACTCAAGTTTGAAGACCTACACCCCGAGCAAAGCTCCAGGCTTTCTTAACATTTCAACATCTCATAAGGAGCTTTGACACCAGCAATACACTAAGTCTTCTCTGTTGTTTAGAGAAAAGAGAAGACAACATCACCTTTCTTAAGCTCCTGTACAAAGGGTTTATTAACTCCCTTCAAAAGTTTCTTGTTGGTTTTTGGGCACCTGATCAAAAGCCTAAAGGGTTATGAGATCTCCTTGTAAATAGATCTTGTGGTGGCAGTCACTTGAGCAAAACCTGCAAGTGGATTCCTACCAGGATGGTAGAAGAGTGGATGTACCCATATTTGGGGAACCACTATAAAATTCTTGTGTTGTCTGTGTGTTCATTTTTTCTTTGTTTTGTTGTGCTGTGATTATGTAGTTTAGCTTAATTTCATTTCATTTCACATAACTACTACTATAACTTAATTTCTCTGTTAAAGTTTAAAATAACCAAAAGATTTAAATCACTCTATTCATCCCCCTCTAGAGTTAACCAGATCTATCCCCTATCTTTCAGGTCCTCATCCTGGACCCAAGATAGTGGTGTCCGACACTTTCTTCAGTATAGGGCCTCATATGATGCCATCCCTATGCTCGCATGGTGACTGTTGTTTTAGGAAAACTCAATCAGTAGCAACAGTCTCTCCTAGGGCTTCCCCATATCTTGTATACATAAACACAGCAGATCCTCCATAGTCCGGTTGGTCCGCTCAGTATCCCATCAGTATGCAGATGGAAAGTGGTGCTAAAAGCAAGCTGAGAACCTAAGTACGCCTGCACTGCCCTCCACTCCCTATTATATCCTCGAACTTCCACTCTGGCACCGGCAATGACTGTAGTAGTCCTCCTGGGCTCTTGCACTCTGCCTTTACCCGCTGGAAGGTCTCACAATGTGTCACATAATATATGATTTCCCTCTTCATCCTCGGCTAGTACAAGCTCCTCCGTAGGTCCGTTGTCATCTTGGTGATATCGGGGCGCACCGGGTATTGAGGACAGTGTGCCTCCTTGAGTAAATCCCCCCGGATACCACCTCCTGCAGGTATATAGACACGGACACAGAAATGAATGAGTTCGTCCCGCAATGAATAATCCTCTGTCTTTCCCCCTTCCAGGGCTCTGAATATTGGCTCCAAAGCTGTATCAAACCCTTATTGTGTCCTGATGCACTCCCATATATCACACTCGATGACCAAGGAGTTCAAGTACTCCCGATAGATTATCATTAAAATAAACCTTAATCACACATTGGATTTGGAGTCCCTTATGACCAAGGATCACCAAGCACATGAAAATCAATAATCTCATAAGTAGAGATCTTTTCTATTCCTGACCACCTAGACAATTACTTATCAACCAACATGAACTTACAATCACCTAAAAAAATATCATGTACATTAGACCAACACTATTATGTATAGTAGTTAACCAACTTCCGAAATCATGATGTGATGAAAATATCATCATCTTTGTTTCTCCCAAATTCAAGACTTATCACATCTCTTCCTTAAACAGCAATACAAATTTCATACATCAAGCATTTGTTATCAATATGGGTGTTAATAAAAATTTTGACTCTCAGCCACTTTTCACATGGAGTCTAATTCATAAATTATAGGTGTATCTTTTCGAAATGGTGAGGTCTTTCGATTTCATCATAAAGAGAATCTTATTAAACACTAATTACTATTTGTGTGATTTCACTGTATACACCTTTGATAGTCAAGATCTATATCTCATTTTCATGAATCCTCCTAACGGTGATTATAATGTTATCAACATATGTATCCTGGTTCTTGACGCTATCAAAATCAAGGGGTCATATATATGTGTACAACTTTAACTAATAATCCAGCCCATTTCAATTTGCTGAGTCTTTACTTTCCCAATGTCATATCCTAACAAATTTATCTTATGTGTTATAACATTATCTTATTTCAATTCTTATGTTTCCAATATAATGACTTTTTGCTTAGTTGAGTCATTCAAAGGTTATAGTTCACCATTGCAATCATGTGACTTGGCTATATCAGGCAAGCGTGGATAGTAATGATATTTCATCATTTTATTTAATTCTCCAAATCCTTTATGTTCTAAACTCAAGAAGTCATCTTATCAAGATTTCTAATTATACATTAAACTCTCTCCCAAAGTATTAGGGTAAAAAACCATTCAAATTTTAAAGGGATTGATCATTTGATAGAACACACTATTTGTAAATCAACTTCGAATGCCCAAAAGTGCCAAAATTCTGACTTGCAAGAACCTGATTCCAAACTACAAATTCCATGATGCAATATACTTGTCCCAGATGACTAGACTTGGCAAATCGGTGTTTTGACTAATAACCAACATCGTTTAACACATGATGTCTTAAGCTCATGAGAACCTATAGCCAGGTTCTACGCCTATCCAATCCTCATCCGACATAACCTTGTTTATAATTCACACTCCATATTGCTCTTTCTTGCGCTTTATATGAGTTCATCAATCAAATCCTTAACCGACAATATATTCATTAATCGTGTGTTACATCGATTGGGTTTGGATGTTAGAGCATCTAGGAACGTGCTTTATTGAGGTAACACACTCCTTTAGTTATACAATAGGACTTTGAGTCGTCGAAATAGCTTTGATTTTAGTTTTTTGGAAAGCCCGATGTTCGAATTCTTGTGGATTGTACACAACTTATTTTGTTCCTTGGGATATAGTATGTCATTATGCATCGATGAAATTATGATCTCTCTTTAAGTTATGTCAAGTAATCATCTGATTTACAAGCCTGAGAAAGTTTCTAACGTCTCATGGAAACTTTCCTTGTTCTAGGGTTATAATATATCCAAGTGGGCAACCCTCTACGTATATCCAAAACTTCGAGGGAGGGTTGATCATCTTGCCGATTATGCGTGTACCAAACCTCATCTTTACTTGAGCAACCTTTGAATATATTAAGTCTTCCAGATCACTATTGTAATGCCCCAAAACTAAAAAAGGTGACGGGTGGCGTTTTGAGCCAAGTCTAGGATTTGGTAAGGTGACACGGCCTGGGACACAGGCGTGTCCTAGGGGCGTGTCGTGCTTGGGTTCGGCGATGGTCGCATGGTCGACGAAATTGTAGTCAACGGTCGTCGGGGAAGTGAACACGGCCTGGGACACGAGCGTGTCCCAGGGCGTATTAGACACTCAAAGCCTTTCACTCAATGATCGTTGAGTGAGGATGCACGACCTGAGCCCAGGCATGTTCGGGTCTGACACGGACGTGTCAAATTCGACACGGGCGTGCCGAATACCCGTGTCCTGCTCGGGTCGTTTGGCGAGTTGTGATAAGGAAGTTATACGGCCTGGGACATGGGCGTGTCCCAGGGCGTGTCTAGCATACGACAAGTGACATGGGCCTGTCATGCTCTGGACGTTTTGGACCTGTGTCATTGGAGGAACACGCCCAGCTACACGGGCATGTACTGGGTGACACAGGCGTGTCAATCTCGACACGGGCGTGTCGAGTGCTCGTGTTATTTTCGGGATGCGACGGTTTCAGTGTCAATTGAGGCACACGGCCTTGGACACGGGCATGTCGCAAGCCGTGTTCAGCCCGGGAAGTTCATTTTAAGTGCGAATCGTGGCCGTCTGTTTCCTTATTTTGGGATACAATGGTTCAGGGTTGTTCTTGCTGGGATATACCCAGGAATAGGGCTTAGAAACCCTCATTCTATTTGGGTTTTCTCTTTCTAAATACTAGAGAGAAGGGAGAGCAAGGAGGAAGAAGGAAGAGGGAGATCCAGTCGTCGGAGGAGATTCGGAGCGCAAAATTGCAAACCGAGCCCAAATCTGCGGAGGCAAGATCATCGTGGTGCTTTTCATCCGCATAGTTTTCCATGGCGCCGAGGAGAAATGCTAGGGTAACGATTCTCATCTTGAGCATGTGAAGCTCTTCTTCTTTTGCATAGGAAAACCCTCTCCCGCGAGTGTGCGACGAGTTTGTGGTATTCCTTTGGGGTAGATATGTAAAGTCTCCCTTGTGAAGAGTCCGGAATCGTAGTACAGACATAGGCATGGTGTGTGAAGCCTACCCGGACATATTGTTCTTGATCGGTGATGTTTTGCTATGCATTGTTAGCTGGAGAAGACTCCGTGCCTTTGTGTTGTTTTCGGGTTTCTACGTGGTAGATTGCAACAGGGAGTCTTGAGGATTAACCCCAAGGTGTACCCGGAAATCTAGGCGGAAGAGAAGTTCTGCCATTTTGGTGGTCTGGGAGCCACCCATGTACATAGCGGGGCTATGTACCGTATTTGATCGATAGTTGGGATTGGGGGAAGCTTGGCTCGCGTCAAAGGCCAAATGGCCATGATGGGGTGAGCAACGGGCTGGTGGAACCCTACCCGCTCCATCTTTTTTGGTTAAAGTGACCTAAAGTTACGTGGGACTTTCCGATGATTTGGAGAATGAGTCTAGGCTGCGACTAAAAGGACTAAATGCTCACGAGGTTTGCCGGCCCTGGGGGCGGTGGTGGAGCCAAGGAATGGACCGGGTTCGGACTTGCTTCACCGAGTTAGTGCCCTGAAAGTACGGGGTGTATGACCGTGTGTGCATGCACCTGTGATGTTGTGTTTATTCACTATTGCTTATTTTCCTAACAAGTGCAGGGAAGGAGCTTTGCCGCCCTGAGACTTGGGGGCGGAATCGTTATAATTTTCTTAGCTTTAGCTGACCGTTATTCTTGTTTGCCACCGTTGCGGTGAATTGTGCTTGCAGGTGCTACGGAGCCGAGCGGTAAATAGCGGGACAAAGCCCAAGTTGCTGAGCCGGCCCTCGAAGGCCTTGTTTGTATACTCATTTAATTCATGTGTGGCTGACCTGCAATCTGATGTTTGTAAGACACTGATTAATTATTGTAAACTATTGTAAGGCATTAAGACCAGTACTTTTGTGTATTATGTAGTTCATTCCTATTGGGTTTGTTAGTGGACATTCGTGCTTGTGCTGAGTTCTTTCTCTTGCAACTTAATAAATTGCTTCCACTAGATGCTCTATGTAGGACGTGTGTATTGGTTGAATGGTTTCATTGAGTAACCCACCGATCTGTCCGTGGTATATGGCGTCGGGCCCCGGCCGGACCTACTGCTATATGCTATGTGACGGATAGGGGTGTTACAATTTGGTATCAGACTACCAGTTTCGGTCAGGCTTAACTGAATTCGTGGACGAATTCACTTTAAGGGGTGGTGAGCACATGTGTGTGCGTCATCATTATAACATGAAAATAACCCATGAATGTCCACTTAGGAATGAAAATACACATGTTTGAGGAACCTGCACGTTCCTATAATTGCTTTTTAAAATTTTATTCGGTCTCTTATTGGGGTTTTGTACAACTATAGGTGTCCGGGAGTGGCGCCTGGCAGTCTGAACGCACACTTTCTGAGAAAAGTACTGCACCAACTGACGTTCCTGAGACCCCTATTTCTTTTGGAACTATAAGAAGGGTATTTTAAGCGGTGTTCTCCGTGACAAACGTGCAACATGGAAGAATTGTGCAACCCTCTGTCCCTGAGATGGCCCCAACACCGGGCGGTGTGATGGAGCAAATGGTATTTAGAGGCCCATTAGGGCAGTAGATGAACATGATTGTGTTGCAGGGAGCGCACTCAGTTGACGAATATTTGCAGACGTTCCTTATGATAAGGCGCTGGCTTTGAGTTGGAAAGCGAGCAGTCTATAGTCGATAAATTTAACAATATTTTGCGTAGCGAGTTGCTAATCCTACTGTTAGGACCAAAGTTATTGGGATTCTGAGCCTTGGTGGAGTCGGCCTGATATTTGGAAGTAGAGTTGGGGATAACTCACCAAATACCAGTGAGTAGGGTACTGAACCCTACAGATCATGTAAAGGCTGCCTACCACAGCACGCTGAGAAGGAAGGCTAAAGTATTTAATCGCAAAGCTACTTATACTTATCAAACTTGTGGCAAGAAAGGGCACTTTGACTGAGATTGTCGGGAGGGTGCTCAAATGACAATGAAAGTTATGGTAGGAACAGTTGAAGACTCTAGTGCAAAGGAGATGGTGTTCAAAATGCCGACCTCAAAATCTTGGTACCGTAGGTGGAACAAGAAGGCTAGGAGATCGGGTCTAGTCCCTTCCTCTGGCGCATCCGGAGCGACTACATGCCAAACCCCGGGTGCATGCTATAACTGTGGAAAGCCGGGACACTATGCCTGGGATTGTTGGAGCGGACGCCCAATATCCGAGAAGAAGTTGGTGGCAACATCTGAGGAGAAGGACAAGGCGGTGGAGTCCACCGCATCACTGTATACTCCAGACCAACCGAGAGTGGACATCCTTGTACAGCAAGAGGTCTTGTGGCCGACCGTCAGGATGTTAGGTATAGTTTAATTGATAGCAATTTAGCTTTTTATACCTGTTACCTTTTGCGTGATAGCTTAGGACTGGAAGTTCTAGGCTTTGTTTTGGATTTTTGTTAATCCGGCGATGACAAGGTTTCGATACGGGAACTTCGCACTCCTTTTGTCCGAAGGATTTTTATCGCGCATTTGAGAATCTCCTTCGATGGTAAAGGAACATTTGGATGTGTTATTGCTCAGTGGTCGTTCGATGCACACGGAGAGAGAGTTTGTGTCGCAAGGTTACAGTTTGGGAGTCAGGAGTTCGACTTGCAAGCGTCGTTACTGCCACCATGAGAGGCTTCAAAGCTTAAGCCTACATTGGATAGTATGTCGGCTGTATCCAAATATCCTGATGTGTTTCCCTGATGGTCTCCCTGGAGCCCCACCGTAGCGAGAGATTGACTTCACGATAGAGCTAGTGCCAGGTGCCAAACCTGTGCCACGCTCTCCATATCGGTTAACGCCTAAGGAGATGGCAGAGCTAAAGGCTCAACTGGAAGAGTTGATTGAGCAAGGTTATGTGCGTCCAAGTTTGTCTCCTTGGAGCTCGCCGATCCTCTTTGTTAAGAAGAAGGACGGAAGTTTGCGGCTGTGTATCGACTACAGAGAACTAAACAAGTTAACGGAAAAGAGCAAGTACACAATCCCAAGGATTGATGATCTTTTGATCAGTTGGTCGGGTCATCGGTATACTTAAAATTGGATTAAGTATGGTTACTATCAGCTGAGGATAAGGGAAAGCGATGTCCCAAAGAAAGCATTCAGTGCAAGGTATGGGCATTTCGAGTTTACGGTCATGCCGTTCGGGCTGACTAATGCGCCATCAGTGTTCATGGATTTGATGAACAAATCGTTCAGGGAGTACCTATACCATTTTGTTGTCGTCTTCATCGACGACATATTGGTGTACTCGCAGAGCAAAGAGGATCACTTCAAGAATCTGCTTTTGGTGTTGGAAACGCTAAGGGGGAACCATCTCTATGCCTAGTTCTCCAAACGCAAGTTTTGGGTTATCCTAGGTAGCATACCTAGGTCATAAAGTTAGTAGAGTGGGTGTTGCAGTGGATCCAGCGATGATAGTTATGATACGCGAGTGGCCTGTGTTGCATTTGGGAGCAGAAGACCAGAGTTTTCTGGGGCTGGCTGGCTACTACAGGCGCTTCGTAGAGAACTTCTCGCGGATAGAGTTACCCCCTCACGACTTTGACGAGGAAAGATCAAAAGTTGTTTGGACGCTTGCGTGCGCACAAGCTTTCGAGGAGCTGGAGAGACGGTTGACCACGACACTTATTCTAAGTTCGCCAAGTGGGACCGAAGGTTTTGAGATATACAGCGATACCTCAGGCAGTGGTTTGGGGTGTGTGCTGGTGTAGCATGGTAGTGTTATTGCGTATGGCTCGCGTCAGCTGAAAGTGCACGAAAGGAATTATTTGGCCCATGACTTGGAGTTAGCAGCCGTGATTTTTGCGCTAAAGCTACGAAGGCACTATTTGTACGACGTAAAGGTCGATATTTATACCGACCACAAGAGCTTGAAGTACATGTTGGATCAAAAGGATCTGAACATGCGGCAGCAGAGATGGATGGAGTTCCTGGGGGACTATACGTTCAAAATTCATTATGTGCCTGGGAAAGGCAATGCAGTTGCGGCTGCGTTGAGTCGCAGGTCTCCCTCCCAAGCCAACTAGTTGTCGGTTCATGTTGAGAGGTTTATTCGGGAGTTGGAGGCATTAGACATCTGTTGTGTTGACAAGAAGACTAGCGCTGAAGCGCTATTGAACTGGACGGAAGTTTAGTATGACCTGGCTGATCGGATTTGGCAGGCTATGGAGTTGTATAGCAGCATGAAGGAGGTCATGGATGCAGCTTTGGATGGACTGCAAAGGAAGGATAGTCGTTTGTGCGTCCCAAACATGCGAAATCTACGGGCGGAGTTGATGTACGAGACTCATCATACCAAGTACTCAATTCACCCAGGGAGCACAAAGATGTACCGAGATCTGATGAAGTTGTTCGGGTGGCCAGGACTCAAGAAGGATGTGGCACTATATGTGGCGAAGTGTCAGACTTGCGCCTTAGTGAAGGCAGAGTGCCAAAAGCCAGGGGGTTTCTTGAAATCTTTGCCTATTCCAGAGTGGAAGTTCGACGACATTTCGATGGACTTTGTGCATGGATTGCCAAGGTCGCAGAAGGGAAACGACGCCATCTGGGTGATTGTAGATCGGTTAATAAAAGTGTCGCACTTCATTCCACATAGGAAGGATGATTCAATGTAGAAACTGGCGAAGCTATACGTGGATAATATTTTTAGACTGCACGGTGTGCCCTGCAGCATCGTGAACGTTAGAAATGGACGTTTTACATCCAATGACTGGAGGTTGTTACAGCAAATGCTGGGGACTAAGTTGAAGTTCAGAACAGCCTTTCATCCGCAGACAGATGGGCAGACCGAGAGGGTTAATAGGATGATGGAGGTCATACTTCGCATGTGCGTTCTGGACTTCGGAAAGCAGTGGGAAGATCTTCTATTTTTGGTGGAGTTTGCGTACAACAATAGCTATCAAGCGAGCATACAAATTGCGCCCTTCTAGGCCTTGTATGGTAGAAAGTGTCGCACGCCATTGTCGTGGCTAGAAACGGGTGAGGCAAGGTTGTACAAAAAGCAAGAGGTGGAAAACGCTACTTCATTGGTTTGAACCATTCGGGAGCGTTTGCTGATCGCTCAGGATAGACAATCTAAGTACTATAATGCCAAGCACCGGAATGTGGAATTTGCGGTTGGAGACTGGGTGTATTTGAAAATAAAGCCGTTCTAGGGTGTTTCACGGGTACGACGCTTGAAGAAGCTGAGCCCGAGATACCTTAGACCATTTGAGATTCAGGAGCGGATCGGCGAAGCGGCTTATCGTCTAAGGCTTTTGGTGGAGTTGAGTGGTCTACACGTCGTATTCCACATATCAGTGTGGCGGAAGGCGGTGCAACAGCCTTCGCAGGTGATCGCAGTTGATCAATTACCGGTGGATGAAGGGTTGACAATGAGGGTCAAGCCCATTCGTATTGAGGACTCTGAAGTCAAGCGACTTCGTAATAAGGAGATCAGGATGGTCAAGGTCCATTAGGACAATTACGGTCGGGAGGATCTCTCTTGGGAGTTAGAGCAAACCATGCTTGAGGAGTACCCAGAGTTATTTCACTCAGGTACCGCTTTTGGTTTTCTATTTTATTTTCCTTTGGTAATTTCGTGGACGAAATTATTTTAAGAGGGAGAGAGTTGTAACGCCCCGAAACTCAAAAGAGTGACGGGTGGAGTTTTGAGCAAAGTCTGGGATTTGGTAGAGGTGGAACGGCTTGGGACACGGGCATGTCCTAGGGGCGTGTCGTGCTCGGGTTCGGCGATGTTCGCGTGGTCGACAAAATTGTAGTCAACGGTCATTGGGGCAGTGAACATGGCCTGGGACACAGGCGTGTCCCAGGTCGTGTCAGGCACTCAAAGACTTTCACTCAACGATTGTTGAGTGAGGACGCACGACCTGAGCCCAGGCGTGTTCGGGTCCGACACGGGCGTGTCCAATTTCACACGGGAGTGCCGAATACCCGTATCGTGCTCGGGTCATTTGGCAGTTGTGCTAAGGCAACTATACGTCCTGGGACATGGGCGTGTCTTAGGACGTGTCTAGCACACGACATGTTATACGGGCGTGTCACATGGTCGTGTCGTGCTCTGAACATTTTGGACCTGTGTCGTTGGAGGAACATGCCCGGCTACACGGGCGTGTACTGGGTGACACAGGCATGTCAATCTCAATACGGGCGTGTCGAGTGCCCGTGTTCTTTCCAGGACACGATGGTTTCGGTGTCGATTGAGGCACACGGCCTTGGACACAGGCGTGTCGCAAGCCGTGTTCGGCCCACGAAGTTCATTTTAAGTGCGAATCGTAACTGTCCGTTTCCTTATTTTGGGATCCAACGGTTCAAGGCTGTTCTTGCTGGGATATACCCTGGAATAGGGCTTAAAAACCCTCATTCTATTTGGGTTTTCTCTTTCTAAATCCTAGAGAGAAGGGAGAGAAAAGAGGAAAAAAGAAGAGGGAGATCCAGTCGCCGGAGGAGATTCAGAGCGCCAAATCGCAAATCGAGCCCAGATCCGCGGAGGCAAAATCATCGCGGTGCTTTTCATCCGCATAGTTTTCCATGGCACCGAGGAGAAACGCTAGGGTAACGATTCTCATCTTGAGCATGTGAAGCTCTTCTTCTTTTGCATAGGAAAACCCTCTCCCGCGAGTGTGCGGCGAGTTTGCAGTATTCCTTTGGGGGTAGATACGTAAAGTCCCCCTTGTTTAGAGTCCGGAATCGTAGTACGGACATAGGCATGGTGTGTGAAGCCTACCCGGACATGTTGGTCTAGATCGGTGATGTTTTGTTATGCATTGTTATCCGGAGAAGACTCTGTGCCTTTGTGTTGTTTTCAGGTTTCTACGTGGTAGATTGCAACAGGGAGTCTTGGGGATTAACCCCAAGGTTCACCCAGAAATCTGGGCAGAAGTGAAGTTCTGTCGTTTTGGTGGCCTGGGAGCCAGCCAGGTACATAGCGGGGCTATGTACCATGTTTGATCGATAGTTGGGACTGGGGGAAGCTTGGCCCGCGTCAAAGGCAAAATGGCCATGACGGGGTGAGCAACGGGATGGTGGAACCCTACCCACTCCATCTATTTCGGTTAAAGTGACCTAAAGTTACGTGGGACTTACCGATGATTTTGAGAACGAGTCTAGGCTACGGCTAAAAGGACTAAATGCTCACGAGGTTTGCCGGCCCTGGGGGCGGTGGTGGAGCCAAGGAACGGACTGGGTTCAGACTTGCTTCACCGAGTTAGTGCCCTGAGAGCACGGGGTGTATGGCCGTGTGTGCATGCACCTGTGATGTTGTGTTTATTCACTATTGCGTGTTTTGCAAACAAGTGCAGGGAAGGAGCTTTGTCGCCCCAAGACATGGGGGCGGAATCGTTATAATTTGGTCAGCTTTAGCTGACTGTTATTCTTGTTTGCCACCGTTGTGGTGAATTGTGCTTGTAGGTGCTGCGGAGCTGAGAGGTAAATAGCGGGACAAAGCTCAAGTTGCTGAGCCGGCCCTCGAAGGCCTTATTTGTTTACTCATTTAATTCATGTGTGGCCGGCCTGCGAGTCGATGTTTGTAAGACACTCATTAATTATTGTAAACTCTTATAAGGCCTTAAGGCCAGTACTTTTGTGTATTATGTAGTTCATTCCTATTGGGTTTTTTAGTGGACATTCGTGCTTGTGATGGGTTCTTTCTCTTGCAACTTAATAAATTACTTCCGCTAGATGCTCTGTGTAGGGCGTGTGTATTGGTTGAATGGTTTCATTGAGTAACCCACCGGTTTGTCCGTGGTATATTGCATCGGGCCCCGGCTAGACCTACTGCTATATGCTATGTGACAGATAGGGGTATTACAACTATGTTCGCGACACACGTTTCGTAAACAGGGTTTAGGGAAATCCAAGTCGTTACAAATTTAGCCCAATAAACAAAAGGATAAGCCCCCATACATTTTGGGCTAAATTTCTTTAATATCTATATATGCCTCAATCCTTAGGGCTAACAATCTTAGATTTGGAGTTCCACCTTGAGACTTATTGATATGTTACATGCTTTAGACCCTTAAGGTTACTATTTACAACAATCTTCTCAAGGTCAACATGTGACCCAACCAAAATGGGTCTCTTCTGAAACTTGAACTCTTATTCGACCATTAATATTTATCACGGTGGTTGTCCCCACACAATTAAGTCATCGGTACGTGGGTTAAGTTTATGAGTACCCTTTTATTCCACTAATAGGTTACATATAACAATTCTCCTTGAGGCGGTCCTATCAGCCTGGGTGAGAAGTGATAATATCACTCGATAGGTAGCATAGAGACATCAGAGTTTAAGCCTTAAGCAGCGACTCTTGCATCAAATTTGATAGTTTTACTTTCAAGATTACCTAGACACCTAGAGGGGGGGGGGGTGAATAGGTTCTTATTTTCTTTTCAAACTTAAGGTAGAATGATTAAATAATTAAAGACTATTGTCTATTAGTTCTGCAACTACTTTAGCAATCACAATCACACAATCTAGAACTACACATCACAGATTACAACAAGTATTTATAGTGGTTCCCCAAGATCTGGGTACATCCACTTTCCCCTTCACCTATCTAGCAGTGTGCTAGATTCAGCCAAACTCCCTTCCTTAACTCAGATCCTCAGATCCTACAGCTCAGAATCCAAAATGGATTCCTACAACTCAAAGTGAAACCACACTCCTACAGCTCAGGCAATTCAGCCCTACCTCAGTCTTTATTCAAGACCTACATCTCAGAGATTATCTCTCCTACACTCAGCCTTTATAAATTAGGCTTACAACTCAGATCTATTAAAAGATCCTACAGGATTTGAGTAAAATATGTTTTTATCTTGCTCCTGGAGAGAGAGGTGGAACAAGACAGTGTTCTTGATCAGCTTCTTGATAAATCAGATGGAAAAAATCAACTGGAACTTAGCTTTCTTCAAAGCTTCTTGAATCTGAACTTTGTTGAGTTGATCTTCTTTGACATAAACTGATCAGCAGCTTTCACCTTAGATTTCAGAATTTGAATCTGAATCTTCTTGACAGATAAGTTCAGAATCTGTTTCTTTTGAAATCTGAGACAGCTTTCTTCTTGATCTTCAAACGGCTGGATCCCTCTCTATCCAGTCCCTTTGAAAATTCTTCAGAATTCTAGGACGAATTCTCCTTAGACTGATCCTGAGAGGTTGAACCCTTCAGAATGTCTTCTTAGATCTTCTGATGAAGATCTTCTTCAGTGCCTTGCACTTTCTTGTTTTGATTCCTTAATCAGTTTTTATGTGTGTTGCTTCTCAATAAAAAAACTCTTTATTCTACTTCTGAATCTGTTTATTTATAGACCTTCTTTTTGGTGACTGACTGATCAGGTTTCTAACTGTCTTCTGACAAGTCTGGCAGCTTCAGTTAACCTGTTGTAACCCATAGCTGTCAAGTCTTCAAACAGATCTTGTGCCTTTGTCTTGGACAGCAAAGTGTCGAGACTGTCTGTCAGAAAGTGTCGAGACCATATGTCTATATGTGTCGACACAAGTAACTTCGGTGTCGACACTGCCTCTGGTGAAGTCGACAAGTTTGCCTTTAAGTCGACTCAGCTTCTGCATACTACAACTTGAGAATGAGTCGACACAGAGTATTTGTGTCGACTCAAACACTTCATCATTCTTCAGCAAATGACTTGGTCTAGACTTGGCAATGTGTCGACACAAGTCCTGTGTGTCGACACAGTTGATGTAGATTCAGAACATAGTATGTGTCGACACTGCCTTCAGGTGTCAACACAGCTTTTGTCGACTCTGCCTATATGTGTCGACTCAGTCTTCTAGTGTCGACGCAAATATTGTCGACTCTGCCTCTGTGTGTCGACACAGCCTCCTGGTGTCGACACAGTTGATGTCAACTATAATCTTGTGTGTGTCGACACTGCCTCCCGGTGTCGACATAGTTGATGTCGACTCATTTTCTCTGTGTCGACACAGTCTTCTTCAAGTGTCGACACAAACTTCCTGAAGTGTCAACACATCTTCTTCTGGTGTTGACACATGGACTTAGAAATTCTTCATACTTTTAACCTGCACATATTCAACTTAAACAACATCAAATACATCTTGATGTATATCATTATGCTAAGTTAGGCTTCTTCAAATCAGGTACACATTTTCCAATGTACCCAACAATCTCCCCCTATTTGGAGAAGTCATAACCCATATTTGCTAATGATATACACCACTTATGATAATAATAAACAAAATGATGATGATGTATATAAGCTTAATATTACAGAAAATATTAACAATCAAAACACTTGCACAGATTCATCACAGAGATAAAAAAAATATACACAAAAATTAACTAAAGAGCAAGATTTTGTGTATTATGTCAAAATGATTGTTTACAAAATGTTTAACACTGAATGTTTCACATTACACATTTTTAAACTAAGACTAAGACATCTTAGACTAAGACAGATCAGGCTCCTTTCAAACAATCCCTCTTCCAGGTTGTACTTGTGCCTGCACAGAAGGTTCAGTTTCTTCCATGGGCTTTTTGTCTTTAAGATTAGCCTTCTCCTGAGCCTCAGTCTTCAGTCTTTGTCTCTCAAAATAGTGATACGGCTTGGGAAAGTATTTGCTAGGCTCCACAGCATCAGGAGGTAGCTTTCCCATCTTAGCTTTCCTTCTATACTGAATAATAGCCTCCTGTCTGGCTTTATGCTTCTGCCATTCTTGTTCATTGTACCACTTGCCCCTTTCATGGACTTGATATTTTACAGCTTTCCAGGCAGTTAGTATGATGTTTCTAGAGGGAGGTCTCCACTGTTCAAAATCAGGTTTTAGTTCAGCTTGCTCCCTAAATCTCTTCTTTGACAGTTGAGCCTCTTGTTGAGCCTTGATTGCAGATTCAGGCATGTCTACTTTTCCAAATATAATTTTTGAAACCTCCTCTGGAGGACTATACATAGTTTGCACCATCTGATGAAACAAGTCAAAATCTGCAGGGGGTATATGACTTGAGCAACCTCTGGTTGGTTGCCTTCAAGTATACCTTGTGGCTGTACTCCTGACTCTGCCATATTATCATCATCACAAAGGGGTGGATATCCCAATGTGGCTCTGACACTGTTAGAGACCCACTTGGCATGTTCTGAGCCAGCAGAAATAAGTACCCTCTCCCCCTTTAGGACTTCTCTTGCTATATGATCTCTGAGATCGTCCTTTTGAAATCTGATCTGACCATCAAGATAATTAATGCCATCTTTGAAGAAGGGTTTCAACTTGTTAAGTTTTGCAGTAATTTCCTTCTGGGAAGTGGTTATGGCTGACTGAACTGAGTCTAAAGCAGTTTGGAACTTAGTGTCATATGCTAGCATTTCAGCTGCCCTAGCTTCAGTCAATTTAGACATGGTTGTTTGAAATTGAGCAAGAATATCTGTGTTGGCAGTTGTCAGATTTTCATTTAGCCGTTTCTGATTTTCAAGAATGTATCCTTGACTAATAGATTGAGCATCTATTTCTTTCTTCATTTCCCCTTGTTGTTGGGACAGATATACAACAGCATGTGCCCCTTTTGTAAAACAATCAGTCATTTCTCTTTTATGTTGATTTACTTCAAATCTTATAGACTTTATGTCTTGAGCCAAATCAAACTGAAGATTTTTATGACTTTCATCAACATATTTCTCCAAGGCTAATCTCTGATTATCTAGCTTCACCTACAAATCTACCATGAACTTGTTGTAATTAAAATCAGATGGAGATTGGTGAGTTGAAGTCTGTAGAGTCTGCTTGTAGCTATGGCTTCTTCTTTTGAAGACCATGAGCTTCTTTTTCTTTGCCACTCGGGCTTCTGCAGACTCAGATTCTGAAGAGCTTTCAATCTGAACTCTTTCAGGAAGTGAAGGAGGAATATCTGTCTCAGTGACATGTTGATCTTTGTCAACAATCACTTGCTCCCCCTCAATTTCGAGCTCCTTCTCAATTTCTTGCTCCTCCTCAACTCTATCAGTAGCAATTTCAACATCAGGAAACAACTCATCTAGAGTGAATTCCTTTTGTGCCCGAGCAGAAGATGAGTCATTTAGGCCAGCAGTGTGCAAATCTTTTGATAAATCTATTTGTTCTTCCTCTTGCACTTATTCAGAAATCTGCTCCCCCTACACCTGTTCAATGTTAGGAATGTCCTGGGCAGGAGAATAAACTTGCTCCCCCTGCACCTGTGCAGGGAAAGATTCATCCTGGACTTGAGTAGACTCAGGCTGGTCTTCAGCCTGCTCTCTCACTTGATCTCCTGGAAGTTGTTCAGTACTTTGATCATGACCTGGGGATTTCTCTGGTGTGTCCTGCCTGTCCACATCAGGCACCTCTTTGGATAGAACTCTATCCCATCTTAAGAATAATCTCATGTCCATTTTTCTCATTTGATTGATCTTAGTCCTAGGAATTTGTTGCATGACCTCTGGGATGAGTCCAGCCAGATATAGACTTAAAATCCTAGCCAGATTTGGCTTCTTAAGTCCTTCCTTGATTTTATCAAACACAACTGCTGACCAGTCTGTGTTAACCCTGAAGATTATCCTTGTCATGAGGTTAAACATTAAGGCCGAAATCCTATCATGGACGCCAGGTTTACACAAAATCACCTTCCCAACCACTTCAGATAGAAATTTGCCTTGTGGATTCGATCCTTTTCTGTTGATGGCTGCTCCAATTTTGACGGTTGGATCCAATCCACACCATTATAGAGCCTCCCTTGTCTTAGAGGCTGGGACCTCTTCTACATTCTCAATGCTCGGTAATTGAAGAATCTTTCTTAAACTCCGTAGAGTAAGTTTCACCTTGGTTCCATGGACTGTGGATTTGATCTTAAGTCCAGAAGAATCCACTGATGCTGAAGTGTAAAATTCAAGTACCTCCTTCCAGATTTTGGTGGGTTCAGAAACCAGATATTCCAATCCATTATCAGCAAGATAAGATATCACCTGTTTAATTTCAGGCGTGGCATTGTCGAACGCAACCCTAACCAGCTCATATCCCTCATTGACGTTATCCTCAACCTTTGGCGCCATTGGAAAGATGAGAAAACTTGGAGAGAAGAGAAGAGAGAGAATGTCGACACAGGGTTTTAGTCTCGAAAACCTTGTGAGCGTGTCGACAGAATATGTTCTTGACCTATTTATACCCTCTAATGAAAGAAGGTCAAAAGCCGGGCAAAAACAGACTAAATGTGTCGACACAGATGAAATGTGTCGACACAAACTTCTACTGTCTCGACATCAATGCTGACTACTGTGTGTCGACACCAATTGAGAATATGTCGACACAAGAGAGACATAGTAGAGCATCAGAAATTCTGTTTCGACTCTTAGTACAAGTGTCGACACAAAATCTGTAAGTGTCGACACCATTATTCTGGTGAAGTTGACACAACATTTCTGGATTAGTCGACTATTTGACCCTTAAGTGTCGACACAAATTCTCTGTGTCGACACTAATTCTCTGACAAGTCGACATAACTATACTGAGTCGACACTTTATCACTGAAAGTGTCGACACCATTTTACTTAGCCAATTTCTGTTTGTTGATATACTAATCAATGGTCAGCATTCCTAATTCAATTTTAAATTTATTGAATTTTGTTTCATCCAGTGGCTTAGTAAATATATCTGCAATTTGATAATCTGTTTTAACAAATTCCAATGAGATGTCTTCTCTTTCTACATGCTCTCTAAGAAAATGGTATTTTATTTCTATATGCTTAGTTCTACTATGAGAAACAGGATTGTTAGCAATAGAAATAGCACTCTTAGAATCACACAATAAAGGTGTTCTACTTACTTGAATACCATAGTCCTTTAACTGATGCTGAATCCACAATAGCTGTGCATAGCAACTTCCAGCAGCAACATATTCAGACTCAGCTGTGGATATTGACACACTGGTCTGCTTCTTACTGCTCCATGATATCAGTCTTCCTCCCAAGAATTGGTAAGTACCTGTAGTACTCTTTCTATCCTCTCTACAGCTTACAAAATCTGCATCTGAATAACCTGTTAGTAGAAAATCTCCATTCCTAGGGTACCAAAGGCCTAGTTTTGGTGTGCCCTTTAAATATCTCAAAATTCTTTTAACAGTAGTGTAATGAGATTCTTTAGGGCATGCCTGGTACCTAGCACAGACACATATAGCATACATAATATCTGGTCTACTAGCTGTGAGGTATAATAGAGAACCAACTATTCCTCTATACAAAGACTCAACTACAGGCTTACCTGTATCATCTTTACATATAGGCATATTTGTTCCCATAGGAGTTTTCATGGTAGAGTAAGATTCCATACCATATTTCTTTATCAACTCTTTGGTGAACTTAGACTGGGATATGGACAAGCCATCATCAGTCTGTCTTACTTGGAGTCCCAAGAAGAACTTAAGTTCCCCCATACTACTCATTTCAAACTTCCCTTGCATAAGTTTGACAAACTTCTTGCAAAGGTTGTTCTCTGTAGACCCAAAAATTATGTCATCCACATAGATTTGGACTAAGATTATCTTGCCTTTAGACTCCCTAAGGAATAGAGTCTTGTCTATTTTGCCTCTTGAGAATTTGTTCTCAATAAGGAAAGTAGACAGGGTGTCATACCAAGCCCTTGGGGCTTGCTTTAACCCATATAAAGCTTTCCTAAGTCTAAAAACATAATTATGTTTAAGAGAGTCTACAAAACCTGATGGCTGTTCCACATAGACTTCTTCTTTTAGGTCTCCATTCAGAAATGCTGATTTCACATCCATTTGGTATACCTTGAATCCTTGGTATGCAGCATAGGCAAGAAACATCCTGATTGCCTCCAGTCTTGCTACTGGGGCAAATGTCTTATCAAAATCTATTCCCTCTTCCTGCCTATATCCTTTAGCAACCAGTCTTGCTTTGTTCTTTACTATTACTCCACTCTCTTCCAACTTGTTCCTAAATATCCACTTTGTTCCAATGATGCTGTGGTCTTTTGGTTTAGGAACAAGCTCCCAGACTTTGCACCTTCTGAATTGATTAAGCTCCTCTTGCATTGCATTAATCCAATGTTTGTCTTGGATGGCTTCTTAAAATTTCTTAGGCTCCATTTGAGATAGGAAACTTGAGTGCAGGACTGTGCTCAAATTTCTGCTTCTAGTCTGCACTCCTTAACTTGGATCACCTATTATTTGATTAGCTGGATGATCTTTTAGATGTCTTATGGCTGGAGGTAGATTTCCTTCAGGTTGAACATCTCCAGCTCCTTCATCATGCTGTACTTCTTGGTTGTCATTAGCTTCTATAGAGTTTTGTACTCCCCCTGGACAGTAACCTTCATTTTCCACTGCTTCATCTGCATTTGATGCTTCTGTAATGGAAAGCTTGTCCATCCTTTTGCTTATACCTATTGGACTGTATGAACTACAAGGCAACTCACAGTTGATTAATCTTGATTCATCAAACACAACATGTACAGATTCTTCTACAACTTGAGTAGTCAAGTTGAAGACTCTATAGGCCTTACTATTTATGCTGTACCCAACAAATATCCCATCTTGGGATTTGGCAGCAAATTTAGTTAGATATGACTTGCCATTGTTAAGTATATAGCACTTGCAACCAAAGATCCTAAAGTAGGATAGATTTGGTTTTCTACCTTTCATAATTTCATAGGGAGTCTTTTTGTGGCACTTGGTGATAGAAGCCCTATTGATCACATGACATGCAGTGTTTACTGCCTTAGCCCAGAAATATTCTGGAAGAGAGGTGTCACTCAATAGAGTTCTACCAGCTTCAATCAATGTCCTATTCTTTCTTTCAGCAATACTATTTTGCTGAGATGTTCTAGGTGAGGAGAACTCTTGGAAAATCCCAAAGTCTTCACATAATTTTGTCATACTTTCAGATTGAAATTCAGTGCCATGGTCACTTCTGATTTTGACCACTGTACTGTTTAGTTCATTCTGAATTTGTTTCACAAAACTAAGTAAGACACTTGGGGTTTCTGATTTTTGTCTCAGAAAGAACACCCATGTATATCTAGAATAGTCATCTACAACCACAAAAGTGTAGACCTTCCTACCTAGACTATGAACTGGCATAGGACCAAAAAGATCCATATATAAGAGGTATAAGCACCTCACAGAATCCTTGTTTTCAAGACTATAAAAGGAGGATTTTGTCTGCTTGCCCTTTTGACAAGCTGAACATATCCCTTCCTTTATACACTTAACTTGAGGACCATTCCTCACTAACTCTTTGCTGAAGAGTTGGCCAATTGTCTTGTAGTTAAGATGAGCCAACCTCTTGTGCCACTTAACACAATGAGATGCATTATCATCAGCCACAAGACAGATGGGAGAAGCCTTGTTCTCACATACAAAATTAAGACAATAAATATTTCTCTTTCTATATCCAGTCAATATGATCTTTTGATCACTTGACCTTTTGATATGACATCCATCCTTAACAAATGAAATGTCATATCCAAGATCACTCAGCTGACTTATGCTAATCAGATTATGTTTCAAACCTTTTACATAAGCCACTTGGGTGATGGTAATTTGGTTTGAAGAAATGTTACCAAACCCTTTGATGATTCCTCTTTCAGATCCACCAAAGATTACTTTAGGTCCATCTTTGACAGATGTGTACTCCTTCAACAGCCCCTTTATTCCAGTCATGTGCCTGAAACATCCACTGTTCAAGTACCATATAGGGGCATGACAACTTGGACTTTCCTGCAATACAGAATTACTTTCCCTTAGAACCCAAGTAAGTCTTGGGTCCTTGGTTCAGGTTAGCACCATTCATATTAAGACTACTAGAAGCTCTTCTAACTGGTAAACAATTGTTCTTCCTTACATTTGTATTATGCCAACAGTCTAAGGCAAAATGGCCTCTCTTGCCACAACACCAACATTCAAACTTATTGTATCTAGGTCTTGATACACCCTTGACAGAAGAATTTCTATCCAGTGTTGGTGTTGCTGCAGCTTCACCCACAGATTTCTTATAACCATGGGGTTTATGAACATGGGTAGACCTATTGGCATTTACACCCTTGTTTATCTGAACATTAGTCTTAACATGACCATGAATATTCTTAAGATCATATTTGTTAGAAGGCACTTGCACCTTTCTAAACATAACTGGGACTGAAAGGTTTAGAGGCTGGACAGGAGCTTTGCCTTTTCTTTTGAATTGGGCAGCCCTGGGGTTACCTTTAAAGCCTAATCCTGCCTTACCCTTTTGAGCGACAAACTCATCTATTAAAGGTAAGACAGATTTTGGCTTAGAGTAACTAGCCACTAAATCTTTTTCTATTCTTAGTCTGGCCTCCATACTCTTAATTTGATCATTGTTATATTTGATTGTGCCCATCTGAATATAGGTTATATTTTTCAGTTTGGCAATCTCATTTAACTTTTGATCGATTAATTTTTCAAACTCAGTTGCAGCCACCTTAAGATCAACAATTTCCTGAGCCTGAACTTTGACTAGATTCTTGCTTTTCTTAAGATCCTGCGACAAGACCCTATATTCATCCATCAACTAATGAATATCACCTTCAGATTAAGATCCATTCACATCACTTGATGTAGATGAATCTGACTCTGAACCAGTACTAAAATCAGAAGAACTAGAAACTTTTTGTACCTTACTAGGACCAGGCTGATTGTGGCATTGGTTATCTTCTAACTCAACCATCAGACCCATGCATTCCTTCTCTTCTTGATCATGAATGGAATCCATCAGTTGCAGAAATTCCTCTTCTTCATTGGCTGCATACAATCCTATGTATGCTTCTGCTTCAGATTCTGACTCAGATGTGGACTGATCTGAAAGACTCTTATCCTTCTTTGCAACAAAAGATTTCTCCTTCTTGCCCTTCTGTTGAGTCCTTTTTCTGTCTACTGACTCCTTTCTCTTTTCTGGACATTCAGCTACCATATGTCCAGTCTTATTGCAGCAATAACAAACAATCTTAGAAGTTATGGCTTTGCTGGGCTTAGTTCTGTTTCTCTCATTTCTTGAGGATTTTCTCTTCTGATAGTACTCATCTACTGGTTGTGATGTGGAGGGCCTGGACTTCCACTGCTTCTTTTTCAAGAACTTTTGAAACTGTCTTGTAAAGGCAGCAAAGTCAGTATCTGATTCACTGCTCCCTGATTTCTGACTATCTGAATTTTCTGTTATTTCTTCTGTAGCTTCCTTGAGAGGAGATGAAGACATCCTCCCTTTCTTTCTAATGGCTTCAACTTTGAAAGCCACAGATCTATGCTCGCCTTTTGTACTTCTTTCTTCCTCCTTCCTAGCCATCAATTGCATTTCATATGAAAGCAATTTTCCAAAAAAGGTTGGAGGAGAAATATCAGCTAACTTGGCCACTTCTCTAATGGCACATATTTTGGTATCCCAATCCTTTGTTAAAGATCTGAGAAACTTGTCATTCAGCTCATATGTACTGAAGACTCTTCCATAGGACATTAGTTCATTCACAATCCTATAGAATTTCTTATAACACTTAGTTATGTTATCAGACTTTCCTTGTCTGAAGCTCTCATATTCTTGGTTGAGCATTGGTTTTCTGTCTTGTTTTATTTCTTCAGATCCTTCCATATAGATAATCAAGGTGTCCCACATCTCTTTGGAAGTCTTGCAATGTATCAGATTTTGGAAGGTGGAATCATCTATTGCACTTACTATGATGTTTTGAGCTCTCTTGTCCATAGTGGCTAAGATGATTTCCTCCTTTGTCATTTCTGAAAAATCCTTAGGAGTTTCCTCATTTGCATCTAACACAGAAATCTTCATTGGAATGTATGGACCTTCTTTCACTGTGATATAAATTCTTGGGTCTGAGGCCTCTATAAACAGCCTAACCCTTTCCTTCCAAATGCCAAAGATTTCTTTTCTGCAGATGGGAAGCTTCATAGATCCTAACTCCTTCTGATTCTCACCTGAACCCATTTTCTTGATTCTTGATTCTGCCTTTAGATCTAACTTAGACTGTTAAGTCTTACTTTGAGCAACCTCCCTCTGATACCACTTGATAGTTTTACTTTCAAGATTACCTAGACACCTAGAGGGGGGGGGGGTGAATAGGTTCTTATTTTCTTTTCAAACTTAAGGCAGAATGATTAAATAATTAAAGACTATTGTCTATGAGTTCTGCAGCTACTTTAGCAATCACAATCACACAATCTAGAACTACACATCACAGATTGCAACAAGTATTTATAGTGGTTCCCCAAGATCTGGGTACATCCACTTTCCCCATTCGCCTATCTAACAGTGTGCTAGATTCAGCCAAACTCCCTTCCTTAACTCAGATCCTACAGCTCAGAATCCAAAATGGATTCCTACAACTCAGAGTGATACCACACTCCTACAACTCAGGTAATTCAGCCCTACCTCAGTCTTTATTCAAGACCTACAACTCAGAGATTATCTCTCCTACACTCAGCCTTTATAAATTAGGCTTACAACTCAAATCTATTAAAAGATCCTACAGGATTTGAGTAAAATATGTTTTTATCTTGCTCCTGGAGAGAGAGGTGGAACAAGACAGTGTTCTTGATCAGCTTCTTGATAAATCAGATGGATAAAATCAACTGGAACTTAGCTTTCTTCAAAGCTTCTTGAATTTGAACTTTGTTGAGTTGATCTTCTTTGACATAAACTGATCAGCAGCTTTCACCTTAGATTTCAGAATTTGAATCTGAATCTTCTTGACAAATAAGTTCAGAATCTGTTTCTTTTGAAATCTGAGACAACTTTCTTCTTGATCTTCAAACAGCTGGATCCCTCTCTATCCAATCCCTTTGAAAATTCTTCAGAATTCTAGGACGAATTCTCCTTAGACTGATCCTGAGAGGTTGAACCCTTCAGAATGTCTTCTTAGATCTTCTGATGAAGATCTTCTTCAGTGCCTTGTACTTTCTTGTTTTGATTCCTTAATCAGTTTTTATGTGTGTTGCTTCTCAATAAAAAAACTCTTTATTCTACTTCTGAATCTGTCTATTTATAGACCTTCTTTTTGGTGACCGACTGATCAGGTTTCTAACTGTCTTCTAACAAGTCTGACAGCTTCAGTTAACCTGTTGTAACCCACAGCTGTCAAGTCTTCAAATAGATCTTGTGCCTTTGTCTTGGACAGCAAAGTGTCGAGACTGTCTGTCAGAAAGTGTCGAGACCATCTGTCTATATGTGTCGACACAAGTAACTTCGGTGTCGACACTGCCTCTGGTGAAGTCGACAAGTTTGCCTTTAAGTCGACTCAGCTTCTGCATACTACAACTTGAGAATGAGTCGACACTGAGTATTTGTGTCGACTCAAACACTTCATCATTCTTCAGCAAATGACTTGGTCTAGACTTGGCAATGTGTCGACACAAGTCCTGTGTGTCGACACAGTTGATGTAGATTCAGAACATAGTATGTGTCGACACTGCCTTCAGGTGTCGACACAGCTTTTGTCGACTCTGCCTATATGTGTCGACTCAGTCTTCTGGTGTCGACACAAATATTGTCGACTCTGCCTCTGTGTGTCGACACAGCCTCCTGGTGTCGACACAGTTGATGTCAACTATAATCTTGTGTGTGTCGACACTGCCTCCCGGTGTCGACACAGTTGATGTCGACTCATTTTCTCTGTGTCGACAAAGCCTTCTTCAAGTGTCGACATAAACTTCCTGAAGTGTCGACACATCTTCTTCTGGTGTTGACACATGGACTTAGAAATTCTTCATACTTTTAACCTGCACATATTCAACTTAAACAACATCAAATACACCTTGATGTATATCATTATGCTAAGTTAGGCTTCTTCAAATCAGGTACACATTTTCAAATATACCCAACAAAATTCTTCCCTTGGTAAATTTTGGTATCCTCGTACCAGAACCAATCTATATCCGAGGTCGATTTTAGACTAAGATATGCTACGAAATCCTCTTGGTAAGTCAAATTAAGGTGGTGTGCTTATTAGGTTGGCCTAACTCATTGTTTGAATGGACTATTTTCTGTGACTTTTACACATGGGCACACCATTGCTTCCTCTGTATAGTTTGTCCACAAACTAATGCTCAAGCGAGGTGACCCAGTATTGTGGACTTCTTTCTCTTATGATCGTTTATTAAGTGATACCAGTTTGTAAGACCCCCTCCCCCTTACCAAGGAGGTTACCCAGTCTTATGCCCAGAACCGCCGCCTTACGGTGACACTAACTTACGGGTTAGTCGGTACCGCAAGACGCCGATCCTGCCGGCTAGTACGATCATTCAACCTGTTGGCCAATCGAGAAGAGAAGTATAACAAGTAGTAATAAAATTGACAAGTCCACAATATCACAGTGCAAAATCATAATACATATGAAAATGAAAAGCACAATAGTCCACAATGAGTAAAAATGAGAGAAGGGCGTATGCCCTATACATATCAAATCCAATCTCTCTGACAAATCAAACTAAGCGGAAGCAACTCTAACACAAGTATTCGCATCATCACCTTATGCCGAGTTGTAGTGGTCGTAGTAGGAGGAATTAGCTCCTCATGTCCTGCCACCTCGTCCTGCTAGTCGTGCTAGTGCTCCATCTCCTCGATCTCCTATGGTCACAACCAACCGTTAGTCATAAAGACTAGACTATTTTGTCCTCGCCTCACCCTCGCGACTCCTTGGTACTGAGCGGGAGGACGAAGCAGAGGACAACAAGGGGTATAAAAAGGAAAGCAGATGCCAGTGGATCTATTCTAATATGGTTATATTCCAACAGATATATCTCTACTCTAGCAGTTTTATATAGTACGAGTAAGATCAATAAAACAGTACTGAAGAGAAGTGCAGTATGTAGAGTAAAGAGCAGAGCAGAAAGTAAACTAACTACTACTAAGCTATCATCACAGAAGTATCTTAACTTATATGAATGCTCATACAAACTTATAAGTTTGGGTTTCACAAATGTAACTTATCATATAAAAGAGTCCATACTAATTTATATGATAAGGATCTATGGTGCGTATGTCCTAAGTATGTATGTATGTTATGGTATGCGGGTTATGATCCATACAAGTACAACTCACACACACGACTCTATGATAACATACTTTTAGTTCCCTCTTTTTGGAGTTAGCTTAACTCTCGGTGTTACTCTGGTGCGAACCTATAGACTTAAGGTATTATTGGGAGAGCGGAGGTCTTCCGCCGGTCTCCATTCTAGTTATTCTCCTAGGGGTTTTTCACTCTAACACTCATTACTAAGTGGTGAGCTACTTGAGTCCAACTAAGGTTTCAACTTCCTAATATAGTTCTCAATCCAACCACCTATCATATCCCCTATGGATCCTAGTGTTATACGCTACTTTTGCTAAACATAGCCCACAACCTAATATTAACCCATATGATATGACTTTCAATTCCTTAGGCCAAATGCCCCTAAATATTTATCATGGGTTTTTCATGTGTATGATGTTGACCATTTAGGATTTCATCATTTTTCTAAGTGTTTAGGACCATAAATTAAATCATTTAATTAAGTGACCTTGGTCACCTTGTACATGAACTACTACATCCAATGGTCCATCATGTCTATGTAATTTATCTGGAGATCATCTAGGAGAAAAAATGTCTGTTTACCAAGAATCCTAATTTTCTCATTTGATTTTGCACCCATTTTTTTATTTATGATTAAATTCACAATTATTCCATTTTCCAAATGAAGTACTTCAAATATTCAACTGAAAATTCATAGAAAATTACGGGTGATTAACATTGTCATAATGATACCCCAAACAGAAATTCATACCCCTGATCAGTGATTTCACCTAAAATAATTATAGGTGAACATTATTACAAAAATGGCACTACCATGGTTTTCAGCATACTAAATCATCCAAAATTCTTAAATAAATTCACAGAGGATTGAATCACAGAAACAAGACTATATACATTTTTCCATAATTTTCCAAACAGTGTTACCCCTACTTTTAATTTAAATCCCCAAAAGGGTAAAACTGTAAATGTACTAAATACCCCAGATATAATTCTCAAACAAACTCATAACTTTTCCCAAAGATGTAAAATGTCCTATAAGGCTTGTATCAAAATTTTAGAATTCCATAAGGTCAACAACCCTATTTCTCATTTTTATTTCTAAATTGTTATATTTTCCAATAATTCAAACTAATGAGATTTTTGATTCCAAAAATACCAATCTTTCTATGGGAGGTGTATTTCCTCTCTATGGGCCTCAGTACAAAATCCCATGGACATGCATTGGGCCAAAGGGCAAATTTCCCATTTTGCCATTTTTGCTATTGGAAACCCCATTTACAAATCTACCTCCACCATACATGTTGAATTTCCCAAACATGTAGAGACCAAAATGGTCTAAAACTTTTACCATGGCCATATAATAAACCAATGGCCATTCCATCAAAATTTGGGGGAATTTGGAAAAGGGAATCTCCCTAAATCACATTTATTTAATTAATGAAATTTCTATAAAAACTATATAAAAATAACTCTCAAAAATTCTTATTTTTGGGCAGTGCCTAAATCTAGTATAAACACATGCATGACCTAAATTTCATTGCATGTGGACTTAGGGATTGACCTAGGCATCCATTTGAATTTCTGCATTATCCTAGGAGTAGTCTTAGGAGAACTATCCTACATAGAGCTACATTGCTCCAAATTACAACTTTAAGGTGCCAAATTAAAGGTGAGACCTAGATCTACCTTTTTTATGTTGGAAGTTATTCTGTAAATGCCTCCAAGAGGCATAAATTAAGCATGAAAGTCACTAAAATGTATGTGACAGAAAAATACAAGTAGGTAATTAATAGCATTGTTTATATTACAGTTAAATGGACGGCATCGGCTCATCTTCCATAATGAGCCGATGGTCCAGATAATCCTGAGCTGTAGCTCTTTGATCTCCACTTTTCCGGCCATCCGGCCACTGCCACCGCCGGCGATTGTGGCCACCACCTTCGTTGAGGTGGCGGCTAGCGTTTCCCGGTAATATGGCCGCTAGAGGCCGACTAACCCGAGTAAGGAGAAATGCTCGGAAATAATATCTCATCTTCCTCACATAGTATTGGGCTCAATTGAGCCGGATATCTCTCCTAAAAGAATTATACGGCTAGCACTGAGGGAGTGGAGGTGAAACGGACCTATAGTCGCGCTTGGCGTCGGGTTTGGCGGCGGCGATCCATGGTCGACAATGTCTCCAACAAAATAACTGGTTTCCTGGTCTCTCCGGCTATCTCCTCGTTCCAGCTATTGATTTCCACTCCTTGGGCTCAAGGAAGATGACGACATCCTTGGTTTAAGGACTTTGAATAAGAGGAGTGGCTGGGAGTGGCGGGGCATGGCTGGTCATCCTTGAGCATGGTTCCTCCTTACTTCCAAGTGTCACCATAGTATTGGACCATCCATTATTACTTTAATTAGGTCTTGATTGAAAGGACCGAGTCCAATTGGTCAATTGGCACTCATTCCAAAAACCCAGTTCAGCCCATATATATGAACCCGTAACCACAATTCTTTTAGACCAAAAAAATATTCTAAGTCCAAAAGCGTTGAGTGGTGTTGAGATCACTCAATGCCATGTTGACACCACTCAATGCCAACAACATACAAAATAATACTAAGTCAAAAGCATTAACTGGTGTTGAGTTCACTCAACGCCTCATTGACTCCACTCAATGCCTTAACTTCAAGAAAAATCCTAAGTCAAAAGTGTTGAGTGGAATTAAGTCCACTCAATGCCTCTTTGACTCCACTCAACGCCTCAGCTTCTAGAATAATTCTAAGTCAAAAGCATTGAGTGGCGTTGAGTCCACTCAATGCCTCATTAAATCCACTCAATGCCTCATCTTCCAGAAACATCTTAAGTCAAAAGCGTTGAGTGGCGTTGAGTCCACTCAACGCCTCATTGACTCCACTCAACTCCTCAGCTTCCAGAATAATTGCAAGTCAAAAGCGTTGAGTGGCGTTGAGTCCACTCAATGCCGCGTTGAGTCCACTCAACACCGCGTTGAGTCCAGAAATTTTTAGGTTAAAAGAGTTGAGTGGCGTTCAGACCACTAAATGCCACATTGAGTCCACTCAACGACGCGTTGTGTCCACTCAACGCCACGACATCCAGAATATTTCTAAGTCCAACTTTGTCGAATAACATCAAGTCCATTCAATGCACTCGATGCCTAGCGAATTCAAGATTTATTCTAAGTAACATTCGTCGAATGGTATTAAGTGCACTCAATGCACTCAACGCCTCCGAGTCCAGAAAATATTCTAAGTCAAAAACGTTGAGTGGAGTTGAGATCACTCAATGCTGTGTTGAGTCCACTCAACGCTTCAGCATCAAGAATATTTCTAAGTTAAATCCTTCCTATGCGTTGAGTATCACTCAATGCCTGCTCACCAGTGCACCTCAAGCTTGAGTCAACCTTCTTGACTCACAAGTGCGCGTGAGGGGTCTAGCACGAGATGGGATGTTACAAATCCCAATAAACAAAAAAATAATTTCATCCCCAAAATTCAAGTTTGCTCTACGGGGTTTCTATGCAGAAGTATTTTAAGAAACTTTAGGCATAGTTAAAATATACCTGAGGCGAAAAGCTCTGGGTACCATTCAAGCATCAGATCCATCGACTCCTAGGTTTTCTCCTCTCATCCGTGCTTAGAACACAACACCTTGACCAAGGGAACCTTCTTCTTTCGCAGTACTCGAGTCATCATATCATCGATCCGGACCGGCTCTAAATAGACTGATCTATCAGGTGCTACCGGGCCTGCTGTAGTGGTAATTTGCTGTTTTGGCCGAAGCAGAGCTCTCTGAAGCAAAGAGACATGGAAGACGTCGTGTAAAGTCCCTAACTCTAGCGAGAGCTCCAGCCGATAAGCCAAGGGACTCATCCACTCCAGGATCAAGTATGGTCCCATAAATCGAAGGCTGAGCTTCTTGTGCCTCTGCACTGGCGAGACACCATGCATCGGATGTATATTCAAGAACACCCTATCCCCCACCTAGAACTCCACCTTCCGATGCCTCGCATCATAGTACTTTGCCTGCCTAATTTGTGCCTCGAGCATCCGATCCCTGATTAGCCGTATCTTAACATCCATATCCTCAATATAATCTGATCCAAGTGCCCTGGGGTCCTCATCCTGGACCCAAAATAGTTGTGTCCGACACTTTCTTCCATATAGGGCCTCATATGGTGCCATCCCAATGCTCGCCTGGTGACTATTGTTGTAGCAGAACTCAATTAGTGGCAATAGTCTCTCGCAGGGCTTCCCCGTGTCCAGTATACATAAATGCAGCAGATCCTCCATACTCCGGTTGGTCTGCTCAGTCTTGCCATTATTCTGCGGATGGCAAGCGGTGCTAAAAGCAAGCTGAGAACCTAAGTACGCATGCACCGCCCTCCACTACCTAGAGGTGAACCGACCGTCACGGTCCGAGACAATCGTCCTGGGGATGTTGTGGTACCTGAAGAACTGCTCCACAAACAACCTCACCATAATGGAAACTGGGATGTCCTTCTAGATTGGTATAAATCGGGCCACCTTATTCAGTCTATCGACAATGACCCAAATAGAATAGTGACCAGAGTGGGAGCGAGGAAAACCGCGCACGAAGTCCATAGCTATATCCTCAAACTTCCACTCTAGCACCGTCAATGACTGTAATTGTCATCCCGGGCTCTTGCACTCTTCCATTACCCGTTTGTAGGTCTCACAATGTGTCACATAATATATGATTTCCCTCTTCATCCCCAGCTAGTACAAGCTCCTCCATAGGTACGCTATCATCTTGATCATACCGGGGTGCACTGAGTTCTGAGAATAGTTTGCCTCCCTATGTATATCCCCTGGATACCACCTCCTGCGGGTATATATACACGGCCACAGAAATGAAAGCGATCATCCCGCAATGAATAATCCTCTGACTCGCCCCATTCCAGGGTTCTGAATACTGGCTCCAAAGCTGCAACCAGCCTCTGCTATGTCTTGATGCAATCCCATATGTCACACTCGATGACCAAGGAGTTCAAGTACTCCCGATAGATTATCATTAAAATAAACCTTAATCACACATTAGATTTGGAGTCCCTTAAGACCAAGGATCACAAGGCACGTGAAAATCAATAATCTCATAAGTAGAGATCTTTTCTACTCCTGTCCACCTAAACTTTTACTTATCAACCAACATAAACTTACAATCAACCAAAAAAATATCGTGTACATTAGACCAACACTACTATGTATAGTATTTAACCAACTTCCGAGATCATGATGTGATGAAAAGATCATCGTCTTTGTTTCTCCCAAATTGTAGACTTATCATATCTTTACCTTAAACAACAATACAAATTACATACATCAAGCGTTCCTTATTAATATGGGTGTTGATAAAAATTTTGACACTCAGCAGCTTTTTACATGGAGTCTAATTCATAAATTATAGGCGTATCTTTTCAAAATGGTGAGGTCTGTCGATTTCATCATAAATAGAATCTTTTTAAACACTAATTACTATTCATGTGATTCCACCGTATACGCCTTTGATAGTCAAGATCTATATCTCATTATCATGAATCCTCATAACGGTGATTATAATGTTATCAACGTATGTATCTTGGTTCTTCACGCTATCAAAATCAAGGGGTCATATGTGTACAACTTTAACTAATCATCCACCCTGTTTCAATTTGCTGGGTCGTTACATTCCCAATGTCATATCCTAGCAAATTTATCGTATGTGTCATAACGTTATCTAATTTCAATTCTTATGTTTTTAATATAATGACTTTTTGCTTAGTTGAGCCATTCAAAGGTTATAGTTCACCATTGTAATCATGTGACTTGGCTATATCAGGTAAGCGTGGATAGTAATGATATTTCATCATTGTGTTTAATTATCCAAATCCCTTTAAGTTCTAAACTCAAGAAGTCATCTTATAAGTATTTCTAATTATACATTAAACTCTTTCCCAAAGTATAATGGTAAAAAAACCAATCAAATTTGAAAGGGATTGATCCTTTGATAGAATACACTATTTGTAAATCAACTTCGAATGCCCTAAAGTGCAAAAATTCTGAATTGCAAGAACCCGATTCCAAACCACAAATTCCATGATGTAATATACTGGTCCCAGACGATTAGACTTGGCAACTCGGTGTTTTGACTAATAACCAATATCGTTTAACCCATGATGTCTTAAGATCATAAGAACTTATAGCCAAGTTCTACACCTATCTAATCCTCATCTGACTTAACCTTGGTTAAAATTCATACTCCATGTTGCTCTTTCTTGCGCTTTATATGAGTTCATTAATCAAATCCTTAACTGACAATTTATTTATTAATTGTGTGTTACATCGATTGGGTTAGGGTGTTAGAGCATCTAGAAATGTAACTTGTTGAGGTAACACACTCCTTTAGTTATACAACAAGCCTTTGAGTCATCGAAATTGCTTAGAATTTAGTTTTTCGGAAAGCCCGATGTTCAAATTTTTGTTGATTGTACACAACTTGTTTTGTTCCTTGGGATATAGCATGCCAATATGCATCGATGAAATTACGATCTCTCTTTAATTTGTGCCAAGTAATCTTCTGTTTCACAAGCCCGAGAAAGTTTCTAACGTCTCATGATGACTTTCCTTGTTCTAGGGTTGTAATATATCAAAGAGGGCAACCCTTTGCGTATATCCCAAACATCGAGGGAGGGTTGATCATCTTGCCGATTATGTGTATACCAAACCTCATCTTTACTTGAGCAACCTTTGAATAAATCAAGTCTTCCAGATCACTTTATTTGCGACACACGTTTCATAAATAGGGTCTAGGGAAATCCAAGTCGTTACCAATTTAGCCCAATAAACAAAAGGATAAACCCTCATACATTTTTGGGCTAAATTTATTTAATAACTATATATGCCTCAATCCTCAGGGCAAATAATCTTACACTTGGAGTTCCACCTTGAGACTTATTGATATGTTACATGCTTTAGACCCTTAAGGTTACTATTTACGATAATCTTCTCAAGGTCGACATGTGACCCAACCAAAATGGGTCTCTTCTGAAACTTGAACTTTTATTCGACCATTAGTATTTATCACGGTGGTTTTCCCCACGCAATCAAGTCATCGGTACGAGGGTTAAGTTTATGAGTACACTTTTATTCCACTAATAGGTTACATGCACCAATTCTCCTTGAGGCGGTCCTATCAGCTTGGGTGAGAAGTGATAATATCACTCAATAGGTAGAGTAGAGACATCAGAGTTTAAGCCTTAAGCAGTGACTCTTGTATAAAATTCTTCCCTTGGTAAATTTGGGTATCCTCATACCATAACCAATATATATCTGAGGTCGATTTTAGACTGGGATACGCTACAATATCCTCTTGGTAAGTCAAACTAAGGTGGTGTCCTTATTGGGTTGGCCAAACTCATTGTTTGAATAGACTATTTTCATTGACTTTTTTACACGTGGTCACACAATTGCTCCTGCTGCATAGTTTGTCCGCAAACTAATGCTAGAGCGGGGTGACCTAGTGATGTGGACTTCTTTCATTTATGATCATTTGTCAAGTGATACCAGTTTGTAAAACCCCCCTCCCCCTTACCAATGAGGTTACTCGGTCTTATGCCCAGAACCACCGCCTTACGGTGACACTAACTTACAGGTTAGTCGGCACCGCAACACGCCGATCCTGCTGTCTAGTATGATCATTTAACCTATTGGCCAATCAAGAAGAGAAGTATAACAAGTAGTAATAAAACTGACAAGTCCACAATATCACGGTGCAAAATCATAATACATATGAAATTGAAAAGCACAATAGTCCATAATGAGTAAAAATGAGAGAAGGGCTTATTCCCTGTATATATCAAATCCAATCTCTCTCACAAATCAAACTAAGCGGAAGCAACTCTAACACAAGTATCCTCGTCATCACCTGACGGCGAGTTGTAGTGGTATTAGTAGGTGGTATCAGCTCCTCATGTCCTGCCAACTCGTCTTATTGGTCATGCTTGTGCTCGAGCTCCTCGATATTCTACGGTCACAACCGACCGTTAGTCATAAACACTAAGCCATTTTGTCCTTGCCTCACCCCTGCGACTCCTAGGTACCGAGCGAGAGGACGAAGCGGAACCCAACAAGTGGTATAAAAAGGAAAGAAGATGATAGTGGATCTATTCTAACATGGTTATATTCTAATAGATATATCTCTACTCTAGCAGTTTTATATAGTAAGAGTAAGATAAATAAAACAGTACTGAAAAGAAGTGTGGTATGTAGAGTAAAGAGTGGAGTAGAAAGTAAACTAATTACAACTAAGCTATCATCACAAAAGTACCTTAACTTATATGAATTCTCACACAAATTTATAAGTTAAGGTTTCACAAATGTAACTTATCATATAAAAGATCCCATACTAATTTATATGATAAGGATCTATGATGCGTATGTCCTAAGTATGTATGCATGTTATGGTATGCTGGTTATGATCCATACAAGTGCAACTCACACACACGAGTCTGTGATCACAGACCCTTAGTTCCCACTCTTTGGAGTTAGCTTAACTCTCGGTGTTACTCTGGTGTGAACCTAATGACTTAAGGTATTATTGGGAGAGCGGTAGTCTTCTGTCAGTCTCCGTTCCAGTTATTCTCCTTGGAGTTTTGCACTCTAACACTCATTACTAAGTGGTAACCTACTTGACTCCAACCAGGGTTTCAACTTCCTAATATATTTCTCAATCCAACCACCTATCATATCCCCTGTGGGTCCTAGTGTTATACGCTACTTTTGCTAAATGCAACCCACGACCTAATATTAACCCATATGATATGACTTTCAATTCCTTAGGCCAAATGCCCCGAAATATTTATCATGGGTTTGTCATGTGTATGAAGTTGAACATTTAGGATTTCATGATTTGTCTATGTACTTATGAGCATAAATTAAATCATTTAATTATGTGACCTTGGTCACCTTATACATGAACTACTACATCTAATGGTCCTTCATGTCTAAGTAATTTATTTGGAGACCATCTAGGTTAAAAATGACTGTTTACCAAGAATCCTAATTTTCCCATTTAATTTTCCACCCATTTTCTATTTATGATTAAATTCACAATTATTTCATTTTCTAAATGAAGTACTTAAAATATTCAACTGAAAATTCATAGAAAATTATTGGTGATTAACATTGTCATAATGATACCCCAAATTGAAATTCATGCCCCTGATAAGTGATTTGACCAAAAATAATTACAGGTGAACATTACTACAAAAATGCCACTACCATGGTTTTCAGCATACAAAATCATCCAAAATTCTTAAATAAATTCACAGAGGATTGAAATACAGAAACAAGACTATATACATTTTTCCATAAATTTTGAAACTGTATTACCCCTACTTTTAATTTAAATCCCCAAAAGGGTAAAATTGTAAATATACTAAATACCTCAGATATAATTCTCAAACAAGTTCATAACTTTTCCCAGAGATGTAAAATGTCATATTAGGGCTTGTATCAAAATTTTAGAATTCCATAAGCTAGCAGCCATATTTCTCATTTTTGTTTCTAAATGAGCCTATTTTTCAATAATTCAAACTAATGGAATTTTATATCCCAAAAATCCCAATCTTTCTATGGGAGGTTTATTTCCTCCCTATGGGCCTCTGTCCAAAATCCCATGGACATGCATTATGCCAAAGGGCTAATTTCTCATTTTGCCATTTTTGCTATCGGCAACCCCATTTACAAATCTACCTCCACCATGCATGTTGGATTTCCCAAACATGCCTCTCCAAAAAGTCTGAAACTTTTACCATGGTCATATAATGACCCAATGGCCATGCCACCCAAATTTGGGGGCATTTGGAATAGGGAATCTCCCTAAATCAAATTTATTTAATTAATTAAATTTCTATAAAAACTATATAAAAATAACTCCCAAAAATTTTGATTTTTAGGCAGTGCCTATGTCTAGCATAAACACAAGCATGACCTCAATTTCATTGCTTTTGGACTTAGGGTTTGACCTAGGCATCAATTTGAATTTATGTCTTATCTTAGGAGCAGTCTTAGGAGAACTGTCCTACAGGGAGCTACATTGCTTCAAATTACAAATTTAGGGTGCTAAATTAAAGCTGAGACCGAGATCTACCTTTTTTTATGTTGGAAGGTATTTCTAGAAATGCGTCGAAGAGGCCTAAATTAAGCATGAAATTTACTGTAATGTATGTGATAGAAAAATACAAGTAGGTAATTAATACTTTAGTTTATATTATAGTTAAATGGACGTCATCGGCTCATCTTCCCCCAATGAGCCGATGGTCCAGATCATCCCGAGTTGTTGCTCTTTGATCTCCACTTTCCCGACAATCTGACCAGCACCACTGCCGGCGATTGTTGCCACCACCTCCATTGAGGTGGCGGCTAGCGTTTCCCGGGGATATGACCGCCGGAGGCGGCTCCTCCGACGAACCCGAGCAAGGAGAAATGCTTGGAAATAATATCTCATCTTCCTCACATGGTGTCGGGCTCAATTGAGCCCGATATCTCTCCTAAAAGAACTAGACGGCTAGCACAGAGGGAGGGGAGGAGAAATGGACCTGTAGCCACGCTTGGCGGAGGGTTTGGTGGCGGCGAGCCATGGTCGACAATGTCTCCGGCAAAATAACTAGTTTCCTGATTTCTCCGGCTATCTCCTCGTTCCAGCTGTTGAATTCCACTCCTCTGGGCTCAAGGAAGATGATGACATCCTTTGTTTAAGGACTTTGAATAAGAGGAGTGGCTAGGAATGGCTGGGAGTGGCGGGGCATGGCTTATCGTCCTTGAGCATGGTTCCTCCTTGCTGTCAAGTGTCACCATAATATTGGAACGTCTAATTATTACTTTAATTAGGTCTTGATTGAAAGTACCAGGTCCAATAGGTCAATTGACGCTCAATCCAAATACCCGGTTCATCCCGTACATATGAACCGGTAACCACAATTCTTTTAGAGAAAAAAAATTGTCTAAGACCAAAAACGTTGAGTGGTATTGAGACCACTCAATGTCATGTTCACACCACTCAATGCCAAAAACATCCAAAATAATACTAAGTCAAAAGCGTTGAGTGGCATTGAGTCCACTCAATACCGCATTGACTCCACTCAATACCCCAGCTTCCAGAATAATCCTAAGTCAAAAGAGTGTAGTGGCATTGAGTTCACTCAACGCCTCGTTGACTCCACTCAATGCCTCAGCTTCCTGAATAATCCTAAGTCAAAAGCGTTGAGTGGCGTTAAGTCCACTCAATGCCTCGTTGACTCCACTCAATGCCTCAACTTCCAGAATAATCCTAAGTCAAAATGAGTTGAGTGGCATTGAGTCCACTCAATGCCTCATTGACTCCACTCAACTCCTCATCTTCTAGAATAATTGCAAGTCATAATCATTGAGTGGTGTTTAGTCCACTCAACGCCGCGTTGATACCAATCAACGCCGCATTGAGTCCTGAACTTTCTAGGTTAAAAGCGTTGAGTGGAATTAAGAACACTCAACGTCGTGCTAAGTCCACTCTGTTGGTACCCTAGTTTGATTTGAGTTTAGTCTTGTCTTTTTAGTCCCTTGACCCAAGAAATATCTATGGTCAATGGTTAGTGGTCTAGCTGTAGAGTCCCCGCTTTTCCAGATGAAGAATTTGGTTAAGTAGTTTGTTCGTTCGACTATGGTCGAACGCCGCTCGACTAACATCGACTAACTGTTCGACGATCGTCTATCAGTTGCTCGACGTTATGTCTGCGAGGATAGCTCGACTATCTGTTGATAGTTCGACTATCTGTCGTTCTTTGATAGTTCGACTATCTGTTGATAGGTCGACTATCTGTTCTGCGTTGATAGTTCGACTATCTGTTGATAGATCGACTATCTGCTTTCTTCCGATAGTTCGACTATCTGTTGATAGGTCGACTATCTGTTTTCCCTTGGTAGTTCGACTATCTGCTTTGATAGTTCAACTATCTGATAGCTCGACTATCTGTTGATAGTTCGACTATCTGTCGTTCTTTGATAGTTCGACTATCTGTTGATAGGTCGACTATCTGTTCTGCGTTGATAGTTCGACTATCTGTTGATAGGTCGACTATCGGTTTCGCTTTGATAGTTCGACTATCTGTTGATAGGTCGACTATCTGATAGCTCGACTATCTTCTGATAGTTCGACTATCTGTTGTGATAGTTCGACTATCTCCTTTGATAGTTCGACTATCTGGATTGTTCGACTATCTGTCCGATAGTTCGATGATCTCCGTGCGTCGGTCGACGATCTCTGAAGGTCATTCGACGTTTTCTGTTTGCCTGTTTATTTTGTATTTATTTATTCTATTTAATAAATTAATATATTATCTGGCATTTTATTTCAGTTGTTTTATGATAATATTTCCAGGCAATATCTGCTCCATCTCTTTTGCCTGAGTCAAATCTTTTCAGATAAAGTTGTTTGTCTTATTAGTTGACAGTGTATTTTACTTTATCTGCTGTCAGTCCTTTATAGCCGTTAGACTGAAAAGTCTTCTTTTTGTTATAAAGAGTTTGTCGCTGATGTGATTTTATTTAGTACCTGTTTTATCAGATTGCTTCCTGCAGCTTCCTTGAAAAAGGTTTATCCCTTTTATAGAATATTTTGCTGCAGAGTTTGTTTGTCTTTGTGATATTTGCAGCCCAGGTTTCAAGTTTCAAAAGAAGACAAACAGTTCAAATTGAAAAGAGCCGTTGCTTGTTGTTGCTATAAAAGGAATCCTTTGGAGAAAGATTTCAGCTAGCTAACCAGTTATTCAAAAAGCATTTCAAGCTTTCATCAAGTCCAAGTTTAACTGCTCTCAGCAATATTCAATTCAACTGAGAAGTGTTAAGCTCTTCTGCTCTTCTTCAACCTGAGTTCTCCTGCTTCCAGGAAGTTCAGACTCAGAGTTCTTTTGAAGAAGAAGAAGAAGAAGATAGCTGCTAGAAGATTTCTATTTTATATTTGATATCTTCTTGTAGTTTTTCCTTCAGTTCTTACTGAAGAGTTTCTGCACTGAAGCAAGACTTCACCTGGACATTCTTTGAGCCAGGGGGAGCCTTGATTCCTTGAGCTTTCTAGGTCAGTGCAAGTCTTTGTGCTTCTCTAATCTATTGTAAAATAGAGAAGACATCTTAACCTTCTTTCCCCCTCCTGTACAGGGTTATTACTCCCTTCAAAAGTATCCCTTGGTGGCAGGGCACCTGATCAAAAACTTGTGTTGGTTTTTAGACACCTGATCAAAAGTCTAAAGGGTTTCTAGATCTACCTGAAGCAGATCTTGTGGTGGCAGGGCACCTGATCAAAAACCTGTAGTGGATTCCTATCTTGTTGGTAGAAGAGTGGACGTACCCAAGTTGTTTGGGGAACCACTATAAATTCCTTGTGTCGTCTGGCTTGCTTAATTTAATTCCTGCATTGTGGCTGTGATTAGTTATTACTAGGTTTGCTAGTTGCTGATTAGGTTTTCCAAGCCTTAACTGTAATTACAGTTAGCTTGATTTTGTGCACAACACTTGTGTTAGGCTTTAGGGTTATCTCCTTATCTATAATCTTTTAATTCCGCATTTCACTCCAAGGGAGTTGTGTAGACTATTAAGTTTTTGTCTAGTGCAAAATTTGATAACTCTATTCACCCCCCCTCTAGAGTAGTATCTATCCCTTCACTTTCAATTGGTATCAGAGGGAGGTTGACTGACTGAATAGGCTAACACCTAAGTCACAAGATCCTGATAGATACCAAAGTTTATAGATATTCACTATCACTATCATGGCCCAATCCAAGGATTATTCTAGCACCCGACCTCCAGCATGCAACTTAGCTAAGTTTGGCATCTGGAAGGCAAGGATCAAATTATATATGAATTCTATTGATGAAAGTATCTTTGCTTCTATTTTGTCAGGACCCCCAAGAGCACCTGCTGCTGCTTCTGCCTCATCATCTGATATGAGTGCAGTGCCTCCTCCAGATTACAATGATGAGTACAAGAAGGCAAAGATAGCAGATGCCAAGGCGATGAACATTCTGGCTCAGACAATGTCTGATGAGGTATTCCAGAAGGTTGCTGACTGCTCCTCAGCAAAAGCCATGTGGGATACACTGAACCAGATTGTAGCTGGTTTAGCTGATGTAAGGAAGGACAGAAGGTCCAACCTTATCTCACAATATGAGAACTTCAAGAAAACTGATGCTGAATCAGTTGAAGCCATGTACACAAGGCTCAGCTCAATCATCAATGAGCTGAGGACCCTTGACAAGGACATTTCATTGACAGAGGTCAATGATAAGATTCTTATGTTCTTCCCTAGCACATGGGATCTAAGGATCTGGCCCATCAAGGAAGCCAAAAGTACAAATGAGATTTCAACTGAAGCCCTTCTCGGCAAGCTCAAGTCTTTTGAGCAAGTGCTGAAGACAAGGGAAGCAGAAGCTGAAGCAAAGACCCCTACTCTAACAAGAAAATAGCAATCTCTAGCTCTTAAAGCTGCTGATGTTTCTGAAGGCAGCCAATCCAATGAGGAATTAATGGCATTGTTTGCCAAGAGGTTTCTCAAGATGGGGAGAAAGGAATTCAGAAAGAAGTCTTCACGCTATGAAGACAAACCAAGGTATGATCGTTCTCCTGCTAAAGAAATTATCTGCTATGGTTGCAGGAAACCTGGACATATCTTACCAGATTGTCCAGAGGAGAAGAACAAAGATAAGAGGAAAGAAAAGGAACAGCACAGGAAGCACTCCAAGCCATCCTCCTACAAGAATAAGAAGAAGGAGAGAGGTTTCATTGCTGAAAGCTGGAGTGATTCTGATGAAGAATCTTCCTCCTCTAGCTCCAGTGAGGATGAGGAAGAGAAGAAGGCAAAGGAAGTTTGCCTGATGGCAATAGATGCCTGCAGCAATCATTCAGCTGTAGAGATTTCAGATTCAAAGGAAGAACTGCCAACAGAAGATGAGGTGAAGGCCTATCCTATCACTCAAAATAAGTGGTATTTGGATAGTGGATGCTCCAAGCATATGACAGGAAATAAAAATCATCTGTCAAAGTTCAAAGCTAAGCTCGGCCCAAAGGCTATCTTTGGAGATTCAAGCTGTGGTCAGACAGAAGGCTATGGCAGGATCACAATTGGAGATGTTACTTTCAAGAGAGTTGTATATGTGACAGGACTGAAGCATAATTTGATCTCAGTCAGCCAGCTATGTGATGCTGGCTACCAGGTTTCATTTTCTAACTCTTCTTGTAATATTACTTTAAATAATAATGTTGTTTTAGTAGGCATTAGAATAGGTAATATTTATTTAGTAGATTTCAATTCAACTCATTCTGAAATCTGTTTATTTAATGAAGTAACAATTAATAATAATTCTTTGTGACATAAGAGGCTTAGTCATGTTAACCTTAAAAATATATCTAGGTTATCTAAACACAACCTTGTTAGAGGTTTACCTTCTTGCCCCTACAAGAAGGAGAGCCTTTGCAAGGCTTGTCAGCTAGGCAAGCAAACCAAAAAACTCTTTTAAATCAGTAAATAAGAGTGATTCTCCTAGAATCTTGTACTTATTACATTTGGACCTTTTTGGCCCAATAAATGTACAGAGTTTAGGAGGGAAGTATTACACCTTAGTAATTGTAGATGACTTCTCTAGGTTCAGTTGGGTTTTCTTTTTGAGAACTAAGGCTGATAACTTCAAAGCCCTTACAGACTTTCTATTATGTGTGCAGACTGAGTACTCTACTCATGTGGCCTTGATCAGAAGTGATCATGGTACTGAGTTTGACTCTCTTCTCATGCAAGAATTCTGTGAGAGAGAAGGTATCAAACATAGCTTCTCAGCTCCTAGAACTCCCCAACAAAATGGGGTAGTTGAAAGGAAGAACAGAACACTCATTGAAGCTGCTAGCACATTGTTGGCAGATGCTAATATGCCTCTCTCCTATTGGGCAGAAGCTGTTAGTACAGCCAATTATGTCTTGAATAGAAGTCTGATACACAAGCTTAAGTGTAAAACTCCTTATGAGTTGCTTAAAGGAAAGAAACCTAAAATTAATTATTTTAGAGTATTTGGTTGTGTAGTGTACATTCATAATAACAATAAAGAATACCTTAGAAAGTTTGAAGCAAAAGCTTCAATGGGAATCATGCTTGGATATTCCCAAGTAAGCAAAGCTTATAAGGTTTATAACAAATCAACCTGTAAAATTGAAGAATCCGTGCATGTATCTTTTGATGAGTCTCAGATGTTTTACAAGGAAAAGGATAATTCTCCTTCTTCTAGTTCATTGCAGGTACCTGATGCTACTCAAGAAATTCTTCAACTATCAACTCTTCAGATCACTGAATCAGACAGTGATAAAGACATTGCTGAAGTTGTTGTTGTTCCACCAACAGTAGATCAAATTCCTCCTGAGGAATTAATCCCAACTGTTGCTGAAGATCACATCCCACCTGCTGATATTGTCACACTTAGAGATCACCCCACATCTCAAGTGATAGGAGACATATCAGCTGTTGTGCAAACAAGACACCAATTAAGACAGGATGTGATGCACACTTGTTTCCTCTCACAGGTTGAGCCCCTCACCTTTAAAGATGCAGAGCTAGATCCCCACTGGATCATTGCTATGCAAGAGGAACTCAATCAGTTTGAGAGATGTAAAGTTTGGACTTTGGTTCCAAGACCTAAAGGCCAACTGATCATAGGCACCAAGTGGGTGTATAGAAACAAGTTGGATGCAAATGGAATTATTATAAGGAATAAAGCAAGGCTTGTAGCTCAGGGCTACAGACAGGAGGAAGGTATAGATTATGACCAAACCTTTGCTCCTGTTGCAAGGCTAGAAGCAATAAGGATCTTCTTGGCCTATGCAGCCTACATGATGTTTAAGGTCTTTCAAATGGATGTCAAAAGTGCATTCCTGAATGGTGAGCTTAAGGAAGAGGTGTTTGTTGAACAACCACCAGGGTTTGTTTCTTCAACTCAGCCCTCACATGTGTTTAAGTTGCAGAAAGCTCTTTATGGACTAAAACAAGCACCCAAAGCCTGGTATGAGACTCTAGCTAGTTTCCTTTTAGAGCACAACTTTACTAGGGGAGTAGTTGATAGAACCCTTTTCGTCAAGCACCACAAGGACACAATCCTGTTAGTTCAAGTGTATGTGGATGATATTATATTTGGTTCCACTGATCCCAAACTTTGCAAAAGGTTCTCTGACCTGATGCACTCTAAGTTTGAGATGAGTAGTATGGGTGTGCTGTCTTACTTTCTTGGTCTCCAAGTTAAGCAAGATGCTGATGGTATCTTCATCTCCCAATCCAAATATGCCAAGGAATTGGTAAAGAAATTTGGGATGGCTGATGCTTCAGCAATGCCTACACCTATGGCTACTAATGTAGTTATTGATTCTGATGATCACGGCAAGCCAGTTGATCAAAAGAATTATAGGGCCATTGTTGGTTCCCTATTATATTTAACTGCAAGTAGGCCAGATATAATGTTTGCTACATGCCTCTGTGCTAGATTCCAGGTCAACCCCAAGGAATCTCATCTGATTCTTCTAAAGAGAATCTTGAGATACCTGAAGGGATGTCCAAATCTAGGACTTTGGTACCCAGCAGAATCAGAATTTGAGTTAATTGGATACTCTGACTCTGACTATGCTGGTTGCAGAGTTGACAGGAAGAGCACCTCAGGAACTTGTCAGTTCCTGGGAGAGAGATTGGTCTCTTGGTTTTGTAAGAAGCAGGCTTCTGTCTCAACTTCAACTGTAGAGGCTGAATATATAGCAGCTGCCAGTTGTTGTTCACAGATCCTGTGGATTCAAAACCAGCTTGTGGATTATGGTTACTCACACAAGAACACCAAAATCATGTGTGATAGTACCAGTGCTATCTCAATTGCACAAAATCCAGTGCACCACTCTAGAACGAAGCACATTGAGATTCGACACCATTTCCTGAGAGATTGTGTGGAAAAGAACAAGATTTGTCTTGAGTTCATATCCACTGAGTTTCAGAGAGGTGATATTTTCACCAAGCCCTTAGATGAACAGAAGCATCTGTTCTTTTTGTTCAACTAGGCATGATCAATGGAAGAGACTAAGTGTGACTATATCTGCCAATGTTGAAACTTGTTTGAAGATAGTCGAACGACGTTCGAAGATAGTCGATCGGGTCAAGCCCATCGTCGACCTATGGTTGATGAAAGCTTGCCTGTTTGAAGATCGTCGACCGGCGTTCGACCATAGTCGAACAAGTCGAGCTCATCGTCGATCTCTGGATGACGACAACTTGTTGTTTGAGAAGCCAGAAATAGTCGAACGATTGCTCGACTACTCTGCTTCTAGACCGATCGTCGAACGACCGTTTGACCATCGTCTCCAGTATCTTTTAAATAGATCGACTATCTCCGGTCTAATATAAAGCCGATAGTCGACCTAGGTTAAAAGATCTTTGCTTTTATCGTCGACGGAGAGCGTCCTTTCGCATTCCGTCTTCCCTCTTGCTCCTCCTCTTGCGATTTTCTGTCGATTCATCTTCTCCGTCTTTCTCGCGCTTTCTCCAGCACTTCAATGGCGATTTCTCCAGCATTGCTCGCAGTTGTGAAGTTCGACGCAGGATTCAGTGTCGACTTCGATGCCTTCAGCTGTTGTGAATCAGGGATTGTGGAAATCCTCCAGTTATACAGAGATCAAGGGTTAGAAAGACTAATGTCTACAAGGATTAAGTTAAATATTCCCGAGATTAAGGAATGGGCATTTACTTCGTCCTCCACCGACGAATCGATGACCGGCTCAATTGGCGGAGAAGAGGTTATTTTGACTCCCGCCATTCTGATTGATGTATTTGGATTGATAAATGGCAAAGAAGAATTTGAGCAAGATGCTCCAGAGTTCGGAAGAATGTTGTTAGAGCTGGGACATGCGGAAGGCATTCCCTCCAAGCTCCTCAAAGTGAATTTTCCCTTCAAGATCAAGTTCCTTGCAGAAATAGTTGGAAAAGTGCTTCTAGGAAAGCACTCCGCCCATGACAACATTACTAGACAACAATTTGCACTGATGTGTGCAATTGTAAATCAGAAAAGGATTAATTGGGCAGGAGTTTTGTTCGATTTAATAAGGAAGAAGAACAGTAAGAAAGAGGTTACCCTAGGCAGGGTTATTGGGATTTTTCTGAAAGAGAAGTATTCTCATCTGCTGAGTTCAACTGCTACAACCATTAATGCAAGCAAGAAGATGGATCCGAACTTGTTCTCCAAGTGGAAGAGGACATTTGTGAAGCCCGCTCTCACAGAGCTTGCTCCAGCGACATCCGAGAGCACAAGGACTAATTCAGTCACTCCTCACCCTCTAGAAGCTGGCTCAGCTCATCCTTCTCTTCCATCATCTTCTTCTGCCTTACCATCAACTTTTACTGAAGTAGTTCCATCCTCTTCAGTTCCGTCTACCTCAGTTGAAGTTCCATCAACTTCAGCTGAAGTACGACTTCCTGCTTCTCCTGTTCGAGATACAACCACGGTTGTTATTCCTTCTCCTCCTGCATCTCCTATTCCTTCTCATCTGGCTAGGATATCTGATCCTAGTTTTGATTTGTTAAGATCTGAGAGGACTCCAACACCTCGTCAGTCCCCTATTCGTTCTCTAGTTCCATCTCCTCCTCCATCCCCACATCATTCTCCTTCTCCAGTTCGCTTTCCAGTTCAACAGGAATACATTCCTCCTGCTGATCTTCTATCATCTGCAGTTCCCCCACCATCTTTTGAAATCACCCCAGCATTCATATCCAGCATCTTGGAGTTGATTACCCCTTCAATCAAAATCATGATTGAAGAGGCAATTGCTCCACTTGCCTCCTCCATTGCTACTTTGACTGCTACCATCCAATCCCTCTCTAATTCTGCTGAGCCCTCTTCTTCCAGGGGCCTAGTTTCAGTTCCCACAGAAATCAGGCAGGGGGAGATGTTCTATGAAGATGTCTCAGAGCGTCCAGCCTCCCCTCCAGCAGATCCTCCAGCGGTGACAGATATAGTGATGACAGTTCAAGAAGAGACTGCTCCAGCTCAAGAAGAATCAGTTTCAGTGTTATCTGAAAAAGAAATATCTGATGCAGTTATGATATCTGAATTTGCTGTAAAAGTTTGTTTAGAAGATCTCACCACTCCTTTGGTTGCCCGTTTCCTAGAAGGCATTATTACATCCTATCTAGATGAATCCTGGGAGTTGGTAAAGTATGATGGTAATTCACTCATTCGTTTTATTGACGAGTCAACTGATTTGCTAGTTTGTGAATACCTAGAAGGAATGCTTTTAGCTTATATAGCAGATTTGTGTTCATGAATCTACAGATTATATTAAAGAAGATATAGCTGCTCAAGTAGAAGTAGTTGTTCGAGAATCTGTTTCAGATGTTTTAGTGGTTCCAGATGTCATAATGACAGTATCAGAACCCTCTCAGCAAGTTCCAGCTGATCGTTTGCCTGCTGCTCAAGATACTGAGTCTGCTCAACCAGCTCAGTCAGATGTGCAAATAGATCCAGAACTGGATCTTTTCTTAGCTGATATAGAAGATGTTGAATCTAAAAGTCAAGATGAAAAGACCCCAGTACTGAGTTTAGAAGAAGAGAAAGCAAGAGCTGCCTGGCAGCAAAGAGTACAAGATATTTTGAAAGAGAAAGAAAAAGTTTTGCAAGATGAAAAATCTACTGTATGGGATGACTCTCCAGGACCTGATCTGGATTCTCTTCTGGCTCAGGATGCCAGGGAAGAAGAAAAAGAGAAAGCTGATCTGAAAGCAAAGGAAAAGGCTGTATCAGAAGCCTATGACCCTTATGATCATCCTCCCTCATCTTATTCTGAAGATGAAGATGATTCAGATATGTCTGAGGACTCTAAGAGAAGGAAAGCTGCAAAGAGAAAAAGGAAAGCTGTTGCTCCTCCTCCTCCCAATCGAGACAATGATACTCCCTATTACATATTGAAAGGGATTGACCCTAAGTCGAAAGACTTCCAACATTGGATGTGGTTTTCCAAGAACCAGCAAAAGGAGAGAAAGAAATCTAAGAGATATGATAGTCCTGCTCTCAGATGGACTCCTAGAGGTCCTCCTCCTCCACCTCCCGGTGCAGGAGCCTCTGGCAATTTATCTGCTAATCCATCTGCTCCATCTGCAAAATCTGCTCCTTCTCAGCCTCACTCAAGGAAAAGTTCTCAAAGCCACCAAGGCAAATCATATACTGGTACTCAAAGGCATGATACTGAGGTTACAGATCAAGTAAAGGAGGTTGTATATCAAAAGCCAACTTTTTCACCTCCTCCATCTCCCAAGAGAAAGGTTTCTCCTGATATACCAGTTCATGTTGCTAAGGATGTTGCAAAAGGTAAAAGAACCATTTTCTCTGAAAAATCCAGTAAAAAGTTTGCTGAATTTGCTCCTCCTCCATCTTTAGTTGTTCAAGAAGTTAAAGATACAGCTGAAAGTTTATTAGATTTATCTGTTATATTTAAAACTGTGAAGCCTATAGATACATCATCTGAAAATGTGTATGAAAGCCAAGAGTTAGATCCTGACTTCAGGATGGCTCGATTCCTAGAACTTGTTGGATCAGCCCAGATAAAGAAAGCCAAGGCTGAAGGAAAGGACTCTACAGGATTTACTACAATGTCAAAGTTCAGAATGAAGGAACTCGATAAAATCCAGGTTAGCCCTGAAGTATTTGATCCTTCTAAATATATGGAAAAGCATCCAGAGGCAGTTGTTCCAAGGGCTGCAGAACTGAAGATTATTGATGTGCAAGATTTGAAGCTGTCTAAGAAAGAAGCTATTGATCCCTTGCGGAAAGATTCTTTTGTTCCTAGCTCTTCTGACCATAAGCCAGATTCTGTAGATCCTTAATTTTGTTTGACTGTTATTTATCTGTTTGATAATTACTAGTTAATTGTTCTATTTCCTGTATTAATTTTATTGTTCTATAGCTAGTTCTGTGTTTTAGTTTTTGAGAGACTTAACTCAAATAGGGGGAGATTGTTGGTACCCTAGTTTGATTTGAGTTTAGTCTTGTCTTTTTAGTCCCTTGACCCAAGAAATATCTATGGTCAATGGTTAGTGGTCTAGCTGTAGAGTCCCCGCTTTTCCAGATGAAGAATTTGGTTAAGTAGTTTGTTCGTTCGACTATGGTCGAACGCCGCTCGACTAACGTCGACTAACTGTTCGACGATCGTCTATCAGTTGCTCAACGTTCTGTCTGCGAGGATAGCTCGACTATCTGTTGATAGTTCGACTATCTGTCGTTCTTTGATAGTTTGATTATCTGTTGATAGGTCGATTATCTATTCTGCGTTGATAGTTCGACTATCTGTTGATAGGTCGACTATCTGCTTTCTTCCGATAGTTCGACTATCTGTTGATAGGTCGACTATCTGTTTTCCCTTGGTAGTTCGACTATCTGCTTTGATAGTTCAACTATCTGATAGCTCGACTATCTGTTGATAGTTCGACTATCTGTCATTCTTTGATAGTTCGACTATCTGTTGATAGGTCGACTATCTGTTCTGCGTTGATAGTTCGACTATCTGTTGATAGGTCGACTATTGGTTTCGCTTTGATAGTTCGACTATCTGTTGATAGGTCGACTATCTGATAGCTTGACTATCTCCTGATAGTTCGACTATTTGTTGTGATAGTTCGACTATCTCCTTTGATAGTTTGACTATCTGGATCGTTCGACTATCTGTCCGATAGTTCGACGATCTCCGTGCGTCAGTCGACGATCTCCGAAGGTCGTTTGACGTTTTCTGTTTGCCTGTTTATTTTGTATTTATTTATTCTATTTAATAAATTAATATATTATCTAGCATTTTATTTCAGTTGTTTTATGATAATATTTCCAGGCAATATCTGCTCCATCTCTTTTGCCTGAGTCAAATCTTTTCAGATAAAGTTGTTTGTCTTATTAGTTGACAGTGTATTTTACTTTATCTACTGTCAGTCTTTTATAGCCGTTAGACTGGAAAGTCTTCTTTCTGTTATAAAGATTTTGTCACTGATGTGATTTTATTTAGTACCTGTTTTATCAGATTGCTTCCTGCAGCTTCCTTGAAAAAGGTTTATCCCTTTTATAGAATATTTTGTTGCAGAGTTTGTTTGTCTTTGTGATATTTGCAGCCCAGGTTTTAAGTTTCAGAAGAAGACAAACAGTTCAAATTGAAAAGAGCCGTTGCTTGTTGCTGCTATAAAAGGAATCCTTTGGAGAAGGATTTCAGCTAGCTAACCAGTTATTCAAAAAGCATTTCAAGCTTTCATCAAGTCCAAGTTTAACTGCTCTCAGCAATATTCAATTCAACTGAGAAGTGTTAAGCTCTTCTGCTCTTCTTCAACCTGAGTTCTCCAGCTTCCAGGAAGTTCAGACTCAGAGTTCTTTTGAAGAAGAAGAAGAAGATAGCTGCTAGAAGATTTCTATTTTATATTTTATATCTTCTTGTAGTTTTTCCTTCAGTTCTTACTGAAGAGTTTCTGCACTGAAGCAAGACTTCACCTGGACATTCTTTGAGCCAGGGGGAGCCTTGATTCCTTGAGCTTTCTAGCTCAGTGCAAGTCTTTGTACTTCTCTAATCTATTGTAAAATAGAGAAGACATCATAACCTTCTTTCCCCCTCCTGTACAGGGTTATTACTCCCTTCAAAAGTATCCCTTGGTGGTAGGGCACCTGATCAAAAACCTGTGTTGGTTTTTAGACACCTGATCAAAAGTCTAAAGGGTTTCTAGATCTACCTGAAGCAGATCTTGTGGTGGCAGGGCACCTGATCAAAAACCTGTAGTGGATTCTTACCTTGTTGATAGAAGAGTGGACGTACCCAAGTTGTTTGGGGAACCACTATAAATTCCTTGTGTCGTCTGGCTTGCTTAATTTAATTCCTGCATTGTGGCTGTGATTAGTTATTACTAGGTTTGCTAGTTGCTGATTAGGTTTTCCAAGCCTTAATTGTAATTACAGTTAGCTTGAGTTTGTGCACAACACTTGTGTTAGGCTTTAGGGTTATCTCCTTATCTATAATCTTTTAATTCCACATTTCACTCCAAGGGAGTTGGGTAGACTATTAAGTTTTTGTCTAGTGCAAAATTTGATAACTCTATTCACCCCACTCTAGAGTAGTATCTATCCCTTCACTTTCACACTCAATGTCGTAATAAGATGCAGACTGGCTTCTATCCGGCCTCCTTGATGTCAGGCAGATAGGCTGGTGTATGGCCTTATCCATGCGTACCGGGCGGACTGCTCTGTTCTAGCTGTGAGCTGGGGTGGTGTTTCTATCTACTAGGGCGGTGAACACACTCCTCTTCACGCCTATAAATAGTACCCCCCCCCGTGACATCATAATTATCAGAATTAACAGTAAGTTGAACGTGGGTTAATTGCTGCAGCCTCGGATTTTCTGTCGACGCGGTTTGAGAAGGATAACCGGTTTGCCATTTGCAGGTTGTGCGGATAGCATTGAGAAGCCAGGATTTTGGTGCTGACTGCAGTCAGAGATCAGTGGAGCTTGCAGTTATCAATCAACAATTTGCAGCAGGTTGCGGTTACGGCCAGCCGGTCTTCTCTCCTGCAACTTTCCCAGTTCAATAACTTGTCCGCAGGTCTCAGTGATCTGGTCTTAAGTTCGACAGCAGCTTATTCACGGACTTTGGAAGCTCGGCGACCTATGCAATCAGGCGGGTTGTAGAGAGCGGACAAAAGTGTTCAGCAGAATAACGGGTTGTCCGCGGTCTACGCGGACTCCGTAGTTCAGTTCGGTGCAGCAAAAGCTTGGCAGTCTCAACGGTCTTTAAGGCAGTCCGCCCGACTTTTTCTTCTTGCTTTGTTTATATGTTCTTCCTTTGTACATCGACGAATCATGTCTCGCCATGTATGTCCTGTATTGTAAAGAAGATTGTTGATAATACAAGACTTGTTGTTGTCTTCTGTTGTTTCTAATTTATTGAGCTAGGTTTATGATTGAGTGTTCCTGCGCCTGGTTCTCGTTTTCCGCTTGATCAAGGTGTCATCTTGATAGCTTTGGAAGTTGTACTTGGTATCACAGCTATCTCCATGATCATCTAGAGAAATTTTAACATGGTATTAGAGGGAACAGAGGTTTGAGCAGTGATCAACCATCAGTTGTGCTCGATGCTTTTGGAAGCTAATAGATTAGTGGTTACTGCAATGGAAGGTGGGTTAGTGATATGTCTTGGTATTGAGCTTTTAATGCCGAGCAACTTTAAGAAGTGGAGGTCATGCATGGGAAGCTATCTTCTGGGTGAGGATCTTTGGGAGGTCATCTATGGTGACGACAAGCAAGAAGTTACTGCTGCTATTGGGGATGATGAACAGGTGAGAGCTTGGAGGAAAACAAATGCAAAGGTTGAGTTTAATCTGAAGCAAGCTATCTCACCGGATCTCTTTGATCACATCCTTGGATATCGATCTACTGCTGAGATCTGGACTTCCCTTGATGGGTTGTTCAACAATAAGAATGTAGCGCGACTACTGTTCTTGGAGAATGAGTTAGAGAGAGACACTTAGGGAGGCTTATCTATCTCGTCGTTCTTCCTGAAATTGAAGAACCTGTGCATTGAGATATTAGCATTGGACCCTGATGAGACTATTTCAAAGGCGAAGCTCAAGAGGCACATAATCTGTGGCTTGCAGAAGGAGTATGTGGCCTTTGTGACCTCTGTTCAAGGCTGGGTCACTCAGCCATCGTTTCTAGAGCTGGAGAACTTGCTGGCTTCGCAGGAGAGCTTAGCAGGGCAGATGGCTAGTATGACTGTCTTTAGAGGAGACAATTAGGCTCTCTTTTCAGGGAAGAAGAAGATATGGGACAAGAAGAAGAAACTTGCTGGCGATGGTCCATCAACTTCATATCAGCAAGAGAAGAGTTACTCTTTTAAGCATGATGGGAAGAAGAAGGAAGGACCAAGGTGCTATAGGTACAATCTGCCGACTCACTTCAAACGAGACTGCAAGGTGAAGCTTCAGTCGGGTCATGCTGCAGGCAAGGAGGAGTCTTATTGTAGTGCTGAGAGAGCTGAATGGGAGAATGCTTTCATGACGGGCATATGTGTCTGTGCATTGTCCTCCATCAACTACCAAGATGACTGGATTATCGACTCTGGGTGTGGTCATCATCTCACCGGGGATGAGTCAAAGTTCTCTTCGCTGCAGGCTTACTCAGGTAATGAAGCTATTATTACTACTGATGATTCTGTGCATGCAGTTGAGAAGGAGGGAGTTGTGTATTTGGGTACTGATAAGGGGCCACTCACGTTAATGAGTGTTTATCACGTACCGGGCATGAATAAGAACCTCTTATTAGTGACCAACGCGGTAGATGCAGGCTATTATGTTATGTTCGGCCCAACAGAAGTGAGATTTCTCTGGAACGTATCAATGGTAAAGATTGATGTAGCTCACTTTGGAAGGAGAGTAAAGGACTTGTTTGTTCTATCAATAAGCTCCTATGTTGATCGGATGAGGGCCAATGATAGCGTGGTTATCTGGCATGAAAGGCTGGGGCACGTAGGGATGGACAAGCTGAAAGTCATGGAAATGAGGAGGCTTGTGAAAGGCTTGCCTAAGTTATCATCCTACGGTGATGGTCATGTTTGTGCTGGATGTCAATATGGAAAGGCACATTTCCTTCCATTTGACAAGTCACAAACCAAGTCTAAAGCACCATTGGAGTGTGTTCATGGTGATCTGATGGGACCAGCCATCACTACAAGTCTTGGAGGGAGCAGGTATATGCTTGTGTTGATTGATGACTATATGAGGTACACGTGGGTGTACTTCATAAAGGAGAAGTCAGATGCTTTCCGATTGTTCGTGGAGTTCAAAGAGCTAGTGGAGGGCTAGCTTTGCCTACAAATCAAGAAGTTGAGAGGGATAATGGAGGTGAGTTATTTCAATAGAGTTCTCTAACTTCTGCAGGAAGCAAGACATCCGGAGGGAGCTTACTTGTGCACATACTCCACAACAAAATGGAGTAGTGGAGAGGAAGATCCGTCATTTGATGGAAACCTGTAAATGCTGGCTTCATGCAAAAGGCATTCTGAGGTCCTTTTGGGCAGAAGGAATAGCCTGCACAACTTATGTCATCAATCAGATGCCTCTGAGTCCGATCAACATGAAGTCTCCTCATAATCTGATGTTCAAGGAGAAGCCCAGTGTTGAACACCTTCGGGTGTTTAGATCAACCTGCTACATACATGTCCCGGATGCTCTGAGGACCAAGCTTGATGCAAAGGTGAGGAAGCTTGTCTTTGTGGACTTTGATGAGCGGAAGAAGGGATGGAAGTGTATGGATCCTACGATGGAGAAGTTTGTTGTATCAAGAGACGTTATCTTTGATGAACTAACTTCGTATGGAGGTAGCTCTGTTGAGCTATAGGAGAGCAGGTCTGATGGTGGGCAGGTGGAAGCTGCTAAGGATCTTCTAGTGGAGCTGTCGGTGTCACCCAGAGCTCCAGGTGTTTCAAGCTCTGGGGAGGAGGCTTCTGGTTCAGGAAGCAGGGGGAGTGTTGATCCAAGTTTTCTCGAGAATGGAGCTGATGCAGAAGGTGCAGCGGAGGTGGTCAGTAACGGTCAGGCCCTTCGAAGATCGTAGAGGGCCGTAAAACCACCATCTTGTTACAACGAAGGAAACATGGTGAGCTTTGTCTCCTATTTCTTCACAGCCCCCCTGGATGAGCGGGATCCTTTAAAGTTTGAAGACACCACTAGAGTCAAGGAGTGGGGTGATGCTATGGATGAGGAGATGGCAGCCCTCAGAAGGAACGAGACTTGGGACCTTGTACCTAAGGTCATTGGCGTTACTCTTATGACGTGTAAGTGGGTGTACAAACTGAAAAAGAAGGTTGATGGAAGTATCAAAAGATACAAAGCTCATCTGGTTGCTTGGGGGTTCTCCCAATAGTACGACAAAGACTATGAAGATACGTTTAGTCCAGTTGCCAAGATGACTTCGGTGCGGGTGGTGATCGCATTGGCTGCTTGTCAAGGGTGGAAGATGTGGCAACTTGATGTAAAGAATGCTTTTATTTATGGGGAGATAGATAAAGACATCTTCATGGTTCGACCACCAGGTTATGTATTTGCAGATCATCCGGACTATGTTTGCAAGCTTTAGAAGGCGCTTTATAGGTTAAAGCAGGCTCCACGGGCATGGTATGGGAAGATCGCAAAATACCTCCAGTTCTGCGGATACTTTGCCTCTAATTCAAATTCAAGTCTGTTCATAAGGAAGCAGGGGGAGCTTCATGTCTTGGTATTGTTGTACGTGGATGGCATGATCGTCATGGAGAACTCTGATGAGGAGGTAGCTAGGCTCAGGGTCGAGCTAGCTATACGGTTCGAGATGAAGGATTTGGGTGAGCTCCACCACTTCCTTGGACTCGAGGTTGAGATGAAGAAGAGCGAGATACTCGTCTCTCAAAGAGGCTATGCTGAGCGGATCGTTCATCGATTCGGCTTGAGGGAGGGAAAGAGTAACTCTACTCCTCTAGATTGTGGCCTAAAGCTTCGACGAGATGAGGGGAGAATTCTTCCTGATCCCTTGGTGTTCCGAGCTCTTGTTGGGAGCTTGATTTACTTGACGATTACAAGGCCAGACATTGCTTATGTTGTAGGCTGAGTTAATGGAGGAACCAAGGTAACCTCATTTGGTAGCGGCGAGGAATATTCTAAAGTATGTAAAGACTACTTCTTATATGGGATTGCTGTATAGGAGGGATACGGGCTTTTCACTACATGACTACACTGATGCTAATTATGGGTGAGACTTAGACGATCAGAAGTCAAAGCCTGGTTATATTTTCATATGCGGATCAGCGGGTATTTCATGGTGCAGTAAAAAGCGAGACTCGGTGTCCATCTCTATTACGGAAGTGAAGTACAAGGCTTTGGCCTTGGAAGCTCGGGAATTCATCTTGCTGAGGAGGCTAGTAGAGGACGCCCATGAAGAAGTGCGAGGTCCAATTCTGCTTTGCGGTGACAACGAGAGCGCCTCGAAACTGGTTAATAATCCAGTTTGTCACGCGCAGACCAAGCATATAGAGATTGAGCACCACTTCATTCAGGAGAAGGTGTTAGAGGGGTCTCTTATGGTTTAGCATGTGCGGAGCGAGCACAACATCGCATATATCTTCACTAAGTCGTTGTTGAAAGGGACATTTGAACGGTTACGGGGACTGTTGGGTTGTGTTACCACTTCTCACTTCAAGAGGGAGTGTTGAAATTATTGAAGTGAAAGTGGGGGTTGATTAGGCAGGCCGCGCGGCCTGGGCGGACAGTCTTGCGGACTGGTAATGCGGCCTGAGCGGTCTGGTATTGCCGCCTAGTGGTGTGTTCTTGGTGAAAGCCGTGCGGATAGGTTGAATATCTACAGTTTGCTCGGACTGGGTTGGAGTCCGCGCAGTTCACTCTATGCGGACTGTTCTTGAAGCTTTGGATATCGGCATTAGCCTGTGCCCATGATATCTGTTGGTGCAGTTAGGAGGTAACCACGGAGTTCGCTGTTAGGCGAACTGAATTGGAGCTGGTGGACTGTTGTTCGTGTCCGCCGAGCTCACCACAGAAGTTAACTGGTTGGGTACTTGGTCACGATCTGTGATAAGTTCAGTTTGATCACGGAGTCCGCAATGTCCGTTTATTGATCGGGCGGTCTGTGTCCTTGGTCATGGAAATTATTGCTGCTGGCTGGTGCGGTGTCCGCTGGGATGCGTACTGGCTTCTATCCGGCCTCCTTGATGTCAAGCGGATAGGTTGGTGTTCGGCCTTGTCCATGCAGACTGGGCGGACTACTTTGTGCTAGCTATGGGCTGGGATTGTGTTTCTATCTACTAGGGCGGTGAACACACTCCTCTCCATGCCTATAAATAGGACCTTCCTATGATATCATAATTATCTGAATGAACAGTAAGTTGAATTTGGGTTAATTGCTGCAGCCTCGGATTTTCTGTTCGCGCGGTTTGAGAAGGATAACAAGTTTGATGTTAGCAGGTTGTGCGTCTAGCACTGAGAAGCCAGGATTTTGGTGCCTAATGCGGTCAGGGATTAGTGGATCTTGCGGTTATTAATAAGCAATTTACAGCAGGTTGCGGTTGCGGCCAGCCGGTCTTCTCTCCTTCAGCTTTCCCAGTTCAATAACTTGTCGGCCTGTCTCGGCGGTCTGTTCTTTAGTTCGGCAGCGGCTTGTTCGCAGACTCTGGCAGCTAGGCGACCTCTGCGGTCAGGCTGCTTGCAGAGAGCAGACAAAGGTGTTCAGCAGAATAACGGGTTGTCCGCGGTCTACGCGGACTCCATAGTTCAGTTCGGTGCAGCAGAAGCTTGGCGGTCTCGGCGGTCTCCGAGACAGTCTGCTTGGCTTTTTCTTCTTGCTTTGTTTGCATGCTCTTCTTTTGTACATCGGTGATTCATGTCTCGCTATGTATGTCTTGCCTTGTAAAGAAGATTGTTGATAATACAAGACTTATTGTTGTCTTTTGTTGTTTCTGATTTATTGAGCTTGATTTATGGTTGAGTGTTCCCTTGCCTGGTTCCCATTTTCCACATGATCAAGGTGCCATCTTGATAGCTTTGGAAGTTTTACTTGATATAAGATCTATCTCCCTGATCATATTGAGAAATTTAACAAGTTTGCTGGTATGAACTTGCTTATTTTGGCAAGTCCAGGCTGTAGGTGTGGCAGACTCAGTTTGGGGTTTGTCGAGTCCGGCAGGGTAGGTGTAAGACCCCCCTTTTTTTTTCTTTTTCAACCACCGGGGGTCTTAGCCCAGAATTGCCGCTTTGCGGTGGCACCGACATCTCGGGAAGGCAACCACTACAAATCGCCAATTCTGCCGGCCCTTTTCGATCACAAACGAGAGAAGCATTTATACAAAAGTGTAAACAAGTCCACAGAAAACATGTATATAAAAGAGAATCATATCCAGTCCATCAATACAATAATAGGAAAATAGATAAATGGGCTTGAGCCCAGTACATCAGAGTCCTCACTACAAGTCTCTCATCGCGGAAGCTAAGAAAATGCTAATCACTCACGGAGCTGGTCGCAGGTGCACCGGTGCTAGACTGTCCCACCTCCATGCGCACCGTACTCCGCTGGTACTGGTCCCTGTCTCCCATCCGGAGCTCCTGTAATGTTTGGTTCGAAAACCATTAGTCATAAAGACTAAGCCCTATCATCCCCTACCCCTCCCACCACGGCTCCTAAGCACCGGGCGGAGAGGAGGAAAGGGAAGCTACAAAAGTGGAGAATAGACAAGCAAGTGTCGGTGGACCTAACTAGCAAGTTATATCGGGGAGCAGTATAAATGTTGTAATAGGTAGAACAATTAATAAGAAGCAATTTATATAAAAAGACAACTAGAGAACAGTAAGTAAGTATGTAAGTAACCTTAACTTATATGAATGCCCATACAAACTTATAAGTTAAGGGATCTTCTGCAAGGCTCCCATCGTATAAAAAGTCCCATACCGATTTATACGTTGGGATGACGGTTATATGCAAACATGCTATGCCATGATTCATGCAAGTGCAACCCACGCACACGACTCTATGCGCACAGACCTTTAGTTCCCCCTGTTCGGAGGCTAGCTTCACCCCCAGGAACCTCCGTAGTGGCAAACGGAGACAGTGGGTCGGGCCCCCCACTCCTAGGCGGGTAACCACACTACCAGGCCTAGCCCTTCCGTACGCCCCTAGAAGAACACAACCTAGAGTATCCGCGTACTGCTGCTGGATGTACCCTCCAGACTTTTCTCCGAGTCATCGTACCGCTGTCGGTGTGATCGATCGCCTAGTACCGATGACCCACCACCTTTTTCCGTACTCCAACCCTCGAGCCCGCGGCCCCCCGGACAGTACTGTCCGTGCATCTACCTTCAGAGCTACTGTCTGATGGCAAGTAATCCTATAATTCTACTTTCCTAACTACCGGGGAGTGAGTGTGTGCAATCCTAGTTATACTAGTTGCTCTTTTGATTTATTACTCCTATGGTTTACGTTAGCCCAGGACTGCCCCCGGTATACCCCGTGAAGGGCTCTCAAGGGGCACTAGGAACCAAGACGGTGCATTACGGCCCGAAGTTCCCTTTCGCAAGGCACTTATTATTATTGGTTGTCTACCCTTTACCCAATCCCCTTTTAATGTTATAATGAATCTAACCCTAGCGTATTAAGACTCTTCCTCTTCCTCCCGGGACGGACGATCTTTCGTCGTTCCCGTACTCTCTTATCCTAACCAGTCCCACATTCTACTTATCCTGACTTCTAATAATGAACTCATTCTAAATTTGCCCTACCAACCATCGATTATCAGAATTCCGTGGTTTTACTAAATGCAGACCATCCTAAGCTATATGTGGTACACAAGGGGAGGTACTCCAAATTATCTTCCAAATCTCCTATAATATTTACTGGAGGACTATCATGACTTAATTAGCTTAAATCCAGGAATTTATAATTTTCCTAATTAATCTGATATTTATTTTATTTTTCTCAAAGATTGGCCATGGGTATTTTTTAACATGAACTATATGATATTCTTAAGTTATGGCCACCCAAAAATTGTGATCACTAAATAACAGTAAGGTATCATCAAATACTAATTTGCAGGATTTTACAAAAGATATTTAGCCTCTAATCAATTTATCCATTAAAATCCCATTATTCTCATGTAAAGAAGGAAGTACTGAAATTACTCTTCATAAAATTATGAAAACATTACTGCTTAATAGTATGATACAGAAAAGGTCATTGTGTAAAGAATCATAATTTTATCAGCTTGCTAAGCACCAAAATAAATTTAATCCAATATCCATGATAAATAATACTTAATGAAGCAAGCCCTAGAATTAAGCTTCTAAAAATCCCATAAAAATTCACAGAGTTTTAAAATCATAATAAAGGTTCTCTGCCTATATTTCATCAATTTTCCAGGAAGTTTGTACACTCTAATAAATTTTCTAAGCAAATCATGCAACTACCAATTCATTAAGGAAGTACCCAAAATAGTGAGCATAAAATTCATAGAAAAATATCCAGAGCTTGTACTACCCCTATTATCCACTCTACCCAATTCTCATCACTTTTCAATGTGGTTTGGTGTCATTTCCTATCTCTATAAGTTTTGCGCCCTAAACTAGGGTTAGGTTTTTAGATATCCCAACGATCTCCAAATCCACTAAAATTTCATCCAGAGAACTATATTAGCCCTATGGTTCTCATAACCCGACCTCGGGTCAATCCAAGGTCATTTGACCACATGACCTTCACAAACCACCAAGATCCATCCTTAGGGTTTGGCCTTGGTCCTTAGGGTAAACTTACCCCGATCCACCTCAAACTCCATGAGGGGGTGCTAGAGAACATTACTAGCCAGTGGTAAAAATCTCAGCCTCTGTTGAGGTGATCTCACCACTCAAACTTCAAAAGTGCACTTTTAACCTAAGACCCCTTATTAGGGAAAAACTTAGGGCTGATCAATTCTAAACCAAACCATCTCCAAATGAGATGACAAATTATACAGAACCTTATGGTGAACCCAGGGACCACTCACCAAAATTTGGGAGGGTTTGGAAATTATTTAACCACCTAATTAAATTCGGCTAGGATTATTGAATTTTTCTAAAAACTATAGAAAAATATTCTCCAAAAATTCTCATTTTTGGATAGCACCTAGATATATGTAAGATTAGACCACATCCCAAATTTCAAGTCGTTTGGACGACTGGATTGGAGTGGGGAATTTTTCTAAGGTCAAGGCAGCCCTCTGGATAGACCTCACCAAAAAGGGTGCTGTGGTCTAACCAGGAATCCAAATTGAATGAAATTAATTTTGAATAAAACTAGACTTCAAGGGCTACAGTTTCTATGTTGACCACTTTTCCTGTAGGAGCCTCTAAGTATTTTTCCCAAATTATTTAACATGACAGAAATCTCATTCAGAAATTGATTTTACAAATAAAATCTAATTAAAGGCACTGTTCATCTTCTTCTACAGCCCGAACCAGAGACTGAAAACCTAATTTTCCTGTAGCCTTTCCAAGCTATTTACCGGCCACCCAGCCATCTCCCTGGCCGGCCACCACCACCACCACCTCCGTTGAGGCGAGGGCTAACGTCGGGCGGCGGCACGGCCGCCGGAGAGGCGGTTTCCGGCGAACCCGCCACCATGATATTTTCGGAAAACCACCATTACGCTCACCCGATCTGGCTCTTTTGAGCCCGATATCTCTCCTAACGATTCCTAAGATCTATCCGCAGAAGAAGAGGGAGGGGAGGACCTTGTTCGCGGGTTGAAGGCGTGCAGAGCGTCGGGAAGCCATTTGCGCGGTGGTGGCGTCGCCGGAAATTCTTCAACAACAAGGAGGAAGTCTGAACAGTTGAGGGAGTGTAACCTTTTCCTCTTGCACTCAGGAATCTTTTATAGATGAGGAAATGGGGAGGGGAAAGGGTGAAACGTTGGAGATGAAACGTTGGCGGCCATTAATCATATTCTTATGACGTTTCGGTTATGCCGAATGGCAGTTGGAAAGTTGGAAATGAAGAGGTGCTTGCCAGGTGGCAGTTTCCTATTGGACCCACTTTTCCTTAATTATTAACATAATTAAAGTAGGGAACGACCCATAAATACTCTTGATTTTTCATTCCCACAGCCAGAATTTATTAAGGCGTCGGTTACCGAAACTTCCAGTCTGGCTGACGTTTCGGCCTTGGTCACGGGCGTGACACATAGGTCACGGGCGTGACAGGCCCGGTTAGCAGTTCTGGGTTCGACGATCGTCGAACTGAGATCGACGATCGTCGAAGGGTGGTCACGGGCGTGACACTTGGGTAACGGGCGTGACAGCCTGATGACTAGTTCTGGGTCGACGATCGTCGAACAGAAATCGACGATCGTCGAGCGCGGTCACGCCCAATGTCACGGGCGTGACAATGCAAGTCACGGGCGTGACATGGCGCGTGGTCAATTTTGGGTCGACGATCGTCGAAGTGGGGTTCGACGATCGTCGAGCGTGTCACGCCCTTTGTCACGGGCGTGACCTGGAGGGTCACGGGCGTGACAGACCCGTGTGGCCGAATTTGGTTCGACGATCGTCGAGTTGGGATCGACGATCGTCGAGCGTGTCACGCCCTTGTCACGGGCGTGACATGGCGGGTCACGGGCGTGACCAACCCGTGAGCCGATTCCTTAGTCGATTTATTTCAAGTTTTGGGCTCCCTAGGGTTCTACCACAACCAACCGACTCCTAGGGGTCTAGCCGGAAATGGGATGTTACAAATCCCAATAAACAAAACAAAGATTTCGTCCCCGAAATCAAGGTTAAGCCTACGGGACTCAAATCGGGAAAATAAACTTGTAACATCCCATGAGAACCGACTGATTACCTCCCTACGTTACGTTTGCTTGTGCGATTTCGAATCTAAGGTTTAATTCGCCCACCTAACTAGGTATATACGCCCCAATAAACAAAAGATTAGCCCCTATTCTTGAAATTTCAATTCCATTGGTTTAAAACAGGAAGGCAATTGATTGTCCAGAGGGGTTTTGAGGTATACCTGACGAAAAAGTTCCGGATATTTTTGCCGCATCAAGTCCTGTGGCTCCCATGTATGCTCCTCCTGCCCATGATTGTTCCACAGAACCTTGACTAACGGGACCTTCTTTCTCCGCAAGACCCGCACTGCCGTATCGTCAATCCTGATAGGCTCCACGTTGACTGACCGATCCGAGGCCACCGGGCCATCTGCTGAGGGAATCAGCTGCTCAGGGCGTAGCAGAGCCCTCCGAAGTGAGGAGACGTGGAAGACGTCATGCAATCCCGCTAACTCCGGCGGTAGTTCCAGTCTATAGGCTAAGGGGCCGATCCGCTCCAGGATCCTGTAGGGCCCCATATATCTTGGACTGAGCTTCCTCCGCCCGCGAACCCGCGAGACTCCGTGCATCGGCCGTATCTTCAAGAAAACTCGGTCCCCCACCTGGAACTCCACTTGACGATGCCTCGCATCGTAGTATTTCGCCTGTCTACTCTGGGCTTCCAACATCCTGTCTCGGATCAACCTAATCTGAGCATCTGTATCTCCCACAAACTCCGAGCCCAGTGCCTGCGGATCCTCATCCTGAACCCATGATAGTGGGGTTCTGCATCTCCTTCCGTATAACGCTTCGTATGGAGCCATGCCTATGCTGGACTGATGAGCGTTGTTGTACGAAAACTCGACCAGTGGCAGCAATCTCTCCCAAGGCTCGCCACGGTCCAAAATACACAGTCGTAACAGGTCCTCCAGTGTACGGTTTGTGCGCTCTGTCTGTCCGTCGGTCTGAGGGTGGAAAGCTGTGCTGAATGTCAACCGAGAACCCAGATGGGCCTGGACTGACCTCCATTCCCTGGATGTGAACCGCCCATCCCGATCCGAAACGATAGTCTTGGGCACCCCATGATAACGCACAAACTGCTCGATGAACCTCCGTACTAAAACACTGACCGGTGTGTCCTTCGCCACTGGGATGAATCTGGCCACCTTTGTCAGCCTGTCCACTATCACCCAGATCGAGTCGTTCCCCGCACGGGATCTAGGTAGCCCATGTATAAAGTCCATGGCTATGTCCTCAAACTTCCACTCCGGCACTGGAAGCGGCTGCAGCAATCCTGCCGGGTTCCTACACTCCGCCTTCACGAGCTGGCAGGCCTCACAATATGTCACAAAATATGTAATATCTTTCTTCATACCCGGCCAGTACATCGTCCTCTTTAAATCCTTTACCATCTTGGTGATCCCCGGGTGTACCGAATACCGACTGCAGTGAGCTTCCTCCAAAATGTCCTCCCGGATCCGTCCTCCTGCTGGTATGTAGACTCTGCCCCGGAAACACAGAAGCCCATCCCTCAAAGTGTAATCTCCTGTCGTGCCTTCCTCCAAGGCCCGGAATATCGGCTCAGCTCTCTCGTCCAGCTTCTGCCCATCTCTGATGCGGTCTCGGATGTCATCTGTAGTAGCCATCGACCCCAAGTACTCCATGTACAGCTCCGGGTCATCCTCAGATACTAGCGAAATCTGCATCTCCTCGAATGATCTAATCAACTCCAAGGCCATCAGCTGCGGGCCTACTCCAGTCGTATTCGCTCTCCGGCTCAGAGCATCCGCAACCACGTTCGCCTTCCCCGGATGGTAGTGCATGGTATACTGGTAGTCCGAAAGAAACTCCACCCAGCGTCTCTGCCTGATGTTTAACTCCTTCTGGGTGTCGACGTACTTCAGATTCTTGTGGTCGGAGAAGATATCACAATGTACCCCGTAGAGATAGTGCCGCCAGATCTTAAGGGCAAAAATGACTGCCCCCATCTCCAAATCGTGCACGGGGTAGTTCTGCTCGTGCTGCTTCAACTGACGGGAGGCATAGGCGATTACGTGCCCACTCTGCATAAGGACGGCGCCCATCCCCTGATAGGAAGCATCTGCATATACCTGAAATCCCTCCCTCCCTGATGGGAGAGCAAGGATGGGGGCCGAGGTGAGACGATCCTTCAGCTCCTGGAAGGCAGATTCGCACCGCGGCGTCCAAGTAAAAGGGGACTCCTTCTTCGTCAGAGACGTAAGAGGAAGGGCAATCTGAGAGAACCCCTTTACGAACTTCCGGTAGTAACCGGCAAGCCCCAAGAAACTCCGAACATCCGTGGCCGACTTTAGTGGTGGCCAATCCCGTACTGCCTGGATCTTTGCCGGATCCACTGCCAGACCTGCTCCACTGATGACGTGACCCAGAAATGCCACCTCCTTTAGCCAGAACTGGCACTTGCTGTACTTGGCATACATCTCGTGCTCCCGCATCTTCTCCAAGGTCAAGGCTAGATGTCTCGCGTGCTCCTCCTCCGTCCTTGAATAAATGAGGATGTCGTCGATGAATACAATGACGAAGACATCCAGGTATTCCTCGAACACCCGATTCATCAAAGTCATGAATGCGGAGGGTGCATTCGTGAGCCCGAACGGCATCACGGTAAACTCGTACAAGCCGTATCTGCTGCTGAACGCCGTCTTCGGGATGTCCTCCTCCCGAATGCGAAGCTGGTAGTATCCTGATCTCAGATCCAGCTTTGAGAACCAATGGGCTCCCTCCAGCTGGTCAAAAAGCTCATCTATCCGTGGTAAGGGATAAGTGTTCCGGACCGTCAACCTGTTCAGAGCTCGGTAATCTATGCACAGTCGGAGGGTCCCGTCTTTCTTCTTAACGAACAGCACCGGAGCTCCCCATGGTGAAGAGCTAGGCCGAACGAACCCGGCCTCCACTAACTCCTGAAGCTGACTCCGGAATTCCACCAACTCCTTTGGGGCCATTCGATAGGGAGCTCTGGATACCGGCTTAGCCCCTGGTATAAGCTGAATCTGAAAGTCCCTCTCTCGGTGCGGGGGTAACCCTGGTAGCTTCTCCGGAAACACGTCGGCGAAGTCCCGCACCACTGGAATATCTGCAATGGAGTCCTTGGCTACGACCGCCTCAAAGAGGATCTGATAAACCTCTTCCCCCTGCAGGTGGGCCTTAACGGCCTGTATAGAAGAAAGTAAGGTACGGGGTGCTGATGTAATACCTTCGATAACAATGAAGGAGTCGCCGTGCCTCACGGTGATCCTCTTTGCCACGCAATCGATCTGGGCATGGTTCCAGTACAGCCAGGTCATGCCCAGAATCAGATCGTAATCTGGCATCCTCAAAACCGTCGCGGGTGCCTCAAACGCCTTTCCGCTGATCCTTGCTTCCATATCACAATGAGTAGAGGTCAATATCTCCGATCCATCGGGTAGGCGCACCCTCAGCATCTTCCCGGTGCTCAGCTCCACTCCTGCCAGTCCTTTCACGAAATCCTCTGACACGAATGATTGCGACGCACCGGTGTCAAAGAGGGTGTGAGCGGGCTTGCCGCTAATGAAAACTATGCCTGGGGTGATTAAGTGTCTTAGTATTTTGTTGCAGTTCATCTTCTCTTAAATTTCTAAGCAGGTTACGTCTGAAATAGTAGTTTGTATGAAGAAAATTTAAAAGTGCTGCCATACCTGTGATAACCTGCTCCGGGTTCCGAGGCTGTGTCAGGTCTAGAGCGTACACCTGCTCTCTCTCTTGCCTACGGCCTCGATCCTGAAATCCTCGTCCTCGGTCCTGTCCTCGTCCGCCAAACTGTCTGGGGGGTGGAGCGCCCTGGTGTGCTGGTGGGGGTGCTCGCCCCACAGGGCAGTTCCGCTTGATATGCCCCGGCTGGTTGCACTGATAGCATACCGGTGGCTGCCCTGCCGTCCTTGGCATTTCCAGCATCTGTATAGGCTGGGGAGCCAATATCCCCCGAGTCCTCTGCTCCTGCCCAAACTCCTGACGGGGCTGATCCCCGTTCCTTCTCTCTCCAATAACTTGGCCTCGAGGGCGGTCTCTACGTCCTCCAATCACTGTATCATCAGCCGGTCTCTTCCGGCTCCTCACTGTAAGCTGATCCGCCTCTCTCTTCTTAGCCATCTCCAGAATCCTGGCCAGACTCCCCTCTGAAACGAAAAGGAGGGCCTGCCTCATGTCATCCTGCAGCCCCTTATAAAACCTCCGGGCATAGCCAGCATCGTCTAACTGGTAAGCATCCGCATAACGGGCCAGGTGTGTGAACTCCTGATAGTACTCCACCACAGTCCTGCTCCCCTGCCTCAACCGCAGGAACCTATCCTCCAGGTCATCTCTCGCCGACTGAGGTACAAAGTGTCCCAAGAGCGCTGCTCTGAACTCCTCCCAGGTAATATCAGCACAATCCACCCCTGCAAAGGTGGTGTCCAGCTGAGATTTCCACCATCTCTTTCTGTGTGACTCTAAGCAGGAGACTGCCAAGGCAACTGCCTCCTCCGTGGGGCATCGAATCCCTGCCAGCATCTCGTAAATGGTGTCCAACCACTCCTCCGTATGTACTGCGGACTCCGTCCCCTGGTAGGATGGAGGGGATAGTCCCCGGAAGACAGTCATCCAATTGGCCCCGGGGTTCGGCTGTGGGGCCGGGGCTTGCTGAGCTCTGAAGGCCTCCAAGATGGCCGTCAATGTTTGCCCCATCTCCGTCTGCTGGAACGGAACGGGTGCTGGCGGAGTCAGGACCACATCCGGGGCCTGAGGTGTCCCCTGCTGCGATGTAGGGTTCGTCGCAGGCTACAAGCAAAAATTCCATTTGTTAGAGAGCGAATGAATGGAATTTAAGAAGAGTTATAATGGACTTTCACATGTGATTTCCCTTATGGGCACACCACTGCTTCCGCTGCTAGTTTGTCCGCAAACTAAGCTCGCACGGGGGTGGCCCAAGGTTTCTGTGGACTACTTCTCTTTCGATCGAGGTCTCCTCTGATACCACTTGTAAGACCCCCCTTTTTTTTTTCTTTTTCAACCACCGGGGGTCTTAGCCCAGAATTGCCGCTTTGCGGTGGCACCGACATCTCGGGAAGGCAACCACTACAAATCGCCAATTCTGCCGGCCCTTTTCGATCACAAACGAGAGAAGCATTTATACAAAAGTGTAAACAAGTCCACAGAAAACATGTATATAAAAGAGAATCATATCCAGTCCATCAATACAATAATAGGAAAATAGATAAATGGGCTTGAGCCCAGTACATCAGAGTCCTCACTACAAGTCTCTCATCGCGGAAGCTAAGAAAATGCTAATCACTCACGGAGCTGGTCGCAGGTGCACCGGTGCTAGACTGTCCCACCTCCATGCGCACCGTACTCCGCTGGTGCTGGTCCCTGTCTCCCATCCGGAGCTCCTGTAATGTTTGGTTCGAAAACCATTAGTCATAAAGACTAAGCCCTATCATCCCCTACCCCTCCCACCACGGCTCCTAAGCACCGGGCGGAGAGGAGGAAAGGGAAGCTACAAAAGTGGAGAATAGACAAGCAAGTGTCGGTGGACCTAACTAGTAAGTTATATCGGGGAGCAGTATAAATGTTGTAATAGGTAGAACAATTAATAAGAAGCAATTTATATAAAAAGACAACTAGAGAACAGTAAGTAAGTATGTAAGTAACCTTAACTTATATGAATGCCCATACAAACTTATAAGTTAAGGGATCTTCTGCAAGGCTCCCATCGTATAAAAAGTCCCATACCGATTTATACGTTGGGATGACGGTTATATGCAAACATGCTATGCCATGATTCATGCAAGTGCAACCCACGCACACGACTCTATGCGCACAGACCTTTAGTTCCCCCTGTTCGGGAGGCTAGCTTCACCCCCAGGAACCTCCGTAGTGGCAAACGGAGACAGTGGGTCGGGCCCCCCACTCCTAGGCGGGTAACCACACTACCAGGCCTAGCCCTTCCGTACGCCCCTAGAAGAACACAACCTAGAGTATCCGCGTACTGCTGCTGGATGTACCCTCCAGACTTTTCTCCGAGTCATCGTACCGCTGTCGGTGTGATCGATCGCCTAGTACCGATGACCCACCACCTTTTTCCGTACTCCAACCCTCGAGCCCGCGGCCCCCCGGACAGTACTGTCCGTGCATCTACCTTCAGAGCTACTGTCTGATGGCAAGTAATCCTATAATTCTACTTTCCTAACTACCGGGGAGTGAGTGTGTGCAATCCTAGTTATACTAGTTGCTCTTTTGATTTATTACTCCTATGGTTTACGTTAGCCCAGGACTGCCCCCGGTATACCCCGTGAAGGGCTCTCAAGGGGCACTAGGAACCAAGACGGTGCATTACGGCCCGAAGTTCCCTTTCGCAAGGCACTTATTATTATTGGTTGTCTACCCTTTACCCAATCCCCTTTTAATGTTATAATGAATCTAACCCTAGCGTATTAAGACTCTTCCTCTTCCTCCCGGGACGGACGATCTTTCGTCGTTCCCGTACTCTCTTATCCTAACCAGTCCCACATTCTACTTATCCTGACTTCTAATAATGAACTCATTCTAAATTTGCCCTACCAACCATCGATTATCAGAATTCCGTGGTTTTACTAAATGCAGACCATCCTAAGCTATATGTGGTACACAAGGGGAGGTACTCCAAATTATCTTCCAAATCTCCTATAATATTTACTGGAGGACTATCATGACTTAATTAGCTTAAATCCAGGAATTTATAATTTTCCTAATTAATCTGATATTTATTTTATTTTTCTCAAAGATTGGCCATGGGTATTTTTTAACATGAACTATATGATATTCTTAAGTTATGGCCACCCAAAAATTGTGATCACTAAATAACAGTAAGGTATCATCAAATACTAATTTGCAGGATTTTACAAAAGATATTTAGCCTCTAATCAATTTATCCATTAAAATCCCATTATTCTCATGTAAAGAAGGAAGTACTGAAATTACTCTTCATAAAATTATGAAAACATTACTGCTTAATAGTATGATACAGAAAAGGTCATTGTGTAAAGAATCATAATTTTATCAGCTTGCTAAGCACCAAAATAAATTTAATCCAATATCCATGATAAATAATACTTAATGAAGCAAGCCCTAGAATTAAGCTTCTAAAAATCCCATAAAAATTCACAGAGTTTTAAAATCATAATAAAGGTTCTCTGCCTATATTTCATCAATTTTCCAGGAAGTTTGTACACTCTAATAAATTTTCTAAGCAAATCATGCAACTACCAATTCATTAAGGAAGTACCCAAAATAGTGAGCATAAAATTCATAGAAAAATATCCAGAGCTTGTACTACCCCTATAATCCACTCTACCCAATTCTCATCACTTTTCAATGTGGTTTGGTGTCATTTCCTATCTCTATAAGTTTTGCGCCCTAAACTAGGGTTTGGTTTTTAGATATCCCAACGATCTCCAAATCCACTAAAATTTCATCCAGAGAACTATATTAGCCCTATGGTTCTCATAACCCGACCTCGGGTCAATCCAAGGTCATTTGACCACATGACCTTCACAAACCACCAAGATCCATCCTTAGGGTTTGGCCTTGGTCCTTAGGGTAAACTTACCCCGATCCACCTCAAACTCCATAAGGGGGTGCTAGAGAACATTACTAGCCAGTGGTAAAAATCTCAGCCTCTGTTGAGGTGATCTCACCACTCAAACTTCAAAAGTGCACTTTTAACCTAAGACCCCTTATTAGGGCAAAACTTAGGGCTGATCAATTCTAAACCAAACCATCTCCAAATGAGATGAAAAATTATACAGAACCTTATGGTGAACCCAGGGACCACTCACCAAAATTTGGGAGGGTTTGGAAATTATTTAACCACCTAATTAAATTCGGCTAGGATTATTGAATTTTTCTAAAAACTATAGAAAAATATTCTCCAAAAATTCTCATTTTTGGATAGCACCTAGATATATGTAATATTAGATCACATCCCAAATTTCAAGTCGTTTGGACGACTGGATTGGAGTGGGGAATTTTTCTAAGGTCAAGGCAGCCCTCTGGATAGACCTCACCAAAAAGGGTGCTGTGGTCTAACCAGGAATCCAAATTGAATGAAATTAATTTTGAATAAAACTAGACTTCAAGGGCTACAGTTTCTATGTTGACCACTTTTCCTGTAGGAGCCTCTAAGTATTTTTCCCAAATTATTTAACATGACAGAAATCTCATTCAGAAATTGATTTTACAAATAAAATCTAATTAAAGGCACTGTTCATCTTCTTCTACAGCCCGAACCAGAGACTGAAAACCTAATTTTCCTGTAGCCTTTCCAAGCTATTTCCCGGCCACCCAGCCATCTCCCTGGCCGGCCACCACCACCACCACCTCCGTTGAGGCGAGGGCTAACGTCGGGCGGCGGCACGGCCGCCGGAGAGGCGGTTTCCGGCGAACCCGCCACCATGATATTTTCGGAAAACCACCATTACGCTCACCCGATCTGGCTCTTTTGAGCCCGATATCTCTCCTAACGATTCCTAAGATCTATCCGCAGAAGAAGAGGGAGGGGAGGACCTTGTTCGCGGGTTGAAGGCGTGCAGAGCGTCGGGAAGCCATTTGCGCGGTGGTGGCGTCGCCGGAAATTCTTCAACAGCAAGGAGGAAGTCTGAACAGTTGAGGGAGTGTAACCTTTTCCTCTTGCACTCAGGAATCTTTTATAGATGAGGAAATGGGGAGGGGAAAGGGTGAAACGTTGGAGATGAAACGTTGGCGGCCATTAATCATATTCTTATGACGTTTCGGTTATGCCGAATGGCAGTTGGAAAGTTGGAAATGAAGAGGTGCTTGCCAGGTGGCAGTTTCCTATTGGACCCACTTTTCCTTAATTATTAACATAATTAAAGTAGGGAACGACCCATAAATACTCTTGATTTTTCATTCCCACAGCCAGAATTTATTAAGGCGTCGGTTACCGAAACTTCCAGTCTGGCTGACGTTTCGGCCTTGGTCACGGGCGTGACACATAGGTCACGGGCGTGACAGGCCCGGTTAGCAGTTCTGGGTTCGACGATCGTCGAACTGAGATCGACGATCGTCGAAGGGTGGTCACGGGCGTGACACTTGGGTCACGGGCGTGACAGCCTGATGACTAGTTCTGGGTCGACGATCGTCGAACAGAAATCGACGATCGTCGAGCGCGGTCACGCCCAATGTCACGGGCGTGACAATGCAAGTCACGGGCGTGACATGGCGCGTGGTCAATTTTGGGTCGACGATCGTCGAAGTGGGGTTCGACGATCGTCGAGCGTGTCACGCCCTTTGTCACGGGCGTGACCTGGAGGGTCACGGGCGTGACAGACCCGTGTGGCCGAATTTGGTTCGACGATCGTCGAGTTGGGATCGACGATCGTCGAGCGTGTCACGCCCTTGTCACGGGCGTGACATGGCGGGTCACGGGCGTGACCAACCCGTGAGCCGATTCCTTAGTCGATTTATTTCAAGTTTTGGGCTCCCTAGGGTTCTACCACAACCAACCGACTCCTAGGGGTCTAGCCGGAAATGGGATGTTACAGTAGGTGTTGCGGACTCTTTTGTACCTCGCTAGTGTCCTACATGGTTCTGTGCTTGCCGTCTGAATTTTAGATTGTGGAGTTAGCACATTTGTTCGGATAGTTTGTCTGGAGGTCGCGCGGACTAATGGAGCAGTCTGTATGGTGGCAGATTGGAGTTGTTCAGTATGGCATGATCTTGGTATCAGGTGGTGCGGTTAAGATTGGAGACTACGGAGTTTGATGGACTTGGTGTAAGACCCCTTTTTTTTCAACACCGGGGTCTTAGGCCCAAAACCGCCGCTTTGCGGTTACACCTTCACGCCCCAGAAGGCCGTAACTACAAAGCGCCGATCCTGCTGGCAAAATCGATCTTAACCGCAATAAGGAAATAGAGAACAACCAGTCCACAAAGATCACATATATATAAATAAAAGTCTCCATGAAGGGAGTGTCCACATAATAATATATCAGAGTACTAAAATACGGGCTTATGCCCGGTACATCATGTCCTCACTACAAATCACTCATGCGGAAGCAAAATGAAACACTATTAGAATCAGAGACTCACAGTCCAAGCTGTCTGAACTCCTGAGCTAGACTGCCCAATCTCCAAACGGGCCGACCTCCGGGGCTGCTCCTCCATGCTAGGCTCAACGATCCCCTAAATGATGTGGTCCGAAAACCGTTAGTCTATAAGACTAAGTCCTATCATCCCCTACCCCTTCCCCCATTGCACCTAAGTACCGAGCGGAGAGGAAGAAAGGGAAGGACATGAAGGTAGAGATTAAATCAAAAGAATCAGGTGACATCAGAACTAATGTAGCAATTCTATAATAAATAATGGCAATAGGGCGAAATGTGGAAAGTAACCTTCACTTATGTGAGAACACCTATGCCAAGGGGTCTTCTAAAAGGCTCCCATCGTATAAAAAGTCCCATACCAATTTATACGTTGGGGTGTCGGTTATCAAACAATAGTATATATATATATATATCAAAATTGACCTTAATTTATAAACTTTCCCACACAAGTTTATAGACCAAGGGGTCGTTTTGCAAGTCCTAATGTATAAGCATCCCATTCAACTTATACCTTAGGTGTCAGAAGTTAAATGAATCGATTATGCTATGACATGCTAGTGGGTATGATGGAACATGCAAGTGAACCTCACACACCCGACTCTGTGCACACAGACCTTTAGTTCCCCCTTTCTGGAGTTGTAACCTCCCAGGATACCTCCGTAGTGGCAGACGGAAGCGGTGGGTTGGGCCTCTCCCACCTCTAAACCAGTAAAGCACTACCGGTCATGCTTATCGTATGCCTCAATGCTTGGTGCACGAAGTGGACTCCTGCGTACTCTTGCCTGCTGGCGCACCGGGCTTCTGTTGGCAAAGTGCTAACCACACTTGCCGAGTCAGCGTATTGGCGTCGGTGCATCGACCCTCCAATACCGAAGACCCACCACCTTAATTTTCTTTCCTTTTATGCACATGCAAATTCAAAAAAAAACCGAGCCGAAACTCCCCGAACTAAAACGTCCGTCTCAAATAATCGAGCCGAAACTCCCCAGACCAAAATGTCTGTCTCTTAACTATCCAAGCTGAAGCTCCCAACTATCTTCATGTGCTATCTGTGTTTGTGAAATGTGCAACCCTAATTACTAAGTTACTCTTTTCAGCTTGTTAATACAGTTTACGTTAACTCAGGACTGCCCCCGGTATACCCCGTGAAGGGCTCTCAAAGGGCACTAGGAACTATGATGGTAGCTGAAGCCCATCGTTCCCTTTTGCAAGGCACTTATTGTTATTGGTTGATTCCCTTTACCCATTCCTTTCTCATATTACGATAGACTAACCTAGTGCGATTTTTAATCTTCCCCTCTTCGGGAAAGACGATCTTTCGTCGAACCCGAGCACCTCTTAACTCTAGCCAACACCACTTCTCACTAACCTTCCCATCCTTATATGGTGAACACTTTCACATCCATCCAATTCAGCAGATTAACTAACTCCAACGCTGTGCCCCATCTTATCCTATGACTGTTAACACAAATTGCAAATTGTAGACTATCCTATGTTATATGTCGAACCAGATATGACATGATCCAATACTCATCCAAATGCCCTAACTTATTTACTGGGGGTATATCATGATATAATTAGCCTATAATCAGAAAATTATAATTTTTCCTAATTTATCTGGCATTTAATTAATTTCCTCAAAAATTCCAAGGGCTACCGGTTTGAACATGAACTACCCTAAGTACTAATGCAAGATGTCAAACAAAATTATTATAAATATTATGTTATCTCAATATGTTAAATCCAAAGTATCACAATTTTTCTATCATCAAAAGGGCACTAAAACTATTTTAGCAATATTTTCTATCTTTCGTTATTTATGAATCAAGTACAGAGAATATCAATCCAAAAATTATAAATTAATTATACTATGCAGATACAACCTTTAAAATAGAATTGTCCAAGTTTCACAATTTTTCAACAAGTATTAATCTCTGAATAAATTAATTATCAAACATCTCCATAAGGTGGATTTATAAAGAAAGTGCCTTAACTAAGATTCTAAAAATCATGAATAAATGTCTACAAACATATAAAGACCTGAAAATCCCAATTCCTAAGCCTCATAATTTTTCAACAGCAATATCATCCATAATTAATTTTTAAACCATAAAACTCCTTTTTAACATTTGTGAATGAAGTACTAGATTTACTCAACTAAAAATTATACAAAAATTCAAGAACAACCATTTTAACCTAAAACATTTACTTCCAAGATTTCATGTGGATTCAAGGAACAGAAAGATCTAAACAATTAAAACATCAATTAGGGCTATAGCAAACTTTACAAATGAAGTGCTATAAATAAACATCATAGCATTCCAGTAAAATTGTTATAGGTTCCACCCATTGCAAAACTCACTTTACCCGAGTTTCACAGCTTTTAAATAATGTTTAGTGACTGATTTTACTTATTTGATATTTTTCCCTATAACTAAGGTTAGGGTTTTGAGGTATCTACCTATCTTCAAATCCTCCGAGATTCCATCGAGACAATTTATATTATGCTAACTTCGACTCTACTTAATTTTAAGGCAATACGAGGGCATTTGCCCCCATGTCGTTCACAACCCTCTAAACCCTCCCTTTATGGTTTGAGTTTGGATCCTAGGGTAAATCAAACCTAAACCACACCATTTTATCCAAGTGGGTTATAATAACCCTTCTAAGTCAGTGGTCAAAATATCAGCCTCTCTTGAGGTGATTTGACCGTTCCAACCTCTTAGTGCACTTTTTACTCAAAAACGCCTCATTAATGCCTAGTTAAGGATATGTGATTTCCTACCCAAAACTCATCCAAATGAGTTGGAATTTTGTACAGAGCTATGTTTTATAGCCAGGGACCACTCACCAAAATTTGGGAGGGTTTTGAGGTCATTTGACCACTTAAATAAATTACTCTAACTTTATTAAATTAAAACAAAAACATTAGGCAAAGTATCTCCAAAAATTCCCATTTTTGGACAGCCTCTAGGTATGGCTAAGGGTAACTCCCTGCCCAAATTGTAGGTTGTTTGGACAAGGTACGAAGAGTGGGCAATCATTTTAGTTTCTGCCCAACTCTAGGTACAGCCCCCACTAAAATGGGTGCATCTGTCAAACCACTCACCCAAACGAGTTGAAATTAATTTTAAATTAACTTAGACTCGAAGGCCTACAACTTTTGTGACTGGCCATTTTTCCTAAATCGGCCTCTAAGTGACTCGTTTTGCAGCATCAAAATGCGCCAATTTAATGTATCTTTTCCCTATATACTATATACATAATTTTTATATTATAAAAATGTTCATACGATGGCTATCGGTTGGCGGTGGTTTGGCCGCCGAAGGTGGCGGTTTTCGACGGACCCGAAAATATATTTTTCTTATTTTTCTATGAAAACGCGGGATAGGTCCGGCTCCGTTGAGCACGAACTTTCTTTCTAAGATCCTAAGATCTACCCATAAAAGAAGAAGTAGAGGAGGACCTTGTTCGTGGTTTGGAGGCGAGATGAACGTCGGGTTTCCATGGAGCGGTGGTGGGTATTGCCGAACTTCTCCTACAATAAGAACAATAACTCTAATCCGTTTTGTCAAGAGTGTAAACTTCTCATCTTGCTCTAAGGGGGCTTTTATAGATCAACAAGTGGGGAGGGGAAAGGGTAAAGCATTTAAGGCCATGAAGGCTCTCCTCTTAATAGTATTTTTGTTATGGTGGAGGGAGCGGAAAAGGTGGAAGATGAAAAGATGTGTCCAAGTGGTGATTTCCTATTGGACCAACTCTTCCTCATTTTATTAAGTAATTAGAGAAGGAAAAGGCCCATGAATACTCCTGGCGTAACTTCCCATAACAAGAGTTAATTATGGCATGTGTTAAAGAAATTTCCCGCCTGGCTGACATTTCGGCCTTTGTCACGGGCGTGATACGTAGGTCATGGGCGTGACACTAGTCCATTCATCGTTCTCGAGTCGACGACCGATTTTTCTGCGTTGATTCACGGGCCACCCCCCTTATCACGGGCGTGTCACGTTTGTCACGGGCGTGACAGGTGTTCTTCGATCAACGTTCGTCGATCTGAGGTCGACGGTCAGTGGGGGTGTCACGCCCTAGGTCATGGGCGTGACGGGCCTTGTCACGGGCGTGACCATCCAGTGACATGAGTTCTGAGCTCGGCAATCAGCTTCCTGATTTCGTCAACCATCGAAGGAGGTCACGGGCGTGACAGGCCGGTCATGGGCGTGACCAACCCGTGACTCGGGATTTTGGTCAACAGACTTCGGAGGATTGCGTATTCGGCTAGCCGTCGTGCTTGAACCTTTTTTTGGATCACTTACTGTCAATTTCTGGGGTTTACGGGGGTTCTGTCACGGCAGACCGACTCCTAGGAGTCTAGCCGGAAATGGGATGTTATAAATCCCAATAAACAAAACAAAAATTCCGTCCCCAAAATTGAGGTTAAGCCTACGGGGATTTCTATCGGAATAAAATAAACTTGTAACATCCCATATGGTTTTCCTATTGAGTCGAAGCGATTACTTGTTCAATAAATGAAGGCAATTCCCCAATAAACAAAAGATTAGCCCCTACTTTCCTGACTGAGTGCGCATGCCTAGGTTCTAAATTTTCCTTATTTAGTGCTACCGGTTCAATACAAGAAGGTAATTTATAGTATACCGAGAGGTGGTGAGGTATACCTGACTGAACAACTCCAGGTATTTTTGCCTCATCAGGTCCTGCGGTTCCCAGGTGTGCTCCTCCTGACTGTGGTTCCTCCATATAACCTTGACTAAGGGGATCTTCATGCGACGCAAGATTCGTACTCCTTTGTCATTCGATCCGAACCGGCTCCAACTGAACAGACCGGTCTGAAGCTACCGGCCCTTCAGTGGTCAAAATATGCTGCTCCGGGCGTAGTAGAGCCCTCCTCAGCGAAGAAATGTGGAAGACGTCGTGCAAAGCTGCCAGCTCTGGTGGCAACTCGAGCTTGTAGGCTAGGGCCTCGATCCGCTCCAGGATCCTGTAAGGGCCCATATACCTAGGGCTGAGCTTCTTCCTCCGACCGCGCACCCGTGAAACCACATACATTCGCTGGATCTTCAAAAACACTCGGTACCCCACCTGAAACTCCACTTGACGATGTTAGGCGTCATAGTACTTAGCCCGTCTGCTCTGCGCCTCTAACATCTTGTCTCTGATCAGCCTCACCTGAGCCTCGGTATCTTCAACAAAATCTGATCCCAACGCCTTCGGATCCTCATCCTGAATCCAAGAAAGCGGGGTCCTATATTTCCTTCCATACAAGGCTTCGTAAGGCGCCATCCTGATGCTGGCCTGGTAGCTGTTGTTAATAGGAGAACTCGACCAGGGGTAAGAGCTTCTCCCATGGTTCCCCGCGGTCCAAAATGCATAGCTTCAAAAGATCTTCCAGCGTCCGATAGGTGCGTTCCGTCTGCCCATCCGTCTTGGGATGGAATGCGGTGCTGAAGGTCAATCACGTGCCTAAGTAAGCCTGCACGGATCTCCACTCCCTAGAAGTGAACCGACCATCCCGATCCGACACGATCGTCCTGGGCACCCCGTGGTAACGAATGAACCGCTCTACGAATCTCCGCACTAGTACCCCAACCGAGTCATCTTTTATGATCGGAATGAATCTAGCCACATTCGTCAGCTGATCGACGATGACCCAAATCGAATCATTTCTCGTCCGTGATCGGGGGAGGCCATGAATGAAATCCTTCGCAATGTCCTCAAATTTCCACTCCAGCACCAGAAGTGGCTGTAGCAATCCTGCGGGGTTTCTGCACTCTGCCTTCACCAGTTGGCATGCCTCGCAATGAGTCACGAAGTATGTGATGTCCTTCTTCATCCCTGGCCAAAACATCGTCTTCTTCAAGTCTGCCGTCATCTTGGTGATCCCCGGGTGTATAGAATACCTGCTATAATGTGCCTCCGCCATGATTTCCTCCCGAATCTTGCCTCCTGCAGGTATATAGACCCTGCCACTAAAACATAACAATCCATCTCTCAGTGAATAATCTCCCGTCGAACCCTCCTCCAAGGATTGGAATATCGGCTCTTCCCATTCATCTGTGCTTTGTCGGTCCCGGATGCGGTCTCGAATATCATCTATGGCAACCATCGATGCTAAATACTCCATATACAGCTCTGGATCATTCTCAGACACTAGGGATATCTGCATATCTCTGAAAGACCGGACCAGATCCATGGACGTCAGTTGTGGTCCCTTCCCTGAGGTATCTCCTCTCCGGCTCAGAGCATCTGCCACCACGTTTGCCTTCTCGGGGTGGTAGTGCATCGTGTATTGGTAATCCAATAGGAACTCCACCTAACATCTCTGTCTGATGTTGAGTTCCTTCTGTGTCCACGTAATTCAAATTCTTGTGATCTGAGAATATGTCACAGTGAACCCCGTAGAGGTAGTGTCGCCAAATCTTCAGAGCAAAGATCACTGCACCCATCTCAAGATCATGCACCAGATAGTTCTTCTCATGTACCTTCAGCTGTCGGGAGGCTTAGGCTATTACGTGACCGTTCTGCATCAGAACGGAACCCATCCCCTGGTAGGAGGCATCCGTGTACACTTGGAATCCCTCCCTTCCCGATGGAAGAGCGAGAATGGGAGCCGAGGTAAGCCGACCTTTCAACTCCACAAAGGCCGCCTTGCACTGTGGCATCCAAACGAAAGGGGATTCCTTCTTTGTCTGGGATGTAAGAGGGAGTGCAATCTGGGAAAATCCTTCAACGAACTTGCGGTAATATCCGGCAAGTCCCAGGAAGCTCCGTACATCCGTGGCTGTCTTCAACGGTGGCCAATACTGAACTGCCCGAACCTTGGCCGGGTCTACTGTTAACCCAGCACCGCTGATAATTTGACCTAAGAAGGCCACCTCCTTTAACCAAAACTGGCATTTGCTAAACTTCGCATACATCTGGTGCTCCCGTAGCCTCTCCAGGGTCAACGTCAGGTGTCGTGTATGCTCCTCCTCCGTCCTTGAGTAGATGAGGATGTCGTCAATAAATACGATGACAAATACATCCAAATACTCCTCGAATACCCTGTTCATGAGGCTTGTAAATGCTGACGGCACATTTGTGAGCCCGAAGGGCATCACTGTAAACTCAAACAGTCCGTATCTACTACTGAAGGCGGTCTTCGGAATGTCATCTCGAATCCGTAGCTGGTAATAACCTTACCTCAATTCAAATTTCGAGAAGAAATGCGCTCCCTCCAGGTTATCAAACAACTCGTCAATCAGTGGCAGCGGGTATGTATTCCGGACCGTCAGTCTGTTCAGCGCTCGATAATCAATACACAATAGGAGACTTCCGTCCTTTTTCTTGACAAATAGAACCGGGGCTCCCCAGGGTGAAGAGCTTGGCTGGACAAACCCTGCCTCTACTAGTTCCTCCAACTGGCTTTGGAACTCTGCCAAATCTTTCGGGGCCATCCGATAAGGGGCCCTATATGCAAGCTTGGCCCCGACACAAGCTGTATCTAGAAGTCCTGCTCTCGGTGCGAAGGTAGTCCTGGAAGTTTCTTTGGAAAGATGTCAGCAAAATATCGCACCACCAGGATGTCTGTCACAGACTCCTTGACTTCCGCCATCTCAAATAGAATCTGATAAACCTCCTCTCCCTGCAGATGGGCCTTAACGTCCTGTACCGAAGATAAGTGTATACAAGAGGCAGGTCTTATACCTTTGATGACAATGAAAGAGTCACCGTGCCTCACGGTGATCCTCTTCGCTTGACAATCAATCTGGGCATGGTTCTAGTGCAACCATACCATGCCCAGGATCAAGTCGTAGTCCGTCAACTTCAAAATCATCGTCGGAGCCTCAAACGCCTTTCCACCGATTTCTACCTCCATATTGCAGTGGTCCGAGGTAAGGAGTTCAGATCCATCGGGTAGTCGCACCCTCATCACCGAGCCCCTGAATCACTCCACGCCTTCCAATCCTTCTACGAACGTCTCCGGCACGAAGGTGTGAGAAGCTCCGGTATCGAAAAGCGTGCGATCAGGCTTGCCGCTGATGAAGACTATACATGAGGTGGTTAAATGTCTTAGGATTCTATAACGAGTTTTTCTTTCCTATTTAGTCTATCTAGTGCAGTTCTACAAAATCTGTCAACTGAGAAAAAGGAGAATTCTTTTTAAACAATTAAACATGTCGGCGTACCTACTATGACCTGCTCTGGGTTCCGAGGCTTTACAAGGTACAAAGCATACACCTGCTCCCTTTCTTGTCTACGATCTCCCCGTAGTATCCACGACCTCGGCCGCGTCCTCGGCCTCCGAAATGTTGAGCAGGTGGGCCACCCTGTAGTGCTGGAGGTGGTGCCCCCCTCATGGGGTAGTTTCTCCAGAGGTTCCCAATCTGATGATAATAGAAGCACTCTGGTGGGGGATACGCCATACCCCCGGGTCTCGGCATCTCTTGCATCCGAAGAGGTTGAGGGGCCTGTTGGGTATTGTATCCACAATTACCTGGATTTGAAGAAGCCTCCAGTCAAGCTAAGATGGATTCACAATGTATTTGACAATCTTCTATTAAGTTGTGCTTGCAACTATTCCATGCTAAGTACACACCAATGTCAGGGTGCAGTGGGTCAATATACACGGGTCTGCGCAACGTAATCCCTTGTTGAGCAGATCAGTGTGTTGAATCACGTATGTGAAAGTGAGGATAGATACAACTCTAGAGGGGGAGGGGGGGGGGGGGGTAAATAGAGTATTCAAAAATTATGACACCCTACTCAACTCTCTTAGAGTTAATTTGCGGAATGAGTTTATAGATATTTGAAACCCTAGAGCCTAACACAAAGTGAAGTGCACTAGGGAAAGCTAACTGTAATTACAGTTGAGCTTTGGTCCTATCACAGCAACTAGCAATCCTATTTATTTCTACTCACAGCCACAGTGCAATAAATTAATTAAGCAACACAGACAACACAAGACGTTTATAGTGGTTCCCTCTAAATAGGTACGTCCACTCTTCTACCACCCTGGTAGGAATCCACTACAAGTTTTTGTTTAGGTGCCATGCCACCAACTGATTTGCTTCAGGTAGATCAAGTAGACCCTTTGAGCTTTTGATCAGGAGCTCAAAATCCAACACAGGTTTTTGATCAGGTGCCCTGCCACCAAGGTTCACTTTTGAAGGGAGTAATAACCCTTTATACAGGAGGTTGAGAGAGTTAAAGTTTCTTCTCTATTGTTAAAACAGATTAGAGAATCTAGCGGATTGCATAGAGCTAGAAATCTCTAAAGAATCAAGGCTCCCCTGGCTTAGAGAATATCCAGGAAGAAGTCTTGCTTCAGGGTGCAGGAACTCTTCTGAACTTGAGAAAAAGAACTGTCTTGAAGTTCTGAAGGAGAAGCTTGAAGAAGACTCTTGATTGTAGAATGATTGTTCTTCTTCTATAGCTTTTCTTTCTTCTTCTTCTTCTTCTTCTTGAGGCTCTGAGTGAATGTTCCTGGCAGCAGGATGAACTCAGGATTGAAGAAGAGAGAGTTGAAGAAGGATGATCTTCTCAGTTGAATATATCAATAACTGAGAGCTGTATCTCTTCTTGCTTTTTAATCTGTGTTGATCTCTATTCTATGTATGTTGTATACGGTTGTTATTATCTGCTGTCTTTTTGAAAGCACTTTATATATTGGCCTTTACAACGGCACTATCTTGGTTTGAACTTTGTCTTCTTCTAAGATCTTTGATCTGGGCTGCAAGTAGCACAAAACAAAACAAATCCTGCAGGCAGACATGCTATAAAGTGATAAAGCTTTCTAAGAGGCTGTAAATCCAATCTGATAAAAAGAGTACTAAAGAAAGTCATATCAGACTAAACTCTTTACAGCCAAAGAAGACTTTTTGTTTCTAACGGCTATAAAGGACAGCATGGCAGAATAAAGCAAAAAGATATTTCAACTAATAAGACAAACAACTTTGTCAGATAAAGATTGACTTATGCACAAAGGATGGGGCAAAGATTGCCTTGAGATGTATGAACAAAATCAATGAAATAATCTTTAATAAAATATACTAAATAAATAGGAATTAAATCATAGAACAGAAGGAGTACAAAATTACTAAAGACAGACAGAAGAACGTCGAACGACCCTCGGAGATCGTCGATCGAAGCACAGAGATCGTTGACCTTTCAGAACAGATAGTCGAACGACACAGATAGTCGAACTATCAAAGAGGATAGTCGAACTACCATAGCAGATAGTCGACCTATCAGAATAGATAGTCGAGCTATCAGATAGTCGACCTATCAAGACAGATAGTCGAACTATCAAACAGAACAGATTGTCGACCTATCAAAGCAGATAGTCGAACTATCAAATAGAACAGATAGTCGACCTATCAAGACAGATAGTCAAGCTATCAGATAGTTGAACTATCAAAGCAGATAGTCGAACTATCAAACAGAACAGATAGTCGACCTATCAAACAGATAGTCGAGCTATCAGATAGTTGAACTATCCAAGCAGATAGTCGAACTATTAAACAAAACAGATAGTCGACCTATCAAACAGAGAGTCAAACTATCAAGCAAGTCAGATAGTCGACCTTTCAAACAGATAGTCGAGCTATCAGATAGTTGAAATATCCAAGCAGATAGTTGAACTATCAAACAGAGCAAATAGTTGACCTATCAAACAGATAGTCGAGCTATCAGATAGTTGAGCTATCCAAGCAAATAGTCGAACTATCAAACAGAACAGATAGTCGACCTATCAGATAGTTGAACTATCCAAGCAGATAGTTGAACTATCAAGAAATCTGTCTGGTCAAAAGAAGTCGAGCGGGGTTCGACGATCGATGAGGCAGATACCACAGAACGTCGAGCTAACAAGAGTTGAACTAACTCAGAGATAGACGATCTGCTGACTGACGATGCTCGACCAACTGATAGACGATCGTCGAACAGTTAATCGACGATAGTCGAGCGGCGTTCGACCATAGTCGAACAAAAAACAACTTAACCAAATTTCAATCTGGATAAGTGACAACTCTACAACTAGAGCAATCTAACTAAACAACTAACCTTTGACCATAGATAAATCTTGGGTCAAGAAACAAAAGGAGAAGACTAAACTCAAATCCAAACTAGGGTACCAACAATCTCCCCCTATTTGGGTTAAGTCTCTCAAAAACAAAACAAACAAAACAAACTACTGGAAATAAATATAACACAGGAAAGGAAATATCTAAGCAGCAGATAGCATCAATCAAACAGACAAATAAACAACTGTCAATCAATGAAACTTTAGAAACCTCAGGATCTGATTTAGATATAGAGGAACCAGGAAGAAAAGAAATTTTTTTGAAAGGGTCTAAAGCTTCTTTCTTTGATAACTTTAGATCTTGTTCTCAATTAATTCTAGATTCTTCTGTTCTTGGAACTACTACTTCAGGGTGTTTTTCCATATATTTTGAAGGATCAAAGACCTCAGGTCTAACCTGGAATTTATCTAGCTCCTTCTTTCTGAATTTAGACATAGTAGTTAAACCTGTAATATCTTTTCCTTTTGCTTTGGCTTTTCTGATCTGGGCTGATCAAACTAGTTCAAGAAATCTAGCCATCCTGAAATCAGGATTAAGCTCTTGACTTTCATATTCATTTTCACAAGTTGGATCTAAAGGTTTTACAACTTTAAATTTAGTAGATAGTTCTAACATGCTTGCAGCTGGCTCTCTATTTTCTTGAATAACTAATGAAGAAGGAGGAGCAAACTCAGCATATTTCTTATTTGATTTTTTAGAGAAAATAATCCTTTTACCTTTTGAATCAGTTTTCTTTGCATGAGCTGGCTTTGAGGAAGATATGCTTTTGGTTTCTTTGGAAGGTGATGCTCTTCTCTTGGGAGAAGGAGGAGGAGAAAAAGTTGGCTTCTGATAAACTACCTCCTTTACTTGCTCTCTTGTATCAGCATCTTGCCTTTGATATCCAGATTGGGATCTGCTTTGATATCCTGGATTGCTTTTCCTCTGATGAGATTAAGATGGAGTGAATCTAGCAGACAGGGCTGAAGGATTTGTAGACATATTACCAGAAGCTCCTGCACTGGGAGGTGGAGGAGGAGGACCTCTAGGGGTCCATTTAGGTGCTGGACTATCATATCTTTTGGATTTCTTTCTTTGCTTTTGCTGATTCTTGGAGAATCCCATCCAGTGCTGATATTCTTTGGACTTGGGATCTATTCCTTTCAATATATAATAAGGAATGTCATGGTCAGGGTTAGGTGGAGGAGGAGCAACAGCTTTCCTTTTCCTTTTAGCAGATTTCTTTTTCTTAGACTCTTCTGAATCATCAGAGTCATCCTCATCCTCAGAATTAGATGATGGAGGTTGATCATAAGGATCAAAGGCCTCTTGCACAGCTTTTTCTTTGTCTTTTAAAGCAGCTTTTTCTTTCTCTTTTAAAGCAGCTTTTTCTTTCTCTTCTTCTAGGACATCCTGTGCCAGAAGAGTATCTAGATCCAGTCCTGGGGTGTCATCCAAAACTGTAGACTTTTCTTCTTGAATATCTGAAACTTTCTCTATCTCAGCTGCAACTGTCATGAGGACCAGTTTATCATTCACAGCTACCTGAGCTGGAGGAGAAGATACATGATCTTGAATAGCAGGTTCTTGCACTGCTTCTTGAGCAGGTTGTTGAGCAGGTTCTGGAGCAGCATGAACTACTTCCACTAGATCTGTAGTATCAGGAACACAGATTTGCTAAATGAAATTGAAACATCCCTTCTAGGTATTCATAGACTAGCATGTCAGTTAACATGTCAAGAAAATGAGTAAATGAATTACCTTCAGGATTCTCTTCAGAATTTCCTAACTCCCACAAGTAATCTAGAAAGGAGGTAATGACTCCTTCTAGGAACAGAGCAACTAAGGGAGTAGAAGCTTCTTCAAGGCATACTTTGAATGCAAATTCTGCTTCCATTATAATATCAGAAGGCTTCTGAACTGGTGCTGGAACTACAGAAGATGTTGTCTTGTCAACTGGAACTGCTGTTACTTCTTGAATCTCAGCTTGGGGCTCTGCTGGACGAGAAACAAGGGGCAGTCCTGAGGCATCTTCCTCGAACATCTCCCCCTGCCTGATTTCAGTAGAAACTAAAGTCAGGCCCCTAACTGAAGATGGCTCAGCAGATTTTGAGAGGGCTAAGATGGAAGATGATAAGGTAGAGATGGAAGAAACGAGAGGAGCAATGGCTTCTTCAATCATGATTTTGATTGAAGGAGTAATTAGCTCCAATATGTTTGCAATGAAGGCTGGGGTTATTTCAAATGATGGTGGGGGAATCATAGTAGATGGATGATCATCAGGGATGGTGTTCTCCTGATGAGATTGAGAGTGAACTGGTGATTGATGGGTGGATGCAAGAAGATCAATATGGACTGAATGAGAAATTGGTGACTGAGGAGGAGTGGATAGCTCAGAAACCAATAAATCAAAACTAGGATGATAAATCCTAGCAAGATGAGAAGGGAGTGGAGATGCTGGTGGTGAGGCATGGAGAATTGTGGAGGAATCAAGAAGAAGAGAGGCAGAAAATGGTACTTCAATTGAAGTAGATGGAACTTCAATTGAAGTAGATGGTAATGCAGATGTGGATGGTACTTCATTAGAAGTGGATGGTAATGCAGAAGAAGTGGATGGAATGGAGAAAATGGATGAGCCTGCTTCATGTAGGTGGGGAGTGACTGAAACAGTCCTTGTGCTCTCAGACACAACTGGAGCTACCCCTGCTGGAGAAGGCTTCTGAAAAATCCTTTTCCACTTAACAAACAAAGTTGGATCTATCTTCTTGCTGTCATTGATGGATGTTGAGACTGTAACCAACAGATGGGGATATTTCTCTCTTAGAAATATCCTAAGTACCCTACCCAGGGTGACTTTCTTCTTGCTATTCTTCTTTCTTATCAAATCAAACATAATTCCTGCCCAATTTATCTGTTTCTTATTTACTATTGCACACATTAAGGCAAACTATTGCCTGGTGATGTTATCATGAGCAGAGTGCTTGCCCAGAAGCACTTTTCCAACTAGTTTAGCCAAGAACTTAATCCTCAATGGAAAATTAATCTTTAGCAGTTTAGAAGGAATGCCTTCTGCATGTCCTAATTTGATCAACATCCTCCCAAACTCTGGAGTATCTTGTTCATATTCCTCTTCACCATTCAGTAATCCAAAAATATTAGTTAATATGGCAGGAGTCAAGCTTGCCTCTTCGCCGCCAATCATTCCAGTCATAGATTCGTCACTAGAAGACGAAGTGAAGGCCCACTCTTTAATCTCTGGGACATTTTTCTTGATCCTTGTGGACATTAGCCGTTCCAATCCTTGTTCCTTGCAGAGATGGAGGATTTATACTATCTCAGAATCACTGGCGCTGAAGGAGTCAAAATCTACGTTGAAGCCGGCGTCGAACTTCATCACTGACAAAAGGGCTGGAGCAATCGCCATTGATTGGGTTGGGGAAGACGAGAGAGACGACGAAAGTGAAACGGCAGAGAGCGCAAGGCAGGGCTCAACCAGAAAGACAGAAAATGAAAAGACGAGCTCCGTCGACTACAAAAAGAACGATCTCTTAACCTAGGTCGACCATCGGTTTTATATTAAAACAGCAATCGTCGATCTATTTTAACAGATACTGGAGACGATGGTCAAACGGTCGTTCGACGATCGTTTCCTGAAGCAGAGTAGTCGATCAATCGTTCGACTATTTCTGTCTTCACAAACAAATAAACTGTCGTCGCCCGTAGGTCGACGATAGGCTCGACCTGTTCAACTATCGTCGAACGTCGTTCGACGATCTTCAAACAGATATCAACAAAGACAGAAGTCACACTTAGTCTTTTCCATTAATCATGCCTAGTTGAACCAAAAAAATAGATGCTTCTGTTCATCTAAGGGCTTGGTGAAAATATCACCTCTCTGAAGGTCAGTGGATATGAACTCAAGGCTCATCTTGTTCTTTTCCACACAATCTCTAAGGAAATGGTGTCTAATCTCAATGTGCTTGGATCTAGAGTGGTGCACAGGATTTTGTGCAATGGAGATAGCACTGGTACTGTCACACATGATTTTTGTGTTCTTGTGTGTGTACCCATAATCCAAAAGCTGGTTTTGAATCCACAGGATCTGTGAACAACAACTAGCAGCTGCTATATATTCAGCCTCTGCAGTTGAAGTTGAGACAAAAGCCTGCTTCTTACAGAACCAAAAGACCAATCTCTCTCCCAGGAACTGACAAGTTCCTGAGGTACTTTTCCTGTCAAATCTATAACCAGCATAATCAGAATCAGAGTATCCAATTAACTCAAATTCTGATTCAGCTGGGTACCATAGTCCTAAATTTGGACATCCCTTCAGGTATCTCAAAATTCTCTTGAGAAGAATCAAATGAGATTCCCTTGGGTTGACCTGTAATCTAGCACATAGGTATGTAGCAAACATTATATCTGGTCTACTTGCAGTTAAATATAATAGGGAACCAACAATGGCCCTATAGTTCTTCTGATCAACTGGCTTACCCTGATCATCAGAATCTATAACTACATTAGTAGCCATAGGTGTATGCATTGCTGAAGAATCAGCCATCCCAAACTTCTTTACCAATTCCTTGGTATATTTGGATTGAGAGATGAAGATGCCATCAACATCTTGCTTTACTTGGAGACCAAGAAAGTAAGACAGCTCACCCATACTACTCATCTCAAACTTAGAATGCATCAAGTCAGAGAACATTTTGCACAGATTGGGATCAGTGGAGCCAAAAATAATATCATCCACATACACTTGAACTAACAGGATTGTGTCCTTGTGATGCTTAACGAAAAGGGTTCTATCAACTACTCCCCTAATAAAGTTGTGCTCTAACAGGAAGCTAGCTCGAGTCTCATACCAGGCTCTGGGTGTTTGTTTAAGTCCATAAAGAGCTTTTTGTAACTTGTAAACAAATGAGGGCTGAGTTGAAGAAACAAACCCAGAAGGTTGTTCAACAAATACCTCTTCCTTTAGCTCACCATTTAGGAAGGCACTCTTGACATCCATCTGAAAGACCTTAAACTTCATATAGGCTGCATAGGCTAGAAAGATCCTTATTGCCTCTAGCCTTGCAATAGGAGCAAAGGTTTGGTCATAATCTATACCTTCCTCCTGTCTGTATCCCTGAGCTACAAGCCTAGCTTTGTTCCTTACAATAATTCCATTTGCATCCAACTTGTTTCTAAACACCCACTTGGTGCCTATGATCAGTTGGCCTTTTGGTCTAGGAACCAAAGTCCATACTTTACATCTTTTAAATTGATTGAGTTCCTCTTGCATAGCAATGATCAAGTGGGGATCTAGCTCAGCAACTTTTATGGTGAGGCGCTCAACTTGTGAAAGGAAACAAGCATGCATCACATCCTGTCTTAATTGATGTATTGTTTGCACACCAGCTGATATGTCTCCAATCACTTGAGATGTAGGATGATCTCTAAGTGTGACAAGATCAGCAAGTGGGATGTGATCTTCAGCAATAGTTGGGATAAATTCCTCAGGTGGAATTGGATCAACTGTTGGTGGTACAGCAACTGCTTCTTCAAAGTCTTCATCACTGTCTTAATCAGTGATATGAAGAGTTGATAGATGGAGAATCTCTTGAGTGACATCTTTACTAGATTCTGGTACCTGCAATGAACTTGAGGAAGGGGAAGTTTCCTTCTCCTTGTAAAACATCTGAGATTCATCAAAAGAAACATGTACAGACTCCTCAATTTTAGAAGTTGATTTATTAAATACCCTATAAGCTTTGCTTACTTGGGAATATCCAAGAAAAATTCCCATTGAAGCTTTTGCTTCAAACTTTCTAAGGTATTCTTTGTTATTGTTATGAATGTATACTACACAACCAAATACTCTAAAATAATTAATTTTAGGTTTCTTTCCTTTAAGCAACTCATAAAGAGTTTTACTCTTAAGCTTGTGTATAAGACATCTGTTCAAGACATAATTAGCTGTGCTAACCACTTCAGCCCAATAAGAAAGAGGCATGTTAGCATCTGTCAATAATGTACCAGCAGCTTCAATCAGGGTTCTATTCTTCCTTTCCACTATCCCATTTTGTTGGGGAGTTCTAGGAGCAGAGAAGCTATGTTTGATACCTTCTTTCTCACAGAATTCTTGCATGAGAAGAGAATCAAACTCAGTACCATGATCACTTCTGATCAAGGCAACATGAGTAGAATACTCTGTCTTCACACATAGCAGAAAGTCTGTAAGAACTTTGAAGTTATCAGCCTTAGTTCTCAAGAAGAACACCCAAGTGAACCTAAAGAAGTCGTCTACAATTACTAAAGTGTAAAACTTCCCTCCTAAACTCTGTACATTTATTGGGCCAAAAGGGTCCAAATGTAATAAATACAGGATTCTAGGTGAATCACTTTTATTTACAGATTTAAAAGAATTTTTGGTTTGCTTGCCTAATTGACAAGCCTTGCATAGGCTCTCCTTCTTATAGGGGCAAGAAGGTAAACCTCTAACAAGGTTGTATTTAGATAACCTAGATATGTTCTTGAGCCTCCTATGCCATAAGGTGTTATTATTTGTTACTTCATTAAATAAGCAGATTTCAGATTGAGTTGAATTAAAATCTACTAAATAAATATTACCTTGTCTAATACCTACTAACACAACATTACTATTTAAAGTAATATTACAGAGAGTGTTAGTGAAAGATACCTGATATCCTGCATCACATAACTGACTTACTAAGATAAGGTTGTGCTTCAGTCCAGTTACATATGCAACCCTCTTGAAAGTTACTGCTCCAATGGTAGTCCTACAATATCCTTCAGTTTGACCATAGCTGGAATCCCCAAAGATCACCTTTGGTCCAAGCTTGGCCTTGTATCTTGGCAGATTTTCTTTGTTTCCTGTCATGTGTTTGGAACAGCCACTATCCAAATACCATTTATCTTTAGTAATTGGATAGGTCTTCACCTGCAAATTAAACAGTTAGACATTGTGGACCCAGACAACCTTGGGTCCATTATTCTTCACATAATGAAAACTTGAAATAAAAGAATAAGCAGGTTGGGGTTTATATCCTAAAGGGTAAGATCTCCTAGGTGGGATGCTCCATGCAGTTAATGGGTCCACAAACCTAGGGTTTCTATTTATATTAGGGTTTCTAAGGTTCTGGTTGTAATTTTGAAAATCAAGTTGAAATCGTCGATCAGTGTTCGACGATTGATGCTCAGATCGTCAAGCTTCGTTCGACCATTGAGCCTTCGATCGTCGAGCAGCGTTCGACGCTTTTTGTAGCTCCTTAAATTTTTTGCTTTCTCTTTTCTCTCTTTGCTTTATTTAAGGCTTTGTTAACTAGATTTACTTGCTCAGTATTCTTTATTCCATCAGCTGAAATAAAGTTTACTGGAGTTGAAAGATGATTTTTAAGAACAAAAGGGGGTTTACTTGATGAGGCTCCTAAGCCTAGCTTATTATTGCCTGACCTAGTGTTTGTCATGCTAGTGATTTCTAGCAGCTTAAGGCTTCTACCATTTAAAGATTCTTCTAATCTCTTGGACTTTGCTAGTTCATTTTTAAGAAACTTTATTTCTTCACTAGACTTAGTGAGTTCTATTTCTAACCTAGCATTTTCAATGGAAATAGATTCTGATTCAGCTAACTTTTTTCTAAGTTCCTTAATTTCTTTTTCTGAACTAATTAAATCTAAACAAAGAGATTTAAATTCAGATTTAAATTCAGCAAAAGAAAAATCATATGAAGATAATACCTGATCTTCTGTAGGCATTTCTTCATCATCATCAGAACTCTCTGCAGCTGAGTGATTGCTGCAGGCATCAATTACCATAAGGCAGATTTCCTTTGCCTTTTTCTCTTCCTCATCTTCACTGGAGCTTGAGGGGGAAGATTCCTCATCTGAATCACTCCAGGTTTCAACAACAAATCCTTTCTCCTTCTTCTTATTTTTGTAGGAGGAGGACTTGGAGTGCTTCTTGTAATGTTCTTTTTCTTTTCTCTTTTCTTTGCTCTTTTCCTCTGGACACTCTAGTAGAATGTGTCCAGGTTTCCTGCAACCATAACAAATAATTTCTTTAGCAGGAGATCTATCATACCTTGGTTTATCTTCATATCTTGAAGATTTATTTCTGAAGTCTTTTCTTCCCATCTTGAGAAACCTTTTGGCAAAGAGTGCCATCAACTCCTCATGGGATTGGCTTCCTTCAGAAGCATCAGTAGCTTTAAGAGCAAGAGTTTGCTCTTTTCTTGCTGGAGTTGGAGTCTTTGCTTCAGCCTCAGCTTCCCTGGTCTTCAGCACTTGCTCAAAAGACTTGAGCTTGCCAAGGAGAGCTTCTGTTGAGATTTCAGTTGTACTTCTGTCCTCCTTGATGGGCCAGATCCTGAGATCCCATGTGCTAGGGAAGCACATCAGTATCTTATCATTAACCTCTGTCAATGTAATCTCCTTATCAAGGGTTCTCAGCTCATTGATTATTGAGCTTAGCCTTGTGTACATGGCTTCAACTGATTCAGCTTCAGTCTTCTTGAAGTTTTCATATTGGGATATAAGGTTGGACCTTCTGTCCTTCCTTTCATCAGCTGAACAAGCTACAATCCTGTTCAGTGAGTCCCACATGGCTTTTGCAGAGGTACAATCAGCCACTTTCTGGAAGATTTCATCAGACATAGTCTGAGCCAGAATGTTCATAGCTTTGGCATCAGCTATCTTTGCCTTCTTGTAGGCAATATTGTAATCTGGAGGAGGCACTGCACTGAGATTTATAGATGTTGTAGCAGTGGCTGCAGAAGGAGGTGATGGAGGTCCTGTCAAAATAGAAGAAAAAAATGTCTTCATCAATAGAGTTCATATATAATTTTTTTCTTTCCTTCCAGATACTAAACTTAGCTAAGTTGCAAGCTGGAGGTCTGGTGCTAGAGTAATCCTTGGACTGGGCCATGAAGTGAATATCTATAAGCTTGGTATCTATCAGGATCTTGTGACTCAGGTGTTAGCCTGCATAGTTAGTCAACCTCCCTCTGATACCAATTGAAAGTGAGGATAGATACAACTCTAGAGGGGGGGGGGGGGTGAATAGAGTATTCAAAAATTATGACACCCTACTCAACTCCCTTAGAGTTAATTTGCGGAATGAGTTTATAGATATTTGAAACCCTAGAGCCTAACACAAAGTGAAGTGCACTAGAGAAAGCTAACTGTAATTACAGTTGAGCTTTGGTCCTATCACAGCAACTAGCAATCCTAGTTATTTCTACTCACAGCCACAGTGCAATAAATTAATTAAGCAACACAGACAACACAAGAAGTTTATAGTGGTTCCCTCTAAATAGGTACGTCCACTCTTATACCACCCTGATAGGAATCCACTATAGGTTATTGTTCAGGTGCCCTGCCACCAACTGATCTGCTTCAGGTAGATCAAGTAGACCCTTTGAGCTTTTGATCAGAAGCTCAAAATCCAACACAGGTTTTTGATCAGGTGCCCTGCCACCAAGGTTCACTTTTGAAGGGAGTAATAACCCTTTATACAGGAGGTTGAGAGAGTTAAAGTTTCTTCTCTATTATTAAAACAGATTAGAGAAGCTAGTGGATTGCACAGAGCTAGAAAGCTCTAAAGAATCAAGGCTCCCCCTAGCTTAGAGAATATCCAGGAAGAAGTCTTGCTTCAGGGTGCAGGAACTCTTCTGAACTTGAGACAAAGAACTATCTTGAAGTTTTGAAGGAGAGGCTTAAAGAAGACTCTTGATTGTAGAATGATTGTTCTTCTTCTATAGCTTTTCTTTCTTCTTCTTCTTATTCTTGAGGCTCTGAGTGAATGTTCCTGGCAGCAGGATGAACTCAGGATTGAAGAAGAGAGAGTTGAAGAAGGATGATCTTCTCAGTTGAATGTATCAATGACTGAGAGCTGTATCTCTTCTTGCATTTTAATCTGTGTTGATCTCTATTCTGTGTATGTTGTATATGGTTGTTATTATCTGCTGTCTTTTTGAAAGCACTTTATATATTGGCCTTTGCAACGGCTCTATCTTGGTTTGAAATTTGACTTCTTCTGAGATATTTGATCTGGGCTGAAAGTATCACAAAAAAAACATATCCTACAGGAAGACATGCTATAAAGGGATAAAGCTTTCTAAGAAGCTGCAAATCCAATCTGATAAAAAGAGTACTAAAGAAAGTCACATCAGAATAAACTCTTTACGACCAAAGAAGACTTTTTGTGTCTAATGGCTATAAAGGACAGCATGGCAGAATAAAGCAAACAGATATTTCAACTAATAGGACAAACAACTTTGTCAGATAAAGCTTGACTTATGTACAAAGGATGGGGCAAAGATTGCCTTGAGATGTATGCACAAAATCAATGAAATAATCTTTAATAAAATATTCTAAATAAATAAGAATTAAATCATAGAACAGAAGGAGTACAAAATTACTAAAGACAGATAGAAGAACATCGAACGACCCTCAAAGATCGTCGACCGAAGCACAGAGATCGTCGACCTATCAGAACAGATAGTCGAACGACATAGATAGTCGAACTATCAAAGAGGATAGTCGAACTACCACAGCAGATAGTCGACCTATCAGAACAGATAGTCGAGCTATCAGATAGTCGACTTATCAAGACAGATAGTAGAACTATCAAACAAAACAGATAGTCGACCTATCAAGACAGATAGTCGAGCTATCAGATAGTTGAACTATCCAAGCAGATAGTCGAACTATCAAACAAAACAGATAGTCGACCTATCAAGACAGATAGTCGAGCTATCAGATAGTTGAACTATCCAAGCAGATAGTAGAACTATCAAACAGAACAGATAGTCGACCTATCAAACAGATAGTCGAGCTATCAGATAGTTGAACTATCCAAGCAGATAGTCAAACTATCAAACAGAACAGATAGTCGACCTATCAAATAGATAGTCGAACTATCAAGCAAGACAGATAGTCGACCAATCAAACAGATAGTCGAGCTATCAGATAGTTGAACTATTAAAGCAGATAGTTGAACTATAAAATAGAGCAGATAGTCGACCTATCAAACAGATAGTCGAGCTATCAGATAGTTAAACTATCCAAGCAGATAGTCGAACTATCAAACAGAACAGATAGTCGAACAATCAAGCAGATAGTCGAGCTATCAGATAGTTGAACTATCCAAGCAGATAGTTGAACTATCAAGAAATCTGTCTGGTCAAAAGAAGTCGAGAGGGGTTCGACGATCGACGAGGCAGATACCACAGAACGTCGAGCTAACAAGAGTTGAACTAACTCAGAGATAGACGATCTGCTGACTGACGATAGTCGACCAACTGATAGACGATCGTCTAACAGTTGATCGACGATAGTCGAGCGGCGTTCGACCATAGTCGAACCAAAAACAACTTAACCAAATTTCCATCTGGATAAGTGACAACTCTACAACTAGAGTAATCTAACTAAACAACTAACCTTTGACCATAGATAAATCTTGGGTCAAGAGACAAAAAGAGAAGACTAAACTCAAATCCAAACTAGGGTACCAATAGTTTTCTATCTCTATTGCAGTGTACTTATTTTGAAGTACAGGGTTAAGACAGATCATGAGCAAAAGAAGGAGCAAAGATGGGTCAAAGACCAAGTCATCAAAGGAAGGAAGAGAAAATTCGTCTAAGTAAAAATCGACAGGAATCACTAAGTGATTCTCGCTGATTCGACGGGAATCATTAGTGAATCTTGCCGAATCGTCGAGAATCAGTCAGTGATTCCCACCGACTTCATCCGGCTGACTGTCCTCCTACAAAGAATTCTTCTAAGGCAGAATCGACGGGAATCACCAAGTGATTCTCGCCGATTCGACGAGAATCACCTTGCATTCCCGCCGATTCCCTCCGGATGACCAGATTTCCAACTGGAATTCTGCCAAGGCAAATTCGACAGGAATCATGAGTGATTCACGCTAACTTCGACGGGAATCACCAGCGATTCTCGCCGATTTTGCCTTAGGCAAAATTCCCATTCGCTGGACCGAACCAAGTTCGTTGTTCTCCATTTTGACCGGGACTAGGGCTTCTCCTTGTGCGCCCCACAACGGTCATTTAGGGTTGGCTTCCATTATATATACTCACGTTTTTTAACATACCGAGGGATCGAACAACGAAAAATAAAAAACGAGGCCAAGCGTGCCCTAGTTGATTGCGGAACTTCACCGATCGCCGTCGCCGCTCGCAAGCTAGTCGCCGCCGCTGATCTCAGAGATTCTTTGATCTTCTGACGATAGTACCGAGGCAAGCCTAGCGTCTCACGCTTATCTCTCGAGATCTCTTGTCTCTCGATTTGTTGAACGAGGATAGTTCTTCATTCCGAATCGATTGAGATGACTGATCCGATTGAGATCGTTGGTAGACCTTGCTTGCTTCGTCAAGAAGTTTGGATCTACAAAGCATCGCCACCGCATTCACTTGCCGCCGCCGATCTTGTCAAGATCCTCTCTAAGAGAGAACACCGATCGTGGATTCTTCCTCTCTTTCAAGAAAACTTCAACGAACGAAGAAGGACATCGAGATCTCCAAAAGTTTGTTTGTATTTTCTTTACATTCAAGTTTAGTTTATTGTAAAGGAATTTTGATTCCTAGTTGTAAGGGTTGGGTGCAACCCGTGGTGGTGGAGTTGTGACTCCTTTGGTTGGAAGGGTTACTTTCGTAGTGTGAGGATTGGATTTCAATCCAGTTGGAGAAGTGACCGAGTCATCCCTTGGTGGGAGATAGGTCGAAGGGGGTGAGTGGACGTACCCAAATCAGGGAACCACTATAATTGCTTGTGTGCTTTTCTGTGCTGTGTTTGTTTATTTGTGCAGGTAATTTAAATTCCGCAAAAGACTGCACGACACCTATTCCCCCCCCCCCATAAGTGGATTTAGTTGATACTAGATACTTTCAAGTGGTATCAGAGCGAGGTTGCTCATCAATAAGGTTAACACCTTGAGTAAGATCCCGTGTCTAGTGTCAAGAAGAAAATAAGACTCAAGCATGGAGTTGTACACATATGTCTCTCCCCTGAGACTGTCTGCATGCACAAAAGAATATTATCCCATCTGGAAAATGAGGGTTCAGTTTCATGTGGAAGCCATTGAACCCCGTGCTTTATTCATTGTGGAAGAGGGTCCCTTCATTCCCATGAAGGCTTCTGACTCTGGAGAAGATCACCAAATTCCTAAGAATACCGCAGAGATGTCTGAAACTGAGCTCTCACTATTCAACTTGGACAAGCTGTTACGACAGATCCTCTCTGATATCTGGTCAGGCTCTTCTCTTAAAAGATTGGATAAGTGCAAGAATGCAAAGTCCATGTGGGAAACAATCTCTGACCTCATGGAGGGAAAGAAGACTGTCGGGACCGAATGCTAGTAAGAGGATGAAGCATATGTGGGGTTCCTCGTCTCTGATGATGAAAGTCAAGAACAACTTCTCAATATCAGGGCTCCTGTGTCTCTATCTGAGAATGAAGAAGAGGTTGAGGAATGCAGTTATGATGAAACTGAAACCTCAGTCTCTGCAGACCATAACTCTAACCCTGATCAGCACAATCAGGATCAGGTATCTTCCTCTTCTTTCTCCCTTCCTCTTGTTTCTCCTGAAGACAGGAGAAGTTCATGGGTTTGTCCATCTTTTGACGCCAGGGAAATAGACAGTTTCAATCAAAATATTGAAACTCTTGATTCCCTTCGTAGTGCCCTTCAGAAGAGCAACATGCTTGTTGAAAATAAGCTATGGAAATATCTCAGTTGAGGACCATGATGGACCTCCAATTGGAATCCATCAAGGTGAAGGACTCAAAGATCTCGGATCTAAGGTTTTCTCTAGAGATCGAGAAGAGAATAGTATCTAACTTTTCTAAGGTAGATGCTATTAAGAGAAAGGGAGAAAATATGTGGATCTCACGAATTATAAAATCGTGGAGAAATGGGGAAACTGTATTCAGACCCCCACACCGAGTAGGAAGGGCCCACATTATGCTTTCAGGTATGACCATAAGAACAACTATGGTCACTGCAAGAGTGATCGGCCCTCATGTGGAAATACCCATAGTGCAAGAGCTGTTATGGCTACCCATGAGAAAATACATTTGGCTCATCATGAACCTTTTGTATTCACTGCCTCAGCCTCAACACTTCATGAGATTGCAGGAACCAGCTCTCACAGTACCTCTCACCACCCTAGGATGCAGGGAAAGGGGGTTGGCAAACATGTAGCAAGTATCTATGGGGCCCCCAAATGTATGCTGACTGAAAAGAAGGCACCACCTCCCAGGCCTCAGTGCCCTCACCACATGTTCACCATCCACCCTCCCTCGTGTCTCGGTGGAAAGGGGAAATCAAAGAGTAGAACCTGCTCTTCCACTGTCAGACCTATGATCGTTACAAACTCAGTCAGTAGATCTGGTCAGAAAAGGAGATATAATATTCATGAGTGCTGGTGCTGTGGCAAAGTGGGTCACTTTGTCATAGATTGTTGGCATAATCCTTCTGTGCCAAGGGCAAGGGTATGTCCACATCCTTTGGCTAGCGATAGCCTTCCTGATAGAATCCTGTAGGAAGGCATCCTGTATTTTATGCTGACAAGAACCTAGGACCCAATATATATTGGGTTCCTAAGGTAAGGTAATTCATTTTTGCAGGATAGTCTAGGTACCCGTGAATATGATGGGACCTAGATAAGAGATGTTCCAGAAATGCTATGGAACAACTATATGGGATAAGAGATAATGCTAACTATAATGTCCTACTTGAACTGGATACCTGTTGTACTTCAAATAGTGGATCCGAATGATCAACCTAATGATCCCAGGTACGCGCATTCAGTTTCGAAAATTGAATCGCATTACATAGATGTTTATATATATATATATATCCAAACAGATATGTAGATTCTCTTACAAGATATAAATATATATATATATACACACTCATGATAGAAGAACACGGATGCTAATAACTGTATGATCCTTAGTTTGGAATCTGATAATTTTTTTTTATCATTGATAATGGGTAACACTGGGCGTAAATCGGTTCGATGAAAATCAAGGGACGTGTGCCAGTAGTTGCAACGAAAATTTTACATTCTGACTCACCAAGAAATAGCCAGTTCTTATTTCTAGGGTTAACCTCCCTTTGACTCGGCTTCGCTATTCTGACTGGGATATTTATTATCCAACATTTAAAAGGGCAAAGTTTCGAATTAACAGGAATTCAAATCGACAATTTAAATGTATCGATATAAAAACGGTCAAGTGGAAACCTACCATTCCCAGCAGAAATATCAGATACAGCGGAAATCTTAGGAAATAAATAACGTTAATTGCGGAAATCCCGCCCGTCACTCCCGTCGCTTGGTGTTCTCATCGACTCCAGATTGCCTCTCATCGACTCCTGCTCCCGTCGATTGCAGTACGCCGCTGTCCTCTCCCTGTCGTCTCGGTGTTCCCGTCTCCGGCATCTGCTCGACGCAAGCATCTCGCCGATTCACCGCCAGCATTCCCGCTCTCGTCGACTCACGCTCCTGTCGATTGTAGTCCCGATGCAAGCCGCTTATTGGACTAGGGATTCTTTTCTCTCTCCTCCTGCCTTGAGTTTTCTACCTTCCCCCCTCCAAGTAAAAGGTAACAACCGTTCCTTGAATCACTAGCTTGTTTCTAACTTGTCTAGTTCCTACTAGATTTAGATAGAGTTAAGTTCCTTGTATGTTACTTGTTTAGGTTTATAATGGCTCCTCAAACCACGGTCGGGCTCCTCACTGGGAGTGAGTTTTTTAGGACGGGCTTCACCCATGCTTCTGATGAATTCAGGAACATCATCTTGATGCTTTAGCAAGCCAGGCTCTCCTTTATTCTCGAGCACCCGTGCAAGGTCTAAGATAAGGAAGTTCTTGAGTTCTACGCAACCTCCAAGCTACGCCACGAAGACACCTTAATAAAGAGTAAGATAGCTGGACTAAGGATAAAGGTGACTGCTGCAAAACTATCACATCATCTGCAGGTCTCTAGCTCTGTACAAGAGGACTACCTGGATGAAAATGATCGTTCAAGGACACTACTATTCTGTTGATTAGCTCGAGGGACCAAGGCCATCAAACGAAAGGACATGAACGAGGAAGGAAAGCTCCTCTCTGACATCATAGGGAAGGTTCTGATCTATAAACTGGCTCCCATGATCATATTTCTTGGGATATGTTTAAGATCCTGATAGCTATGGTGTGCAAAAAGAAATTCAACTGGGGGGCCATGTTATTTGAGAAGATTAAAGATACCCTACGAACTCCTAACTTTGGGAGGATCATCAGTTTATACCTGAATCAGATGGACGGAGATAGATTTGATATGACTAAGGGAGTCCCTCTTCACTTCCAAAAGAAGATGGACTCCAACATTTTTGATAGGTGGGAGAGGACAATTGGCCAAGGAGGTGTAGCTGAAGCACATGGTGATGAAGAAGACAGAGCTCCAGAGTTCAGAAATCCTTTGGATGAGCCCAGTGAAGTTCCTGATCTGCTGCATGCAGGAATTGAGGGGGGGGGGAGTCTTTACCCATTCCTTTTGATGCCCTCAGGATGGATGTCTCAGTTTCAGATCAAGAAGACGCCGTTACTAATATTACCCTGATCGCGAAGGATGTAGTGGATACCCTTGCTACCGATCAGGCTGACGAGGAGGAAGTGGAGGATGACATGGAGGATGATGCTGCTGATGAGGATGATGTGGAGAATGCGGCCGCTGATGATGTGAACAATGAGCGAGCTTGAAATGAAATGGCCATGAGGGAGATTGGTGTTCAACCCCCTTCTATGGAACAAATTAAGACAAGGGTTCCTGATGTGACTGATGCAATAGTTGAGGGGGAGATGAGTATACATGGAAACTTGGCAGATGCTGCCTCAATCCCCCCACTAGAGACCGAGAATCTATCTAGCTCCACCAGTATATCTGTAGAAGAGAATCCTGATTCCCAGAGTCCTATCCCCCCAGAGCACGACCAGGACATGCATCAGGATCATCCGCTAAGACCTAGCCTGGAAAATCTCACGGTAAATATCATTCAAGGTATAGTGGACGAACTGAAGGCCTCTTTTGAACAATCTCACAACAAGGTACTGAAATGAATTAAGCAATCTGAGGATTTGATGCTAAAAAATGTTGTGGAGATAAATTATAAGCTGGATATGATGGAACAAAAATTTGAAGCTAAGTATGCAGAGGCCGGCACTGCCGTCAATCTTCTGATGCAAGAGCTTAAGAAAAATACAGCTGATCTGGCAGTGGTAAAACAAAATTCACATGTTGTGGCCAACAATATCAAATTGTTCGATGCCAACATGGTCACACTTAACACGAATTAGAAATCCCTGCTGGACGATTTTACTCGGAATGTCAAGCATATAGATGAGTCACTGCATTCCTATGCAAACTCAATTTCTCAAGAAGCCAAAAAGGGGGAGGAGGAATATACAGCTAAGATGGCAGGATTACAACAAATCATTGTCGACAACTTCAAGCCATCAGATGAGTATGTTTTTGAAAGCTGTCACTGGCTAGTTCAACAAGCATCTGGTATACAAATTCCGGTTCCTCCTCCTGATGAGGTTACCACTGTTGCTGATGAGGTTGCAAGTGCTGAGGAGGTTCCCCTGAGTGAAGTTGATGCCAAAAAGGCTGCTAAGGCCGCTGCCAAAGCTGCTCGCAGTTCCATGTTTGATCAAGAGGCCATTGCAAAAGGGAAAAGAAAACTTGAAGAAGGAACTTCCAAAGAGACTCCAGCTGAGAGGAAAGTAAGATTGAAGGAAAGTGAAGTGAAGAATGAATGATGGAGTCCTACGTCTAGGAGCATCATACTAGATACATTCATGCTACAATTCCAGGGAGAGCTAAATAGAAATGAAGTATACAGTCAGTATGAGTGGGAGATGCACAAGGAGTATGAGGCTAAAAGAAACATATTCTTTAGGTCTAACACTGTGGAACATAAATCTCCTCCACCCCGGTATTACCTGAAGCCGAAGGAATTCTTTGAAAGTCAAAGCAAGAAATACATGGCTGAATAATTAAGAGATGCTCAGGCAAAGGAGGGATAAACTTGGAATCTAGATTTGTTTTTATTTTCTATATGCGTGTATATCTTTTCTTGTATTTAAATGAACAACCTTTGGATATATATATATATATATATATATATATATATATATATATATATATATATATATATATATATATATATATGATCACATGCTGATTCATTTGTTGTTCTGAATGCGTGAAATTTTATTATTCTTAATTCTTGTCTCGCACATTTGTTATGTATATCTTTCTGGTTGGTGTAATTCATCTTAGCTAGTAGGATTTTGGCTTCTTCAAATAGGGGGAGATTGTTGGGTATTGTATCCACAATTACCTGGATTTGAAGAAGCCTCTTGTCAAGCTAAGATGGATTAACAATGTACTTGACAATCTTCTATTAAGTTGTGCTTGCAGCTATTCCATGCTAAGTACACACCAATGTCAGGGTGTAGTGGGTCAATATACACGGTCTGCGCAACGTTATCCCTTGTTGAGCAGATCAGTGTGTTGAATCACGTGTGCTCTCTCTATTAGAGTGTACTTATTTTCAAGTACAGGATTAAGGCATATCATGAGCAGAAGAAGGAGCAAAGAAGGGTCAAAGACCAAGTCATCAAAGGAAGGAAGAGAAAATTCGTCTAAGTCAAAATCGACGGGAATCACTAAGTGATTCTCGCCAATTCGGCGGGAATCATTAGTGAATCTCACCGAATCGTCGAGAATCAGTCAGTGATTCCCACCAACTTCATCTGGCTGACTGTCCTCCTACAAAGAATTCTGCTAAGGCAGAATCAACGGGAATTACAGAGTGATTCTCACTGATTCGACGAGAATCACCTTGCATTCCCGCCGATTCCCTCCGGATGACCAGATTTTCAACTGGAATTCTGCCAAGGCAAATTCGATGAGAATCGTGAGTGATTCCCGCCGACTTCGACGGGAATCACCAGCGATTCTCGCCGATTTTGCCATAGGCAAAATTCCCATTCGCTGGACCGAATCAAGTTCGCTGTGTGCCATTTTGATCGGGACTAGGGCTTCTCCTTGTGGGCCCCTCAACAGTCATTTAGGGTTGGCTTCCAGTATATATACTCGCATATTTGAACATATCGAGGGATCGAACAACGAAAAATAAAAACCGAGGCCGAGCATGCCCTAGCCGATCGCGGAACTTCACCGATTGCCGTCGCCGCTCGCAAGCTAGTCGCCGCCGCTGATCTTAGAGATTCTTTGATCTTCCGATGATAGTACCGTGGCAAGCCTAGCGTCTCACGCTTCACTCTCGAGATCTCTTGTCTCTCGATTTGTTGAACGAGGATAGTTCTTCATTCCGAATTGATTGAGATGACTTATCCGATTGAGATCATTGGTAGACCTTGCTTTCTTCGTCAAGAAGTTTTGATCTACAAAGCATCGCCGCCGCATTCACTCTTCGCCGCCGATCTTGTCAAGATCCTCTCCAAGAGATAACACCGGTCGTCGATTCTTCGTCTCTTTCAAGAAAGCTTCAACGAACGAAGAAGGACATCGGGATCTCCAAAAGTTTGTTTGTATTTTCTTTACATTCAAGTTTAGTTTATTGTAAAGGAATTCTGATTCCTAGTTGTAAGGGTTAGGTGCAACCCGTGGTGGTGGAGTTGTGACTCCTTTGGTTGGAAGGGTTCCTTCCGTAGTATGAGGATTGGATTTCAATCCGGTTGGAGAAGTGACCGAGTCGTCCCTTGGTGGGAGATAGGTCAAAGGGGGAGAGTGGACGTACCCAAATTGGGGAACCACTATAATTTCTTGTGTGCTTTTCTATGCTGTTTTTGTTTATTTGTGCAGGTAATTTAAATTCCGCAAAAGACTGCACGACACCTATCCCCCCTGTTGGGTACATTGGAAAATGTGTACCTGATTTGAAGAAGCCCAACCTAGCTCAATGGTATACATCAAGGTGTATTTGATGTTGTTTTAAGTTGACATGTGCAGGTGAAGATTTGATAAAGTATGCAGAAAAATTCTAAGTCCAAGTGTCGACACAGAGGAAGCAGTGTCGACACATAGAAGAAAATTGTCGACACAACACTGGAAAGCAGTGTCGACACATAGCAGTTAGTCTACAACTACACTGGGAAAAAGTGTCGACACAGAAGAAGTAAGTCGACACATCACTGGGAATTTGTGTCGACACAGAAGAAAAGAGTCGACACTGAAGAAAAGCATCGACCTCAACATTGGGAGAATGTGTCAACACAAAAGAAAATAGTCGACCTCAAGTTTGTCGACACCAGCAGAATGTGTCGACACATTGTCATTAAGTCGACACATTATAGCAGAGTTAAAAAAAATGAATGTGTCGACATCACTGAAGACTGTGTCGACACCAAAGTCAATTATGTCGACACTTACTAAGTTATGATTCTACAACAACTGTGTCGACACACAGGACTTGTGTCGACACACTGAAGAGTCAAGATCAAGTTAATTGCAGAAGAAGCTGTGTCGACTCAAAGGCAACTTAGTCGACATCACTGAAGACTGTGTCAACACCAAAGTCAATTATGTCGACACAGATAGACAGATGGTCTCGACACTTTCTGACAGACTGTTTCAACAACTTGTGATTCAAGACTAAGGCACAGGACTTGTTTGAAGACTTGACAGCTGTGGGTTACCACCGGTTAACTGAAGGTGTCAGACTTCTCAGAAAACAGTTAGAAACCGGATCAGCCGGTTTCTATGAAGAATGTCTATAAATAGACAGATTCAGAAAAATATAAAGAACTAACCTTTTGAAATACATTGGATCAAAAAGTGGAGAAGGATTACAATTCTACTCATTTCAAGAAAGTGCTAGGCACTTAAGAAGATCTTCTCCGGGAGATCTAAGAAGACTATCTAAGGATAGATCTAAGAAGAGTTCTAATCAGAATTCAGAAGAATCATTCAAAGTTCTGGATAGAGAGAGATCAAGTCAGAATTTGAAGAAAGAAACCACCAGTGGATTCTCAAGAAGCTGTTTGGAATCAACTCAGCTAAGTACATTTTCAAGAAGCTTTGAAGAAGGCTAAGAAACAGTTGATTGCTTCAGCTGATCAAGAATTGTCTTGGCCATTTCTCTCTCAACTTTGGCAAGACAGTTAAACAATCTTTTCTATATTTCTGTAGGATCTGTTTACACAGATCTGAGTTGTAAGCCTATGTTATAAAGGCTGAGTGTAGGAGTGTTGAACTCTGAGTGGTAGGGCTGTTTGCCTGAGTGTAGGAGAAGGACATTCTCTGAGTTGTAGGCCTTGGGGCAAGGCTGAGGTAGGGCAGTTGTGCCTGAGTTGTAGGAACCAGTTGGGTTCTGAGTTGTAGGATCTATTGATCTGAGATAAGTGGAAGTTTGGCCGAATCTAGCATACTGCTAGATAGGTGAAGGGGGAAAGTGGATGTACCCAGACCTTGGGGAACCACTATAAAACATAGTGCAATCTGTGATGTTTTGTTTTTCTGTGATTGCTGTGTTTATTATGTTAGCTACTGAATTGAATTCTGCCTAGGAGTTTCAAAAGAAAAGCAGAACCTATTCACCCCCCCTCTAGGTGTTTAGGCTGCCTTGAAAGTTAAACTATCAAGTGGTATCAGAGGGAGGTTCCTCAAAAAGGACTTAACAGTCTGAGGTAGATCTGAAAGGCAGATTCAAGATTCAAGAAGATGGGTTCTGGAGAGAATCATAAGGAGCTAGGGTCTATGAAATTACCCATATGCAAGAAGGAAATCTTTGGGATCTGGAAAGAGAGAGTCAGATTGTTTATGGAAGCATCTGACCCAAGGATTTACATCACAGTACAGGAAGGGCCCTTCACTCCAATGAAGATATCTGTTCTTGATGCAAATATCCAAATACCAAAGACTTATTCAGAAATGACCAAGGATGAAATCATCTTGGCAACCATGGATAAGAGGGCACAGAACATCATTGTCAGTGCCATAGATGATTCAACATTTCAGAATCTGATTCACTGCAAGACCTCCAAGGAGATGTGGGACACATTGATTGTCTACATGGAGGGATCTGAAGAAGTAAGGCTGGATAGAAAGTCTATGCTAAATCAGGAGTATGAAAGCTTTAGACAAGGAAAATCTGATAGCATAACTGAGTGCTATAAGAAATTCTATAGAATTGTGAATGAGCTAATATCCTATGGAAGAGTCTTCAGTACCTATGAACTGAATGACAAATTCTTAAGATCCTTATCAAAGGATTGGGATACAAAGATCTGTGCCATAAGAGAAGTGGCTAAATTGGCAGAGATATCTCCTCCAACCCTGTTTGGAAAGTTGCTATCCTATGAAATGCAACTTATGGTAAGGAAGGAGGAGGAAAGAAACTCAAGAGGAGAGCATAGAGAAAAGACTGTGGCATTTAATGCTGAAGCCACCAGAAAGAATAGGAGGAAATCACCATCTCCTCCTAAGGAAGTTGAAGAAGATAGTTCTGAAAATTCAGATAAGGGTTCAGTTAGCTGTGAGTCAGATGCAGACTTTGCTGCATTCACTAGGCAATTCCAAAGGTTCTTGAAAAAGAAGCAATGGAAGTCTAGGCCTTCCACATCACAGCAAGTTGATGACTATTATCAGAAGAGAAGGTCATCAAGGAAAGAGAAAAGTAGATCAAAGCCCAGCAAAGCCACTACTTCAAAGATTGTCTGCTATTGTTGCAATAGGCCTGGACATGTAGTGGCTGATTGCCCTGACAAAAGGAAGGAATCTTCAGAAAAGAAGAAGACTTATCAGAAAGGCAAGAAGGAGAAATCCTTTGTAGCAAAGAAAGATAAAAGTCTGTCAGACCAGTCAACTTCAGAATCAGGATCTGAAGCTGAAGCATATATTGGACTATATGCTGCATCTGAGGAAGAAGAGTTTATGCAGTTGCTAGACTCCATCAATGAACATCAATGCATGGGTTTGATGACAAGATCAGAAGAGGACATATGCCAGAATCAGTCTGGTCCTAATGAGGTAAACTGTCCTTCTTGTACATCTGTTTGTAGTACAAATAAAGAATCAGCTACATCTGCATCAAGTGATGAAGATGCATCTGGATCTGAAGGAGATGTCTATCAATTGATAGACAAGTATGGGGACTTGTTGCAGGCCCTTAAGAAAAGCAAGAACCTGGTTAAAACACAGGCTCAGGAAATTGCTGAACTAAGGGTAGCAACAACTGAGTTAGAAAAAGTCCTTGATCAAAAATTAAATGAAATTGCCAAGCTGAAGAATATAACCATTATTCAGATGGGCACAATTAATTATACTAATGATCAAGTAAAGAGTCTGGAGGCCAGACTTAGAATTGAAAGGGATTTAGTGGCTAGTTACTCTAAGCCAAAATCTGTCTTACCCTTGATAGATGAATTTGTCACTCAGAAGGGTAAGGCTGGATTAGGATTTAAAGGTAACTCCAGGGCTGGCAGATTCAAGAGGAAAGGCAAAGCCCCTATTCAGCCACTAAACCTTTCAGTCCCCATAAAGTTTAGTAAGGAGAAAGTGCCTTCTAACATATATGATCATGAAGACATTCAAGGTCATATTAAGACAAATGTTCTGAAGAACAAGGGTGTTAAGGCAAGCAGGCCTACCTATGGTCATAAACCAAATGGTTTTAAGAAATCAGTAGGTGAAGTAGCAACAGCACCAGCAATGAACAGAAATTCTACTGACAAGGATGTATCTAGATCTAGATACAATAAGTTTGAATGTTGGTGCTGTGGCAAGAGGGGCCATTTTGCATTGGACTGCTGGTATAACACAAGTGTTATAAAGAATAAGAGTCTACCTGTTAAAAAAGGTTATGATAACTTTATTAATGCTAACCTGAACCAAGGACCCAAGACTTACTTGGGTTCTAAGGGTAAGTAATTCTGTATTGCAGGTGAATCCAAGTAACCATGCCCCTATATGGTACTTGGATAGTGGTTGTTCCAGGCACATGACTGGAACAAAGGGGCTGCTGAAGGAGTATTCATCTGTCAAAGATGGACATAAAGTGATCTTTGGTGGATCTGAAAAAGGAGTCATCAAAGGGTTTGGTAACATTTCTTCTAACCTAATTACTATCACCCAAGTGGCCTATGTAAAAGGTTTGAAACATAATCTAATAAGCATAAGCCAGCTGAGTGATCTAGGATATGACATTTCATTTGGTAAGGATGGATGTCATATCAAAAGGTCAAGTGATCAAGAGATCATATTGACTGGGTATAGGAAGAGAAATGTGTATTGCCTTAATTTTGAATGTGAAAATAAGGCTTCCCCCATTTGTCTTGTAGCTGATGACAATGCATCTCATTGTGTTAAGTGGCACAAGAGATTGGCTCATCTAAACTACAAGACAATTGGCCAACTCTTTAGTAAAGAACTAGTGAGGAATGGGCCTCAAGTTAAGTGTATAAAGGAAGGGGTATGCTCAGCTTGTCAAAAGGGCAAGCAGACAAAAACCTCATTTCAAAGCCTTGAAAACAAGGATTCTGTGAGGTGCTTATACCTCTTGCATATGGATCTTTTTGGTCCTATGCCAGTTCACAGTCTAGGTAGGAAGGTCTACACTCTAGTGGTTATAGATGAATATTCTAGATTTACATGGGTGTTCTTTCTGAGACAAAAATCTGAAACCCCAAGTGTATTACTTAATTTTGTAAAGCAAATTCAGAATGAACTGAATAGTACAGTGGTCAAAATCAGAAGTGACCATGGTACTGAGTTTCAATCTGAAAGCATAACAAACTTGTGTATAGACTTTGGGATTTTCCAAGAGTTCTCCTCACCTAGAACACCTCAGCAAAATGGAATTGCTGAAAGAAAGAATAGAACATTAATTGAAGCTGGTAGAACTCTATTGAGTGACACCTCTCTCCCAGAATATTTTTGGGCTGAGGCAGTTAACACTGCTTGTCATGTCATCAATAGGGCTTCTATCACCAAAAGCCACAGAAAGACTCCCTATGAGATTGTGAAAGGCAGAAAACCAAATCTATCCTATTTCAGGATCTTTGGTTGCAAGTGCTATATACTTAACAATGGCAAGTCATATTTGACTAAGTTTGCTGCCAAATCCCAGGATGGGATATTTGTTGGGTACAGTACAGATAGTAAGGCCTATAGAGTCTTTAACCTAACTACTCAAGTTGTTGATGAATCTGTGCATGTTGTATTTGATGAAACAAGATTAATCAATAGTGAGTTGTCTTGTAGATCAAATGACTCAACATGTATAAGCAAGAAGATGGACAAGCTCTCCATTGCTGAAGCTTCAAAGGAAGATGAAGCATTGGAAAATGAAGGCTGCTGTCCAGGGGGAGTACAAGAGATAATGGAAGCTGATGAAAACCAGGAGGCTCAGCAGAATGAAGAAGCTGGAGATGCTCAACCTGAAGGGAATCTTCCTCCAGCTATAAGATATCTAAGAGATCATCCTACTGATCAGATAATTGGTGATCCAAGACAAGGAGTTCAAACTAGAAGCAGAAATCAAAGCACAGTTTTGCATTCTAGTTTCTTGTCCCAAATGGAACCTAAGAAGTTTGAAGAAGCTATCCAAGACCAGCACTGGATTGATGCTATGCAAGAGGAGCTGAATCAATTCAGAAGGTGCAAAGTCTGGGAGCTTGTTCCTAAACCAAGAGGCCACAACATAATTGGCACTAAGTGGATCTATAGGAACAAGCTAGATGAAAGTGGAATAATAGTAAAGAATAAAGCAAGATTGGTTGCAAAAGGATACAGGCAGGAAGAAGGGATTGACTTTGATCAAACCTTTGCTCCAGTAGCAAGGCTGGAGGCAATCAGAATGTTCCTTGCCTATGCAGCCTACCAAGACTTCAAAGTATACCAGATGGATGTGAAGTCAGCATTTCTGAATGGTGATCTTAAAGAAGAAGTATATGTAGAGCAGCCATCAGGTTTTGTAGATCCTCTTAAACCTGATTCTGTGTATAAGCTTAGGAAAGCTTTGTATGGGTTAAAACAAGCTCCAAGGGCTTGGTATGAAACCCTGTCTACCTTCCTCATTGAGAATAAATTCTCAAGAGGAAAGATAGACAAAACTCTATTCCTTAGGGAATCCAAAGGAAAGATCATCTTAGTCCAGATCTATGTTGATGACATAATCTTTGGATCTACTGAAAACAACCTTTGTAAAAAGTTTGCCAAACTTATGCAAGGGAAATTTGAGATGAGCAGTATGGGAGAACTTAAGTTCTTCTTGGGACTCCAAGTAAGACAGACTGATGATGGATTGTCCATATCCCAGTCTAAGTTCACCAAAGAATTAATTAAGAAATATGGTATGGAGTCATCCTCCTCCATGAGAACTCCTATGGGAACAAGTATGCCTATATGCAAAGATGAGGCAGGTAAACCTGTTGATGAATCATTGTATAGAGGAATAGTTGGGTCTCTACTATATCTCACTGCTAGTAGACCTGACATTATGTATGCTACATGTGTCTGTGCTAGGTACCAAGCCTGCACTAAAGAATCTCATTATACTGCAGTCAAAAGGATTCTGAGATATCTAAAGGGCACTCCTACTCTAGGTCTTTGGTACCCTAGGAATAGAGATTTTCTACTAACAGGCTATTCAGATGCAGATTTTGCAGGATGTAGAGAGGATAGAAAGAGTACTACAGGTACTTGTCAATTCCTGGGGGGAAGACTAATATCTTGGAGTAGTAAGAAGCAGACCAGTGTGGCAATTTCCACAGCTGAGTCAGAGTATGTTGCTGCTGGAAGCTGCTGTGCACAGCTATTGTGGATGCAGCATTAGCTTAAGGATTATGGTATTCAGGTAAGTAGAACACCTCTTTTATGTGATTCAAATAGTGCTATTTCTATTGCTAATAATCCAGTTTCTCATAGTAGAACTAAGCATATAGAAATCAAATACCATTTTCTTAGAGAACATGTAGAAAGAGGAGACATCTCATTGGAATTTGTAAAAACAGATTATCAAATAGCAGATGTATTTACTAAGCCTTTAGATGAAACCAAATTCAATAAATTCAAAATTGAATTAGGTATGTTAACCATTGATTAATGTATTAACAAAATCATTAACAATGCAATTGAAGTGGTATATAAATAAGTAAAGGTAATAACAACAACATAATCAAGTGTTAAAAAAGACACATTGAAGTTACAGAAATTGGCTAAGTAAGAATGTGTCGACACATTCAGTAGTAATGTGTCGACTCAGAGAAATTATGTCGACAAGTCAGAAATATTGTGTCGACACAGAGAATATGTGTCGACACTTAAGAGTTATATTGTCGACTTAACCAGAAATATAATGTCGACTCAACCAGGAAAATGGTGTCGACACTTACAGAATATGTGTCGACACTTATCCTTAGAGTCGACACAGAATTTCTGTTTATCTAAGGTGTCAACATAACCACAAATTGGTGTCGACACATAGTAGGCTGAAGTAATGTCGAGACGGTAGAAGTTTGTGTCAACACATTCCGTCTGTATCGACACATTTTGACTGTTTTTGGCGCCTTTTGAACTTCTTTCAACTGCGGCTATAAATAGGTCAAAAGCTCTTTCTGTCGACACGCTTTCAAGGTTTTCGAGACTAAAACCCTGTGTCGACAGTCTATCTTTCTCTCTTCTCTCAAGCTTTCTCGACAAAACGATGGCGCCAAGGATTGAAGATAACATCAATGAAGGGTATGAGTTGGTGCGCCAGGCCTTTGCAGAGGCTCCGGCAGATGTTCAAGGAGTTATCACCCTCCTCTCTGCATCAGGGTTAGAATTTCTCATTTCAGAACCTACCAAAATCTGGAAGAAGGAGGTGCACGAGTTCTTTATCTCTGCATCAGTCCATTCTACTGGCCTCAAGATTAAGTCTACTGTTCAAGGGACTAAGGTAAAGGTTAACCAAAGAAGTTTAAGAAAGATCTTCCAATTGCAAGTAGTTGAGAATGAAGAGGAAGTTCCTATATCTAAGACAAGGGAAGCTCTTCAATGGTGTGGACTGGATTCAGGATTGAAGATTGGAGCTGCATTCCACAGGAAGGGAATGAATCAGCAAGGGAAGTTCTTGTCAGAAGTAGTTGGGAAGGTAATCCTCTGCAAGACAGGTGGACATGATAGGATTTCAGCCTATATGTTCAGCCTGATGACCAGGATTGTATTTACTATTCCTACTGATTGGTCAGGAGTGATCTTTGACAAGATCAAAGAAGGAATCAAGAAGCCTAACATGGCTAGGATCATGAGCCTGTACCTCACTGGAGTGATTCCTGATGTGATGCAGCAACTGCAAGGGAGTAAGATTAATCATATGAGAAGAATGGATATGAGACTATTCTCTAGGTGGGATAGGGTGCTGTCCAAGGATGTGCCTGAAGAGAGCAGGCCAGACACCCCTGTGCAATACCCTACACAAAATCAAGAATCTGAACAAGTACAAGAAGATCCACTGAGGACACAGCTTGACTCAACTGTGGTCCAGGAAGTATCAACACCTGCACAGATGCAGGGGGAGCTAGTTTCCACTCCTGCTTTAAAGGTATCTACTCCTGCTCAGGTATAGGGGGAGCTAATGTATTTTACTATAAAAGACATTGCTCATATTCTTATTACTGCACAGGTTCAGGGGGAGCTAGTGTCCACTCCTACTCCTGACACTACAAATACTGAAGTGCAAGTTCAAGAGGAAGCACAGTTAAACTTATCTCAAGATTTAACTGCTGCAGAAGTGGCAGCTCAACTCGAATTTACTATGGAGGAGCTATTCCCAGATATTGATACTACTGCTGATAAGGTAGGAGGTGGACAAGATATTGAAAAGTCCATAGGAATGGACATTGATCAGGAAGCTGCAGTTGAACCATAGGTTGAGGATGAGCCAGTGGATGTTGAAGCTGAGCAACAACTCCCTGGAACAGATACAATTCATCATCCACAAGAAAGAATTCATGTAGATACTTCATCTGAAACAGAAACTGAAGAAGCCAGGGTGGCAAAGAAAAGAAAACTTGTTGTCTTCAAGAGAAGAAGCAAGAATTATAAGCAGGCTTTACAGACCACACTTCCACAAGTTTCTCCAGCCTTTGATTACAACAAATTTATGGTAGATCTTCAAGTAAAATTGGATGACCAAAGGATGGCTCTGGAGAAGTATGTTGATGAAAATAGCAAGTCACTTCAGTTTGACTTAGCTCAGGATATCAAGTCCATCCAATTTCAAGTCAACTTGCATAAAACTGAAATGACAGATTGCTTCCACAAGGGTGGCAATGTTGTGGTTTATCTAGCTAAACAACAGGAGGCTATCACTACAAAGGTGGATGACATTGCTTTGAAGCAAAGTTATGTTTTGGAAAATCAGATCAGAATGAATGATAATTTAACTGAATCTCACAATAAGATCATTAAGGAGGTAAAGAAGATTTTTCCAGGTCTGCCTGCAGATAGAGCCAAAGAAAAGGAAGAATTTGATAAGAATTTTCAAGCTGCCATTGCATCTGTTATGACTGCCATCACAACCTCTAAAAAAGAAATATCTGACAAGCTTCAAAAGTTAAGACCATTCTTCAAAGAGGGCGTGAATTATTTGGATGGCCAAATTCGATTTCAAAAGGAAGATTTAAGAGATCATGTATCTAGAGAAGCCATAAAGGGGGAGAGGATGCTAATACATGCAGGCTCAGAGCACTCCAAATGGGTGACCAATAGCATTCGAGCCACTTTGGGATATCCCCCATTGTGTGATGATGCTATGGTAGCTGAATCAGGAATACAAACAAATCTACTTGAAGGCACTCAACCTGAGGTTGCCCAAGTCATTTACCCCCCTCCAGATTTTGACTTGATTGATCAGAAAGTTCAAGGAATGTATAGTTCTCCAAAGGAGGTTACTAATATTGTCTTTGGAAAGGTTGATAAGCCTGAGGCTACTCTGAAAGAACAGCAGGATGCTCTATTGGCAAAGAAGAAATTCAGAGAGCAGGCTGTACTTAAGCCAGATTATGAGCAGTGGAGTCCTACTTCAAGGAACATAATACTCACTGCATGGAAAGCTGTACAAGATAAAGTTCATGAGAGAGGAAAGTGGTACAATGAAATTGAATGACAGAAGTATGAGGCAAGGCAAGAGGCAATATTACAATTCAGAAGGAAAGCCAAGCTGGGAAGACTGCCATCAGATGCTAAGGAGCCAAGCAAATACTTCCCAAAGCCTTTTCATTATTTTGAAAGGCAAAGGATCAAGGAAGAAGCTCAGAAGAAAGCTGATCTTAAAGGAAAGAAGATAGCTGAAGAATCAGAAGCTCCTGTGACAGCTACAATTCAGTCTGGCAAAGGGATTATAATTAGAGAGCCTGATCAATCCTGATTTTGTTTTAAATATTTTGTAATGTTGTGATGTAATCATTAAATGTAAAACATTGTAATCAAACATTACCCAGTTATAAACAAAATATTGTTTGGCATGTTTTAATGTGCATTCTGTGATGAATGATTCTTTGTTATGTTTTGTTTATATTAAAGTATTCCTGCTATGTCGTTAATCATCATTTAGTACTGTTTATAAATGGTGTATATCATTGGCTATAGGGGTTATGACTTCTCCAAATAGGGGGAGATTGTTGGGTACATTGGAAAATGTGTACCTGATTTGAAGAAGCCCAACCTAGCTCAATGGTATACATCAAGGTGTATTTGATGTTGTTTTAAGTTGACATGTGCAGGTGAAGATTTGATAAAGTATGCAGAAAAATTCTAAGTCCAAGTGTCGACACAGAGGAAGCAGTGTCGACACATAGAAGAAAATTGTCGACACAACACTGGAAAGCAGTGTCGACACATAGCAGTTAGTCTACAACTACACTGGGAAAAAGTGTCGACACAGAAGAAGTAAGTCGACACATCACTAGGAATTTGTGTCGACACAGAAGAAAAGAGTCGACACTGAAGAAAAGCATCGACCTCAACATTGGGAGAATGTGTCGACACAAAAGAAAATAGTCGACCTCAAGTTTGTCGACACCAGCAGAATGTGTCGACACATTGTCATTAAGTCGACACATTATAGCAGAGTTAAAAAAAATGAATGTGTCGACATCACTAAAGACTGTGTCGACACCAAAGTCAATTATGTCGACACTTACTAAGTTATGATTCTACAACAACTGTGTCGACACACAGGACTTGTGTCGACACACTGAAGAGTCAAGATCAAGTTAATTGCAGAAGAAGCTGTGTCGACTCAAAGGCAACTTAGTCGACATCACTGAAGACTGTGTCGACACCAAAGTCAATTATGTCGACACAGATAGACAGATGGTCTCGACACTTTCTGACAGACTGTTTCAACAACTTGTGATTCAAGACTAAGGCACAGGACTTGTTTGAAGACTTGACAGCTGTGGGTTACCACCGGTTAACTGAAGGTGTCAGACTTGTCAGAAAACAGTTAGAAACCGGATCAGCCGGTTTCCATGAAGAATGTCTATAAATAGACAGATTCAGAAAAATATAGAGAACTAACCTTTTGAAATACATTGGATCAAAAAGTGGAGAAGGATTACAATTCTTCTCATTTCAAGAAAGTGCTAGGCACTTAAGAAGATCTTCTCCGGGAGATCTAAGAAGACTATCTAAGGATAGATCTAAGAAGAGTTCTAATCAGAATTCAGAAGAATCATTCAAAGTTCTGGATAGAGAGAGATCAAGTCAGAATTTTGAAGAAAGAAACCACCAGTGGATTCTCAAGAAGCTGTTTGGAATCAACTCAGCTAAGTACATTTTCAAGAAGCTTTGAAGAAGGCTAAGAAACAGTTGATTGCTTCAGATGATCAAGAATTGTCTTGGCCATTTCTCTCTCAACTTTGGCAAGACAGTTAAACAATCTTTTCTATATTTTTGTAGGATCTGTTTACACAGATCTGAGTTGTAAGCCTATGTTATAAAGGCTGAGTGTAGGAGTGTTGAACTCTGAGTGGTAGGGCTGTTTGCCTGAGTGTAGGAGAAGGACATTCTCTGAGTTGTAGGCCTTGGGGCAAGGCTGAGGTAGGGCAGTTGTGCCTGAGTTGTAGGAACCAGTTGGGTTCTGAGTTGTAGGATCTATTGATCTGAGATAAGTGGAAGTTTGGCCGAATCTAGCATACTGCTAGATAGGTGAAGGGGGAAAGTGGATGTACCCAGACCTTGGGGAACCACTATAAAACATAGTGCAATCTGTGATGTTTTGTTTTTCTGTGATTGCTGTGTTTATTATGTTAGCTATTGAATTGAATTCTGCCTAGAAGTTTCAAAAGAAAAGCAGAACCTATTCACCCCCCTCTAGGTGTTTAGGCTGCCTTGAAAGTTAAACTATCACCCCCTTAGGTGGATTTAGTTGAAAATAGATACTTTCAGGGACAATATCACCTGCTCCCTCGGCTCTTGCCTCACTTCCTGACGAGGCTGGTCCTCTGTCCTTCTCCCATCTGGTATAGCGCCTCGCCGCTGATCATTTCTGGCTCTCCGGCCCTAATCCTCCGCTTGACGCTTCCGGCCCCGAGTGGTGTGCCAATCAGCCTCAATCCTCTTTGCCATCTCCAAAATTTGGGGGATAGGCCTGTCGGATACAAACAATAAGGCCTCCCTCAACTCCTCTTTCAGGCCCTTATAGAACCTCTTGATGTATTCTGCTTCGTCCAGCTGGTAAGAATCTGCATATCGAGCCAAATGGTCGAACTCCCGATGGTACTCCACCACTGTCCTGGTGCCCTGCTTCAGCTGTAAGAACCGCTCCTCCAACTCATCCCTGGCCGACTACGGAATAAAATGCTCCAGCGCTGCCCTGAACTCTTCCCATGTAATTTCCGCGACCTTTCTATCGGCAAATGTCGTGTCTAGTAGCGTCTTCCACCACCTCTTGGCATGGGACTCCAGGCAAGAGACAAGCAAAGCCACCCTCTCCTCCCAGGGGCACCGTATCCCGGTTAGCATTTCGTACATAATATCCAACCACTCTTCCGTCCAAACTGCCGACTCTATCCCCAAGTAGGACGGGGGAGAAAGTCCTCGGAAGATGCTCAACCAGTTGTCCCCCGGGTTTGGCTACGGAGCCGGAGCCTGTTGAGTCCGGAAGGCCTCAAGGATAGCTAAAAGAGTCTGCCCCATGTCTGACTGAAGGAATGGAGTGGGGACCGGTGGTGGTGGTGCAACATCCAGAGTCCGTTGAACTCCACCCTGTGGCGTAGGCTGTGGTGGAGGCTGCGTAACAAAATCCATAATGATAAAACGTTCAATCTTTACTAAAAATGGACAATTTATATGTGATCCCCATATGGGCACACAACTGCTTCCGCAGCTTAGTTTGTCCCCAAACTAAACTCGAACGGGGGTGACGCAGGGTTAGTGGACTGCTACCTTTTTCCGATCGATGTTATGCTCTGATACCACTTGTAAGACCCTTTTTTTTCAACACCGGGGTCTTAGGCCCAGAACCGCCGCTATGCGGTGACACCTTCACGCCCCAGAAGTCCGTCACTATAAAGCGCCAATCTTGCCGGCGAAATCGATCTTAACCGTAGTAAGGAAATAGAGAACAACCAGTCCACAAAGATCACATATATAGAAATAAAAGTCTCCACGAAGGGAGTGTCCACAGAATAATATATCAGAGTACTAAAATACGGGCTTATGCCCGGTACATCATGTCCTCACTACAAATCACTCATGCGGAAGAAAAATGAATCACTACTAGAATCAGGGACTCACAGTCCCAGCTGTCTGAACTCCTGAGCTAGACTGCCCTATCTCCAAACGGGCCGACCTCCGGGGATGCTCCTCCATGCTGGGCTCCACAATCCCCTAAATGATGTGGTCCGAAAACCGTTAGTCTATAAGACTAAGTCCTATCATCCCCTACCCCTTCCCCCATGGCTCCTAAGTACCGAGCGGAGAGGAAGAAAGGGAAGGACATGAAGGTGGAGATTAAATTACAAGAATCAGGTGGCTGCGAAACTAATATAGCAATTCTATAATAAATAATGGCAATAGGGCGAAATGTGGAAAGTAACCTTCACTTATGTGAGAACACATAAGCCAAAAGGGGTCTTCTGCAAGGCTCCCATCGTATAAAAAGTCCCATACCAATTTATATGTTGGGGTGTCGGTTATCAAACAACAGTATATATATCAAAATTGACCTTAATTTATAAACTTGCCCACACAAGCTTATAGAACAAGGGGTCTTTTTGCAAGTCCTAATGTATAAGCATCCCATTCCAATTATACCTTAGGTGTCAGGGGTTAAATGAATCGATTATGCTATGACATGCTAGTGGGTATGATGGAACATGCAAGTGCAACTCACACACCCGATTCTGTGCACACAGACCTTTAGTTCCCACTTTCTGGAGCCGTAACCTCCCAGGATACCTCCATAGTGCCAGACGGAAGTGGTGGGTTGGGCCTCGCCCACCTCTAAACCAGTAAAGCACTACCGGCCAGACCTATCGTACGCCTCAACGCTTGGTGCACGAAGCGAACTCCTACATACTCTTTCCGGCTGGCGCACCGGACTTTTGTTGGCGAAGTGCTAACCACACTTGCCGAGTCAGCGTATTGGCGTCGGTGCATTGACCCTCCAATACCGAAGACCCACCACCTTAATTTTCTTTCCTTTTATGCACATGTAAAATAAAAAAAAATCCGAGTTGAAGCTCCGTGGACTAAAATGTCCATCTCAAACAATCGAGCCGAAACTCCCCGGACCAAAACGTCCGTCTCTTAACTATCCAAGCCGAAGCTCCCAACTATCTTCCTGTGTTATCTGTGTTTGTGAAATGTCCAACCCTAATTACTAAATTACTCTTTTCAGCTTGTTAATACAGTTTACGTTAACCCAGGACTGCCCCCGGTATACCCCGTGAAGGGCTCTGAAAGAGTACTAGGAACTATGATAGTAGCTGAAGCCCATCGTTCCCTTTCGCAAGGCACTTATTTTTATTAGTTGACTCCCTTTACCCATTCCCTTCTCATATTACGATAGACTAACCTAATGTGATTTTTAACCTTCACCTCTTCGGGAAAGACGATCTTTCGTCGAACCCGAGCACCTCTTAACTTTAGCCAACACCACTTCTCACTAACTTTCCCATCCTTATATGGTGAACACTTTCACATCCATCCAATTCAGCAGATTAACTTACTCCAACGCTGTGCCCCATCATATTCTATGACTGTTAACACAAATTTCTAATTGTAGACTATCTTATGTTATATGTCGAACCGGATAGGACATGATCCAATACTCATCCAAAAGCCCTAACTTATTTACTGGGGGTATATCATTATATAATTAGCCTATAATCATAAAATTATAATTTTTCCTAATTTATCTGACATTTAATTAATTTCCTCAAAAATTCCAAGGGCTACCGGTTTTAACATGAACTACCCTAAGTACTCATGCAAGATGTCCAACAAAATTATTATAAATATTATGTTATCTCAATATGTTAAATCCAAAGTATCACAATTTTTCTATCATCAAAAAGGCACTAAAACTATTTTCGTAATATTTTCTATTTTTCGTTATTTATGAATCAAGTATAGAGAATATCCATCAAAAATTATAAATCAATTATACTATGCAGATACAATCTTAAAAATAGAATTGGCCAAGTTTCACAATTTTTCAGCAAGTATTAATCTCTGAATAAATTAATTAGCAAACATCGTCATAAGGTGGACTTGTAAAGAAAGTGCCGTAACTAAAACTCTAAAAATCATGAATAAATGTCTACAAGCATATAAAGGCCTGAAAATTTCAATTCCTAAGCCTCATAATTTTTCAACAGCAATATCATCCATAATTAATTTTTAAACTATAAAACCCCTTTTTTAACATTTGTGAATGAAGTACTAGATTTACTCAACTAAAAATTATACAAAAATTTAGGAGCAACCATTCTGACTTAAAACATTTACTTCCAAGATTTCATGGGGTTTCAATGAACAGAAAAATCTAAATAATTAAAACGTAAATTAGGGCTATAACAAACTTTACAAATGAAGTGCTAGAGATAAACATCATAAAATTCCAATAAAATTGCTATAGGTTCTACCCTTTCCAAAACCCACTCTACCCGAGTTTCACAGCTTTTAAATAATGTTTAGTAACTGATTGTACTTATTTGAGTTTTTACCCTATAACTAAGGTTTGGGTTTTGAGGTATCTATCTATCTCCAAATCCTCCGAGATTTCATCCAGACGATTTATATTATGCTATCTTCGAGTCTACTGAATTTTAAGGCAATACGAGGGCATTTTCCCCTATGTCCTTCACAACCCTCAAAACCCTCCCTTTAGGGTTTGAGTTTGGATACTAGGGTAAATCAACCCTAAACCACACCATTTTCTCCAAGTTTGTTATAATAACCCTTCTAAGTCAGTGGTCAAAATATCAGTCTCTCTTGAGGTGATTTGACAGTTCCAACCTCTTAGTGCACTTTTTACTCAAAAATGCCTCATTAATGTCTAGTTAAGGATAGGTAATTTCCTACCCAAAACTCATACAAATGAGTTGGAATTTTGTACAGAGCTAGGTTTTATAGCCAGGGACTACTCACCAAAATTTGGCAGGGTTTGGAGGTCATTTGATCACTTAAATAAATTACTCAAACTTTATTAAATTAAAACAAAAACCTTAGGCAAAGTATCTCCACAAATTCCCATTTTTGTATAGCCTCTAGGTATGGCTAATGGTAACCCCCTGCCCAAATTTCAGGTCGTTTGGACAAGGGACGAAGAGTGGGCATTCATTTTAGTTTCTGCCTAACTCTAGGTACAGCCCCCACTAAAACGGGTGCAGTTGTCAAACCACTTACCTAAACGAGTTGAAATTAATTTTAAATTAATCTAGACTCGAAGGCCTAAAACTTTCGTGACTGGCCATTTTTCCTAAATCGGCCTCTAACTGACTCGTTTTGCAGCATCAAAATGCGCCCATTTAATGTATCTTTTCCCTATATACTATATACATAATTTTTATATTATAAAAATGCTCTTACGATGGCTATCGGTCGGCGGTGGTTTGGCCGCCGAAGGTGGCGGATTCCGTTGGACCCGAAAATATATTTTTCATGATTTTTCCATGAAAACGCGGGATAGGTCCGGCTCCGTTGAGCACGAACTTCCTTTCTAAGATCCTAAGATCTACCCATAAAAGAAGAAGTAGAGGAGGACCTTGTTCGCGGTTTGGAGGCGAGATGAACGTCGGGTTGCCATAGTGCGGTGGTGGCATTGCTGAACTTCTCCTACAACAAGAACAACAACTCTAATACGTTTGGTCAAGAGTGTAAACTTCTCATCTTTCTCTAAGGGGGCTTTTATAGATCACAAAGTGGGGAGGGAAAAGGGTAAAGCATTTAAGGCCATGAAGGCTCTCCTCTTAATAGTATTTTGTTTATGGTGGAGGGAGAGGAAAAGGTGGAAGATGAAAAGATGTGTCCAAGTGACGATTTCCTATTGGACCAACTCTTCCTCATTTTATTAAGTAATTAGAGAAGGAAACGACCCATAAATACTCCTGGTGTAACTTCCCATAATCAGAGTTAGTTATGGCATGTGTTAAAGAAATTTCCAGCCTGGCTGACGTTTAGGCCTTTGTCACGGGCGTGACACGTAGGTCATGGGCGTGACACTAGTCCATTCGTCGTTCTCGAGTCGACGACCTATTTTTCTGCGTCGGTTCACTGGTCACCCCCCATATCACGGGCATGACACGTTTGTCACGGGCGTGACAGGTGTTCTTCGGTCGACGTTCGTCGATTTGAGGTCGATGGTCGGTGGGGGCGTCACGCCCTAGGTCACGGGCGTGATGGGCCTTGTCACGGGCGTGACCATCCAGTGACATGAGTTCTGAGCTCGGCGATCAGCTTCCTGATTTCGTCGACAATCGAACGAGGTCACGGGCGTGACGTGCCGGTCATGGGCGTGACCAACCCGTGACTCAGGATTTCTGTCAACAGACTTCGGAGGATTGCGTCTTCGGCTAGCCGTCATGCCTGAACATATTTTTAGATCGGTTACTGTCAATTTCTAGGGTTTACGGGGGTTCTGTCACAGCATACCGACTCCTAGGGTTCTAGCCGGAAATGGGATGTTACACTTGGTCTTGGGGGAGAAGTTTAGCTAGTTGCCTGGCTCACCGAGTTCGCCTAGTTACGAACTGCTTTGATAGTTCGCCGAGTTCGCCTAGTTGTGGACTGCTCTGGTATTCACTGAGTTCGGCAGTATTGGCTGGACGGATTTTTTCCAAGTCATGGGCTGCGGAATGCGCGGGCTTTTAGCAGTGTCCGTGGGGGTTGGCGGACTGGTCGTCTATCCGGCTTTATTGATAGACGTAACTTGACACATTGGTGTTGGTATCCGCCTGTGCGGATACAAGGTGTTTGTCGATAGGGTTGATGGGCGGTGATCCTATCGGTATCGGTGGTGACGACACTCTTCCTCACACCTATAGATAAGACCCCTCAACTCGTCATAAATAAAGTAGTGAACAGTAAGAACGAGCTCGCGCTTTATTTTGCGATTACAATTTTCTAACCATTACAATTAAGGAAGTCGGTTCTGTGAAGGCTGTATGGCTAACACCAGGCGACTAGGCGACTAGTGGAAGCTGGTGTGGAACAGTTCGCGGATACAGTCAGCGGTAAGCAGCAGGTCGCGTGGCTAACACCAGGCTTGATCTCTTCCTTGAGATTGCGGATAAGCGGAGCAGTTCTCCCGGTCAATCAATGGGTTCTGTTCGGGCTCCTCCAACATTGCAATAACAGCAGTCCGTGTGGTTAGCCGCGGATATGAGGTTTTGGCGGTCTCGACGGACTCTACGGGTGGTTAGGCGGTTTGTGCGGCTACTGGACTCAGTCCACGTGGATACTTCTTGCTGTAATTTTTGTGTTCCCCGATTACATTGAAAAATCATGTCTTGCAATGTATGTCTCACCTTGTAATAGAAGTTAATTTCAATTGGAAACTCTTGTGCTACTGTTGTTGCTCTCTTTTACTTGACTTCGTTTGTGATTGAGTGTTCCTATGACATTGATCACCTCCCGCTTCAAAAAATTTTACATGTGATATTCGTCGGCTGAAGGATTTCTGAGCCAAGTTACGTTGTAAAGAAAATACTTGTTATTTTTTTTATTTGTAAACATTTTTAACTGATTTTAATTCATGCTTTAAGCAATTGAAGTTGGGGTTTCATATATTTTTTATGCACAAGGAATCGCCAAAGGTGATGGCTAATTACAATTCATTTTTGACTATCTGCTTCTCAAAGAAATAAAGATTTTCTTCTTTCTCTCTCTCATTCTTACATATACTGCACATTCAAATTGAATGTTTTTCATGCCATAAATGGATGTTATTTATCTTAACGCATCTTCACCAACTGCTCCAAGCTCCAACATTCCATTTGTGTTCTTCCACAAGACATTCCGAAACAACGGTCTCATCAGCTCTGCAAGAATTAAGAGTGATGTTGCTTACTTTGAGATAATGAACAAATGCTTTAGATGAATGCCGACGTCGACACCATCTCCCAGAAACTTCCGTGTTGTTTCTGCAAAGAGCAGAGACAAAAATGCTTAGAAGCATGCATTTATCATCCCAATTTTACAGCAAATTAATTCAAGGAATGAACTATTGTTAAAACTATTTTGGCATAAAAACTTTCATAGGATTAGTTGGCATAGCACCACCACACTTTAAAATGAATGTCCGCAATAATATTGTTTGTGCGACAATATATAGGGCACTCAATTCAAGTTACGAGCCGATTACTGAAGTCAACAACTATTGGGAATCAACACAATCCGACAGGAACCACTGCAAGATGTAAAATTAATTCTTGGTTATAGTTTGGGAGGTTTTATAGATTTGCTATAAATATTTATTTGTGATACTTTGAACTATTTCTGCATTAGAAGTTTTTTTCTGAATGTAAAGCTTGGAGTGATGTCCAGGAAATTATTATATAGAAGCATGTGAAAATTTTCCTGGTATAGAATGGTTTTGTGCTCCAAGACAAGCCGTTTTGCCGGACTTTTAAATTTAGTCCTATGATTAAAATATAAATTTACTATCGCCCCTCCATTCTATGCAAGGAAAATTACTGATCCCTGGACTTTGTGAATTATTTTCACAACGTGAAATGACATAGGTTATGATTCATAAAATATATTAATCAGTTGACTTGAAAAGTTACATCAACTAAGAAAGATTTTTTGGGGTCTAAGTTGTGTATGATATTTTAACAAACAGTAAATTGTTGATTAACCCCCCCCCCCCCAAGTTTAATGTTATTGTGTAACATCCCTAATACTTCTAGACCCTTTGATAGTGTTTTGATATGGTTTGTGAGTTGGGGCAAACAGGTGACCTAGGTTTCCCTGAACTAAGGCAAAAAATGTTAAGTGTACACCAAGGTGCACAAAGCAATTTAGATCAATTCACATCCAATTTAATTCACCACATTAAATTGATCTCACCCCTAGTCTTATAACACCATTAGAGACTCAATGAGCCAAAAAACCCCATTAGGTGGGCACCAATTTCTCTAATTTGGCTAAAGTCAAACATAGGCCAATTTTGGCCAAACATACACTATTAATTAGATAAATTGTCTCAATTGGAGACCCACCATGACACAACTCACCTTGGGTGGTGTCATAGGACTCAAGACAAACCCATGGGACAAGTCAACCATCAGTTGACCAAGTCAACACCCCAAGTCAACAATGGTTAAAATTGTGCCTAAAAGAGAGAAATAAAGGTTCAATCAAATTCCAATGGGTAAAGGCCTTGAACCAAGGCCATCTTATAGCCCACTAACTTTATTTCATTTAATTAACCTGATTAGGGAATTTCATATCATTTAAAGAGGAGAAAATGAAAAATTACCCATTAATTAATAGGTGAAATAAGGAATTAATGGAAGGAGGTCATGAGACACTCCTTTCATCTCCCCAAAGCATCGATTGGTCTCCCCTGATGCTTGGGAATCATTTTCCCATTATTTCTAGCCAGCCACCATCAAGGAGAGCTCTAAGGCTCTGTTTGGCGCCGCAATTTGAGCATAGTGGCCCGCGGTTTTTCCCACTGCCCCGCCAAACAGAAAAAACAAGCCAAAATTTTCCACCGCCCCCGCAGTGAAATCGCTAAAATGAGCGGCCGCCCGCTCATTTTCAATCGCGGAATAATTCCATGACAGATAAAAAGCAGCAGCGCTACTGTCCTTTTTTTTAAAAATTTATATATTTTTATTATTATTACGTTTATATTATTATAAATTAATATATATTGTTATTAATAAGTTTTATTATTATATATTTTTATATATTACGTTATTATATATTATTATTAATAAATAAATATTATATATATTGTTATTATTAAGTTATATATTATTATAAATTTTTGTTAAGTTAACTATATTATTATAAATTAATATAAGTTATAAATAATATATTTCGTAATGTTTGATTCATGTGATTGCGCCTCAAAGGTTGAAACAGCATTGCAAATGCTGTTCTTCCAAACAGATTTACAGATTCTGCCACCACTCTGTAAAACAGCAGATTATTCCACCACTATTTCTCCATTCACTGCAGCTGCGCCAAACAGAGCCTAAATGCTCATGGCCGATCACCTCTCTCATGGCTTCTTCATAAACACCCCCTTAGGCCATTACACCCCTTTCCTCATCTTCAGAAGGCCCAAGGGAGTCGATTCAGTGCTTTGGATCAAGGGATTTGGTGGAGAATAGAGAAATCAGGCTAGCTTACTGTAAACTACTGCCATCATGGTCAACCAGAGAAATAGCCACCGTCAAGCCCCGATGAAGGTCCATTTCTCCTCCTCTCCCCTTGTGGTAGTATATTATATCCATTAGGAGAGAAATCGGGATAAATTGAGCTCGATTCCATGATAGGAATTGAAGAAATTTTTGAGCTTTTTGAGTGGTGTTGGGTTTTCCAGAAACCATCACCATTGGTGGCCACACCACTGTCAATTGATAGCCACCACCTCAACGGAGGTGGTGGTGGTGGTGGCCGGTCGGAGAGGTGGCTGGATGGTCAGGGAATGGCTTTGGAGTTTGTTCCAGGTCAGGGAAATCTAAGTCCATGACTGGAGGTTGAAGACAACTCCAGAGCCACCAGATTTGCTTCAAGATTCGCGTTGGATTAAAATATTTATACACTATAGTTTGTTTTATTTTGTCAAATTTTTACAGAGTTTTTCAAACAAAAATTTAGTGCCCATATAATCTAAATTTGGAAAGGTTATCTGAGTTAAGCTTTATAGCCCTTGAGGTGTACTTATAGTAGGAATTGAAATCAACTCATTTGGAGTTCTACAGCTCTTTATAGGGCAGTTTTAGTGAGACTGGTCATTGGAAAGGATAGAATTTTGAATGTGAATAACTTTCACATAACTGCATGCATGAAGCTAACATTTTGACCATACCTGTATGTACTTTAGATACACCATGTGACAAAAAATCAGAATTTGTGGGACACAATTTTTTATAGTTTTGTACAATATATGATTTTTTGAATTATTAGAATAAAAGAGGTTAGACAACTCATATAAACCCAAATTTTGGGTGTGCGCTTCATTAGGTTTTTATAAGACCATGGTAAAATTTTGATACCATTTGAAGCTCTGCAGGGGGGTGTATTCCAATGCAAGAGGCTTTGACTTAAGGTGTGTGGTGTGCATTTAGTCAAAAAGGTGTATCTTGTGAATTTAGCAAGATTGACTTTGTCAAATCAAGTGTAATTTTGTACATACTCTTATTTAGTTAAAATACACCTTCTCAGAGAGTTTTAGAATATTTGGAGTTATATTTGATTGGAAATTGAAAATTTTTTCATATTTTTACGCTTATATAAAAATGAAATTAATGTTACATGAATAGTTGCAGAAATAATGCAAATTTGTAAGTAGTATTATTTTATTATTTTACATTCTTGATAAATTATTTGGAATTTTTGAAAGTCAGATTCTTAGGGTTGCAGTTATAATTACAATTTTGTCTCTTATTTTATTATTGAAGTAAGTGTAGTAAAATAGCGTTAGAAATCTTTGAACTTCTGGAATAGTTAATTATTTAACACTTTTATCTCTAGTATTTTTTTCTGGAATTATTAGATGAGCATTTATAGTACCTCATGTATAAAATAAACTAGTGGATTAAATTTTCATAATTAGAAATTAAATATCAAATTTTACTGGAATATTATGAAATTTGGTCCATATCTCGTATTTATCATTTTGCTCTCATGAAAATTAATTGGTATTATTTGAACCCCTGGAAGTGTTTCATGTACAAATCCACTACTGACTTATATTTTAAGAATATTCAATTATGATCAAATTAATTTGGAAAATTAGGAAACTGTGGAATTTCATCATAATTAAGTATCTAGACCACTGCAATTAATTGTAAGACATTTGTATCAAAATAAATGATGAATACAACCCTTAGGTTCAAATCGCTCATTTGGTCTGCATATAGTTACGTCAAAGGGGTGATGGTTAGAAGTGATATTAAATTTGATCTAGATAGTTTGGGATAGGGTTAGAATCATAATATGATGTTGGTTTGAGTCCTAAGGTATTTAACAAGAGGTGATATGAGCTACTGTGCATGGACCCTAAAGGGAATAGTTAAGCTTGGAGATCGACAAAAAATTGGCGTTTCCCTATAAGAGGTATAACCAGGGGCGGATCCAGGATTCGAAGTAAGGGGGGGCACAAAAATTATGAATCAAAATATAATAAACAAAAAAAATTCTAATTTGAATTTTTTGCATTAACAATAAAAGAAAAATTACAATATGGATGATACCTTATTTTAGTTGTGCACGCCGTTTTTTCAACTCATAAAATTCATCAATGATCACATCTTTCTCAATCTTCTCTGCTATTTCTCGTTCTATGTAGAGAATCATAAAATTTGCCAGAAATTCATCCTCCATCTTGTTATGCACTCTTGTTTTAATAAGATTCATAGCAGAAAATGACTGTTCTGTAGTCGCTGTTGAGACCGGAAGTGTCAAAATTAGCCGAATTATCTTGTCAACAAGATAATATGTATTTGATTTCTTCGTTTTGGCCAATTTCTCACAAAGTTTAGAAATTGTTGACAAGTTCTTTAAATCTGAATGAGAAAGAATGTCTAACTGATAATGCTGCAGCTGAGTATTCAACACATAAATATCTTGCTCACTGAAATCTTGAGGGTAAAAAATTCTTACAAGAGCGCATATATCTTCAATATTAAAATATTTATATTCAGCACTTGGATCTAAAGACTTACTTATACGAAGCAATTCCATAGAATTTTCATTGAATCTAGAGATCAGCTCCTGCAATACACAATCTATTGTGGCATTAAATATGTCAACTCTAAAATGATGTTCCACTGTAATGATATCACGAGGAGTTCGAAACCGCCGATCACTGTATCTAGCATTCATGTCCGGAATTTCAACTTCATTTTTTTCACAAAGTACTTTCACAACCTGTAAGTACTTTTCCCAGCCAGATGCACGTAATTTTTGAATGAGAGTCTTCGTTGTTGAAACTAAAGTTATAGCATTTAATATATCTTGACTTTGATGTTGCAGTGTTTTGCATAAAAGGTCACTGATTCCCAATATTTCTTTCATAAAATGCAAGATAAATATAAATTCAAATGCACCCATCTTTTTAAAAGCCGCTTCAGCATCCCCTCATTGTGCAGATGTCCCTCCATTATCACTAATATCAAGCAATACAGAGCAAGTTGCACTATACATATTAATAACACTACAGATAAAATTTAGATGAGACGACCATCTGCTGTCGCCATATCTTTGTAGCACACCTATCTGATTGGCTCCCGTACCAATTTAAATTTCACCAAGTGCAATCATGTAATCGAAACATTCCTTTTGAGCAGCGCGCAATTGATCATTGCATTTGGTGGAAGCACCAACCGTGTTTATAACATACAAAAATTCATTGAAAAAATTATGCACTACTTTCACTTCCCTTGATGTTACAACCAGAATTAGTTGTAGTTTATGTGCAAAATAATGAACATAATAAGCTTATGAACATTCGTTAAGGAACAGAGTTTTTAGCCCTTTCCATTCACCATGCATGTTACTTGCACCATCATAACCTTGCCCTCGCATATCTTGAATACTCATATTATGATGAGATAGAACTGCAGAAATTTCATTTTTAAAAGTTAACGCACTTGTATCTTTGACATGAACAAGATCTAAAAATCTTTCCTACACAAAACCACGATCATCTACAAATCGAATAACTATAGATATTTGTTCTCTTTTAGACTCATCTCGAGCTTCATTAACTATAATGCAACATTTGGAATCGCCAATTTCGTTACGAATAACACATTGCACTAATCTTGACATAGTAGATAGAAGATCTTTCTGAATATTAGGTGCTATGTACATAACATTTCATGGGGTATTTTCTAATACAACTGCATAGAATTCTTTGTTCTAATTTCTTAGCAACTTAATCATCTGGATGAAATTACAACGATTAATAGATTCCGGAGTTTCATCATGGCCTCGAAAAACAATTCCTTCAAAAACACAATACCGTAGTGCATCAATTGAAGTTCCAACACGCAACCAGTTCATTAATACTTGTTAACAAGACTATCATTCCATCACGTTATCTATGTGTTCAGATTGATACATTAAATTTTCACAACTTTTGATAGTAATACTATGTGGAGAACCATGATCTTTCCCTACATGAGTTAAAAAAGCGCAATGCTTTCCACAAACTTTCTTCCAATTTCTAAATCCTTCAATTGTGAATGAACTTGATCCAAAGCGAGCAATACTTGATTTATTGAAAATATAGCACGATAAACAATATGCAGCATCTTTTACAGGTGAATATTCCAACCATGTGAACTTTTCAAACCAAGAATACTGAAATCTACATTTATGTTCACCAGAACAAGGATACTCTTTAAGTTTGTGCTGATAAGGTCCGGCTTTGAGATACGATCGATGCTTTTCATCTTGTTAATTTACTGGATATTCCCAAATTTGAGGACGTAATCCAGGATCACGCTCGAATATGAGAGGTGTATTAACAACTAAACACGAATCAACATTCACTAAAGAAGAATCCACAATAATTGGTTCTGTTGATGTAGATGGCTCGCCTTCAGTTGATAACTTTTTATTGAAAAATGAGTTAATAGTTTTCATCTTTTACATGAGACCTAAAATTAAAGCGTATTAGAAAATATATACGGTATGGCTCGCCTTTAGTTGACATTTATACACAATACACACACTTACATGTAATCGGTTTTTGTGTTTGATAAAATACAACTTGGTTAAAAGTAAACTAATTTATTTGCATAGACGGTACACGGGGCATCACCCCTACGGCCAAGCGCGACCGTACCAGGCCCGTGAGGGAAATTACTAACCTATATTTGTCTTATTTCATGTTGACCTGTAACTTAAAAGCCTCAAAGATACTCAAATCCTCCTTGCTAAATCATAAGCAAAGATTATTTTCATCGATTAGGCATAAACTATTTTAACACGTAAATCTCTATAAACTGATTTCTCACTACAAATGTCTATGCCATTTAGAACAAACATAACAAATGTATATACCATTCTGCAGATTTTTCTCAAAAGTTATTGAGCATCTACTGACATTTCCTATAAATGCCTAAGGAAATGGTACAGACATTTAGAGCAGATGTTTCAAATTTTTATTATATAAGGGAAGATATTTAGAGTGTTTCAAATATCTATAAATGTCTAAGGAAATGGTGCAAACATTTCCTATAAATGCGAAAATCTCTATAAATGCGAAACATCAAGGTAATTCTCTATAAATGTTGCAGTAAATTTTATCGTCATGAGCTCAAGAGCATCCCGTTTTGAATATCTATCTGTTCAAATATCTACTTGTTGTATATAGGGAGCTTACCCAGTATCTTCCTCTTAAGCATCTACTTTTCAAAACAAAATTATATTTGTCCCTCAAATCTCCACATAGAAACAGTGGCTTTTTGCTTTTAAAATTTTCAGAAAATAGGCGAGGAACCATTTCTGCTTATAATGGTGGAACAGACTAACGCTTTCTGCCTTTTGAGACATTTACAGACAAAATAGGCGAGGATAATGTTCTTCATAAAACAAAATCACACTGTTCTTCATTAAAAAAATCACACCGCCTTTTAATCACACATCTTATACAGCTAGCTTTAAACTATCAATTAAGAACAAAGAACAAAGAGCAAAATGAAAACGAAGTTGAAAATAAGAAGAAAAACAGAATCACATTTGCTCACTTCAAAAAAAGTGCAGAACAAAAAAGTTGAAAATAAGAAAGAGTTTGCTGGAAGAACAAAATTGAAAACAAAGGAGGAGCTAGGTGATACCACGAGGAGGTTATCGGAAGGAGGAGCTTGAAGCTGCTTGGCGTAAGGAGGAGCGAGATGCATTGGAATCGCGATGGAGGAGCGGTGAGGCACGGTGGAGGAGAGTTAAGGCACAATGGTGGAGGTATACTCGCTGGTGGGAGTGTTGAGGGTACCGTAGGTTATACAGGTTGCTTTCGGTGGGGCAGGTGGCAGTCGAGGAAGAGAGGAGAGAATGGTTGCGTGCAGAGGAGGAGAAATAAGATGTCCTTGCGTGCAAATGTGATGTCCTAGCATGCAGGGGCGGGTGGCTTGCTGGCGGGAAATGACCCATTTTTTTCTAGTGGGAATAGGTTGCTTGCGGGGAGGAGAAAGAGGATCGTCCACGTAATTTCCTCGCGGGAGATGTCCTTGCTTGCAGGGAGGAATAAGTGGCTTGCTGTAATAAAAAACAAAAAAACTAAAAAGTGTAAAAGAAAGGCTGACCTACTGTAAAAGACCAGAAAATCAAAAATTAGAAGTAGAAATGGTTATTGTTTGAGGGTAATTTTGTCATAAAATGTTACACCATGACCTTCTCTCCTCTCCCTTATATTATAAAGATAAATAATACATAATACATAAACATATTTACATAAACTTCAAAATTCAAGGGGGGGGGCCTGGGCCCCCCCTTGCCCCCCTGGATCTGCCCCTGTGTATGATAATGTATTAAAGAGAGAGAGAGAGAGATTGAGCATTTACTATTAGACATGTACCAGGATTAAGCCTTATTACTCCTTCTATTTCTCATTGTGGACCATATCTATCTTTGATATATATGATGTACTTGTGGACTTGGTTGTCTTTTACTTCTTTTCTAGTTGGCAATGTGATATTATCGTACTAGCCGACATAATTGGCGTCTTGTGATGGCAATTAACCTGTGTATTGGTGTCACCATAAGACAGTGGTTCTGAGCATAAAATCTCCCATCGCCCATGCTCAATTACCGAGAGGGGGGATTTTACATATTATCAATACCTCCCCTCCCGAAACTTTAGAAATAGGTGGATAACACCCCTTAACTTTATTTTTCTATCCTACTCATCCTAAATCATCTTAAAAATAAAGGTTTAAGTTAATTATGGGGTAAAACAAAATTTCTAATTAAAATTTTTGAAATAAGAATTGTAATATATTGCATAAATAAAATTTTTAAATACGGTAAGTATAATTAAGGTTAAAATAAAATTTCTTTATTTCTTTAATTAAAAGTAAAAAATGTAAGAGTTTTAAATATATATGTAGACAAAGAGGATAATGATTTTGCATATTTTTGTTAAATATGAGAGATCAAATATATTCAATGTTTTTTTTCATAACATAAAACCTCTCATGCACCATTCTAACACAAAATTTCTAATGATCTGGGCAGCCTCGGCTGACCTCGCGAAATTTAGTCGAAAAATTTATTTTATCATTAATTATGGTGAATAGATTTAAAAAATTTATTTAGGCAATATATAAAAAAATTTATTTCAAATATTTTAATTATAATTTTCATTTTATTCCTTAATTATCTTAAAACTTAAATTTGATGATACTTTATGATGAGTATAGTAAAAAATAAAATTTAGGAGGGTTATTGACAATAACATAAAAATTTAGAGGGTTAACAACAATTTAGATCAATCTCATTATTAAAAGTAGTAGCGCATTAATGGTTAGGATTTATAAAATATATTAAATTTCAAATAGAGAGAAGTTGAACCATCACATAGCTCTTGCTCTCCCACTCCGTTGAAGCTGCCGCCGCCAGAGAATCCGGTGAATCTTCACCAAGTGCAGGCGTCTCCCCAGCGCAGCGCATTATGTTAGAAAACACATAAAAAACAATGCATCATGGAACAAAGAAGTGGAGAAAAATAGGAGAAACTACTTGAGACTATTTCACTAAGAGATATAAGTTATACAATAATAATTTTGCTTCTCATACCATTCCCTCCTCTTTTCTTTTTCAACACGCACAAAGCACAGCAGGGGGGCTTTATATAGCAGCCGGCCCATTACAAAAGACATAAGATAAGTATTAAACAAAAGATACATTGGCAGGAGGAAACTTAATTCTTTCTTCTTGTCAGGTAGTGACATCTTCTTCTTTCTTGCGGCTAACATGCTTTCGGTGGTTAGTTGAAGGTCCCCTGCTTGTTATCTTCTTCACTTGTAGTAAATGCTCCTTAGTTGCTGTTCAGATTATATTCCAACACCCTACCGTAATTTGAGCAGTCACTCACCTTCATTTTAGCTCGTATTTCCATGAATCGAGGTACTGGTAAGGGTTTTGTGAGAAGGTCGGCAATTTGTCGATGAGTCTCACAATATCTGAGCTTGATTTCTTCTCTGGCGACCAAATCTCTGGTATAATGGTATTTGATTTCAATATGATTGGTTTTATTGTGGGAGATGGGATTTTTTGACAGGGCAATAGCAAAGGTGTTGTCTATGTTGATTTCTACAGCACCTTTGCTTTCTTCTTCTCTCATTTCTTGTAATAATATTAGTAGCCACACCGCTTCTTTTGCTGCTTCACACAGAGCAGTATACTCAGCTTAAGTGGAAGAGAGGGCAATGACTTTTTACTTTCTTGTACTCCGAGAAATAGGTTTTGATCCAAGGAAAAAGATGAAACCCGAAGTGTTTTTTCTATCTTCAGAACAACTAGCCCAGTCACTGTAAAAATACCCAATTAGTTCATTCTTTTCTTCCTTCTCAAATCTCAGACCATAATGCTTCGTTCCATTAATGTAGCGAAGGATTCTTTTTGCAGTCGCCAAGGGTTTGATGCTGGGAGCCTGCATAAACCTGGAAACAATGCTGACTGCATGTTCAATATTAGGACGTGTGTTTGTTAGATAAATGAGGGAGCCAACTAGACTCCTGTATTCTTCTGGGTTTGCCTTTTCTTCTCAATCTTCTTTGATGATTTTGTCTCCTGTAATCATGGGAGATTTTGCTGGTTTAGATTCCTACATTCTAAATCTATAGAGGATATCTTCGGCATAACAATGTTGTGAGATGAGCATTGATAGAGGAGATTGAAGAATTTTAATACCCAGGAAATACCGGGCAATTCCAAGATCAGTCATTTCAAATTTAGTGGCAATTTTTGTTTTGAATTTGTTAACCACTAGAGGATTTGACCCAATAATTAACAAGTCATCCACATATATGCATACTATGATAGTGTCCCTTTCTTTTTTTTCAACATACATGCCGGATTCACTTTGGTTCTTTGTGAAGCCCATGATTTGAAGTTCTGAATCTATCTTGTGGTACCATGCTCTTGGCACCTGTTTGAGGCCATAGAGGGCCTTTTTCAACTTTAAGACTTTCTTTTCTTCCCCTTCTAGAATGTACCCTTGTGGCTGGCTCACATAAATCTCTTCTTCTATGTCTCCAGTCAAGAAGGCCGATTTTACATCCATTTGGTGTACAGGAAATTGAGACTGAATAGCTATGACAAGTAATGTTCTAATTGATTCAAACCTGGCAATAGGTGAGAAGGTTTCAAAGAAGTCAATACCTTGTTTTTGAGCATAGCCTTTTGCGACAAGGCGTGCCTTGTATTTTGAAATTGCCCCTTTTTCATCATACTTAACTTTAAATAACCATTGTAGGCCTATTGCGATTTTTCCTTGTGGAAGTATGACAAGCTCCCATGTGTCATTTTTATTTATCATGTGAATTTCTTATTTCATTGCTTCAACCCAGTTGGGATAAGTTGAGGCATCTTCAAAATTTGCTGGCTCACGGACAAATAGGGCAATATTGTTGCTATTGGAATAGAGATCAGAAAGGGAACATAATCTTTGTGGTGATGATGGAGGTGATGAATCACATGGATCACTGAGATGAACTTCTGGTGAACTAATAGCTTCAGGGGTACTGTTATTGCTGGGACCTTGTATGGACAGCAGAGAATCTGGAATTACTTCTGGTTCTTCTGTAACCATAGGTAAGTGAGACTGATCCTGAACCACATTCCATTCCCAGTTATTTTCTTCATCGACTATAACATTTCGTGAGATGAACATTTTCTTAGAGTTGGGATTATATATTCTGTAGGATTTTTAGTTCTCACTGTACCCAACATGTATTCCTCTTTCTCCTTTCTCTGACAATTTGTTTCTATTTCAGGTGCTTTCTAAGCTGTATGTAAGGCTGCCAAAGATTTTGAGGTGATCAACATTTGGCTTCTGTCCTGTCCATGCTTCATGAGGGGTGGAATTTTGAAGAGCATGACATGGACTTTTGTTTAGAATGTAAATTGCTGCTATCACAGCTTCTCCCCAAGACTTCTTGGGTAAATGTTTACTTTGCAGCATGCATTATACCATTTCAATTATTTTTCTATTCCTCCTCTCAGCAATACCATTTTGCTGAGGGGTTCCTTTTACTGTGAGCTCCCGTCTAATTCCATATTCAATATAGAAATTATTGAATTCTAGGCTTGTAAACTCACCTCCTCTATCAGTCCTTAGAGCTTTTATTTTGGAGTTGGTTTCATTTTCTACCCTGGCTTTAAAGTGTCTGAATTTGGTGAAGGCATCAGATTTGTTACATAACCCACTCCTCCATGATCTCCACAAAAATAGTGGAGCTCATGAGTTTGACCACCGCACGCGCGATCAACGAACCTGATCGACATGTACGATTCCGCTACGCACAAACCGGCGACCGAAGACATCGCACCGGCAGCACTTGGCCGCACCGAGCTGCCGCGTACCCCACGGCCGCCTCCCGTGGCCTCAAGACATCGTGCGGGAGGCCGGCCATGTCGGCCGCACCTCTTCTTGCGGCCGCGGCAGCGAGTCACCGCCCGGGCGCCGGGCCATGCCCGACCGTTCCCTTCCTCGCAGCTGCGATGTAACACCCCGAAACTCAAAAGAGGGACGGGTGACGTTTTTAGCCAAGTATGGGACTTGGAGCAGGTGACACGGCCTAGGACACGGGCGTGTCCCAGGGCGTGTCATGGGCGTGTACGACCACAGGTCGCGTGGTCGACGATTTGGCGATCAGCGATCGTCGGGTGTAGGCACACGGCCTGGGACACGGGCGTGTCCCAGGGCGTGTCCTGCTCGTGCAGGCCGTGGTTTTATGCTAAGGAGATTACACGACCTGGAACACGGGCATGTCCCAGGGCGTGTCTAGCACACGGCCCGTGACACGGGTGTGTCGCATGGCCGTGTCCTTCTCGGGGGAAACGTGGATTTTACACACGGTCCGTGACACGAGCCCTGACACGGGCACGTCGGTTGCCGTGTTAGAGGCCGTGTTCTGGTCAGGAAATTCTGGTGACAATGAATGTGTGACACGGCCATGCACACGGCCGTGTTACAACCCGTGTTCGGCCAAGATTTTCTATTTTGAGGCTAAATTGTGGCCGTCCGTTTCCTTGGCTTGGGATCCAAGGGCTGGGGTTTGTCCCTTATGAGGTTAAACCGGGAATAAGGTTGATAAACCCTTATTTTTCTTGGGTTATCTCTTTCTAAAAGCTAGAGAGAAGGGAGAGCAAGGAGGCGGAAGTGGAGCTAGATCCGGTCACCAGCGAAGCTTCGGAGCTCCAAATTGCGAGCCGACTTCGGATCCGTGGAGGCAAGGAGATTACGGTGCTTTCCATCTGCATAGATTTCCATGGCGCCAAGGAGAAATGCAAGGGTAATGATTTTCATCTCGAGCATGTGAAGCTCTTCTTCCTTTGCATGGGAAAACCCTTCTCCCGCGGGTGTGCGGCGAGATTGCGATATTCCTTGGGGTAGATATGTAAAGTCCCCCTTGTTAGAGTCCGAAATCGTAGTACGGACATAGGCATGTTGTGTGAAGCCTACCCAGACAAGTTGGTCTGGATTGGCGATGTGCATTGCATTTTAGCCGGAGAAGACTCTGTGCCCTTTATTTTTTCCGGGTTTCTACGGGGTAGATTGCAGTAGGGATCCTTGGGGAGTAACCCTAAGGCGCACCCGGAAAACTGGGCGGAAATGCATTTCCGCCATCTTGGTGGCCGGGGAGCCAACCATGAACATAACTGGGTTATGTGCTTGTGTGATCGAACTTTGGGATCCGGGAGAAGCTTGGCTCGCGCGTACGTCTTAATCTGACTATGTGTTGTGAGCAACGGGCAAGTGGATGCGGACCCGGGCTATGTGGTTTGGTGACAGACATCTGAAAAAGAGACTGGCCATTGGCATGGTCGTGCGAGTCTTAGGCTTAGACCGAAAAGACTAGATTGCTCACGAGATTTGTGAAAGTATCTAGTGTCGACTAAATCAACCTATGGGGTGGGGAATAGTTGTCATGCAGTATTTTGCGGAATAAAATTTACCTGCACAAATAAACAAACACATCACAGAAAATACACAAGAAATTATAGTGGTTCCCCGATTTGGGTACGTCCACTTCCCCCCTTCGACCTATCTCCCACCAAGGGACGACTCGGTCACTTCTCCAAACGGATTGAAATCCAATCCTCACACTACAGAAGGAACCCTTCCAATCAAAGGAGTCACTCCTCCACCACCATGAGTTGCACCCAACCCTTACAACTAGGAATAAAAATTCCTTTACAACAAATCAAAAATTGAATGTAAGAAAATACAAACAAGGCTTTTGGAGAATCCGATGTCCTTCTTCATTCGTTGAAGATTTCTTGGAAGTAACGAAGAATCCACGACCGGAGTTCTCTCTTGGAGAGGATCTTGTCAAGATCGGCGGCGGCAAGTGATTATGGCGGCGATGCATTGTAGATCCAAACTTCTTGACGAAGCAAGCAAGGTCTACGAACGATCTCTGTCGGATCAGTCGTCTCAATCGATTTGGAATGAAGAACAAACCTCGTTCAATGAATCGAGAGACAAGAGATCTCAAGAGAGATCCGTGAGACACATTGCTAGCCTAGGTACTATCGTCGGAAGATCAAAGAAGCTCTGAGATCTGCAGCGGAGAAGAGCTTGCGAGCGGCGACATCGATCGTCGATTTTCCTCGATCTTCTAGGGCACGACGTTGGCTTTTTGATTTCGCGTGAAATGAGTTACTGTAGAGGTTCGAAATAAGCATATATATATACCCGAGCCAACACTAAAAGACCATTGTGGGACCGACAAGGAGAAACCCTAGACCCGGCCAAAACAGCGCACGGTCTCTTGGTTCGGTCCAGCGAACAGGCGAAAATTGCCTAAGGCAAAATTGGCGAGAATCGTTGGTGATTCCCGTCGAAGTCGGCGGGAATCACTCACGATTCCCGTCGATTCTGCCTTGGCCGATTTCCAGTTGTAAAGCTTGTCAGCCTGTGGGAATTGGTGGGAATGCAACCTGATTCTCGTCGAATCGGCGGGAATCAGAATGATTCCCGTCGAAGTCGGCGAGAATCACTTGGTTATTCCCGTCGATTCTGCCTTAGCAGAATTTCTGTTGGAAAACAGTCATTAGGAAGAGGTTGGCAGGAATGCAGACTGATTCCCGTCGAATCGGCGAGAATCACAAGTGACTCCCGTCGAAGTCGGCGGGAATGACTTAGTGATTCCCGTCGATTTTAACTAAGACGATTTTTCTCTTCCTTCCTATGAACTTGTTCTTTGACCCATCTTTGCTCCTCTTCTGCTCTTGATCTATCTCGACCCCAAAACTTGAAAATAGCATGGATTAGCTGCAAGCACAACTTGATAAAAGATCGTCAAAAACATTGTCAATTCAACTTAGCTTGTTCAGGGGCTTCTTCAAATCAGGTACATTGTGGATACAATACCCAACAATCTCCCCCTATTTGAAGAAGCCTAAACCCTACAAGCTAAGGTGAATAGAATAGATGGGAATGAAAATCATAAACTAAAAATTCAGTTGAGAGTTAAATTCATTACCATTTTCCTGAGAGCATACTTAACATTGGCAGCCATCTTAGCCTTAGCTGAGAGGGTAATCTCCCCCTTTTCGGCTTCTGCAAATCTGGGACTTCACTTGGAGCCAAGTGCTCCCCCTCAGTTCTTGCATCCGTGCTCGATCTTGAGTTCCTTGCTGATGCTCCCCCTTTATCCAAGAGCCTTGAGCCCTTAAGTCTTCAATCTTCATAGTTTAGCATACCGAGTTTAGATTTGAAGAGACTGAACTTGGCCTCGTCTAGGGGCTTTGTGAAGATATCTGCAATCTGCTTATCCATGGGGACATAGTAGAGAGAGATATCTTTGTTTTCCATATGCTCCTGAATGAAGTGGTAGCGCACATCAATATGCTTTGTTCTGCTGTGCGACATAGGATTGTTCGCAATTGCTATTGTGCTCGAGGAGTCACAATACATCGGAACTTCTCTGAACTGCAAGTCATAATCTTCGTGTTGATTTCTGATCCATAGAATTTATTCGCAACAGCAGCCTGCTGAGATGTACTCAGATTCAGCCGTGGAGGTTGCGATACAGTTCTGCTTTTTACTGTTCCATGAAATAAGCCTTCTTCTGAGGAATTGGCACGTCCCGGAAGTGCTTTTCCTATCATCCCTGCTTTCTGCAAAGTCAGCATCTGAAAAGCCTATCAGCTCGACATCATTGTTTCTTGGGTACCACAAGCCAAGATTTGGTGTACCTTTAAGGTATCTAAGAATTCGCTTTGTAGCGACATAATGAGATTCCTTAGTGTTCACCTGATATCTGGCACAAACGCATGTGGAAAACATAATATCCGGTCTAATAACAGTAAGGTAGAGCAGGGATCGAATTATGCTTCTGTATATGGTTTCATCAAAAGATTTCCCTTTCTCATCCTTGTCCAGAGACACAGTGGATCCAATTGGAGTCCTCATAGAGGTTGCATTCTCCATTCCGAATTTCTTGAGGAGTTCATTTGTGAACTTCATCTGAGAAATGAAAATTCCAACCTCAGATTGTTTCACTTGAAGTCCCAAGAAATACTTTAGCTCTCCCATGCTGGTCATTTCAAACTTTCCTTGCATAAGTTTAGAAAACTTCTTGCAAAGATTGTTGTCCGTTGAGCCGAATATTATGTCATTGACATAGATTTGCACCAGCAAGATCTTGCCTTTGACTTCCCTAAGAAACAATGTCTTATCTATTTTTCCTATCGAGAACTTGTTCTCAAGAAGAAAGTTAGACAGAGTCTCATACCAAGCTCGAGGAGCTTGTTTTATGACATATAATGCTTTATTAAGAAAATAGACATGATTAGGGAGCGATGGATTAACAAAACCTGGGGGTTGCGCGACATATACTTCCTCTTTCAAATTTCCATTTAGAAATGCAGATTTAACGTCCATCTGATAGACAGTGAATCCTTTGTGAGAGGCATATGCCAGGAACAATCTGATCGCCTCCAACCTTACAACTGGTGCAAAGGTTTGGTTGAAGTCAATTCCCTCCTTCTGTCTGTAACCTTGAGCCACCAGTCTGGCCTTATTCTTGATGATGACACCGTGTTCATCTAGTTTGTTTCTGAAGATCCACTTCGTGTCGATCACATTCTGGTTCTTTTGTATGGGAACAAGCGTCAAGACATCTCATCGTTCGAATTGATGCAGTTCATCTTGCATGGCCAATATCCATAACGCATCTTTGTTCGCTTCGTCGAAGTTCTTTGGCTCAACCTGTGACAGAAAACTAAGGTGCAAAATCTTGTTAATTGTACCTCTCTGAGTTCTGACACTGTCACGAGGATCTCCTATGATCTGATCTTTTGGATGATCCCTCACGTGTCGGAGCTCTAGGAGTCTTGCATCTGGAGCTATGACAGCTTCTCGGGCTTCTCCTTCTTCTGTGAGATTTTCTCCATCCTGATCATCAACTTCTCTAGTTGGCGTTGAGGTGGAAACCTTGACGTACTTGGGAGTTGCACCTTTTGCAGTCTCATCGAGACTTAGCTGTTCAAGCCTTGCACCTGCATCTTCAAGAATGCCACTGGAAGAATTGCTATGAAGCAAGCTTCCTTCATCAAAAATAACATTAATAGACTCCTCTACCACTAGGGTTTTCTTATTGAAGACCCTATATGCCCGACTATGGCTACTATAGCCCATGAAGATGCCTTCGAAGCATTTTTATCCAAATTTAGTACGTGGGTACTTCCCATTATTGAGTACATTGCATCTGCAGCCAAAAATCCTTAAATAGGACATGGTCGGTTTCCTGCCTTTCAGTAGCTAATAAGGCGTCTTACGATGATTCTTGTTGATCAATGCCTGGTTCTTCACATGATAAGTAGTATTGACAGCCTCTGCCCAGAAGTACTCTGGAAGAGAAGCGTCATTCAACATTGTCGTACATGCTTCAATGAGCGTTCTATTTCTCCTCTCCGCAACTCCGTTTTGCTGAGGAGTACGTGGGGAGGAAAACTCATGAAAGATACCATGTTCTTCACAGAATTTTGTCATAGCACCAAACTCGAATTCTGTTCCATGGTCACTTCTGATTTTGACCACGGAGCAGTTAAGTTTGATTTGAATCTGCTTGATAAAATTAGTGAGGATGTCAAACTTATCTGACTTTCGTTTCAAGAAGAACACCCACGTAAACCGAGAGTGATCATCAACAATCACTAGTGTATACGATTTGCCTCCTAAGCTATGAACTTGCACTGGACCAAACAAGTCCATATGCAGAAGATAAAGACATCTAGAGGAGTCTTTGTCTGCAATGCCCTTAAAGGTAGCCCGAGTCTGTTTGCCCTTCTGGCATGCAGGACAGGGGCTATCTTTGATGCACTTAATAGTAGGTGCATCCCTTACTAAATTCTTGGAAAACAACATATTAATAGTCTTGAAATTAATATGTTCTAATCTCTTGTGCCATTGCTCACAAAGAGATACACTGCCTTTTGCTACTAGGCACACGGGGGTCGAAGAGTCTAAGCTAAGAAAATCTATGCAAAAGATATTTCTGCTCCTAATGCCAGTTAATACCGTCTCCGAAGAGGCACACGATATTATCAAGCACTTATCCTTGCAGAACAAAATGTCGTATCCTTTATCAAAAAACTGGCTTAAACTGATCAGGTTATGGTTTAACCCTTCAATATAGGCCACATCAGTAATAGAGAATACACCGTTGGAAATCATACCATAACTCCTATTGACTCCTCGATTAGATCCTCCAAAGATGACTTTGGGTCCATTTTTGACTGGGGAGTAATCACGCAACAGGCTTCTTGTCCCGGTTATATGCCAGGAACATCCACTGTCCAAGTACCAGATTGGCGTTTTTGTGGCCTTTGGACATACTTGCAAAACAGAATTAGTTTCCCTTAGGAACCCAATCAAACTTGGGTCCTAGATTCCTTGTTAGCACACTCCCCCTTAGAGGGTTAACCCTACGAGTGGTCGGCCTCGCATTGCTAACATGAGGAGTCTCGTTTAATCTTGGATTAAACCAGCAATCCACGGCAAAGTGACCAACTTTGCCACAGCACCAATAGTCAAACTTGTTGTACCGCTTCCTAGGCTCCAGCTTCACCCTTGGTATGGTGGGTCTAGCTGGGGCCTTGGATCTGGAGGTGGAGGCATCATGATGACAACAGTCACATGATTTCTTCACTTCCTGTTCCTTCATTATAACAGGCTTGGCTTTTGGTGCCTGCTTCCTATTATGGCCGCTAGAGAAGTGGCCATAATTCTCCACTTGGATTTCCTCACAAGGTGCCTTGAAGACACTCTCATCATAGTTTCGGGGGAAGGTCCAACCATCATACCGGCTCTTGGTCTTTTCAACCGAGGGCTGGAAGAAGTGGCCATAGGTTGACTCAAAGTCCTGCTCATTACAAGGAAATCCAGGCTAGCTTTCTGAATAAAAAAGGATCGAGTGGGGCCTTTCCCTTTTCTGCAGCAGAGGCCTTCTTCGCAGCCTTATTTTTCCTCTATTTTCTGTTTCTCCTGGATGATTTACCAGGCACACCCACATGCCCTAAACCAACCCCTTTAGCCTGAGCAGAGAATTCATCAACCAGAGGAAGAACGATCTTGGGCATGGAGAAGCTTTTGACAATCTTCCTTTCTGCCGCAAGCTGTTCTTCCAACTTGTTGATTTCTTCCTGTTTTTGGTCAAGGAGCCATAGAGACTCTGAGTGCTCAGAAGTCAGGTCCAGGTGTTCCTATCGGAGATAAATCTAGCTAGTGATCTCTTCTCTTAGGGACACACCCTCAACCTTAAGGAATTTGTCTTCATTTTTCTGAGCCCTCAATCTCTTGTGGCATTCCTCAAAGGTATTGAGCAGAAGCTCATACTTTTCGAGGAGCTCAGCTTCACGGGCAGATGGGCTGTCCTCGAGATCATCATCAGGAGACTCAGAGTCATAGTCAGAGAGGGGGGGTACGATCTTTTACATTCCCAGTAAATGGGGTGCAGTCTACTTCTGAGTCGGAGCGACCCATTAGCCCGAAGTAGGATTCCTCATCATCACTGGAGTCTGAAGAATCAGATTCACTCAGTGTCTTTGGCTTTTTAGCAATGTAGCTCCTCTCCTTATTCTTTTCTCTAGAGGACCTGTGCTCCTCTCCCTTCCCATTATCTCTCTTACTTTGGTGGCACTCAGCAATGACGTGGCCTGGCTTATTGCATCCAAAGCAAATAAAGTCATCTGAGCAATGTTTGTTCTGTTAGGATTCATACCTGTCAGATGAATAATTCTTCTTCTGATGTCTGGATGAGGAGTCATCTCTCTTTCTTTGATTCCTCAACTTGAGGAACTTCTTTCACTCTCGAGTGATGAAGGAGAAGTCTTCTTCAGATAGCTCTGAGCCGGAAGAGCATGGCTCAGAGTCTTCTTCCTCATCCTTTATCCGAGAGCAGGATGAGGCTGCACCCTTGCCTTTCCTTGAGTTATTGGCTTTCAGGGCCACAGTCTTTTCTATGGCAGCGGCTTTATAGGCTTCTTCTTCAGCTTTTCTGGTGTTCAGCTGAAGCTCATAGGACAAAAGTTTCCCAAACAGAATCTGAAGATCAGTTTCTGCTAGCTTGCCAAATTCTCTGATGACGCAGATCTTTGTGTCACATTCCTTAGTAAGGGATCTAAGGAATTTGTCATTTAGTTCACCATCCGTGAACACTCTGCCATAACCCTTCAGGGCATTGACGATCTTCAGGAAGTTCTCGAATGTCACTCCGATTTCTTCCTTGTGACCTTGCCTGAAGGCCTCATACTTCTGGTTCAGAAGGGATCTTCGATCATCCCTTACTTCATCTGTGCCTTCCATCAGAATGATCATGCAGTGCTATATGTCTTTGGCAGTCTTGCAGTTGCAGAAAATCTGTATCATGGAATCATCGACGGCGCTTACTAGAATGTTCTGAGCTTTCTTGTCAAGTCTGACAAGCACCATCTCATCCTTATCCATCTCGGAGAGTTTCTTGGGCACTTTCTTAGTTGGATCAATGGTGGAGGCCTTAGTGGTGATATAAGGTCCATCCTCCAGTATCATGAAGAGTCGGGGGTCGACTGATTCCATGTAATACCTGATCCTTTCCTTCCAGATAGGAAAGTTCAGCTCTGTGCACACTGGGATCTTCCCTGAATACTTGAGTCTGTCCATTTCAGAGATCTTCTTTCTTCTTGACACTAGACACAGTATCTTACTCAAGGTGTTAACCTTATTGATGAGCAACCTCCCTCCGATACCACTTGAAAGTATCTAGTGTCGACTAAATCCACCTATGTGGGGGGGGGGGGGGGAATAGGTGTCGTGCAGTATTTTGTGGAATAAAATTTACCTGCACAAATAAACAAACACAACACATAAAACACACAAGAAATTATAGTGGTTCCCCGATTTGGGTACGTCCACTTTCCCCCCTTCGACCTATCTCCCACCAAGGGACGACTCGGTCACTTATCCAAATGGATTGAAATCTAATCCTCATACTACAGAAGGAACCCTTCCAATCAAAGGAGCCACTCCTCCACCACCACGAGTTGCACCTAACCCTTATAACTAGGAATAAAAATTCCTTTACAACAAATCAAAAATTGAATGTAAGAAAATACAAACAAGGCTTTTGGAGAATCCGATGTCCTTCTTCGTTTGTTGAAGCTTTCTTGGAAGTAACGAAGAATCCACGACCGGAGTTCTCTCTTGGAGAGGATATTGTCAAGATTGGCGGCGGCAAGTGATTACGGCGGAGTTGCTTTGTAGATCCAAACTTCTTGACGAAGCAAGCAAGGTCTACGAACGATCTCAGTCGGATCAGTCGTCTCAATCGATTCGGAATGAAGAACAAACCTCGTTCAACGAATCGAGAGACAATAGATCTCAAGAGAGATGCATGAGACACACTGCTAGCCTCGGTACTGTCTTCGGAAGATGAAAGAAGCTCTGAGATCTGCGGCGGCGACGAGCTTGCGAGCGGCGACAACGATCGGCGATTTTCCGCGATCTGCTAGGGCACGGCGTCTGCTTTTTGATTTCGTGTGAAATGAGTTACTATAGAGGTTCGAAATACGCAAGTATATATACCCGAGCCAACCCTAAAAGACCATTGTGGGGGCCCACAAGGACAAACCCTAGCCCCAGCCAAAAAAGCGTACGGTCTCTTGGTTCGGTCCAACGAACAGGCGAAAATTGCATAAGGCAAAATCGGCGAGAATCTTTGGTGATTCCCGTCGAAGTCGGCGGGAATCACTCACGATTCCCGTCGATTCTACCTTGGCCGATTTCCAATTGTAAAGCTTGTCAGCCTGTGGGAATCAGCGGGAATGCAACCTGATTCTCGTCGAATCGGCGGGAATCAGAACGATTCCCGTCGAAGTCGGCGAGAATCACTTGGTGATTCCTGTCGATTCTGCCTTAGCAGAATTTCTGTAGGAAAATAGTAATTCGGAAGAGGTTGGCGGGAATGCAGACTAATTCCCGTCGAATCAGCGAGAATCACAAGTGACTCCCGTCGAAGTCAGCGAGAATGACTTAGTGATTCCCGTCGATTTTAACTTAGACGATTTTTCTCTTCCTTCCTATGAACTTTGTCTTTGACCCATCTTTGCTCCTCTTCTGCTCTTGATCTATCTCGACCCTATACTTGAAAATAAGTACACTCCAATAGAGAGAGCACACGTGAGTCAACACACTGATTTGCTCAACGAGGGATTACATTGCGCAGACCCGTGTAAATTGACCCACTGCACCCTGACATTGATGTGTACTTAGCATGAGAATGGCTGTAAGCACAACTTGATAGAAGATCGTCAAATACATTATCAATTCACCTTAGCTTGTTCAGGGGCTTCTTCAAATCAGGTACATTGTGGATAAAATACCCCACAATTTGCCGTCCAAGGGATGGTGGTGAGACCACGGTCACGACCGGGTTCACCGTGTTAGTTCCCTGAGAGCACGGGGTGTGTGGCCGTTTGAGCCCGCACCTGTGATGTTATGCTTATTCTCTATTTGATTGGCTAGGCTAACAAGTGAATGGAAGAAGCTTTGTCGCCCCGAGCTTGGGGGCGGAATCATTATAATTTGGTCAGCATAGCTGACCGTTGCCTTTGTTTACCACCGTGTGGTGGATTGTTGCTTGCAGGTGCTGCGGAGCCGAGCGGTAAATAGCGGTCTGAAGCCCAAGTTGCTGCGCCGGCCATCGAAGGCCTATTATTGAGTGTTTTCTGTTATTCTCATGTATGACCGGCATGTGTGCCGAGGTTTGGAAGACATTATCTATTAAGCAAACTTTTGTAAGGCATTAAGGCCATTATTTTTTGTGTATCGTACACTCCTATGGAACTTTTGTAGTGGACATTCATACTTTGGCTGGGTTCTTTTATCTTGCAACTTAATAACTTTCTTCTGCTAGGTGCTCTGTGTAGGACATTGTGATTGGTTGAATGGTCTCAATAAGTAACCAACCGGTCTGTCCGTAGTATATGGCGTTGGGCCCCGGCCGGACCTACTACTCAATGTTATGTGACGGATAGGGATGTTACAAATTGGTATCAGACTATCGGTTTCGGTCAAGCTTAAATGAATTCGTGGGCGAATTCATTTTAAGGGGTGGTGAGCACATGTGTGTGCGTCATCGTTATAACATGAAAAGAACCCATAAATGTCCACTTAGGAATCAAAATACACATGTTTGAGGAACCTGTGTGTTCCTATAATTGCTGTTTGCAATATTGTTGGTCGCTTATCGGTGTTTTGCACGATTATAGGTGACCAGAAGTGGTGTTGGGCAATCGGAACGGCCAGGTTCTGAGGCAAGCAACGCAACAAATGATGCGCCTGCAACACCTCCGTCAGCCGAGACCATTAGATTGGTGGCAGAAGCTGTCTTTGCAATGATCAATGCGCAGCCTGCGAGGCAGGTGCATCAGCCTGCTCCTGCGGTTGAGGAAGTGCCGCTCCAAGCGGTAGAGCCTACGAGGGTGGAACAAGTGGTGGTGGAGCCGGAGTTGCCTTGGAGAGCAACTGAGAAACAACTAAAGCATGTGATGGGCTTCCATCCGTTAGTGTTCTCGGGAACAGGAACCCTGACTCAGGCAAAGGATTGGTTATCGAGAGTCAAGAGAGTGCTGATAGCAATGGAAACCGAAGAGTGGCAGAAGACCACGATTGTGACGTTCTTGTTGGACGGGGACGCAAGGTTATGGTGGGAAGGGCTGGAGCTACACCACCTAAGGGGAAGGAAGTTGGCGGATGTCTCTATGGAGGAATTTTCGAGGTTGTTTATGGCTCGATACCTCCCCTCAGCGCAGAGGATCGCGTTGGAAAATGAGTTTCGAAAGTTGGTGCAAGGATATAGCACCATGGACGAGTACCTCCACGAGTTCACTCATTTGGGAAGATACTCTAGCGCTACCTTTGTCGATGAGGAGCGCGAGACGAACCGCTTCTATGAAGGGTTAAGAGACGATTTGAGGTTGTTACTTTCGGGGCCTATGGCGCAAGGTTTCATGACCTTGGTCAACTCGGCCCGGTCCTTGGAAAAGGACATAAAGAATGTTCAAGCGAAGAAGGAATCCGGTGGAAAGAAATCGGAGTTTAAGGTGCCGACTTTAAAGTTGGGCTTTCGAAGATGGAATAAGAAGGCCAGGACGTCGGGTCCAGCCCCTTCTTCACGTGTCTCGGGGGAAACTACTAACCGAACCCCGGGTGCTTTCTTTACTTGCGGAAAGATGGGGCACTTTGCCCGCGATTGTTGGAGCGGACGTCCGAAGTCTGAGAGAAAGCAAGGAGCTACTTATGAAGAAAAGGGCAAGGCGGTGGAGTCAACCGCGTCCCACTATGCTCCGACTCAACCGAGAGTCTATAACTTGGGCCAGCAGGAGGCCATCAAACAGGCCGACGTGGTGACATGTACGGTTTAATTTATAGCAAGTTAGCTTTAAATGTTGTTACCTAGTGCTTGTAGCTTAATACTGTTTGTGTAGGCTTTATTCGAATTGGCGATAGTCCGGCACGAGCACTATTCGATACGGGAGCGTCACACTCCTTTTTTTCCGAGAGTTTTATATCGCGCATCAGAGTCCCTTTTTCAATGATAAAGGACAAATTGGATGTGCTACTACTGAATGAGTGTTCGATGCATGCAGACAGAGTATGCACCGTGAAGGTTCATATTGGAAGACAAGAGTTTGACTTGCTAGCGTCATTGCTGCCACTAGTAGAGTTCGACGTTATCTTTGGTATGGATTGGCTTTCGGAGTAGATGGCTTATATTGATTGTAACCGTAAGGAGGTCAAGCTTGGTGTTGGGCGGGAGATAGCATTCACAGGACTGAAGGGGTCGAGAAAGACACTGATGTTTGCTCTTCAAGTTGTAAAGGCAGTTCGTGTTGGCGCAGAGCCGTTCTTTGCGTTAGTGGGGGCTGTAGAGCCAAAGTCCACTTTGGATAGTATTCCCGTGGTTTCTGAATACCCCGATGTATTCCCGGATAATCTCCCCAGAGCCCCACCGTAGCGAGAGATCGACTTCACGATCGAGCTCGTGACAGGTGCCAAACTTGTGTCAAGTTCTCCTTATAGGTTGACACCTAAGGAGATGGCGGAGTTGAAGGTTCAGCTAGAGGAGTTGATGGAGCAAGGGTTTGTGCGTCTAAGCTCCTCGCCTTGGAGCGCACCAGTCCTCTATGTTAAGAAGAAGGACGGGAGTTTGAGGCTGTGTATCGACTATAGGGAGTTGAACAAGCTAACAGAGAAGAATAAATACCCGATCCCAAGGATTGATGATCTCTTCGATCAGTTAGTCGGATCATCGGTGTATTCAAAGTTGGATCTGAAGTCTGGATATTATCAGCTGAGGATAAGGGAGTGTGATATCCCGAAGACATCATTCGGCACGAGGTATGAGCATTTCGAGTTCATGGTCATGCCGTTTGGACTGACGAATGCGCCATCAGTGTTCATGGATTTGATGAACAGTACGATTCGAGAGTACCTAGACCATTTTGTGATCATCTTCATTGACGACATATTGGTGTACTCGCAGTGCGAGTAAGATCACTTCAAGCATTTGCATCTAGTTTTGGAAACACTGAGAAGGAATGAACTCTATGCAAAATTCTCCAAATGCGAGTTCTGGATACCCTCAGTAACATTCCTTGGTCATATTGTCAGTGGAGAAGGTATAGCGGTGGATCAGGCAAAGATTGTTGTGATACGGGAGTGGCCCGTGTTATCTTCTATAGCAGAAGTCCGTAGTTTCCTCGGGCTTGCCGGCTACTACAGGCGGTTCGTGGAAAACTTCTCGCGGATAGCGTTACCTCTCACGAAGTTGACAAGGAAGGAATAGAAGTTCTTGTGGACGTAGGAGTGCGTGCAAGTGTTTGAGGAGCTGAAGGGACGGTTGACCACGACGCCAGTGCTAAGTTTGCCGAGTGGGACTTCGAGATTTATAGAGATGCCTCAGGTAGTGGTTTGGGCTGCATGCTGCTGCAGCATGGGAGCGTAATAGTGTATGGATCGCGTCAGCTAAAAGTGCACGAAAGGAATTATCCGGTCCACGACTTGGAGTTTGCGGCCGTGATATTTGCGCTTAAGCTGTGGAGACACTACTTGTACGGCGTAAAGGTCGATATTTATACCGACCACAAGAGCCTGAAGTACCTATTAGATTAGAAGGATCTCAACATGAGGCAGCGGAGATGGATGGAGTTCCTGGGGGACTACACATTCAAGATTCATTATGTACCCGGGAAGGGCAATGCAGTTGCGGATGCGTTGAGTCGCAGGGCTCCCGCCAAAGCCAACTAGTTGTCGATTCATGATGAGCGGCTAGTACGGGAGTTGGAGGCGTTGGAGATCTGTTGCATTGACAAGCAGACGAGCGCCAAAGCATTGTTGAACTGGACGGAAGTTCAGTATGACCTGGATAATCGCGTTCGGCAGGCATTGGAATTGGATGGTAGCATGAAGGAGCTTATGGATGCAGCGTTGGATGAGTCAAATTCCCAGTTTTTCAGTTGTGGATGGGTTGTTAAGGAAGGACCATCGTTTGTGCATCCCAAGCAGGGGAAATCTACAGGCGGAGTTGATGTACGAGGCTCATAATACTAAGTATTCAATCCACCCAGGGAGCACGAAGATGTACCGGGACCTAAAGAAGCTATTTTGGTGGCCAGGGCTCAAGAAGGACGTATCACTGTTTGTGGCTAAGTGTCAAACGTGTGCCTTGGTAAAGGCGGAGCACCAAAAGCCGGGAGGATTCTTGAAATCCTTGCATATTCCGGAATGGAAGTTTGACGACATCTCGATGGACATTGTGCATGGCTTGCCAAGGTCGCAGAAGGGGAACGACGCCATCTGGGTGATCGTAGACCGATTAACTAAAGTATCATACTTTATCCCGCATAGGAAGGATGATTTAGTGGAGAGACTGGCAAAACTATATGTGGATAATATAGTCAGATTGCACGGTGTGCCTCGCAGTATCGTGAGTGATCGCGATGGGCGTTTTACGTCCAATGATTGGAGGTTGGTGCAACAAATGCTGGGGACTAAATTGAAATTCAGCACAGCCTTCCATCCACAGACGGATGGGCAGACCGAGAGGGTCAACGAAACTATGGAAGACATGCTCTGAATGTGTGTTCTAGACATCGGGAAGCATTGTGAAGACCACCTGTATTTGGTGGAGTTTGCGTACAACAACAGCTACCAGGCGAGTATTCAAATGGCGCCCTTCGAGGCCCTGTATGGTAGGAAGTGTCGCACGCCGTTATCATGGCTAGAAACGGGTGAGGCAAGGTTGTACAAGAAGCAGGAGGTGGAGAGTGCTACTTCATTGGTGCGGATCATTCGAGAGCGTTTGTTGATCGCTCAGGATATGCAAGCTAAGTACTACAATGCCAAGCACCGGAACGTGGAGTTCGCGGTCGGCGATTGGGTGTACTTGAAGATAAAGCAGTTCAAGGGGGTTTTGCGGGTGAGACTCTTGAAGAAGCTGAACCCAAGATACCTTGGACCCTTTTAGATTCTGGAGCAGGTCGGCGAAGCGGCTTATTGTTTGAAGCTATTGGTGGAGTTGAGTGGACTATACGATGTATTCCACATTTCTGTATTGCGGAAGGCGGTGCAAGAGCCATTGCAGGTGATCGCAGTGGATCTAATGTCGGTGGACGAAGGGTTGACTACTAAGGCCAAGCCCGTCCGTATTGAAGACTCTGAGGTCAAGAGACTCCGTAACAAGGAGATCCGAATGGTCAAGGTCCGGTGGGACAATTGCGGTCGGGATGAACTCTCTTGGGAACGGGAGCAAACCATACTGGAGGAGTACCCAGAGTTTTTCCGCTCAGGTACCGTTTAAAGTTTTTCCGTTTTCTTTCCTTTAGTAATTTTGTGGGCGAAATTATTTTAAGAGGGAGAGAGTTGTAACACCCCGAAACTCAAAAGAGGGACGGGTGACTTTTTTAGCCAAGTCTGGGACTTGGAGCAGGTGACACGGCCTGGGACACGGGCGTGTCCCAGGGCATGTCATGGGCTTGTACGACCACGGGTCGCATGGTCGACGATTTGGCAATCAGCGATCGTCGGGTGTAGGCACACGACCTGGGACACGGGAGTGTCCCAGGGCGTGTCCTGCTCGGGCAGGCTGTGGTTTTGTGCTAAGGATATTACACGGCCTGGGACACGGGCGTGTCCCAGGGCGTGTCTAGCAAACAGCCCGTGACACGGGCGTGTCGCATGGCCGTGTCCTTCTCGGGGGAAATGTGGATTTTGCACACGGGCTGTGACACGGGCCTGATACGGGCGTGTCATATGTGATACGGGCGTGTCGGTGGCCGTGTCAGAGGCCATGTCCTGGTCGGGAAATTCTGGTGACGGTGAATATGTGACACGGCCATGCACACGGCCGTGTTGCAACCCGTGTTCGGCCCAGATTTTCTATTTTGAGGCTAAATCGTGGCCGTCCGTTTCCTTGGCTTGGGATCCAAGGGCTAGGGTTTGTCCCTGATGAGGTTAAACCGAGAATAGGGTTGAGAAACCCTTACTTTTCTTGGGTTATCTCTCTCTAAAAGCTAGAGAGAAGGGAGAGCAAGGAGGAGGAAGAGGAGCTAGATCCGGTCACCGGCGGAGCTTCGAAGCTCTAAATCGCGAGCCGACTTTGGATCCACAAAGGCGAGGAGATTGCGGTGCTTTCCATCCGCATAGATTTCCATCGTGCAAAGGAGAAAAACAAGGGTAATGATTTTCATCTCGAGCATGTGAGGCTCTTCTTCCTTTGCACGAGAAAACCCTTCTCCCGCGAGTGTGTGGCGAGATTTCGGTATTCCTTGGGGTAGATATGTAAAGTCCCCCTTTTTAGAGTCCGGAATCGTAGTACGGACATAGGCATGTTGTGTGAAACCTACTCGGACAAGTTGGTCTGGATCGACGATGTGCATTGCATTTTTGTCGGAGAAGACTCTGTGCCCTTTGTTGTTTTCGGGTTTCTACGGGGTAGATTACAGCAGGGATCCTTGGGGAGTAACCCTAAGACGCACCCGAAAAACTGGGCGGAAATGCATTTCCGCCATCTTGGTGGCCGGGGAGCCAACCATGAACATAACTGGGTTATGTGCTTGTGTGATCGAACTTTGGGATCCTGAAGAAGCTTAGCCAGCGCGTACGTCTTAATCTGACTATGTGTTTTGAGCAACGGGCAAGTGGATGCGGACCCGGGCTATGCGGTTTGGTGACAGACATCTGAAAAAGAGACTGGCCATTGTCCTGGTCGTGCAAGTCTTAGGCTTAGACTAGAAAGACTAGATTGCTTACGAGATTTGCCGTCCAAGGGATGGTGGTGAGACCACGGTCACGACCGGGTTCACCGAGTTAGTGCCCTGAGAGCACGGGGTGTGTGGCCATTTGAGCCTGCACCTGTGATGTTATGCTTATTCTCTATTTGAATGGCAAGGCTAACAAATGCAGGGAAGAAGCTTTCCGCCCCTAGCTTGGAGGCGGAATCGTTATAATTTGGTCAGCATAGCTGACCGTTGCCTTTGTTTACCACTGTGCGGTGGATTGTTGTTTGCAGGTGCTGCGGAGCTGAGCGATAAATAGCGGGATGAAGCCCAAGTTGCTGCGCCGGCCCTCGAGTGATTATTATTGAGTATTTTCTATTATTCTCATGTATGACCGGCCTGTGTGCCGAGGTTTGGAAGACATTGTCTATTAAGCAAACTTTTGTAAGGCCTTAAGGCCATTATTTTTTTTGTATCGTACATTCCTATGGAACTTTTGTAGTAGACATTCATGCTTTGGCTGGGTTCATTTATCTTGCAACTTAATAACTTGCATCAGTTAGGTACTCTGTGTAGGACATTGTGATTGGTTGAATGGTATCAATAAGTAACCAACTGGTCTGTCCGTAGTATATGGCGTCGGGCCCCGGCCGGACCTACTGCTATATTCTATGTGACGGATAGGGGTGTTACATGAGAGGCACCACCCAGGAAGCCTGCCACGCCCGGCCTCCCCTCTCCTCGCGACCGACTCGTGCAACTGACCTTGCCCGACCGACCCTCTCCTCGTGACCGCCTCCAGCGGCCGCGAGGCACCACCCCGGGTGGCCGGTAATGCCCGGATGCCTCTCTCCTCACGACCGCCTCCTGTGGCCGTAAGGTACCGCTCGGGCGGTCGTCTCCCGTGGCCGCAAGGAACGGCTTGGGCGGTCGGCCGCGCCCGGCCTCCCCGCCTCTTGCGGCTGCCTCCCTTGGCCGCAAAGCACCGCTCAGGTGGTCGGCCGCACTCGGCTGCCTCTTGCGGCCATCTCTCGCGGCCGCGAGCCCTCCCGTGCTTGCCAAGCGGCTCGTCGGCCGCCACTTCCTTTTCCTGCGAGGCCGCTGGAGTATGGTCGTCCTTTCATGGCAGCCCTTTCCCACCGTCCGATCCCTCCGACGCGATCATCGCCGCCTAATTTGTACGTAACCACCCACTAACCATCATGATTTTGTGGGGGAGTATTTTAAATAAAATATTGGTCTACGTATCGTGGATTTGATGACAAAATATGCATCCTTAACTATATTACAAAATTCATTATGTGGGTGGTTACGGTGTCCGGATAGCCGCATATCCACCGTAACCACCCCCTCAAGGATATAAAAGGAGCTACATGCCTCCTCATTTCTCACATTTTGGCTCCGGAGCTTTCTTCCTCCTCAGGCCAGAGCTTTGTCGGATTCCTCTTACGAAGCCATTCAAGCCATCTTAAAGTCATTCAAGCCTTTTAAGCCATTCAAGCCATCTTCAAGCCATTCAAGCCATCTTCAACAAGCAAACTATACAAACACAAAATAGAACTGCTAGCTATAGTCTTTTATTTTGACAAGTTCCGTGCTTATTTCATAAATTTCAAGATTATAGTTTACACTGGTCATGCAATAATTTGGTACTTAGTAGACAAAAAGGACGCAAAACCTAAACTTATTAGGTGGGTTCTCCTCCTACAGGAATTTGATCTTGAGATCAAAGACTATAAGGGAGCTGAAAACCCAATCGCGGACCATTTATCACGCTTAAAGCAAGAGTGCGAAAAGAATAGACAAATAGAGATCAGTGAAAATTTTCTTGATGAGCGGATATTAGCTATCATTGAGGGTAGCATTCCTTGGTATGCGAATTTTGTGAACTATATTGTAAGTAATGTGAAAGTGAGGAGATAGATCTGACTAACTCTAAAGGGGGTGAATAGAGTCTTTTAAAAACTTGATTAGTTTTTATAGCAGAATTAAAATAAGTGATACTAGTATATATATATAAAGAGAAGAAAGAAAAAGAAACTATCACAGCACAACAAAAATAAAGAAAGGAACAACCAAATGACACAAGAAAATTATAGTGGTGCCCCAAAACTGGGTACATCCACTCTTCTACCACCCTGTTAGGAATCCAATAAAAGGTTTTTGATCAGGTGCCCTGCCACCATAGGTTTTTGCTCAGGTACAATGTCACCACAAGATCTATTTCAAGGGAGATCTCACAACCCTTTAGGCTTTTGATCAGGTGCCCAAACACCAAATCAAGTTTTTTGATAAGGAGACTTATCAACCCGGTGATAACTTTTGAAGGGAGTTAAAAACCCTTTTTACAGTGACAAATGAAAAGAGATGTTGTGGTCTTCTCTTTCTCAAACAACTGAGAAGACTTTAGTGGACTGCTATTGTCAAAGCTCCCCCTGAGATGTTGAATGGTTCAGGAAGAAGAGAGCTTTGCACAGGGTTTAGGTCTTGATGAAAATCTTCAGAAACTTCTTGGACTGATGTTGATTAGTTGTCCTTGTGAAGCCTGAAACAGAAACTGAAGAAGACTAAAGATCTGTGTGTGTTGTTGTTCTTCTTCAATTTCTTGTAGATAGCAATTACTATTTTCTATATCAGTTGACTGTAAAAATTGTTCTGTAAAGATCTCTTCTGTTTCTTCTTTTTGAAAAAGATCTTTTTATATTCTGAGGGGATTTTCAGCATTTGAATTTTAAAAGATATCTTGAATTTACTACTCAGAATCTGGGAGTTGAAACGATTGGAATTTGTCTTGAATGCATTTCCTCAACAATCCCAGTAAATAAGTCAAGTAATTAACTCTGTGAAATCCATAATCAATGCTGCCAAGCAACGACTATATTCTTGAGAATATAAACATTAATTATCAGAGAATTAATGCATTAGAATAATACCAATTGAAATCAAAATGACAGAGAAATCGCCAAACTGATACTGACAGAAATCGTCGACCTCAGGACAGATTTCGTCGACCTGAACTCCTAGTTCATCGAGCTGAGAAATCGTCTTCGTCGAGCTGAGCTCAGAGATAAATATTCTGGAAAGAAACTATCAAAGCTGAGCTCCAAGTTTGTCAAACTGAGATGGACTTTCGTCGACCAGAGAAACTGAGAGAATAAATGGAAAATCGTCGACCAGAGCTCATATTTCGTCGAGCTCAGCTCAGAGTTGAAAACTCTGAGTTCGTCGATCTGCGATCGACGATCGTCGAGCTGAGTTCGAAGAACTTCGAACTGATTTTCTGAACTCTCAAAAACTGCATTTCTTCTAAGTTTGGATCTCTGGAGTCTTCTCAAGGCTGGATCAAAAGATGTCTAACCTAGTCAGACTGTCCTAACCATAGAACTAACAAATTGACCCTAGGAAATACAATATGGGTCAATAACCTAGTAGTGAACCTAGCCCAAATCAGACCTAGAGATCCAACAATCTCCCCCTATTTTGGTGGGGTCACTAAACAAAAATAGAAAAACATAAAAACACAAAGAAATATAAATATCTGACAGATTTTTAAACTAATCAGCATATATGATATAGCTAAGTGCAATACACATATATATCATAGAGAAATAAAAGTTCAAGAATTGTCAGATTGAGGAGCAGAAGATGATTTAGCAAACACAATTCTTTTGAGAGGATTTTTTTCTTCCATCTTAGATATTTTTATGTCTTGAACTCCAAGAACCGCCACAAATAAGGCTCTGGGAACAATAGCTTCTAGATGTACCTGCATATTTGCATTTGGATCAAATAAATGTCTGTCTACCTAAAATTTGTTAAATTCTTTCTGCCTGTAGGTAGACATAGTAGTGAACTTTGATGCATCTGATCCTTCAGCTCTTGCCTTGTTCATCTGAGACAAACCAATCAATTCTTGAAATCTAGTCATTCTGAAGTTTGGATCTAACTCAGGTTCATAAACTGGAGAGGGAGGTCTCTCAAGATCAGATTTAGAAACATCCTGAGCAGATTTTTGAGAATTTCTGAAAATAATTGATTGTTGTTGAAAGTTTGTTGGAGGAAAAGATTGCTGAGATTTGCCTGAATAGTAAGACTTTGGTGGTCTATATTGACTGTACTTTCCAACAGGTCTAGAAGACTTGTAGGAAGCTGGCCTTTGATATTGAGAGCTGCTAGAATCTGGCTTCTGAGCTTTTACAACATTTCCTTAAGCATCTTTAGGAGGAGGAGGTCCTCTCCTGGTCTGCCTTGGTGGAGAACTGTATCTTCTTCTTTTCTTCATTTCCTTTTGCTCATTTTTGGATAACCACATTCATTGAGGCATATCAGGATAAGGAGTGATATTATGCAGAATATTGTAAGGAGTGTCAGCAGTGGGATTAGGCTTAGGAACAACCATAGTAGGAACCTTTCTCTTCTTAAATTTTGTCTTTTTAGGGCCAGAGTCATCAGAATCCTCCTCCTCCTCCTCATCATCAGATGATCCAGGAGGATTGTCATATAAATCATCAATTTCCTTTAGAGTTTCTTTGGAGATCTGCTTCTCAGCCTGAGGCTATCCTAGAATTTCTGGCTCTGCAAAACTTTCAGTAACACACTGATTGCTCTCTTCTTCTTCCATATCAGCAAACATGATATCATCAAGATCTGGAATCGGGGATTTAGCCCACATACGAGGAGGAGGACTGCAAACTGATATTTTCGAAATCTTAGGAGCTGCAAAGCTTGCCCTTAGTTGATCTACAACTTCAGGAATTATTGGATCAGTATAACATACAATGGCCTGGGAGTAATCAACATCAAAACTAGCCAAAAAATTTCTGTAAATTCTGTAAATTTGATTTAAAGAATTAAGTAAAGAAGTCAAATCAACTGTGGGATTTATGATAAAATCACAAGCAATGCTTATATCTTCAACTATATCATAAGCTATATCCATATCAGAATCATCTATTATATCTATAATATCTGTTGAAATGTATGCATCAGGGGAATTTGTTGTTGCTACTGTTAGAAGAGGAATTAGAACTGCTGCTGCTGCTACTAGAGGAGAGACTAGAACTTCTTCACAAAACATCTCCCCCTACCTGGTTTCAGAGGGTCCTGAAGCCAGGCCTCTATAAGAAGGGACAGAATGGAGAGCAGCAATTCTAGAAGAGAGAGAGTTGATGGAGACAGAGAGAGGAGCAATAACAGTAGCTATTAACTGCTCTAGAGAAGGAGAGATGAATTTAAGAAGATCCTTTGCAATGTTAAAGAAATTTAAATATAAGGGTTCTTGACCAGAGGGAGTATAGGAAGTTTCATGTCCATAGTTGGAGCATACAAAGAAGCATTGGGGACATCTATATGAAGGAATTCAGGGAATGTGGAGGTTATGTTAGAAGGAATGTTAGATGGAATGGTAGTAGATGTGGTTGGAATTATGGTAGAAGGAGTTGATGTGGTAGGAACTGAAAGAGAAGGGATAGATACTACTCTAGAGGGGGGGGGGGTGAATAGAGTAATCAAAAGTTGCACTAGCAAAGTTGACTTTCTACTCAACTCCATTAGAGTTAAATGCGGAATGAAAGTTATAGATATTTGAGATTAAACCTTAGAGCCTAACACAAGTGTTGTGCACAAAAAGGCAGCCAACTCTAATTACAGTTAAGGCTAGGAAACCTAAACAGCAACTAGCAAACCTAGTTAAGATCTAATCACAGCCACAATGCAAGTAATTAAATAAAGCAATCCATACGACACAAGGAATTTATAGTGGTTCCCCAAACAACTTGGGTACGCCCACTTTTCTACCAACAAGGTAGGAATCCACTCAGGTTTTTGATCAGGTGCCCTGCCACCAACAAGATCTGCTTCAGGTAGATCAAGAAACCCTTTAGACTTTTGATCAGGTGTCTAAAAACCAACACAGGTTTTTGATCAGGTGCCCTGCCACCAAGGGATACTTTTGAAGGGAGTAATAACCCTGTATAGAAGGGGGAAAGGAGGTTAAGGTGTCTTCTCTATTTTACAATAGATTAGAGAAGCACAATAACTTGCACTGAGCTAGAAAGCTCTAAAAGAATCAAGGCTCCCCCTGGCTCAAAGAACGTCCAGGTGAAGTCTTGCTTCAGTGCAGAAACACTTCAGTAAATACTGAAGGAAGAACTACAAGAAGGATATAAAATAAGACATGAAAATCTTCTAGCAACTATCTTCTTCTTCTTCTTCTTCAAAAGATCTCTGAGTCAGAACTTCCTGGAAACAGGAGAACTAAGGTTGAAGAAGAGCAGAAGAGCTAACACTTCTCAGTTGAGTGAAGATTGCTGAGAGCAGTAAACTTGATCTTGCTGTAAGCTTGCTGAATGAATTTTTATCTGAGAACTAGTTGATTTCTTTCTTCAAAGAAGTCTTTATATATCAGCAGCAGCAATGACTCTAATTGAGTTTGAATCATGTCTTTTTCTGAACTCTGCAAGCTGGGCTGCAAAAAGCATAAAGCAAAAACAAAATACAGCAGGCAGATATCCTATAAAAGGATAGAGCTTTCTAAGAAGCTGCAAATACTTCTGATGAAATAATATAAGAGAAAGTCACATCAGAAACGACTCTTTACAGCCAAGGAAGAATTTTTGAGTCTAACGGCTATAAAGGACAGCCTGGCAGAAATCATATCTCAGCTATAAGACAAACAACTTTGTCAAAAAAGATTAGCTCATGCATAAGGAATAGAATAGATATTGCATGGAAGTGTTATCACAATTTACTCAGATAATCTTTTATAAAATATGCCAAAATAATTATGAAATTAGTCACATCACAGAAGACGACAAAACTATTTAAAACATACAGCAAAACGTCGAACGACCCTCGGAGATCGTCGACCGACGCACGGAGATCGTCGACCTATCGGACAGATAGTCGAACGATCCAGATAGTCGAACTATCAAAGAAGATAGTCGAACTACCTCGGCAGATAGTCGACTTATCAGAACAGATAGTCGAGCTATCAGATAGTCGATCTATCAGGACAGATAGTCGAACTACCAAACGAAGCAGATAGTCGACCTATCGAGCAGATAGTCGACCTATCACAGAAAACAGATATTCGATCTATCAACAGATAGTCGACCTATCAAAACAAAACAGATAGTCGACCTATCAATAGATAGTCGAACTATCAGATAGTTGAACAATCCAAGCAGATAGTCGAACTATCACAGCAACACCGATAGTCGACCTCTCAACAGATAGTTGAACTATCAAAGCAAACAGATAGTCGACCTATCAACAGATAGTCGAGCTATCAAAGCAACACAGATAGTCGATCTATCAACAGATAGTCGAGCTATCAGATAGTTGAACTATCAGGACAGATAGTCAAACTATCAAAGCAAACAGATAGTCGACCTATCAACAGATAGTCGAGCTATCAGATAGTTGAACTATCAGGACAGATAGTCGAACTATCAAAGCAAACAGATAGTCGACCTATCAACAGATAGTCGAGCTATCAACGCAGACAGAATGTCGACCAACTGATAGACGATCGTCAATCAGCCGATAGACGATAGTCGAGCTACGTTCGACTATAGTCGAACGAAAAACTACTTAACCAAATATTCATCTGGAAAAGCAATTCTACACAACTAGAGAATCTAACCTATCAACTAACCTTTGACCATAGATAAATCTTGGGTCAAGAGACAGAAAGAGAGGACTGAACTCAAATCAAAACCTAGGGTTCCAACAATCTCACCCTATTTGAGTTAAGTCTTTCAACAATTAAAGCATACAAACCTAATTACTGAAAGTAAAATAAAATGCATAAAGGGAAATAACTAAGCAGATATCATCAATCAATCAGATAAGAAATTAACTGTCAATCAATGAATAATTAAGGTGCTTCAGAGTTAGATTCAGGATTAGAAGAACTAGAAACAAAAGTAATCTTTCTTGTAGGATCTAGAGCTTCTTTTTTCGATAGCTTCAAGTCTTGTTCTCCAATAATTTTCAGTTCTGTTGTCCTTGGGACCACTGCCTCAGGATGCTTTTCCATATATTTTGAAGGATCAAACATCTAAGGTCTAACCTGGAATTTTTCGAGCTCCTTCTTTCTGAATTTAGACATTGTGGTTAATCTGGCAGTGTCCTTTCCTTCAGCTTTTGCTTTCCTTATTTGCGCTGCTCCAACCAGTTCAAGAAAATGAGCCATCCTAAAGTTAGGATCAAGCTCTGGGCTTTCATAAACAATCTCAGAAGAAGTGTCAACTGGTTCTTTATCTTGATTAACTAGATAATAAGAAAGAGCAGACTTAGCAAAGTTCTTGTACGAATTTTCAGTTAAAAAATAAATCACTTACCTTTTGGAACATCTTTCTCAGTATGAACTGGCTTTGGAGATGAAACTTTTTTCTTTGGAGAAGGAGGAGGGGAAAAGGTTGGTCTTTGATATACTACCTCCTTAACTTGTTCTTTAACTGTATCAGGTCTTTGATAGCCAGTTTGGCTTTTACCTTGGAATCCTTGCGAACTTCTCCTTTGAGCAGGTTGAGATGGATTTGATCTTTCAGATTGAGAAGCAGGTTTAGAAGATAAATTTCCTGAGGCTCCTGCACCGGGAGGTGGAGGAGGAGGACCTCTAGGACTCCATCTAGGAACAGGAGAGTCATACCTCTTAGACTTTTTCCTTTGCTTTTGCTGGTTCTTAGAAAACAACATTTAATGCTGGAAGTCTTTTGACTTTGGATCAATTCCTTTCAGTATATAATATGGTGTATCATTGTATGGATTAGCAGGAGGAGGAGCAATAGCTTTTCTTTTCTTCTTAGCAATTCTTTTTCTTTTAGTCTCAGCAGACTCATCAGAATCGATCTCATCTTCAGAATTAGAAGAGATAGGCATATCATATGGGTCAATAGCCTCTTTTATAGCTCTTTCTTTTTCCTTTCTAGCAGCTCTTTCTCTTTCTTCTTCTATGGCATCCTGTGCCAATAGAGCATCTAAATCCAAGCCTGGGGAATCATCCCATACAGTAGATTTTTCAATCTGGGCATCTGCAGCTGATTCTTGAATCTCAGAAACTGTCAAAGTGACCAGTTCTGCTTGCACTTCAGGCTGAGCAACTTCAGATATTTGAGCCTCTGGTTCTGGTTGAGCTTCTAGAGCAGGTTGGATAACAGGCTCTTGAACTTCTAGAATTTCTTCCAATTTATCTGTAGTTTTATGAATAAAATTGTTCTAAATGACATCTAATCATGCCTTTCAGATATTCCCAAACTAGCATATCAGTTAACAAGTCTAAAAAACAAGTAAAGGGAATACCTTCAGAATCGACCACAGCATGTCCTAACTCCCACAATTCATCTAGAAAGGAGGTGATGATTCCTTCTAGGTATAGGGCAACCAAGGGAGTAGAACTCTCTTCTAAACAAGCTTTAACAATAAATTCAGACTTTAAAACTGCATCAGAAATTTCCTGTTCAGATAGAGGAGGAGGAGGAGCTGAATCTTCTGTTGCTTTCTCTATTACTGCAAGATGAACTGCTGGAGGAGAGGCCAAGGGCTGCTCAGAGACGTCTTCATCAAGCATCTCCCCCTACCTGATTTCAGTAGAGACTGAAACCAGGCCCCTAGAAGAAGAGGGCTCAGCAGACTTAGAGAGTTTCAGAATAGCAGTAGTTAGAGATGAGATAGAAGAAGCAAGGGGAGCAATTGCCTCATCAATCATAATTTTGATTGAGGGGGTAATTAACTCCACAATGCTAGATATAAATGCAGGAGTAATTTCAAAAGAAGATGATGATGATGGTGGAGGAATTTCAGAGGGTGGAAGAGCAGCAGTGATGGTATATGCAAGATGAGCTGGAGAATGTGCTGGAGATGGAACTGGAGCTGGAGGTGGAGATGGAGCTGGAGAATGATGTGGAGATACATGGGTGGATGCAGGGTGATGATCAGAAGAGGGAATTGGTGACTGAGGAGGAGTGGGAATCTCAGACACCAATAAATTAAAACTGGGTTGAGATATCCCAGCAAGATGAGGAGGTAGAGGATATGCAGGAGGAGAAGCAGAATGTCGTACTTCAATGGAAGTTGAAGGAACTTCAACTGAAGTAGACGGCAAAGCTGATGAAGAAGATGGAAGGGATAAATTTGCTGAGCCAGCTGCTAGAAGGGGGGGAGTGACTGCGACAGTCCTGGTGCTCTCAGAAGTAACTGGAGCAACCCCTGCGGGAGCGGGCTTCAGGAAGGTCCTTTTCCATTTGGCGAATAGTGATGGATCCATCTTCTTGCTTGCGTTGATGGAGGTGGCGGCTGACACAAGCAGGTGAGGGTATTTCTCCTTCAGAAAAATTCCAACTACCCTTCCTTGGGTAACCTCTTTCTTTCCATTCTTTTTCCTTATTAAATCAAACATAATGCCAGCCCAATTTATCTGCTTCTTATTAACAATTGCACACATTAGTGCAAATTGTTGCCTTGTAATATTATCGTGGGCTGAGTGCTTTCCCAGTAGCACTTTTCCAACAATTTCCGCAAGAAACTTGATCTTAAATAGGAAATTCACTTTGAGCAGCTTGGAGGGAATGCCTTCGGCATGTCCCAGCTCAGTTAACATTCTTCTGAACTCAGGAGCGTCTTGCTCATACTCTTCTTCACCATTAATTAATCCAAAAATTTCAGTCAGAATAGCGGGAGTCAATATTACCTCTTCTCCGCTAATTGTTCCAGTCATCGAATCATTAGTAGAAGATGAAGTGAAGGCCCACTCTTTGATCTCTTGAGTGTTTATCTTTATTCTGTAAGACATGAGTTTCTCTAATCCTTGATCTCTGCACAGATTCAGAATCTCCACTATCCCAGGTTCGCAGCAGCTGAAGGTGTCGAAATCAACGCTAAAACCGGCATCAAACTTTAATACTGCAAGAAGCGCTGGAGCAATCGCCATCGAAAACGCTGTAGAAGTCGAGGGAGAGACGGCGAGGACGGAGCGCAAGACAGAGAGCAAGACAAAGAGCAAGTGGGAAGACGGAATGCGAAAAGATGCTCTCCGTCGACGATAAGAGCAACTATCTTTTAACCTAGGTCGACCATCGGCTTTATATTAAAACAGCGATCGTCGATCTATTTAAAAGATACTGGAGACGATGGTCGAACGGTCGTTCGACGATCGGTCCTGAAGCAGAGTAGTCGATCAATCGTTCGACTATTTCTGTCTTCACAAACAGCAAGCTGTCGTCAACCATAGATTGACGATAAGCTCAACCTGTTCGACGATCTTTGAACGCCGGTCGACGATCTTCAAGCAGATAAGCCATCATCAACCATAGGTCGACGATAGGCTTGCTCCGCTCGACTATCGTCGAACATCGTTCGACTACCTTCGAACAGATTTCAACAAGGCAGACGTCACACTTAGTCTCATCCATTAATCATGCCTAGTTGAACTAAAAAGAACAGATGCTTCTGTTCATCTAAGGGCTTGGTGAATATATCACCTCTCTGAAGGTCTATGGATATGAACTCAAGGCTGATCTTGTTCTTTTCCACACAATCTCTCAGGAAATGGTGTCTAATCTCAATGTGCTTCGTTCTAGAGTGGTGCACTGGATTTTGTGCAATGGAGATAGCACTTGTACTGTCACACATGATTTTAGTGTTCTTGTGTGAGTACCCATAATCCAAAAGCTGATTTTGTATCCACAGGATCTGTGAACAACAACTGGCAGCTGCTATATATTCAGCTTCTGCAGTTGAAGTTGATACAGAGGCCTGCTTCTTACAAAACCAAGAGACCAATCTCTCTCCTAGGAACTGACAAGTTCCTGAGGTACTTTTCCTGTCAACTCGACAACCAGTATAATCAAAATCAGAATATCCAATTAATTCAAAGTCTGACTCAGCTGGGTACTAAAGTCCTAGATTTGGACATCCGTTCAGGTATCTCAAGATTCTCTTGAGAAGAATCAGATGAGATTCCTTGGGGTTGACCTGGAATCTAGCACAAAGGCATGTAGCAAACATTATGTCTGGCCTACTTGCAGTTAAATACAATAGAGATCCAACAATGGCCCTATAATTCTTTTGATCAACAGGCTTTCCCTGATCATCAGAATCAATAACTACATTAGTAGCCATAGGTGTATGCATTGCTGAAGCATCTGCCATCCCAAACTTCTTTACCAATTCCTTGGCATATTTGGATTGGGAGATGAAGATGCCATCAACATCTTGCTTTACTTGGAGACCAAGAAAGTAAGACAGCTCACCCATACTACTCATCTCAAACTTGGAATGCATCAAGTTAGAAAACTTTTTGCACAGTTTGAGATCAGTGGAACCAAAAATAATGTCATCCACATACACTTGAACTAACATGATTGTGTCCTTGTGGTGCTTGACGAAAAGGGTTCTATCAACTACTCCCCTAGTAAAGTTGTGCTCTAACAGAAAACTAGCTAAAGTCTCATACCAGGCTCTTGGTGCTTGTTTTAGTCAATAAAGAGCTTTCTGCAACTTGAATACATGTGAGGGCTGAGTTGAAGAAACAAAACCAGGTGGCTGTTCAACAAACACCTCTTCCTTTAGCTCACCATTAAGAAAAGCACTTTTGACATCCATTTGAAAAACTTTAAACTTCATGTAGGCTGCATAGGCTAAGAAGATCCTTATTGCCTCTAGCCTTGCAACAGGAGCAAAGGTTTGGTCATAATCTATACCTTCCTCCTGTCTGTAGCCCTGAGCTACAAGCCTAGCTTTATTCCTTACAATGATGTCATTTGCATCCAACTTGTTTCTATACACCCACTTGGTGCCTATGATCAGTTGGCCTTTAGGTCTTGGAACCAAAGTCCATACTTTACATCTCTCAAACTGATTGAGTTCCTCTTGCATAGCAATGATCCAATGGGGATCTAGCTCAGCATCTTTGATGGTGAGGGGCTCAATCTGTGAGAGGAAACAAGCATGCATCACATCCTGTCTTAACTGATGTCTTGTTTGAACACCAGCTGATATGTCTCCTATCACTTGAGATGTAGGGTGATCTCTAAGTGTGACAACATCAGCAGGTGAGATGTGATCTTCAGCAATAGTTGGGATTAATTCCTCAGGAGGAATTTGATCTACTATTGGTGGAACAACAACAACTTCTGCAATGTCTTCATCACTGTCTGATTCAGTGATATAAAGAGTTGAAAGATGGAGGATTTCTTGAGTGACATCTTTAGAAGAATCTTGTACCTGTAATGAACTTGAGGAAGGGGAAGTTTCCTTCTCCTTGTAAAACATTTGGGATTCATCAAAGGACACATGAACAGACTCTTCAATTTTAGAAGATGATTTATTAAATACCCTATAAGCTTTGCTTACTTGGGAATATCCAAGAAAAATTCTCATTGAAGCCTTTGCTTCAAATTTTCTAAGATATTCTTTATTGTTATTATGAATATAAACAACACAGCCAAAAACTCTAAAATAATTTATTTTAGGTTTCTTTCCTTTAAGTAACTCATAAGGAGTTCTACAATTAAGCTTGTGTATCAGACTTCTATTCAAGACATAGTTGGCTGTACTAACAGCTTCTGCCCAATAGGAAAGAGGCATATTAGCATCTGCCAACAATGTGCTAGCAGCTTCAATTAGTGTTCTGTTCTTCCTTTCAACTACCCCATTTTGTTGGGGAGTTCTAGGAGCTGAGAAGCTATGTTTGATACCTTCTCTCTCACAGAATTTTTGCATGAGAAGAGAGTCAAACTCAGTACCATGATCACTTCTGATCAAGGCCACATGAGTAGAGTACTCAGTCTGCACACATAATAGAAAGTCTGTAAGGGATTTGAAGTTATCAGCCTTAGTTCTCAAAAAGAACACCCAAGTGAACCTAGAGAAGTCATCTACAATGACTAGGGTGTAATACTTCCCTCCTAAACTCTGTACATTTATTGGGCCAAATAGGTCCAAATGTAATAAATACAGGATTCTAGGAGAATCATTTTTATTTACTGATTTAAAAGAGTTCTTGGTTTGCTTGCCTAGTTGACAAGCCTTGCATAGGCTCTCCTTCTTGTAGGGGCAAGAAGTTAACCTCTAACAAGGTTGTGTTTAGATAACCTAGATATATTCTTGAGGTTAACATGGCTAAGCCTTTTATGCCATAGAGAATTGTTATTGGTTACTTCATTAAACAAGCAAATTTCAGAGTGAGTTGAATTAAAATCTACTAAATAAATGTTACCTTGTCTAATGCCTACCAATACAACACTATTATTTAAAGTAATATTACAAAGAGAGTTAGAGAATGATACCTGGTATCCAGCATTACATAACTGACTTACTGAAATTAGATTGTGCTTCAGTCCAGTCACATAAGCAACTCTCTTGAATGTAACAGCTCCAATTGTCATCCTGCCATAGCCTTCAGTTTGACCACAGCTTGAATCTCCAAAGATTACCTTTGGGCCAAGCTTTGCCTTGAACTTTGACAGATGTTCTTTATTTCCTGTCATGTGCTTGGAGCAACCACTATCCAAATACCACTTATTTTGAGTGATAGGATAGGTCTTCACCTACAAATAAATCAATTTAAACTTTGTGGACCCAGGTAACCTTGGGTCCCTTGTTTTTCACATAAGAAAAACGGGAAATAAATGAATAAGCAGGCTGAAGGTGATAACCTAATGGGTAAGATCTCCTAGGTGGGATTCTCCATGCAGATGATGGGTCAATGAACCTAGGGTTTCTATTCATATTCGGGTTTCTAAAGTTCTGGGTGTAATTTTGAAATTCATATTGGAAACGTCGACCAGCGTTCGACGATGGCTGCTCAGATCGTCGATGTCCGTTCGACCACTGAGCTTGCGATCGTCGATCGACGTTCGACGATAGATGCTCAGATCGCCGAGCAGCGTTCGACGTTTTTTGTAATTCCTTAAATTTCTGTTTTCTTTTCTCTCTTTTAGCTTTATTTAAAGCTCTATTTACTTGATTAACTTGCTCAGTGTTCTTTATCCCATCAGCTGAGATAAACTTTACTGGAGTTGAAAGATGGTTTTTAAGAATGATTGGGGGTTCACTAGAAGAAGCTCATAAGCCTAATTTGTTATTGCCTGTCCTAGTGTTAGACATGCTGGTTATTTCAAGCAACTTAAGGCTTCTACCATTTAGAGACTCTTCTAGCCTTTTGGATTTAGCTAACTCATTCTTAAGAAATTTAATTTCTTCACTAGAATTAGTGAGATCTTCCTTTAACTTGATGTTTTCAATAGATATGATTTCTGATTCAGCTAGCCTATGTCTAAGTTCTTTAATCTCTTTTTCAGAACTAATTAAATCTAAACATAAAGATTTAAATTCTAATCTAAATTCTGCAGAAGTGAAATTATAAGAAGATAGTACCTCATCTTCTGTTGGCATCTCTTCATCAGAATCTGAATTCTCTGCAGCTGAGTGATTGCTGCAGGCATCAATTGCCATCAAGCAAACTTCCTTTGCCTTCTTTTCTTCTTCATCCTCACTGGAGCTTGAGGAAGAGGATTCCTCATCAGAATCGCTCCAGGTTTCAGCAACAAAGCCTCTCTCCTTCTTTTTGTTCTTGTAGGAGGATGGCTTGGAGTGCTTCCTGTGCTGATCCTTGTCTTTTCTTTTATCTTTGTTCTTTTCCTCTGGACAATCTGGAAGGATATGTCCAGGCTTCCTGCAACCATAGCAGATTATTTCTTTAGAAGGGGTGCGATCATACCTTGGTTTATCTTCATACTTTGAAGATTTCTTTCTGAATTCCATCCTTCCCATCTTGAGAAACCTTTTGACAAATAATGCCATTAGTTCCTCATTGGACTGGATGCCTTCAGAAGTGTCAGCAGCTTTAAGAGCAAGGGTTTGCTCTTTTCTTGTAGGAGTTGGGGTCTTTGCTTCAGCTTCAGCTTCCCTGGACTTCAGCACTTGTTCAAAAGACTTGAGCTTGCCGAGAAGGGCTTCTGTTGAGATTTCATTTGTGCTTCTGGCTTCCTTGATAGGCCAGATCCTCAGATCCCATGTGCTAGGGAAGCACATAAGAATCTTATCATTGACCTCTGTCAATGAAATATCCTTGTCAAGGGTCCTCAGCTCATTGATGATTGAGCTGAGCCTTGTGTACATAGCTTCCACTGATTCAGCATCAGTTTTCATTAAATTCTCATACTGTGAGATAAGGTTGGACCTCCTGTCCTTCCTTCCATCACCTGAACCAGCTACAATCTGGTTCAGTGTATCCCACATAGCTTTTGCTGAGGAGCAGTCAGCAAACTTCTGGAATACTTCATCAGACATTGTCTGAGCCAGAATGTTCATTGCCTTGGCATCTGCTATCTTTGCCTTTTGTACTCATCATTGTAGTCTGGAGGAGGCACTGCACTCATATCAGATGATGATGAGGCAGTATCAGCAGCAGGTGCTCTTGGTGGTCCTGTCAAAATAGAAGCAAAAATACTTTCATCAATAGAGTTCATATATAATTTGATCCTTGCCTTCCAGATGCCAAACTTAGCCAAGTTGCATGCTGGAGGTCTGGTGCTAGAATAATCCTTGGACTGGGCCATGATAGTGAAAGTGAATATCTATAAACTTTGGTATCTATCAGGATCTTGTGACTTAGGTGTTAGCCTATTCAGTCAGTCAACCTCCCTCTGATACCAATTGAAAGAGAAGGGATAGATACTACTCTAGAGGGGGGGGGGGGGGTGAATAGAGTAATCAAAAGTTGCACTAGCAAAGTTTACTTTCTACTCAACTCCCTTGGAGTTAAATCGGAATGAAAGTTATAGATATTTGAGATTAAACCTTAGAGCCTAACACAAGTGTTGTGCACAAAAAGGCAGCCAACTGTAATTATAGTTAAGGCTAGGAAACCTAAACAGTAACTAGCAAACCTAGTTAAGATCTAATCATAGCCACAATGCAAGTAATTAAATAAAGCAATCCAGACGACACAAGGAATTTATAGTGGTTCCCCAAACAACTTGGGTACGTCCACTCTTCTACCAATAAGGTAGGAATCCACTCAGGTTTTTGATCAGGTGCCCTGCCACCAACAAGATCTGCTTTAGGCAGATCAAGAAACCCTTTAGACTTTTGATCAGGTGTCTAAAAATCAACACAGGTTTTTGATCAGGTGCCCTGCCATCAAGGGATACTTTTGAAGGGAGTAATAACCCTGTACAGAAGGGGGAAAGGAGGTCAAGGTGTCTTCTCTATTTTACAATAGATTAGAGAAGCACAATAACTTGCACTGAGCTAGAAAGCTCTAAAAAAATTAGGCTCCCCCTGGCTCAAAGAATGTCCAGGTGAAGTCTTGCTTCAGTGCAGAAACACTTCAGTAAATACTGAAGGAAGAACTACAAGAAGATATAAAATAATAAATGAAAATCTTCTAGCAGCTATCTTCTTCTTCTTCTTCAAAAGATCTCTGAGTCAGAACTTCCTGGAAACAGGAGAACTCAGGTTGAAGAAGAGCAGAAGAGCTAACACTTCTCAGTTGAGTGAAGATTGCTGAGAGCAGTAAACTTGATCTTGCTGTAAGCTTGCTGAATGAATTTTTATCTGAGAACTAGTTGATTTCTTTCTTCAAAGAAGTCTTTATATATCAACAGCAGCAACGACTCTAATTGAGTTTGAATCTTGTCTTTTTCTGAACTCTGCAAGCTAGGCTGTAAAAAGCATAAAGCAAAAACAAAATACAGCAGGCAGATATCCTATAAAAGGATAGAGCTTTCTAAGAAGCTGCAAATACTTCTGATGAAATAATATAAGAGAAAGTCACATCAGAAATGACTCTTTACAGCCAAGGAAGACTTTTTGAGTCTAACGGCTATAAAGGACAGCCTGGCAGAAATCATATCTCAGCTATAAGACAAACAACTTTGTCAGAAAAGATTAGCTCATGCATAAGGAATAGAATAGATATTGCATGGAAGTGTTATCACAATTTACTCAGATAATCTTTTATAAAATATGCCAAAATAATTATGAAATTAGTCACATCACAGAAGACGACAAAACTATTTAAAACATACAGCAAAACGTCGAACGACCCTCGGAGATCGTCGACCGACGCATGGAGATCGTCGACCTATCGGACAGATAGTCGAACGATCCAGATAGTCAAACTATCAAAGAAGATAGTCGAACTACCTCGGCAGATAGTCGACCTATCAGAACAGATAGTCGAGCTATCAGATAGTCGATCTATCAGGACAGATAGTCGAACTACCAAACGAAGCAGATAGTCGACCTATCGAGCAGATAGTTGACCTATCACAGAAAACAGATAGTCGACCTATCAACAGATAGTCGACCTATCAAAACAAAATAGATAGTCGACCTATCAACAGATAGTCAAACTATCAGATAGTTGAACGATCCAAGCAGATAGTCGAACTATCACAGCAACACCGATAGTCGACCTCTCAACAGATAGTCGAACTATCAAAGCAAACAGATAGTCGACCTATCAACAGATAGTCGAGCTATCAAAGCAACACAGATAGTCGATCTATCAACAGATAGTCGAGCTATCAGATAGTTGAACTATCAGGACAGATAGTCGAACTATCAAAGCAAACAGATAGTCGACCTATCAACAGATAGTCGAGCTATCAGATAGTTGAACTATCAGGACAGATAGTCGAACTATCAAAGCAAACAGATAGTCGACCTATCAAGAAATAGTCGAGCTATCAACGCAGACAGAATGTCGACCAACTGATAGACGATCGTCGATCAGCCGATAGACGATAGTCGAGCGACGTTCGACTATAGTCGAACAAAAAACTACTTAACCAAATATTCATCTGGAAAAGCAATTCTACACAACTAGAGAATCTAACCTATCAACTAACCTTTGACCATAGATAAATCTTGGGTCAAGAGATAGAAAGAGAGGACTGAACTCAAATCAAAACCTAGGGTTCCAACAGGAACTGATGTAGAGGGGATGTCCTGGATGAGTGATTGAGCTGGGGATTGATGAGGAGATTGTGGAGGAGGAGATAACAGATTGAAGTTAGGCTGTGAGGATATAGATGGAATGTCAGCCAGATACGGTGGAAGAGGAGACTGAGGTAGTGTAGATTGAGAATCCTCTGGTATGTGGTTTGGAGATGAAATGGATGGTTGTTGTTGAGTGCATTTCCTCAACTGTCCCAATAAATAAGTCAAGTAATTAACTCTGTGAAATCCATAATCAATGCTGTCAAGCAACGACTATATTCTTGAGAATATAAGCATTAATTATCAGAGAATTACTGCTTTAGAATAATACCAATTGAAATCAAAATGATAGAGAAATCACAAAATAGATACTGACAGAAATCGTCGACCTCAGGACAGATTTTGTCGACCTAAACTCAATGTTCGTCGAGCTGAGCTCAGAGAAAAATATTCTGGAAAGAAACTTCCAAAGCTGAGCTCTATGTTCGTCAAACTGAGATGGACTTTCGTTGACCAGAGAAACTGAGAGAAGAAGAAAAATTGTCGACCCGAGCTTATATATCATCGAGCTCAGCTCAGAGTTGAAAACTTTGAGTTTGTCGATCTGCGATCGACGATCGTCGAGCTGAGTTAGAAGAACTTCGAACTGATTTTCTGAACTCTCAAAAATTACATTTCTTCTAAGTCTGGATCTCTGGAGTCTTCTCAAGGCTGGATAAAAAGCTGTCTAACCTAGTCAGATTTTCTTAACCTTAGAACTAACAAATTGACCCTAGGCTATACATGATGGGTCAATAACCTAGTAGAGAACCTATCCCAAATCCAAACTAGGGATCCAACATAATGTATTTCCCCCAGATATGGACTATCAACAAAGGAAAATATTTCTCCACCAGGTGAGATTTTACCATTGTGATGCACCATATTTGTTTAGGATTTATGATGTTCAGTAGATCTGTAGTTGTGTACTGGAAGTAAGGGTTCATAGTATCTTAGAAAAATGTCATGCATCTCCTTACAGAGGACATTTTATGGGAGAAAGAACCACTATAAAGGTATTAGAGGCTGGTTTTTACTGGCCGACATTGTTCAAGGATGCTCAGAATTTTGCTATGCAATATGATAGATGTCAAAGAGTGGGTAACATCAATCGAGGGGCTAACATTCCTTTTAATAAATCTTAGAGGTGGAAGTGTTTGACGTATTGGGGATCGACTTCATAGGGCCATTTGTAAATTCAAATGGAAACCTATTCATATTATTAGTTATAGATTATGTCTCTCGATGGGTGGAAGCTATAGCCATACCAAAAAATGACGCCAAGGTTGTACTTAAATTCCTTAAGTCGAATATTTTTACTAGATTCAGTACAATGAGAGTTATAATAAGTGACGGTGGGGCACATTTTTGTAATTCACAATTCAAATCATTGTTGAGTGAAAGTCTTTGTTTTAAAGTTAGCTTGCATCCTAGAGGGGGGGGGGGTAAATAGGTTTATTTAACTCCTTTGACTATCTTTTTTTTTCTTCCTTTAGTACTTAGTGTGTTGGAAATAATTAGCTTTCAAGACTTATACAAATAAAACAACACAAAAAAGCAAAGACAAAAATTCTAGTGGTTCCCCAGATTATGGGTACATCCACTCTCCTCCCACCTTTCAAACTTTCATTTAGACAAGACACTTCTCCAAAACTCAGCTCAAAGAGCTTACACCACGATCCTGCAGGACCACTCAGTATCCTCTAAGACCTATAGCTCAGGCACAATTGCCCTACAACTTAGTGATCGATAGATCACCTTACTCAGGCTGTTAAGCCCTACAACTCAGGATGGGAGGACAGCCGTACCTCAGATCCACAAAGGATCCTACCTCAGAGAGAATGACTCTCCTACTTTAGGCTGTTAATCCCTACCTCAGATCTAAAGGATCCTACAGTCAGAGAGTAACACTCTCCTACAGCTCAGGAAAATTTGCACTATCTTAAGCACAAAGGCTCTACAGCTCATATCCAAAAGGATCCTATAGAAAAATAGTGGTTTAATTAATTTTACATAGAGAAATTTCTCTGTGTCAACAACTAGGGCTGATTTATCTCAGCTCTAACTTTCTTCACAGTAGCAGGATGAAATTTCTGCCTCTGCTGGAAGAATCTCAGAATATAAATTCTGAACTTGCTGAAGAAGATAGAAGAACAACTAGGTCTTGAGTTCTTCAATCAGCCAACTGAACTAGAAGAAGACTGAAGGCTCTCCTTACTTTCTTTCTCAGAAGTCTTTCTGATCTTGATGTAGTAGAAGAAATGTGCTATAGCTAACTGAAATTTTTGATCTGCTGGAATGCTTCAAGCTTTTTCTCGGCAGTAATGGCGAGGAAGAAGAAGTACATCCACTCTTTTTTCTTGTTGAGTTAAAATCCTATAAAGTTCTCTTCTTTCTTCTGAAGCTGTCCCTTTTATCTTCCGTTGATTAACAGCTCCAAGAAGCAGCGGGACCACCTGTAGTTGACTTCTGCATATTGCTTTATCAGAAGAAGACGTACAGTAGCTCTCCGACGCTAGTCGTCGTATTCTGTAGCTTTCTGTAGCTTTCTCGCGAGTAATTTGAACCATGTTGAGTTTTGCTGATGTCAGCATCTGTGGTCTTAGCCAAATTCAAACATCTTAGTATAGGCGTTGAGTGAGTAAGCTTCACTCAACGCCAAAACACTTAGAAAATATTTCAGTCATTAGGAATTGAGTGAGTAAGCTTCACTCAACGTCAAAACCCTTAGAAAAATATTTCAGTCATTTGGCGTTGAGTGACTAAGATTCACTCAATGCCAAAACACTTAGAAAAATCTTTCTGTCTCTTGGCGTCGAGTGAGTAAGATTCACTCAATGCCATACCACTTAGAAATGATTCTATTCACTTGGAGTTGAGTAAGCAACCTTCACTCAATGCATCTGGACTTAGCCAATTTTCTTGCTTGGGAAGCGTTGAGTGTTGCTTCTTCACTCAACGCTTTCAACATCTGTCAATTATATTGACATGGCATTGAGTGAGTCGACTTCACTCAATGCCTCTGTCCTTAGACAGATTTTCAATTAATTAGGCGTTGAGTGAGCAACCTTCACTCAATGCTTTTGTCCTTGACAAAATCCTGTGTTGGAAACACTATATCTGACTGACTAAGTTCCAGTCAACGCTTTTTTATCACAAGGCGTTGAGTGAGTAAGCTTCACTCAATGCCTATGGACTTGGTCAAATATTTGCGCATATTTTCTGTGGCATTGACTGTGTGAGCTATACTCAACGATTTATGTTGTATGGCGTTGAGTGAGTAAACTTCACTCAATGCATGTGGACTTAGCAACATCTCAGCCAGTTTCTCCTTAGGCTTTGACTATCTCAACCTATCTCACATCTTTTAGGTGTATGGCGTTGAGTGAGTAGACTACACTCAACGCCTGTGGACTTAGCCTCATTTTTGTCTAGCCAATAGTTAGGCATAGACTAACCAAGCTATACTCAACGCTTTTACTTACCTGGCATTTGAGTGAGTAGAATTCACTCAACGCCTGTTAACTTAGGAGATTTTCAGCCTATCCAGCATCGTCCCTTGTATCTAGTGTTGAGTGAGTTGAGTTCACTCAATGCCTGTGGACTTTTAATCGAATTCCTACACCTGCCGTTGAGTGAGTAAGCTCCACTCAACGCCTGTGTACTTAGGCAAATTTCTTGCCTGTCAGGCATCTACCTTTGTGTCCACCTGTCCAATAACTTGGAATACTTGTCCTATTAATATTTTAAGGATAACCTGCATGCATGAGCTTAAGCACACATCAAATACAACTTTATGTATATTATTGACATAATTGACTTATTCAAATCTAGGAAATTGAGGGGAATGACCCCAACATTGAGGAAATACGAAGTAACACATAAAGTCGCCCTTGCTTACAACCCTCAAACTAATGGGTTAGCCGAGGTTTCGAATAGATAGATAAAGTCAATTCTAGATAAAACGGTGAGTGCAACTCGTTAGGATCGGTCACAAAAATTGAATGATGTGTTATGGGCCTATAGGACTGCATTCAAACCTCTTATAGGTGTAACCCCTTACAAAATGATTTATTGAAAAGCTTGTCATCTCCCTGTAGAGCTAGAGCATAGAGTGTACTGGGCAATTAAAAGATTAAATTTCGATCTTCAAGAAGAAAGCAAGAACAGACTCCTTCACCTTAATGAATTGGAGGAGATTAGGTTTAATGCATACAAAAATGCTAAGTTGTACAAGGAACGAACCTAGAAATGGCACGACTCTAGATTGAGGAAATGAGAGTTCAAAGTAGGACAACTAGTCCTTTTATATAATTCAAGACTGAGATTATTCCCTGAGAAATTGAAGACTAGGTGGTCTGGACCGATTCGAGTGAAGGAGGTGCACCCGTATAGAGTAGTCACAATTGGCAATGAGAAGGACGGGTCTGAATTCAAAGTAAATGGACAAAGACTCAAGGAATATTATGAAGACAATGATCATCGCGAGATGATGGTCATAAACTTTCGATGAGCATTGGAGTAGAAAACGTCTGGCTGGGACATTCTAAGTGAGGCGCTTGGTGGGAGGCAACCCATCGTTTCGTAGATATATATATATATATATATATATATGATATATATAATCAAAAATAAAATAAATAATAATAAAAAATTTGTTTGTTTTCGTTAGAAAAAAAAACTTTTGTTGGAGGGAGCGAAGCCACATGATCCTAGTTAACTATGCCCAATAATTAGTAGGAGTGAAAGAGCTGGATGAGTGAAATATTTGGGCAAAACATATGGAAATTTGAAGGAAAACAGAATTTTGAAAGCAAAGGCTAGCTGTTACAACAACCCATAAATATATGTAATCGGAATTAAATTTCTTATTGCTCCTTCATAGACAGCGTTATAGCCTTCAGCCACCGGTTCAGCTGAACTGGCGTGCGCGATTTAGCACTCCGGCGGTTTGGGGCTGGGTTAATTTGAACTAATTATATATTTTTATTATTAAATCTACAATTATATATTTTCTAATCTGCCCTAATCTAATTACTCCCTCAAAACTCTTAATTAAAACATAAATATTTAATCCGTCCATCAAATTCACGGTCCGAAGCTGGACATTTCCCGATCTGCTATCTAGGGTTTACTTGAGAAGGGCGATTTTGCGGTAGAAGAGCGAAGAGGAAACTAGAGACAACGAACTGCAGGGATTTAATATCGGGCGACGCCGACGAATCGTGGACAACTGCGAGTAAAAAAACGGTAAACTCACGATTTATAGAGACATTCAGCGGAAGAAAGAAAAGGGAGTCGTTTGGCTACTGGATTTATGGCAACGTGCAATGGTGTTGGAAGCTAGATCTCTATTGAGCGGTCGTAACGTTGAGCGCCAGCGAGCTATGTCAAACAAGGTTAGTTAGAGCTCCTGCATTCTAGGAATTGGAAATTTCTGAGATATAACTCCTGACCCTACTTCAATGGAAAATCAAAGTATAAAATATTTTTTTTATTTCTTGGCATGTTCTGTGTATGCTTTGCTTAGATTATGTCATCAAAGAGAGAAAAAAAGGAAGGGGAAGGAGACTGTGAGAGGAAAAGTAGTGAAATTTTTGAATAGGGCAGTGGGGTATTGGTTTCAATTGTTAAAGTCACTCCCTTTCATCTTTGAAAGAGGATTCAAAATGGAGAAGAGGGCGTGGAGTGTCAGTTATGCTGAGAAGATTCAGGAACTCCAGTGGGAGGGATTCTGTCACCCGAGGACCGAGGTTATTCTCCCCATGTGAAAGTCAAGCCTATGGGTAGATAGTCACATGGGGGGGGGGGGTGAATTGGTGAACTTTTAAAATTCCTTTGCAATTCTTTATCCCTTATTAAATAGCAATAATACTATCACAGTTTGTAACACACATATCACATGTAAAGAACAGTGCACAGCACACAACACACACATAATTTATAGTGGTTCCCTTATATAGGGTACATCCACTTTCCCCCTTCTTCCTCACTAGCAATGTGCTAGATAAGGTTATAACTCCTACTATTCAACTCAGATCAAAAGATCCTACAGGCTCAGTTTCTGTCAAGAAACCTACACTCAGACCAATTGGTTCTACCTCAGAGATTCCCTCAATCTCCTACCTCAGTCCCTCTCAAGAACCCTACCTCAACCTTTATAGAATAGGCCTACAACTCAGTGATTTACCCAAACCACCTACCTCAGGTCCCTCCAAAACCCTACCTCAGCCTTTATAATTTAGGCTTACAATCTCAGAGAAAAGATTCTCCTACCCACTCAAATCTTTAGGAGATCTTATAATATAAAGTGATAAGATAAAACACAGAAAACAAAAAACATGTAATCGGATATATCTATTTACATAGATTCTTCAAATCAGCTGCAATTAGATTTCTTCTTGATAGATTTGCAGATTGAAAAATTTCTTCTCTTAATCAGCAATTTTCTTGATGTTGATCGGCGTGAATACCTTGAAGATATTGTTGATCAGATACAACTAGATCTTCAGATCAACCTAGTAAAAGGGATCTGAAGATCTTCTTGAAGACCTTCGTCATCTTCTTCTTTCTCGAAAATTTCGTCTGGTTAGGACTTGGAAGAAATTAGAATGATAAATTCTGATTGCTTGATTTGATCTGTCGGTTGTTCTTTTTTATTCAACTCTCCCGTATATGCTTTTTGTGAAGGCAGCACTTTCTATTTATAGACTTCGTAGATAGCTGGATTCTATTTGATGACATCCATAACATACATCAAATCCTTCCTTCACCTGTTTCTGTTGAAGCACGAATTTTCTATAGCTGTCTTGATAGTTCTGACATGTCTTGACATGTTTGGTGTCGACTCAGAATATTCTGAAACATAAGCATCGAGATGTTCCAGATGTCTCGACACATGTGTTGAGATATCTTAGTAGTCTCGACACATTCTAACTTTAAATAATTTTCATCAGAAGCTGAAAGTGCCGCGACAGTTGACTTGTGTCAACACACCCGTTATCTGTATCGACATCTCTTAATATAACTCAGTGATGAAGATGACGATGAGGAGGAAGACGAGGAAGAAGAAGGTGAAGAGGAGGATGAGTAGGATTATCTCTTATCCACCTTTACTTTTTCATAGTTATGTTTATATTTTGCTCTGGGATATATTTTGTTATGTTTTGCTCTGGACTATATTGTGGTGATCTATTCTGTGATGTGACATTTTGGATGATGTCTATTATGCTTCACTTATTTGTATTCTGATGCTTTATGATGATTACTGCACTACTTTCATAATTTATTGGAGCTGACATTAATCAAAAAATGAGTATTATGATGTAACACCCTCATTCGTCACATGAGATATAACAGAAGGTCCAGCCAGGGCCCCACGCCATATTTTATGGAAAGTCAGCGGAGTTACATATTAATACCAAAGTACTATGATACCATATCATAACCTAACACAGAGCATTCTAGCAAAGATTTTATGTAATTTGTAAGAACCCATCACAGAACATGAATGTCCATTATAACCCAAAGAAGGAATGAAAGTACAAACACAAAGAGTCTTGACATTATGGCCTTACAACATTCAACTTGAAATAGAGTGTTTTACATACTTCGGCACGCAGGCTGTCCATACATGAAAACAGTAAAGGTAAACATTTTGCTTTGGCCTTCAAGGACCAGCACGACATCAAAGGCTTTAGTCCGCTACCTGCCACTTGACTCATTTGTTCCTGCATAAGAACAATCTACCGAACGGTGGAAAAACAAGGAAACGGACAGCTAAAGCTGACCAAATTATAATGACCCCGGCCCACACTCGGGGCGACGAAGCTTTTTTCCTGCAATGTATTAGCAAATCCAATCATAGTAATGAAAGTGCAATTTAAGAACACTTCATAATAGGCATAGGCACGAATGACCATTCACCTCGTGCACACAAGGCATATTCTCGGTGTCCGGATAAAAGCCAGGGACCACCACCATTCATAAGACAACATCAAACATGAGCATTTTGGTAGTCTTTACGGCCTGTGAAAGGCCTAAGTCCCGTAACTATGGCAGCGACAGGTAACACTACCCACAGACACTCGACATAGCTGCTGGGTAGGTTCGGCCCTTTCCCATTGCTCACATCACCGGGAAAAGACTACCGCGACACGGGTTGGCCTCCCAATTCCCATATCTCCAATAAGTACATAACCCCATTATGCTATACGGGTGGCTCGTATGCCACCTGGTTGGGCTCCCAAAGCTCTAAGCCCCACAATTCAAGCCCCAGGTCTCCACAATACAGGACAACAAACAAATAAAGGATCTACTGCCTGCGGTAGCACTACCACCGCACGGTATCTGATAGAAATGCGATTCTACCCAGTTTTTCGGGTGCTGCTTGGAGTTAGTCGCCAAAGTTCCCTACTGCAATCTACCGCGTAAAAAACCGAAAAACACATCACAAAGTCTTCTCCGGCCAGTACAAGCATAATGAAAACATCACCAATCCAGACCAACCTGTCCAGATGGGCTTCATACACCATGTCTATGTTCGTACTTCGATTTCGAACTCTATATGCAAAAAATACGGGGATATAACATATCTACCCGAAGGAAAACCTCACGCTCACCGAACACTCACGGAAGAGAGTTTCCTATGCAAAAGGAAGAGGACTTCACAAGTCTAAGTAGAGAATCGTTACCCTTTGCGCTCTCTTCGGTGCCATGCCAAAGACCAAGACAGATGAACGCGACTGTAACGATCTTGCCTCCTCATATCCGGACTTGGCTTACAAATTGGAACTCCGGAACTCCAATGGTGGCGAGATCTCCTTACTCTTCTTCCTTATTCACTCTCACTTCTCTCTAACCCTTAGAAAGAGAAGGTCTCAAGGAAAATGAGATGTAAACCCTACACTCTCGGCCAAATATCCCTAGGGATAATCTCCAACCATCTAATCCCTTACCAAAACCAGCGAACAACCATGATTAAAAGGAGAAATCAGTTTACGAGTGCTACTCTGCCGTGCGATAAGAAGTTACTGTCACGTGGTACCTTAATCGGTTAGCTTCTGAAGGACGCCACCGACGCTAAACTCGAATCGGGCAGTGACACGTGGATGCGTCATAATTGCTCTGCTAACGCTCCGCGGTAAGGCTAACACCGTGTGGTAACATCCCGAGAAATTGGCCAAATAAATCGACAAAACTACCGCCAGCTCTAATTCTACCTCCGCACCCTAACAAGAGCTGAGGCATTGAGAGTGTTGAGAGAGTTGAGTGATCCGAGCTACCTCCACGCGATATTCACTACTGTTGCACGGTACTGTAGAGCTCGACGCTTTCTCGAGAGCTCGATGCACTCCCTAGAGCTACCGCCACATAGTAACTAGCTACCGTCGGGCCATAACCCTCAGTGAAGCATCTCACGCCTCAAAAAATTTGGGGCATTACAAATCTCCCTCACTTAAAGAAATTTCGTCCCGAAATTTGACGTTACGGGAAGATATGAAAAGTAAACAATGCATCTAATTACCTTTGAGAAATAGCTCAGGGAACTCCTCCCTCATATTTTGCTTGTGCTCCTAAGACTGCTCCCTCTCTGCCACAGTTGTCCCAAAGGACCTTGGCCATTCTAATGGACTTGTTCCGCAGCTGCTTGACCTCTACATCCTTGATCCGGATGCTCTTGACCTTCATCGTCAACACAATTATCGACCAGCACTTGATCAGCAGCAATAACGTGAGTTGGCTCTTGAATGGCCTTCCATAGTACAAAAATGTGGAATACATCGTGCAAACTGCTCAACTCCACTAAAAGATCCAAATGGTAGGCGGCTTCACCAATCCGCTCCAAGATCTCAAAAAGCCCAACATACCTCGGACTAAGCTTCTTTAAGCATTGAATCCTTGATACACCCTTAAATGGTTTTATCTTGAGGTATACCCAATCTCCCACAACAAACACCACGCTCCGATGCTTGGCATTGTAGTACTTGGCATGCCTATCTTTAGCAATCAGTAGCCATTCTCGTATCAACCGTATCATTGAAGTAGCATCTTCAACGTCCCTTTACTTGTACAACTTCGATTCTCCCGTTTCCACCCAAGACAACGGCGTACGAGACATCCTTCTATACAGATCCTCAAAAGGGGCCATCTGAATGCTTGCTTGGTAGTTGTTATTATACGTGAAATCAATCATAAAAAGATGATCCTCTCACCTTTTACCGAAATCCAAAGCACACATGCGAAGCATATCTTCCATCTTCCTATTCACCCTTTCAGTCTGACCATCTGTCTTTGGGTGAAATGTCGTGCTGAAATGCAACTTCGTTTCCAACAACTAATGAATGAGCCTCCAATCATTAGATGTGAAATGACCATCTCAGTCACTAACGATGCTCCAGGGGACGCCATGCAATCGGACTATGCTGTCCACATAAAGCTTTGCTAGTTTCTCAACTGAATAATCCTTCCTATTAGGTATGAAGTGTGACACCTTCATTAAACGATCAACGATCACCAAAATGGCATCGTTCCCCTTGATCGATCTCGGCAAACCGTGCACGAGATCCATGGAGATGTCATCAAATTTCCACTCCGGTATAGGCAAGGACTTCAGGAATCCGCCAGGCTTCTGGCATTCGGCCTTCACCAAGGCACATGTTTGACATTTTACCACATACAGTGCTATGTCTTTCTTCAGACCCGGCCACCAAAACAATTTCTTCATGTACTTGAACATCTTGGCGCTCCCGGGGTGAATCGTGTACTTCGTAAATTGCATCTCATACATCAATTATTCTCGCAACTTCCCCACGTTGGGACGCACAATCGGCAGCATTTCCATAAGAGTCCATTGTGGATAGAGAACTGGTCTTTAGACCCATCAATTGTTTCCTCCCAGTTACGTTTCAAGCTCATGTACAACACCAAGGCACACCGAATCCTGTCTGCGAGATCGTATTGAACCTCCGTCCAACCCAAACATGTGTTTGCACTAATGCCCTTGTCATCACAAGAGATTTCCAAGGCCTCCAGATCCCGAATAAGCTGCTCGTCGTGCGTCTATAATAAATTGGCTCGATCAGAGGTCCTACGGCTCAAAGCATCCGCCACAACGTTCCCCTTCCCAGAAATATAATGAATCTTGTAGGTGTAATCCCCAAGGAACTCCATCCACCTTCGCTGACGCATATTTAGGTCTTTCTGATCTATCAGATACTTCAGGCTCTTGTGATCTGAATAAATATCTACCTTAACCCCATACAGATAATGCCTCCAAAGCTTGAGAGCGAATACCACGACCGCCAATTTCAAATCATGGACTGGGTAATTCCTCTCATGCACCTTCAACTGGCGCGATCCATAGGCTATCACCTTCCCATGCTGGAGCAGAACACAACCTGATCCCACCCAGAGGCATCACTATAAATCTCGAATCCCTCTGAACCACAAGGCTAACATAAGACAAGTGTGGTGGTTAAACGACACTTTAGTTCCTCGAAAGCTTGTGCGTACTCCGACGACCAAACAAACTTCTGATCATTCCTTGTCAGAGTAGTGAAGGGCAATGCCGTCCGCAAGAAGTTCTCCATGAAGCGCCTATAATAGTTTGGAAAGCCCCAAAAACTCCGGACTTCTGCCACAGTATAACAACACAGGCCACTCCCGTATCGCAACTATCTTTGTCGGATCCACCGCAATACCTTTCCACTAATTACATGACCAAGGAACACTATCGAGGACAACCCAAAACTCACATTTAGAGAATTTCCATACCAGTTGGTTCTCCTCAACATCTCCAATACCATATGTAGATGCTTGAAATGATCATCCTCGCACTGTGAGTACACCGGTATATCATCGATGAAGACTATCACGAACTGGTCCAAGTACTCTCTGAATGTCCTATTCATCAAATCCAAAAACACGGATGGGGCATTTTTTAGCCCAAATGGCATGACGGTGAATTCATAATGCCCATAACGTGTGTTGAAAGCCGTCTTGGGAATGTCACTTTCCCATATTCTCAGCTGATAGTACCCAAATTTCAAATCTAGCTTCGAGTATATAGTTGACCTGACCAGCTGATCGAATAGATCATCAATCCTTGGGATCAAATATTTATTCTTCTCTGTCAGCTTATTCAACTCTCGATAATCAATACATAGTCCTAAGCTTCCTTCCTTCTTTTTTAAAAAAGGACTGGCGCGCTCCAAGGCGACGAACTTGGACGCACATACCCTTGATTCAATAGCTCTTGCAACTGTAACTTCAATTCCACCATCTCTTTAGGCACTAAGCAGTACATGGAGCGTGATACAGGCTTGACACCTGGCACTAGCTCAATGGTGAAGTCAATCTCTCGTTGAGGTGGAACACCAGGGAGACTTTTAGGAAAACATCAGGAAACTCTGATATAACTGGGATACTATCTAGACCTGGCTTGGGCTTCTAAGTCTCCACTAAGGTGAAAAATAGCTCTGCACCACTAGGAACTTCCTTAAAAACCTGGATAGTAGACATCAAAGTCTCGCTTGATCCCATCATGCAAGAGAATATAGTCTCACGCTCTGTATCCACCCCAAGTTTGACAACCTTGTGATTGAAATAAATGTACGAACGCTGCTCCGAGAGCCAATCCATGCAAAGATTACATCAAACACCACTATCGGTAGTATCGATGCTTGCAAGTCAAACTCTTGACTCCCAATCTGTACCATCACGCAACAAACTCTATCGACGCGCATAGAAGACCCGTTAGGCAGCAACACGCCCAATTTATCCCTTGCCACTGAAGACGGCTCTCCTATGCACGATACAAATTCCTCGGACAAAAAGGAGTGCAAAGCTCCCGTATCGAACAGTGCTCTCACCAGACAATTAAAGATCAGAACAAAGCCTATCATAACAAGTCACAAGCTAACGCCCATAAGGCAACAAGTATGAAAAGCTAAACGTGTTGTTAATGAAATCATACCTGTCACAACATTAGATTGCTTTATGGGCTCCTACTGGCCAAGGTTATAAACTCTAGGCTGGGCTGGAGCGTAGTTGGATGTGCTTGACTCCACTGCCTTTGCCTTCTCCGCATAAGTTGCTCCAGGCTTCTTCTCTGACTTCGGGTGCCCACTCCAACAATCTCGGGCAATATGTTCCTGCTTGCCACAATTATAGCAAGTAATCGAGCCTCGCACCATAGTACCTCCAGACGTACCCGAAGGTGTGGCTAGACCCGAAGTCGGAGCCTTCTTGTTCCACTTACGAAACCCAGACTTTGATGAACTCGGTACCTTGAATTCTGACTTCTTCGAGATTGAGTCCTTCTTCTCTTGAACCCTCTTCATATCTTTATCCAGAGATCGGGCGGTATTGACCAGAGTTAGGAAACCCTGCATCATCGGACCCGAGAGTAGTAGCCTTAGGTCATCACACAGACACTAATAAAACCGGTTGGTCTTACGCTCCTCGCCAGCAAAAGTAACGCCAGCATAACATCCCAACCTCGTGAACTCGTGGAGATACTCATCCACACAACTATCTCCCTGCGTTAGTCTCTGGAACTGATTCTCCATGTCGATTCTCTATGCCGAGGGGTGGTACTTAGCCAAGAATAACCTCGAGAACTCGTCCATCGAAACATGGGTGAGTTATCTTCCAACCAAGAGGTGCAACTCCAACTCTTCCCACCACAATCACGCCTCTCCATCCAATAGGAAAGCGGCTATGGTTGACTTCTGCCATTTTTCTGTTTCAGTCGCTATCATGACTCTCTTAAGATGAGAGAGCCAATCCTCGGCCTGGGTTGGGGTTCCAGTCCCGCAAATACTAGAGGATTGAAACTTATGACATGTTTGAGTTGTTTCTCTATCGCTCTTCTTGGAACCAAAGGTTTTACAACCACTCTTTCTACCACTCTAGGCTCTGCCGCATGAAGTGGGACCTGCTCCATAATAGAGGCAGGAGGTTGTGCTTGCCTCCCTGGCTAGGCATCCATCATTGCAAACACCGCCTCAGCCATAAGTCTTATCGTTTCTGCCGACGGAGGGGTTGAAAGTACATCATTAGGTGCACTACTTTCCGCCGAATGCGGACGTTCTGACTGTCCAACACCACTCCTGGTCACCTATTATTACAGGAAACACCAATAAGTGACCAAAAAAATTGCAAAAATTAATCATAGGAACACGCAGGTTCCTCAAACTTGTGTGTTTTCATTCCTAAATGTACATTCATGAGTTATTTTCATGTTATAATGATAACGCACATGGCTGTGCTCACCACCCCTTAAAAAGAATTCGTCCACGAATTCTCCTATGTAAGACTGAAACCTTAGTCTGATACTAAATTGTAACACCCCCATCCATCACATGGGATATAACATAAGGTCCGGTCGGGGCCCCACGCCAACATCCATGGACAGTCAAAGGAGGTACATATTAATACCAAAGTACTATGATACCATATCGAAACCTAACACAGAGTATTCTAGCCGAAGCTTTTAAGTAAGTTAGAAAAACCCATCACAGAACATGAATGTCCACTATAACACGAAGCAAAAATGAAAGTACAAACACAAAGAGTCTTGGCCTTATGGCCTTACAACATTTAACTTAAAATAGAGTGTTTTACATACTTCGGCACGCATGCCGACCATACATGAAAATAGTAAAAGTAAACACTTCGCTTTGACCTTCAAGGGCCAGCACAGCATCAAGGGCTTTAGCCCGCTACTTGCCACTTGGCTCACCTGTTCCTGCATAAGAACAATCCACCGAACGGTGGCAGAATAAGGCAATGGTCAGCTAAAGCTGACCAAATTATAACGACCCCGCCCCTCACTTAGGGCGGCATATCTCCTTCCCTGTAATATATTAGCAAATCCAATCATAGTAATGAAAGTGAAATTTAAGCACACTTCACCACGGGCGTTAGCACGAATGACCATTCACCTCGTGCATACAGGGCATATTCTCGGTGTCCGGATAAAAGCTAGGGACCACCACCGTTCATAAGAAGGCATCAAACATGAGCATTTGGTTGTCTTTATGGCCTGCGCAAGGCCTAAGACCCGTAACTATGGCAGCGACAGGTAACACTACCCACAGACACTTTGCATAACTTTTAGGTAGTTTCGGCCTTTACCGTTGCTCACATTGCCAAGCAAAGACTACCGCGACGTAGTTCGTCTCCCCATTCCCATGTCTCCAATCAATACATAACCGCGTTATTCTTTACGGGTGGCACGCAGGCCAGCTGGCTGGGCACCCCGAGCTCTTAGCCCATAATTCAAGCCCCATGTCTCCATGACACAGGCTAACTGTTGGAACCCCACCTTGTTTAGGGTTGATATGAACTAGGTTCACTATTAGGATTCTCAATTGACCCACATGTATAGTCTAGGGTCATAAGTATTTTTCTAGATCTAGGTTAAGTTAACAAACCTAGAGTGATTGGTTTTCACATTCAAAAGACTTAGAGGCAGAAGACCTCCAGAGAAAAGCAGTTTTCCAAGAGTCAAAAAAAGCGTTCGACGATAGCTGAACTCAGCTCGACGATCGTCGATCTCAGATCGACGAAGTGAGGATTTCTTCAGTGAGTTGAGCTCGAAAAAAGTTCAGCTGAGATCGACGATTTGTCAAACTAAGCTCGACGAAGTGTTATCTCAGCTCGACGAAGTTGGAGCTCTGTTCGACGATTTTCTACTGCCTGTTTGTCTTATTCAGCTCGACGATATTGGATCTAAGATCAACGAAATATGTTGAGTTCGATTATTTTATGATATATTCAGTTCGACTTTCTTTCTCTGCAGCTTTCCAATATTGACCATGGAAATTTGATTTCAAATTTATTATTATATGCCTATAATGCTCCATATTCTCTAGAATATAGCCGTTCCAAGGAAGCATTACTTATGGTATTCACAGAGTGATTATTTGGCTTATTTTCTAGGACAGTTAGGGAAACAATTTAATGGCATTTTCTAGCCGTTCAACTCCCAGGATTTTTGTAGTAAATCAAGGATAAGATTTAAAATTCAAAAGCTTAATTTCTGCAAAGGATATATAAGGTTTCTTCTTCTTCTTCAACAACAAGAGAGATAATACACAACATAAAATATAAAAAACTGAAAGAAGAATACATCTATAATACATCTTCAGTCTCTTTAGTTTTCCTTCAGAAATTTCAAGAGACAGAAATACTTCATCAGTCCAAAAAGTTCCTAAAGATCAATCATCAATTTGAAGACCTACACCCTGAGCAAAGCTCTTTTCTCCTGAACCATTCTTCATCTCGGGGGAGCTTTGACAACACAATCCACTATTCTTCTCTCTGATTATTGATAGAGAAGACATCATATTTATTTCTTTTTTTTTTCACCACTGTACAAAGTGTTTCTTAACTCCCTTCAAAAGTTATTACTTTTGGTTGTCAAGTATCCTGATAAAAAGACTTGGTTTGGTTTTGGGCACCTGGTCAAAAGCTCAAAGGGTTGTTATATCTCCTTAAAAAATAGATATTCTAGTGGCAAGGCACCTGTAGTGGATTCCTACTAGGGTGGTAGAAGAGTGGATGTACCCAAGTTTAGTGGAACCACTATAAATTCTTTGTGTCGTCTGGATTGCTCTATTGTTTATTTTCTGTGTATTGTGATTGTTTTTGTTTTTCTCTTTATTCTTATAGATATCACTTATTTTAATTCCACTATAAAAATTAATCAAAAGTTTTTTAAAACTCTATTCACCCCCCCTCTAGAGTTAGTGTGATATATCCCCTCACTTTCAATTGGTATCAGAGGAAAGGTTGTTTGGTTTCACAAGCTAACACCTGAATCAAAAGATCTTTGGTAGATCTCATTTACTCTATAATATCTTTCTATCATGGCACAAAATAAAGAATATTCAAGCACCAAACCTCCAGTATGCAACCTTAACAAGTTTGCACTTTGGAAGGCAAGGATCAGGTTGTATATGAATTCGATTGATGATGACATTTACAATTCCATTTTGACAGACCCCCCCTATTACTTTTGCAATAACATCTGCAAGCACCAGTGCAGTTCCACCACCTGAGGGGACTGAAGCACAGAAGAAAACCAAGATTGCTGATGATAATTCAATGAATATTCTAGCCCAAACTATGTCTGATATTATATTCTAGAAGGTTGTAGAATGCACATCAACAAGGCCATTTGGGATTCCTCGACCAAATGTTGTTAGCAAGATCAGCTGATGAAAGAAAGGATAAAAGATATCATCTCATTTCCCAATATGAGAACTTAAGAAAAGAAGAAATCATAGTCAGTGGCTGATATGTACAACAGACTCAGATGATTATTAATGAGCTAAAGAATTGGACAAGAACAAATCACTGACTGAGATCAAATGATAAGATCCTTATGTGCTTCCTAACACACCGGACTCAAGGATCTGTCCAATCAAAGGAGTCCAGAAGCCTAAATGAAATTTCCACTGAGTCTTTACTAGGCAAGCTCAAATCCTATGAACAGCTGATCAAGACCATAGAAGTTGCTTAACAGAAGACTCCTACCTTAGTAAGGAAGGAGCAAAGTATTGCATTTAAAGATTTTAAGAATCAGAAAACATGCCAGCAAATGAAGAGTTGATGAGTCTCTTAGCCAAGAGATTCTACAAAATGGCTAAGAAGGACTTCAGAAGAAGGTCAACAAGGAATGAAGACAAACCAGGTATGACAAGACTCCTACCAAGGAAATTGTTTGCTATGATTGCACGAACCTTGGATACATTCTAACTGAGTGTCCAGAGGCTCGAAAGAAGGATAAAAGAAAAGAGAAGGAATACAAGAAGCACTGCAGCTGGCTCCTGCCTCTCAGCAAGCATAAGAGGAAGAAGAAGGTTTTCTTGTTGAGACCTGGAGTTAGTCTGAAGAATAATCTTCATCATCTAGCTCTAGTGAAGATGAAGAGGCAAAAGCTAGAAATTTTCCTGATGGAAATTTATGCTTCATGCAGTCATTCAACAGCTGATGAAATAACAAAAAAATCAGAAGCTGAGGGTTCTGAGTCAGAAGAGGATTAGGTAATATCCTCCTTTGATTTTACTTCAGAACATTTTAAAACTGAATTAAATTGCTATGCAATGACTTAATTAAATTTGAGAAGGAAATCAAACTTCTCAGAGAAAAATTAGTTGAATATGATAATTTGTTATCTGAAAATATAAAACTAAAAGATGAACTAGATATAGCTTCAGAACAAATCATCTCTTTAAAAACTGAACTTAATGAAGCTAACAATTTGAAGAATCACTGAATGAGAGAAGTATTAAATTAATGGATATAATTAGCACAGTAAATGCTAGGCTTAATAGTAAATTAGGCTTAGAGCTCTCATCTAGTCAGCCACCATTACTTAAAAAAATATTCTTTCAAACCCTATTAAATTCATATCAGAAAAGGGCAAAGAAAAATTAGAAGACAACAATCAACAAACAGAAGAATTTCAAAAAACCCAAACAAAAAAAAGGAAAAAGTAAAAATTACAATAAAAAGCATGTTCAACATTTTTCGTCGAACTCAGATCAACGAAATGTATATTGTTCTCGAGTTTATATCGACGAACTATGAAAGCAGATTTATATATAATAAAGTTAACAGATTTGGTTCAAATTTCTTCATGAAACAGGATGAGTGGGGGATTTCCCTTGTCTGCAGCACGATTCCTTCTTCGGAGCTTATTGAACTCTGATTTCTGTTTCAACTAGATATGATTA